>OX457108.1:7527813-8743432 GCA_949752805.1 Deilephila elpenor
CAGATATACTCTGCAATAGATATATAAAATTTGATAGCTTTTATCAACACTGTAGAAATAATTTAGGACTTGATGTTATTGCCACAGGACACTACGCCAACACATCGTTTGGACCCTTCTTAGAAAGATACAATGAAAATGAAAGTAACTATATCTATGACATTAAATTTTCAAATATTATTTGTATACAAATAATTTTTTTTTTTTTTTTTAGGTGTGAAATTGTTACAGCCCACTGACAAATTCAAGGATCAGACTTTCTTTCTATCTCAAGTGAAACAATTTTCCCTACGGAAATGTATGTTTCCATTAGCAAATTTACTTAAGATTGATGTGAGAAAGATAGCTTTAAAAGAAGGTCTTATGAATATTGCAATGAAAAAGGACAGCACAGGCATTTGTTTCATAGGAAAGAAGAAATTTCAAGACTTTATTGAAGAAGTAAGTATATATTTGAACTTGACCTACATGATGACAGAAAAGTTTAAGTATATGATTGGATTTTCTTTTGTAAATGAAACAAATGAAATATTTAATAATATTTATTGTTTTTTTATTTTATCCTCATTTATTTACTGTTTATAATGTTTATTTTCAGTATATTGAAACAAAGAAGGGTCTTTTTATAGATATAGACACAGGGCAGGTGGTGGGAGAACATGAAGGACTTCATAAATGGACTGTGGGTCAGAGATGCTGTCTGGCTAACTGGAAAGATGCATACTTTATATACAAAAAAGACTTGACTACAAACAATATTTATGTGGTAATATTATTATTTATTAATTGTTTAAAAATTATCCCCTAGTTAATATTATCGAATTCTTAGACCCCAAACTAAAGTCAAATAAGATTATCGAATAATAAATAATTGCAAGAAAATAATTAAGGCTTATTTTTAGTAACCATAAGCAGAGATTTGAAAGTATTGAGACAGTATCTGATACAGTCATAACTGACTGTGTGATACTATAATTCAAAAGATTAACTTTTTTTTCAGGTTGCAGGCACAGAACACCCAGCAATATGGAACAACATCTGCTTCACTCACCCTCCTCACTGGATAAGCAATGAACCTCAAGAGTTAATTTGTAACAATGTACTGCATTGTTACTTTAGGTTTCAACATACAAAACCACTTACTTCATGTAAAGTTGTAAACAATGATGAAGGACTAACAATAATACTAGAGAAAAAATTAAGAGCTATAACTGAGGGTCAATATGGAGTGCTTTATAAAGATGGTGAATGTTTAGGCAGTGCGAAAATAAAAAATATTTGCCATAATCTTTGTTACTAATGTTTAATTATTGGAATAATGTGAATAAAACCCAATGTGTTATGTTTTATGAAATATAGTATATTTTTTATGTCATTCCTATACCCAGAACTTGATAGCTGAGGTCTTAGTAGAACCATCCACCAAATTATACTCTTGATAGTTATCTACAATAAATGCGCGCGGTCCTGCTTGTGCTGGTATCAAAGCTGTAAAATATGGAGAGTTTAGCAAAGGTTTTATTGGTAGATGACAAATGGAGTCCGCAGTTCTACTAAACTCTGTCCTGCATTATCTTTAATGCATATTTGTATTTAATTCATTAGAACGGCATAAAGATATCAACCAGCAAAATGTGATAGGTAATCATAGAGTGTGGAGTACTCAGTGTATATACTCCATCCACTCCACTGTGGAGCCTTCAGTCCAGAGTCCCAACTCCCAAGAGTTGACCACTAGGTCCAGTTTCTAGACTCTACACTTCGCGACGAACCAAAGATTCAAAATAAAGTTTTTTGGTCATAAGCCAAGGCATTATAAGCCCGACTATACAAAATATTGCCATATACAAAAAAAACTAAAATCAGCTCGCCTCTATTTATTCACAGACTAATAAACAAGTAATAAGTATTTATTTATTTGGTATAATTAACGAATTAATGAATAAAAAAGAATACTTTGTTATGTTCTTCAGGCAAAAATACAATTGATTCAAAAACATTGACTATCGAGTACTCGATAAATCATTTTTAATCGAGTTGACCTAGTACCATATTGATTATTTTGAATCTCCTGAGTCCTGTCAATTCGCATTCCATAAATCAATATTTCCATCATAATAAATGAAAAAATGCTTAATATAAGCGGAAAATGATGAATTCACAGTGCAGTGTTAAAATCTACTAGTGAAATAACTTGTAAATATGTCGATTCCTCCTATAAACTATTCGGTGCCTCCGCCGAGTGTACCTCCTCCGCCGGTGGCGAGGCACCCTGGTCCTCCAGTGTACCGAAATGAAATGATGTTTAACCAAATGCAACATCCACCCCCCTCTTATCCTACGCCGTATTCGGAGCCGCCGCCATATGTTTCGATGGGTACAATGCCGCCGTTCAACGTACCCCCACCAGCATTACCCGCGTATCCCAGCTACGATGTCTCTCCGTATCCGACACATTGCCCTCCTCCAGGACTACCGAGAGACTATGCATATGAAGATCCAAGTGCATATAAGCGACATGGTTATAAGCCAAGTAGCATTGGCAGTGATAACATTGTGGTTGCGCCTGGCACCTCCAAGTCAAGTCTGGTTGGCAATGCAATATCCTCCTCGCTTGATTCTAATAGATACCAGCCACATGGTTCCAAAGAATATACCTCAAGGCACAGAAATTCGCCAAGCAGAAGCTATGAACGCGACACAAGAGACCGTGAAATGCAAAGAGACCGTGATCGTATCCGGGACCGCGATAGGGATCGCGAGAGGGAGAGGGAGAGGGACAGATATGGGGATAGAGAAAGGGACCGAGATCGACGCAGGGAAAAAGAAAGGTATGATCGAAGCCGCAGTCCTGTATATCACCGATATCGCAGCAGAAGCCCATCTTATGGTAGGTATAGAGAACGAGAGGCTTATTACAGGGAAAGGGAACGATCTGAACGGCATCGCAGTCCTTCTCGATACAGTGACTATAGAAGCCACAGCAGGAGTTACGATTCTCATGCCTGTAGACATTCTTCTACAAAACCTTCTCAGCCACGATTACACGAGCATTTGCCTCGCAGAACATCACGTAGTCACAGTCGTGCAACAGAAACAAAATCACATTCAAGACATAATTCCCGGCATGATAGTGTACCTACAAAACCTTTGACTGACCGTGAGAAGATTTTGGAAGAATACAGGTGAGTTTCATTTATGTAATATTTACAAGCCAATTTGAACATGAAAATGCATTTCATATGATTTCTTAATAGTATTCATGGAAGGCCCAATGCTTGTAAGTTCTACAGTCCTAACAGTTTACCTATTTGTTTTGATTGATGATACATATAAAAGAGAATGTTGTTGATTCCTTTTTTGTACTTATGGAATATTGATAAGACTGCAATTACAAGCATACCTTACTTAAATCATACAAATTAAACACATTGTGGTTAAAAAAGTTACATAATCTTATTGTCATACTTTCTTAAACATAAATAAAAAAAGTTTATGAAAATCACATATCAAAAATTACAAAAATAATGCCGTTATGTAATGCCAAGCATTAATAACAAAATAACAATAGCCGTAAAAATGAAAATTAAATAGCTAATCACTATGAACTGAATGGAAAAATTTTGGCCAAAAGTTGTGGAAAATTGATCAAACACTGAGCAATCTTCATTAAGAAAGACATATCGGAATTCATTCAGAATATTTTATGAATGAGCAACAATTGTCATGAAACAATTAAGAAATACCATCTGGGTTTTTTAGGAAGAACTACTGTCATACATCTGAAGATTTAATTCAGAAAATGGAGGAGTGGTCTAAGGAACACAATACTGAGGAGGATGAGGTAATTGTTTAAATTTATAATTTTTGTTTTCATAAAAATGACTCCATAATTATTCTAGATTATGATAATTTTTAGGTAGGAAAAGAGTAACCATAGTGATGTGTTTTGTAAATTACTAAATATTTAGGTAAGTCTGTTGTAGATTAGTATTTTTAGTGATATTTCTTACAATTAAGTGAACCTTAGAATGTCAACAAATATAAGCATACATTACTGATGAGAAATTTATTTATCTTCCCAGGCTTCAAAAATGTGGTACAGAAGCTCTCCAGCAGAACTATATTATAAGACAGTAGAAGGTGGTGCAGGCATGCAGCAGACACAGAAACTGGAGAAACTCTGTGAGAAATTTTTCCAGAAGCTTATAGAACGTGGACGCAAAGCGCGGCCTGCAGTTGACGAGTTGCCTCCTCTGAAGATCCCTAAAAGTAAAACATGCCTCCATGAATCGCGTAAGTACTATATAATAATGAATCTGTATTTTATTATATTATTTCATAAAATACTCAAAAGCTAGCAATGCACTGTTAGCCTGCTTTGGTACTTAATTTCATTTGTAATTTAGAATTAGTATCGAAAATTTGCCATCT
Organism: Deilephila elpenor; assembly: GCA_949752805.1. Taxonomy (NCBI): domain Eukaryota; kingdom Metazoa; phylum Arthropoda; class Insecta; order Lepidoptera; family Sphingidae; genus Deilephila; species Deilephila elpenor. Next base: position 7,532,248 of record OX457108.1, read on the forward strand.
TGGTACTATGTATGGTAACTAGCGGATGTATTTATCAATTTCACTCGATCGCATGTCATGAGCTGGACGGTAGTTTGGCTGACCTGACAGATATGATTACATTATGTTAATGAAATGGCGTTTTGATTACAGCGGAAGAGAAAAATTTGGTGGACGAAGAAGGGTTTGAGGGCTTCACTGACAGGATCATGTTGGAGTTACAAAGAAAACAGAGCCATCCGCGACGGCTACACCCTGAGATGTGGTATGTGCATTTCATTACTTGATCTTGACTGATTTGTTGAGATTTAATTAAATATATTTTGATGGATTTTATTTGGGGAATTTAAATATTTATTTTGATTTTAACTCTACGATAAAATCCTTGTGAAAAATTAGTTTTGTTTCATACTACACCCTATATACGCCCGGATGCAGATAGTTTTTGAGTCCAATCCACATCAACAATATATTATTTTGCGTACCTACTGTTTTATATTTAAACTCAATGAGACCGTCGTCGACTATATTGCTTTTTCCGTTCCATCCCGTTATATTCCGTTCTCTCCCAATTCATCCTGTCCTTTCCTGTCCCGGGCCATCCATTCGATTTCGAAAGAGTAGCAAATTTGTATATTTGATTTTTAATTCCTGATTACTCCCACGGTAATACTACAATTTTCGAGATTAAAATTAGCCTATGTCCGTCTCCATGGTCCAATGTTTATGGTCTCTATGTTAAATTTCATCAAAATGTTTTAGTGTGAAAACGGAACATACATAGAAACTTTCGCATTTATAATATAGGTTCAACAGCAGCGGCGAGATGAACGGCGGGCCGCTGTGTCGCTGCAGCGTGAAGGCGCGGCGCCACGGCATGCGCCACGGCGTGTACGCCGGCGAGGACTGCTTCCCCAAGTGTACATCCACGCGCACCAACATCGACAAGCTCTACCATTACCGGTCACTACCACTCTACCACTCTACACATCACTTCATATTCTGCCAAGGATTATGTCATATGTGGATTACTCGGCTCAAGGCATTGAATAGTTTTCTATGTTTGATTTTGGGTGTTATTTTAATGCAATAGAGAAAACCTTTAATTAAAAATATTTTAAAACTCCCTTAAAATCGATTTTGATATAAAACAGATTTATTTAGCAGGAGGGGCTTTATGGGGAAATAATATTATCTCTCTTACATGACTTAACTCTAATGGAAAAGACTTAGTTATTCATGTTGTGCCTATTCCTGCTACTTGTCTATTACTATTATCACTGTAAAGTAACCGCCTGTCTCATTGCCGACACAATTATACCGACCAATACCGAAATATACAAAAAAAAACCCGAAACGTGACGTACTTGTTTGAATGACTTAAAATCTTCGATCAAATATATTTGATCGAAACTTCAAATAGTTTTTATTTTCGACGGCCATTATTCTAGCGGATACTCATATGCTACCAGTATCTATAATGATAAATACTCTTGTCTCCAGCATAACAGTATCACCGCCAACAAACTTCCTGATCAAAGCACCCACAATAATCGGTCACGACGAGCATGAGTTTCTGTTCTCTGGCTTCTCCATGTTCTCCCACTACAAGCTGGCCAAGTTACCCATGTGTAAGGTGATCCGGTTCAATATCGAGTACACTATACTGTATGTGGAGGAACCAGCACCACAGAACTTTACCATACAGGAGTTGGATCTATTTGGTATGTATATTTGATTTACCAGGATTATGTTTAACAGCCGACTGCCTCGGTGGCGTAGTTGTACTAAGGTACGAGTACAAAGCTGAGGTCTCGGGTTCGAATCCCGGGTCGGGCAAAGTGATATTGGGTTTTTCTATTAATTATCAGCCCGGAGTCAGAAATTTGTGCCCGATATGGCGATAGGCTCGCCCCCTATCATATCATGGGACGGAACATACAAGGCGAAATGTGGGTGTTGTGGTGGCGCCTCTGCCTACCCCTTCTGGGATAAAGGCGGGAGTATATGTATATATGTTGAACACTGGAATTCCTGCGCTATAAGAGCGATATATCATTTTTTTTCCGTCTTTATTCATTTTTTACATGGAGTGGGCCCTCGACGCAACATGCTTTTTAACAACTCTCGCCTTATGTGGATTTCACATACCTTAAAAAAAATCTTGTGCAAGTGAGCATGTCATCAGAGGTTGACGCAACCAATCCTCGCGAAGATTCCATCAAGATAATAAACTAATCAAGATGGGTTATTTGTGAACTTGTCGATTAGACAGCCTCCGTGGCGCAGTTGGTTAGACGCCGGCCTGTGAAACGAGAGGCCGCGGGTTCAATCCCCGCACCAAAACAAATATTTGTGTGATCCTCAGGTATTTGTTTCGGGTCTGGGTGTTTGTGAGACCGAAAAGTCTCTCGTAGTTTCTGATACCCACGACACAAGACTCGATCTTAGTGTGGGGTCAGGACTATGTATGTGACTGTTGGGTGTATTTATTTATTTATTTATTTAATACATCACCAGGTTGATTTATTGTCGGATTAATCCTTTACAACTCAAGACCGTTTAATGTTTATTAATTTTTACTGTGAGAAGAAATTATCATAATTCGAGCCACACATAATGTTTCTAACACACCTTACTTTTATTTACAGAGGAGTTCTTATTTATTGAACTACTAGAGCTGGTGGACTTGGACCTGGGCAAGGCGACGGACACGACCTGTTCACAGTTCCACTTCATGCCCAGATTCGTCCGATACTTGCCGGAAGGTGGATGTGAGGTCAGAACCTCGTATTTGTTTATACAAAATAGTTAAACTGTTAGTATTTGATGCTTCATCGGTTGATGGACAGCGCATATCAGCCGGAAACAATGAGGTCCTACCTGCACACGGTTCCTAAGTAGCACACTGCATTTTTTGATAGCTTTCGGTTTAAGTAATTTCACATGAGTTGCCCAGAACTGGAATTTGTGCCGAGCATGGCAAAAAGTTCATTGCGAATCACACTTTGAAATTGAATAACCTAGAAGAATGTAGGTGGCACTAATGTCACATCTGTCTACGTCTTGAGGTAGAAGGCGTCAGTTTGTGTATCGAAAAAAAACCTTTTACGCTTATTTATTGTTTGTTTATACACAACGTATACTTATTATAATATTGAATAACAGCGACAATAAACCGATTTTATTTGAAAGAAGAAGAAAGAAAGAAAACATTTATATTATCTTATTTGTAGGTTCTGTCTATGTGCGAGGTATTAAAGTATCTGTTAGACGAGAGCGGGTTGCTGATTCCGCCGGAGACGTTATCAGACGTGCACGATATGGATCACTACACCTGGCAGAAGTTTGTTGACAAGATCAAGGGTAAATATATTTATCATAGTCATAGGGCATCATATATTTAGTCAACATTTCAGAACAGTCGGTATAAACGTTACATGAGATAATCTGTTGAAGAAATATGTTCTAAGAAACAAATAGTAAAAATAAAAAAAATAAAAAATGTAAAAATTAAACCAAATCGCGATAAAATCCGTAAAGATTAGTTTTATTTCAATGTGTAACATTCGCGTAAATCTAAGAAACAAATTGTTAGGTTAACGTTTTCACATGGGGATTTGTTTCATTTTGATAATTTTCCGCATTTACTAGACGTGTTACAATGCCGGGTTCACTAGATTCGGTTTCCCGAATTTCAATTTTAGGTACACAATTGCGTTGGTATGCAGGTTTCTTCATCTTGTTTTCTTACACCGTTCAAGAGTGTGGTGAATCAATCTCAACAAATAAAAATAATAAAGCATAGCTGATTTATGCACTTTACTTGCTACCACCGCTACTTACTACTTTGCAATATTAATATGGATGTTTGTGAGACCAAAAAGCTTCTCGAAGTTTCTGATACCCAAGACACAAGACTTCATTGATCTTAATGTGAGGTTACAACTATGTATGTGACAGTTCGATATTTTTTAATTTACATAATAATAATACTAAATAAATTAATACATTTACAAACTTCTCATAATAAATACCTCATAATAAATATTTCCAGGCATGATAGTGACCTACCCGGGTAAGAAGCCGTGCTCCGTGCGCGTGGACCAGCTGGACCGCAGCCCTCCCACCGGTGAGAAGGACGCCCCTCCAATTAAGGAGTTTTACCCCGAAATTGTGCACTTTGGTATCAGACCACCCCAGCTGAGCTACGCTGGCAACCCTGAGTGAGTGGTTAATGTTACAGTAACTAATGCACGTTGACAATAAAATCTATAGATTATAATATAATAATTAAGTAAAATTATTGTGTATTAAATAAGTGCCCAAACATTGCATCAAATGTGTATAACTCCATATGTTGCAGGAATTGTTGTAGTGTTTATCCCCGTTTGAATTACATAAAAATTACACTACGCTGAAATAGATTATTCCAACTCTTAATTGGAATAATTCATTTCTGTGTACAATGTATTCCCCGAAATGTGTGTGAAACTCAATATATCACGTATCGTTGTAATAACATGCCTAGTAATAATCATCAATTAATTTTTAGATACCAAAAAGCATGGCGCTATTACGTAAAGTATCGCCACTTGATCGCGAACATGGCGAAACCGTCTTACAAAGAGCGACAGAAACTCGCCTCAAAAGAAGCCAAGCTCACAGAGATGAGAATGCAGAGTAAGATGAAGCGTGACGTCACCGTTGCTATGTCATCGGAGGGATTCCACACTACCGGTCTTATGTGTGACGTAGTACAGGTTAGTATTTTTTTTTTTTTTTTATTGCCTTCGTAGGCAGACGAGCATGCGGCTCGCCTGATGGTAAGCGATCACCGCCGCTCATGGACCTTCGCAGTGCCAGGGGTCCAGCACAACAAAGTCGCTGCCTACCGACAAAGTGCTGCCTGCCTGCCTAGTATAGACAAATGATGGTTAAAACGTGAAAAAAATCTCGTTATTGTTTTATTTGCTTTTATAGGTAATATCAAACACGTAAGGATCATTACATTTTTGTAAATACGCAGAAATGCGTGCGGAGTAAGAAAAAGAATAGATTACAAATACAGCAGATTTGGGTGGCATCTGTAGTTATTGTACTTCCTTTTAATGATAAGAGCAACTATCCACACCAAACTTGTATATTTGTAATTTCTCCTCAACGATTTTTAGGGGAATAGGATTTCGGCCAGTTAGTAGTTACCAAACCATTAAGATGAAAAATATGCCCTTACTCCTTGCGTATTTTTTAATCGTAATTTATATTTGTTTCCAGCACGCTATGCTAATCCCAGTCCTGGTGCGTCACTTACGCTTCCACAAATCCCTGGATACCCTGGAAGAGAAGATCAGCTACGTGTTCAAACAACGTTCTCTGCTACAAACGGCCCTAACTCACCCCTCGTACAGGGAGAACTTCGGCACCAACCCCGACCACGCCAGGAACAGTCTTACTAACTGCGGCATACGACAACCCGAGTATGGGGATAGGAGGATTCATTATGCTAGGAAGAAAGGTAAGTTTGTAATATTTTGGAGGGATGCTTTTGATAGTTGATAAAATGTGGTTAGTATAAACTCGCCACTGATGATTTTACATATATTAATTGGACTCATATAATATGCTTTGCCAACCCGCACTAGGCCAGCGTGGTGGACTATATGGCCTAACCACTCTCAATCGATTCTCTCGATTGTAGAGCAGGCCCATGCCCTGCAGTGGGACGTATATGGGCTGATATAGATAGATAGAATATGCTTTGTGGATATTTTGTTTATATTCGTATGTTGCAATGCAAAACTTGACTACATGTAACCGGATATAGATAGCCTGAACCTAGAAACTAGTTTTTATAGTCTCTATTTCTACAGACTCAAATATTTTACTGTTGTATGTGGTCAAAGAAATAAGCATAAATCACATACGGTTAACATTCTTATTGAGAACTCTCTTTTGCTATAATATAACATAGTTATTGACACAAAACTAATTTTTACGGATTTTATCGTATTGGTTATTTCAATGTCTAACATTCGCGTAAATCTAAGACACCATTATAACACAATGATACTTAAAAGTTATACACCTACCACAAGTAAATTATTTTTCAATATTTCAATATGATTTCTTCCAGGTATTGTGACATTGATAAACATAATGTCACGTTTCGGCAAGCACAGGGAGACGGAATCTGAAATGAAACACAACGAACGTCTAGAGTTCCTCGGTGACGCTGTAGTGGAGTTTTTGTCCTCTATACACCTGTTCAAAATGTTCCCCGGATTAGCTGAGGGTGGTTTGGCCACGTACAGGGCTGCCATAGTGCAGAATCAACATCTGGCACAGTTGGCGAAGGTAAGATATTTTTTCGTTTCGTGGTTTTACATGTACATGTACACAACATGCCCTAAATCTATCTTTATAATTCTACTTTAATTAAAACAGGGATGACAAATGGCCTGACTATCGTCGACCACTTCTCCTTCGTGTCTTTCTCGTTTTCTTTTCATATTCATTTTTAAAAGTCGATACTTTACCTGGGTGTTTGTGACACCGAAAAGTTGCGTAGTTCCTGATACCCACGACACAAGAGTTATGTGGTTGTTAATATAATAAGATGTATGTGTACGTGTGCGTGTCGCAGAACATGTCGCTGGAGCAGTACATGCTGTACGCGCACGGCTCGGACCTGTGCCGCGACGTGGTGATGCGCCACGCCATGGCCGACTGCTTCGAGGCGCTCATGGGCGCGCTCTTCCTCGACGCCGGCCTGCAGGCACGACCCTCCCTACTCACTCTACCGAACCTAACTAACACTACCAACTATACTATTACAATTCAGACAAATAATATAGCTAAACTTCAACCAATATAGTTGCCAGCATTTATATAAATCATTTATAACATATTCCAATGATCCTAACTTTTCCCCATCACTAGTATCTATTACTTGCAGCTTCGCTTGAGTGAATTATTTTTCCGGAATGAAAATCCCACGATATATTTTTCGAATTTTAAAATTCGGATCAGTAGTATCTGAGATTACAGCGTTCAAACGAACAAACTCTAAGGCTTTACATATTAGTATGAACTATAGAGAATAGAAGTATAGATTATAAACTACCACGCCTTGACATATTTAGAGTAACTTATCGATTGAAATGGATCAATGATAATCATTCATTTGTAAAATATCAAAACGGTCGTCACTAACATTAATAACATTTTATTTTATTAGCTATTTTTTGTTTTTATAAACATATGTCTTGTGCTTGCAGGTGGCTGACAGAGTGTTCGCCCTGGCTCTATGGCACAAGTTTCCGGAACTTCACGAGGTGTGGACGAAAGAGAGATTGCATCCCTTACAAGAGCAAGAACCGCTGGGCGACAGGAAATATATTAAGGATTTCGAGTTCTTGCAGCGACTCACTGAGTTTGAAAATTCCATTGGTAATGGCGAAATTATTGTATAATTTTTTAACACGTTCGAGGACAGAACACGATTATACGTCATAATTTGAGATCTTGATATGACATAACGCACGATGACGTTCAAATGAAAATCAGTATTTACGACAGAACGTTCATTTCTGATGAACTTTTAAGTTAATATCCTATTCATAAATGATAGTAACGGTACGCACAGCCGCACAACGTGTATATACGTCCTCGCGAGTTCCGCGTTCCTAAATTCAGTGCGGTTGCGTCACTATAACCGCGCAAACCATGACGTGATAAAACGATTGTCTTTAAAACATATAATACCAGACGTGGACATATAGACTCTACGTATTCATACGTTATATAACTTACTACCTTAGGCAAAGGCCAGGTTAAAATTGCCCTGGATCGACGAGAATGCCTGAAGAGATTGATGAAAGTAGATGAAGCGAAAGTAGTATGTCAAGATCGAGCAAAGTGGAGATCCATAGTATCTGCCTGGCGTGGAGTATATGTGTGTATGTGTGTACGTGTGTATGTGCAGGCGTGCAGTTCAAGCACATCCGGCTGCTGGCGCGCGCGTTCACGGACCGCTCGGTGGGCTTCACGCACCTCACGCTGGGCTCCAACCAGCGCCTCGAGTTCCTCGGAGACACCGTGCTGCAGCTCGTGGTGTCCGACCGCCTCTACCGACACTTCCCCGACCACCACGAGGGACACCTCTCCGTACGTCTCGCGTCTCCAGCACCTCACGCGCCTTTGATACTGACGCTCGCGAAGCCCACCTGTGGCCATTTACTACGACTACAACGTTTTCCTTCTCTTTTTCAATGTTTCATGTTTTTTCTCAAAATTTTACACACGATCAAAAACGCTGTAAACTCAACTAAAGCGATTGGATCCGTAGTCAAACGTAAACTGACGCCTCGCAGGCACGGCCTGACTGTGTAGACGCTAAACGAACGCACCGCGAAGCTGCCTCTTGACACACTGCTCAACCGAGCAAAGTCACGGGCAGCCTCGCAATGTCGAGATGCAACTTTGGGATAAACCTCTGAATTTTCGTTTAAGTGATTGATACTTTTACCATCGAAAACATCGTGACGAAATCTTCATATCAAAACAATAAACAAGATTTCTATAATATTTGAAGTCTGTCACACACATGAGCCATAACTCAAGAGTATAAACTAAGCCCTCTCAATTGAACCCTCTATTAAAGAGGATCCAATTATTAGCGGATATAATATCTGTAAAATTCAAAACATGTATTTATGTCTCTAGTTGCTACGCTCGTCTCTCGTAAACAACCGCACACAATCAATGGTATGCGACGACCTCAACATGTCGGCGTATGCGATATACAACAACCCCAAAGCCAAGCCCACCACCAAGAAGCACAAGGCCGACTTATTGGAAGCATTCCTCGGCGCTCTCTACATTGACAAGGTTTGTGTAACTCAATTCTTTATCTACAATTCAGCAACTGTAAAAAAACACGTAAAAAACAATATATACAGCTTTAACATAAATTTTGTTTTATAATACATATAGCCTTGATCCAAAACTGACAAAATATTTTACATCATGGATACAGTTTTCATTTCCTTCCGTTCTTGTGTATTTTGTGCGAGGTTCTTGCAATATATGCAAGTCATTGATAAATGTGTATGTAAAAATAGCACTAGACTATACAGCAATTTTTTGAACGATTAACAAAGATTAATCACAGTACAAGACAGAATTAAAAAATAAGTAAAAATAATATGCAGTTGGTAGTACTGTAAAGAAGGAGGTAGTTGTATTTGATGTTGACTAAGATGGGAGGGGGCAAACTGTATAAAATGTGGTGCGAGAGCTACGCTCGAGTCTTTCGACGTGCGAGTCTGCATTCCACATCTATATTGGTTGCAGATGCACAGCTTCGACTTTGGTAAGATTTTCTTGTCTTCATACATGCCATGTCCTTTGTATTTTATTTTTCACTACTTTAGAATAAAATGTATTTTTTTCCGTTAATGTTGCACATTGAAATAAAATTACTCTATGGATTTTATCGCGAATTTAGTTTAAATTTTCATTTTTTTATTTCCTAACCTTTCGAATACGTGGTCGCTCCGTGACCACGAAAGCTATATTATTCGAAATATCGTGTCTGGAAGTAAAAAAATGTAAAATCAAACCAAATCCTCGATAAAATTCGTAAAAAGGTAGTTTCATTTTATAGCACCATTCGTCTTGTTTCTGATCGTATAGATAAAAAAAAGATCAGTATTTATTGAAAAATATTTTATAGCTTAATGTGTTACAACTACCTTCATGTGGCTGAGATTAAGTCCAATGTACGTATGGCTTATTAATGCGTTTGTTCATATTTCTTCATAAGTCCTAAATGTACGCTTTACGTTAGGGATATACAAGGTTCATTACTAAAACCACTAACGCAAATACTCCGTCTAAGATATTACTTTTTCAAGTAATTAAAATCGATTTTTTAAAATTATGATTTAAAAACTCCATTTACGATCTTCCTAGTTTCAACTTTGGTTCCATTTCCCTGACATCCTGTATAATTGTCGTAGAACCTGGAGTACTGCCAGGCGTTCTGCAACGCGTGCCTGTTCCCGAGACTCCAGGAGTTCATCATGAACCAGGACTGGAACGATCCCAAGTCCAAACTGCAGCAGTGTTGCCTCACACTACGCTCCGTGGAGGGCGGGGAGCCAGACATACCCGTTTACAAGTACGTATATATCACTTATTTTTTTTATTTAGAATTGAATAGGAAAAAAATGATTTTTTTATTGATTTACAATAAAATGTGTTTTGTGATTACTATTAAACTACGGTGAAAAGTTATAGCTAGGATTTTCCATCGATTTGTCAATTGATAATATTGTAGGCGTAGTTAATTTCTACATGACTGGGATCACAACTTCTACGTAATTATTATTTTAATTTACGAAAGTAGTTGTCGTTGCTCTGTCGCTGATTAATATATTATGAACAGCTTTGCGAGTTTACATACATGCTTTTGTATTAAATGTGTAGTTAGAAATGTGAACGTTACTTTAGCAATTGTCTTTATAGTTGTCATATTTGCGAATTATATTTGTGTAGGTTACACGATAGACTCCGAAATGCATTGATATATTTATTGGTTGTTGTAAAATGTAGTTTATTGAAACTGCAAGTAATGATAATTTCCAACTTGACATGGAAATTCAAACGACATTATTTAGAAAGTTAGTATTTAGAACACTTAAACAACGTTGTTATGTAACAGTTTCGTTAGTTTGGAACGAAAGTCTGAGTGTATAACCTGTCGGAAATATCTGTGAATGCTGTTCACATTTCATTTTTTTGTGTTCTCCTATCTACTATGTTATTTTACATTAAAAGCGTTTTGAGAAGGATGCGAATTCTACTTCTTATTTGTTTTTTTTTATTTTAATGCAATTTGTTTAACCTATATTTTGAATTAGCTGAACTTGTATTCCAACGACGTTAATTATTTAGTTCCACAGATATTTCCGACGTGTAATACCTAATAATAGTAATGATTATTTTTTTTGTATATTTTTGGTGAAATTTGATTATAGTAGATAGCATTCGTTGCGTTTAGCGTTTTATTTTTACTCAGCAGATTCATTGGTGAGAAAAGTTATAGTTCCAAACTGGCCAATTGTGGTTAATGAGTCGGACGGTATTAGAGGAATGCGTTGGGGCAAGTAAAATATTATCAGACATACGTGCCGTATCGCAGGATACAGCAGTGCTCAAGCAAAATGTGCAAGAAAATCAGTTCAAATAAACTGACTATATACACCACTAATTGTATATTGTCTCTATTTTTGTTGTATATCCAGTTTACAATAAAGCTGTAAATAAATAATAAATATATAGAGTTCAGAGTGCTGTCCTGTTACCGTCCGACCTGACACGTTGAATGTCTCATCGCAAGGTGTGCTTAAACGAAATGAGCATTTATAGCATAGATAATAGAGTAGATATCGTCGCGCAGGGTGATCGAGTGCCTGGGCCCCACGAACACGCGCGTGTACACGGTGGGCGTGTACTTCCGCGGCGCGCGGCTGGCGGCGGCGCGCGGACACTCCATACAGGAGGCCGAGATGAACGCCGCCGAGCACGCGCTCAACTCCTCGCACGGTATGCCTACTATACTAACTACTAACTACTACTCTAACGTCCCGACCGCTATACTGGTTTGTTAATGTGATGACTTTTTTAAAATGTGCCTTATTTATACTAACTTTAAGGCTGTCGTTACATTAACATTGTCAGTTTAAATATGCCATATTTCAACTTTCATTAAATTGACAAATCACTAGCGGTCGGGACATTACTAATATCAACTTATTTGCTATTAAGGCTACGTTTCCAATTTTGCGGCTTGGAGGCAACCAATCATATCTATGGCATAGATGTAATAAATGTATAGGGTTGTTTTTAATTGACTGTACATGTAACGCACGGTGGAAGATATGCAAAGTTACGAATAAGTAATTTATTGTCATTTCAAAATATCCCAACCAATATTCGAATTGTATTCAATATCTACAAGCGCGGTCACAGGATATATTTAAAGACAGACACGCGCGCTTTTTTTTGTGTAGTTTATGAATGTGCTTTATTATGGACGTGCGTATTATCTATTGCGTATTGTTTTGTGAGGATAAGCGATAGATTTTGAAGAAAAAGAGACTACCTATATTTATGGTTTTGAACCTAATGACAATTTAAATACTTGTGTAAAAAAGCCTTGTATATGATGGGGCGACATTACTTAATTCAGCACCGCCCATCCCAGCTTTGATGGAAACGAAGCCTTAATAATCATTGGATACTTGTCACTTTTTTAGGCGAAAATCAGGATCTGAATGCCTTTTACGACTATTTTAGTACCTTCCACTTTCCTGTCGCAGAAATTCAAAATTGCTGTTTACAAAATCATTCATCCTTGTCTAGAGAGGGGTGATTTATACCCAAGCTATACTGAACTCGCTCTTGAGTCTTTGGCAGAATTCGTTTCTTTTTGGACTTTAAGTTCTACTATGAAGTTTGACTAATGATTTTTCTTTTCAGAACTGTTCCCGCAACTGGACCATCAAAAGAGATTGATTGCGAAGAGTTTGAAAAAGAAAGGCCGTCGCGGCAAAGGGCGTGACAGTCCCGTCTCCGATCTGAACGTGTTCAGAGTCAAACGCCTCGAAGAGAAAGTGCCGAAGGCGTATCGACTGAACAAACAGGAACAAGAATCAGAGTCCAGTAGCGAGCAGGAGCTGTCGGACGGGGCCAGGAGTGAAGGAGATAAGTCTGATGAGGACTCCGGACTCGACAGTGACACCAAATCCGTGTCCAATGAAGAATTGGAGAACGTGCAAGTGAGCAGCCTGCTCAGCGACATGGAGAAGTTGAAGGAAGATTTCATACGCAGGAACGAGTATGAGAAACTGAAGGAAAAGAGTCGTCGATCTGATTCCGACGATGATATGTAATCGCTTGTAGAGTAAATGCGTCTGTATTTTCTGTAAATAAATGTTGTGAGTGTAGTTTTATGTACTGGTAAATTGTAAGCCTGAATCCAATAAATATGAAATCGGAATTGTTTTCTTTATTGCGACTCGCGTATATTTCACATAGACACAATGCAACACAGCGTAAAGACGACAGGGCCCTTCAGCTTGTTGGCTCGTAGTGTGAGCCACTGCTTCTGATTCGGCACGTACATCTCCGCAGGCATTAGCTGTTCCGGGCTCTCCACATCTGAAACAAAATAAGCCTTTGGGTACTTACAACTCTCTTGGGTACTTACAAGCCCTATGGACCTGTGGACCCTAGTGCCCTCCCCTGAAACCCCCTAAGGCGTTGGCCACGCTGGCGTGCCCCCGCGAGCGGAGGCGACTAGCGGGAAATAAGCACGAGCCGAACGAGGGGTGCGCCTCCATGGCGCGACTGACGTGCGTTATACTCGCGAATTAATGAGTGTTCGCGCGTCTTGCGAAATAAGCGAAATCAAAGTTGAAAAATCCGCAAGAAGTGCGAACACTCGACCCCCCATTAATCCGCACGCATCACGCACGTCACTCCTACCTACGTAGTCCCCTCGTCCCGCTAGTGGCGGTCACGCCAGCGTGGCCAACGCCTTAGGGCATTCATTACGATCATCCCCTAACCCCCATGCATATTAAGGTGGGTTCTGAACGGTGTAATATACCATGTTACGCCGTGTGTTAGAATAGTTATAATACAATGTCCGTGCTCGTGTCCACGTACTGACTGCACGAATGCTTTAGCTTTGTAACATTTTACATTACGTCTCGTAACACCAGTCAGTACCCACCTTTAACCTAATATGAGAAGACCGGACTGCTAAAACCACTGAGTTTAAGCAGTGATTGGAAACACTTGTTTCCAGAGAAATCGCAAAAATGAATAAAAAACAGGAAAATTAATACCCACAATTGCAAACGGGGCTAATTATTAAAAGCACTTTAAAGAACCGAATTAATCTCCTTCGCTAGACGTGTGATCATGGAACGTGTGTAGGATCAACAGGTTTCTTCGTAACGTTTCCCATGAATCAATTTTGAAGTCTCTATTTACCCTGGTTAACCCGCGTCCTCCGGTTTAGCAGTCCGGTCCTGTCATACCAAAGCTATTGCAATCTATACATCATAGAATATTTAGTTTATATTTACAATTTACTAAGTTAGTTTTCCTTGCTTTATTTTAATAAAATGTAGTGTCATTATATCATAAAGTCATACCATCTTTACGTAGATGCTGAGCGGATTGCATGGTCGAGTCTTGCATGGAGATGAGGTCGCCTGGCGCGTGCAACAGCAGTCTGCCGACACCTTCGCATCTCCTGCCAAACACATTTACCTATTAGTATATTCTAGCATTCGCATAGGGTAGGTATATCCGGACTGCGAACGAAAACGAAGCCAGGTGGTTGTATTAGTGACTTCAGACAAAAGTAACAAAAAAATTCGCAAAATAAAAAAAACCCGACGTTTTTTGGACTTATCGTCGTATTTGTGTGCTAAAAACATAAAATTTCTAAAATATTAATGTACAACTTTATTTTTATAGACGCAATGGTACACAGGGGTTCGAATTATTGTTTAAGCAAAAACTAGGTATTAGGTACTACGACGACATTTACACAAAAATTAAAAATAAGTGAGGTTTTTCTTTGGATAAATTTAGTTGCATTGTGTCTGCAATCACTAAAACTACCACCTGGCTTCGTTGTCGGTCGCATTCTGGATATATCCGGTACAGTGCCGTAACTAGTCTTAAATGCCCGGTACGAGGTCCCATAATGGCGACCAATAAGGGATTTTTTTTTTTACTGTTGGAATAATCCTCATGGGTTACCCGTCTATCTGGATAGATCGGCCATGCCGGACTCTTTCCGGCTAAAAAACCCATGTCTTTATCTGCACTTTGGAGGCACTTAAGAAGGTATAGTTTAGTCATTTCCGCGCCATGTACCTGGGCACCGATCGAATTTTCCTAGTGTCGGCACTGGGTACATAAAATAACATGTCTAAGACAATAAAAATAAAATTAGCCCTCATTTCAGACATATTTTTCTGATGTGTCAGTAGCATCGAATATAATTTTATTATATTGTAGGATATCATCATAGGCAAACAGAAAATAAATAGGCGCGTCAAACGGCCTATGCTCAAACTTCGAAGAGTTCAAAGAACAAAATCGGATAAAAAAACTAGCAGCCATTTAGTTTACTATTATTTATTTCTATCACACATAAAAAACTACATGGCACTATACTATTTTACAGTTTTGATTCACGCAACAACGAAGCGATTGTAGAATAAATAAATACCTACCTTGTTTATATTTCGGATACAATTTTGTTTTTACGACCCGTATTTTCTTCTCTAAGAGAACTGGAACTAATGTGAACCGGACACACGTAGATTACAAAATAGGTATTTTTAAATTATATTAAAGTCCCACTGGGGATAAACACAAGTATTACATAGAAACGACTAAGCTTAAAATTTTATTCATAAGCATGATATTTATAATCTAATCATTAAAGCTTAGGACAACTGTGTAGTAAGCACGATCATAATTTTAAACCATTATAATAATTAAGAGGAAAACGATTTCGTAGATTTAGTATTGCCACTAGTTACATACTTAACCCTTAACTTGGCAAGAACGGAAAAATAAGAAAACAATATATATATTATTTTGACAAATATTAGTTTGGTTAGGGTTAGATAGCATAGGAAAAATAAAATAAAAAATCTAGATATCCTAGGTTACGAGAAAACCTATGTACATCACAGTGTACATTGCCAAGTACGCGGAAATCTTCATGTAGTTTTGTTTGTACATTGTGATGCACATTGCCAGCTTCGTAATGAAATACATTTGTAATATTTTATTCTATATATTTTAATAAAAAAGACAAAACACAATTATAACCTCAATTACTTTGTATGAAATTTTCGGAAATAATTATATTTTTGCATCCCGGTCATCGAAATGCAAAAATATTTGTCATTTTTACACACGACAGTTGTCCTATCACTCTTGCAACACTTGCAACGCTATGTTTAGGCACCTACTTCCGGGAAATGGGTTCCCACTTGTTCAATTAAAACAAATAATGTATTTACTCTAATCAAAGACAAAATTTGAAGCAGTGGTATGAGTCTTCTAAGCTAGTACCAGCTACATGTATATGTTGACATATTTCTCGATATTCGTTATGAGGCATAAAGTCTGAAATTAGCAGGTATCTTGATCCTTCTACCCAATTATGAGGATAGACAGGCATCTACGCTATACCCACCATGATCAAAGTGGCTAAGAAGTTCTTTATTTCATCTCCGGTTAACGATGTAGGTCATCCTAGCTTATGCACTATCTATAGATTTGTTCTATGATCAGTGTCTGAGATAAAGTCTATTGAAATCTGTAATATAAACAATATGGTTTTGTATTTATGTGAGTTTGAAGAAAGGCATATTACATTTCTTAAAAACAAGCTGTGTGACGAAGTACGGCTTTGGATGAATCTCATAATCTAGAACAAATTTCATAGCCTTAACTTTTTTGGCTACTTTTTTATAAGCTGTTATGTTGTGGCTTAGAAGTGGTAAGTTGTTCCTATTGTCGACTGGCATTGCTGGGTAAAGTGCCTGATTATTAAGCAGTTGTGTTTTGTAAAAATTGTATGGGTTCCAAATAAATATCGTGTAATATCTGCTCGTGTTCGGCGTTGGGGGATTAGTGAGAGACTTATAGAGACACTACTGTATTATTTATTAAAGTCTGTCAAACTATTTAATTTAAATTAATTTGTTAAAGTTAATATGCCTATGAAAGTAAATCAAAGGTTATGGAGAAGATTGTATGCAAATAAGAGGTGCTCTACCGGATGTAGAGTTATCCTCAGAGCTGATATTTTCACAACAGTTAATGCCACTATGTTATGCGAGTTAGTTAGTTTTTGTTCTATAGGCAAGATATAACAAATAAATGTCAAAACAAACACAAATAAACGAAACACATACAAATTAACAAACGAATACCCGCAAATTTACCAAAACCCAATGTTCTATAAACCTGGCAATGTACAGCGTGGTTACCATAGTTTACCATTGGTACTTTATCGCGTTCTTGGAAATGTACATTGTGATGTACATACACTTATTTCATTCGAATACAAGAGCTTGTTTGTAGTTAGCTACGTTAAAAGGCATTTATTGAATAATTTAAGCTTTATACTAGTAAAAAACAAAACATATTGTCAAGTTTAGATGAAAAAAGTTGACTAAAGCTAAAATAATATCACGGTGTCGCGAGGATGAGCTCGTGGCTTTTAGTTTTTTTTATTTAGACATTTATATTACAGTGCAGTCTCAACAAAATAATTGTCTAGTGATTCTACTGTATATAACAATATATTCACAAAAAACGAGAAGAAAAAATATTCAATAAACGAAGAGTAATAATTTTTGAAAATGTATGTACAGTGGGATGTACGGTGCCAAGTTAAGGGTTAAAGCCGTGTTCACAAACAATATTCGCTTCTCAAGTCGCCCTTAGCTTTGCGAACGTATGTACATATGTAGGTACTGCGTCGATGTGGTCGAATGAAGATATATTCTTGGTCAATGTAAGTTACAAAGTTCTGATTGTTATTAAATAAATATTGTGCACATGACAAACAAAACCAATTACCTAGTCGTGTGGTCAATTCTACGATTGTACACATTACCTAATTTTTTAAGAGATGCTGGGAGATTAGGTAATACAAGATAAAGAAATCCAAATTAATTAGTAATCATTGAAATGACTCAAAATCCTAAATTTCTTGCTATGCAATTATTGTCCTTTGATAATACAAAGCACTGTGAAAAAAGAGGGCAATTTATAGTAACTGCCACTTGCATATCTTTGACCTATACTTGAGTTTTGTCATACAATAGTCGAGCTTCTTCGTCTAAGGGTTCCCTTTAATGGAATACTCAATGCTTTTGAACATGGGATTCCATGCTTTCTCCAAGTACAGTTTGTGAACACGGGTGTTGCTTACCTTAGGACTTCGTTTTGTAGCATTTGTTTTCTGGCTGCAGTCGCAACAAGTTTGTTCTCATTGAGCCAGTTACGCACCTCGTTGAAATCGGCGAGTAATTGCAGAGCAGCATCTTTACTACAAATAAAAATACCATTAGCCAAGTAAGGTAAAAATTATCGAGCTAATTTTGATGTCAAAATCGGAATTCATGTGGACTCAACGCGTAGAGGAAATCAGATTTCCTTCGTATCAAGAAAATTACAGGTATTTAGGACAAAATTTGCCTTCAATAGTCAATGAGGAAATAAGTATTTTTAAGAAATGTTAGAATAAAATTTTGTAACTTTGAGCATATGTAGATAAAAGTATGAAAGACTATCTTATCTTACCTAAATTTAACTTTAGCAACGTATATGTGATGCAACCACGACTCGCACATGATTCTGAGGACCATGTTCAACGTCATCACATCTTGCGTGGCTTTAATGACAGGTAACAACATTTTATCTGGAATCATACATAAGTAATTAAACACTTATACTACTAAAACACATTTTGTTTTATTTGATTTCACATCACAGACCAAGATCGTAAAGTACGAATAACTCTAGAATATTGCATTCATGAGCAGAGGAGCTATCGGGATTTCTACCACTGCACCGTGTAGATCTTCCTATTGTAAGACTCAGTGCTGAAATGTTTTATTACCTAAAAACTCGTGTACGTAAATAGAATGTGATGGGTGTGGTGGTCTGGTCACTCTTCGCCACTCAGCGTTTGTTGGGAATATCATCGTCAGGTGAGCCAAACTTGTCGTCGCACACACTGAAGATAAAACTACGGTGATTTCTTCCGTCGCTTCCTAAAATATATGCAAGGAAGTTACTTACGATTAAATGGTTAAACAATGTAAGGGTAAGGAAAACTGATTACGTACCTTCAATTTCTGTATATTCGCTTTGACCTCTGATACAAGCTTTTCTCTCATTTTCGCACATACATTCTCATGCACGCCAATTTTGCCTAAAATCATAAAGTATGTACCTAGATAAAATTTTATTTTGCTTAATAGATTAATGATGTAAATTATTTAAAACGATCTAATTTAAGTTCAATTGATTTTAACAATGGCATATACGCCATTTTTGTTCTTTAATGTAGTGTCAACATACTTATAACTCCAGACTATTTTACGGGGATGGATTCAGGGTTTGTAGATAAAGGATGTTATGTTATGGAATAATGATATACTGCACTTTCTTACCTTTCGTATATAGACATGCATCGTCCTTGATTGCACGTTATAAAGTAAATTTCAATACAAATATCCCAGCTATAATTGTTATTAGATATGTACTTATATATTATTTAAACGTAAAACCTTACCAGATTCTATAGTGATGGTATGATCAGCAAATCTCAAGTTGATCAATTGTTCCATACAGGCTTGCATGTCGTTGTGGGCGATGCGGAAGAAATCGTCCATCTCCCACATATTGGCGAGCCGACGAGTTTCAGCCAAGCACCACAGCCTGTACGTGTGGATTGAATGATCTGAAAAGTATTCACAATAAAATAAGCCTAATTTACATAGCTTTTCCTAAAATAAACCCATGGTTTGTAGGGTTGTGAAGTGCTAACCACTAATCAATGAATTTATGTTTTAGTTCGCTTACCAAGTCTATGTAAAATAGGTATTTGCTCCACAATAGGTAAATCTTCTATAGGGGCTCCCAATATGTACTCCCAGGTCACCTCACATTGATTATTCAAGGTGACTAATTCCTGGAGCATTAATGCGAAGTTCGCTCCAGATTCTGTAGTCTGTAAACGATAAATTCAATAGTTATTTAATAATGTTTGCAAATAAGTAAATGATGCTTCATTATTTTCATAAGTTTCTTACCTCAGAGATGTAAATAGATAAATCAGGATACAACTTCAGTTCTGTAGGTTTCAAATTTGTGGTCAATGTAGCACTGGAAATTAATAGATAGTTAATTATGGAAATTGTAATACTTATTATTTTTTATTGTGTTTCAACACACCCAAAATGTCGGTCCCATGAGGTAGATGTGACGTGGCAGCCAAGTGCATCGGCTAATATTCTTAAAGCAGACAGAATTAAATCGGGGGTATCTGTAAAATAAATTTGCTATTTTTATTGATATTACAGGAGTATTCAAAAATAATAGAACAACTATACTATACAGTATCAGCTCTTATATGTCCCACTGTAGGACATGGGGCGTCCTTTACACTCGAGAGTACGATTGAGGGGGGTTAGGCTATAGTCCACCACGGTGGCCTAATGTGGGTTAGCGGACTTCAAATACCTACCTTAGAAATTGTTAGAATTTGCTATGGTATGCAGGTTTCCTCACCATTTTTCCTACAGCTTTATAGTGCGTGGCGATTGATTTAATACACTCATGACTCCGAAAAGTGTGCCCGGGGACATGAACTTGCCACTACCGTGAGCATGTTGGCAACAGCAATCCGCATCTGCTCTGTTACCAACAGGTCACCCCGTACTTTCAAGACAAATTATGTTTTTATTTAAATTGCGGTAAATACTCACTGTTTACATTGAATGTGCTAAACAACCACTCTCGAAGATTTTGACAAGTATTTGGAGATCTGTAGACAAGATAAGGTGAGGTGAGGTGAGTAGGTAGATAGTTGGTAAAATACAAAAAAAAAGGCGGCGACACCTAAGAAATAGGTCATTTTCCGTCATGGAATTTTGCGCTGCATGTCACCACACGGATATAACAATACCCTAGTTATATTCCTACTCCTTATGCACGTCGGCAGATATATAAAAGTCTAGAATCTCCATATTTAAAAAATTTTTCTTTACCATTCACTTCATAATAATAATTCCACTTTATTATTACACTAATAAAACTAAATTATTTTATAACACGTATTTTACCACTGATTTTGGCGCCAGCGTCAAAAGTAAACTGACCGTTCAACAGCTAGCTGCGTCTTTTATATGCATTACCAACTGTCAATTTAATAGAACTACCCTCTACCGTCATCATTATATTTAACGGCAGTTATTTTATTCACGACAATATATTATTTTCACAGATGCTCAAGTAACGCTACAAAAATAAATTATGAATTTCAAATAACATGCCTTATAGCTAGAGGATAGGACGACCACCACAGTACAATATGCTCTAGACAACTTCCGACTTCGCCCCAAAGTATATTTTGATAGTACTCAGTCACTTTGTGAGCGGCTTTTTTGCTAGCTTGTAATCGACCTAAAAAATTTAATTAGACATTAAAATAATGAACCACAAAGCATACTGTTATCTTTGGCTTCAATAAATAAATTGAACAGTCAGTGAAAACCATAGGTGCAAACAGACAAGGAATAAACAAATTACCTGTTTTCAGCTTTTTTACTCCGTTCGAACCTAGTAACATTGGACACATATTTGCCACTGTATCCAACAGAATTTCTATATACATTTCTTCACTTTGTAAAATGCTATTAACGTTATCTGAAATAGCAGAAAAAAAGCTTAACTTCCACATAAATCTCGGTTTTAGTGTTTTGTTCTAGTATCAAAAATTGACTCTACCTTCATTGTTAAAAATATTCTCTAATGCAAATTCATTTGCTAATAAAGACGTATAAGGCACTTCTGAGTCAGAATTTTGTCCACTTATAATATCACTTAATAGCTTATTGTGTTCGTTTTTCACGTCAATAAGACTCTGGGCGTGTTTCATTTTGGCTTTTCTGTTCTCTACGAAAGCCTCGCGACGATTTTGCACCGTCACGTCTCGAGAAGCGGACGAAGTTGGGGGTGTAATATGTTTAGTTAAAGTACTGAAAGTTAAAAAGATAGACAGTAATATATCGATCAAATGTTTCACAGCACGATTAGGAAAACGTGAAATCCAAAATGATTAACAACAAAAAACATCACATTGGCATTGAGAGAATTATTCTCAATTGAGAAATTTATAACAGTCGATTTGTAGAAAAATATCTGCCTAGTCTCAAAATTAGAATGGAAACCTCTTGTTTAATTCCTGATAATTTTCCTTTGGTTAGAAAAAATATCATAGTGTAAAAAAACTTACTGATAAATTTCCAAACTGTCTCCAGTGCTTGAGCTCGAATCATTATCAGAAATGTGTTCAGGCTTGTAAACTTTTACCAAGCAGTTGATTAACCGCTGACAATTTATATCGACTCGACTTTTCGATAATACCTATAAAGAAGTACTCAATTAAAATCGTATTGATAGTTTATGTCACTTTTAAGATTCGTGGGAGCAAATGAAAATCAAATAAGACCCGATTGATTTTGAAACATATTTTAATTTAAGGGGATTCAGCATTCCGTGTCAACGGCTCTGTAACTAGCCTTTGCTACGCCAAGTATGAGCTTCTACAAGTATAACTGCGCCTTCAGACCGAACAAGATGGTCTGCTTTGACCATTTCTGCGCCCACCCAGGGTCTGCGCCCTGTGCCAGAGCTCCGCTCGCACCGCCTCGTTTCACTAAATGGTACTACGTGTATGACTTGTTAAATACAGTAAAAAATATGAGTCTGAGAGAAATGGCGTTGTGTGCTTCTAGTCCATGTAATGAGTTTCCTGATTCGGTATGATTTTTTTTATAAAACTAAATAGGTACCTAATGTGATTATATTAACATTACCTATGCATATCATAACTTACTTGAACTACTTTAGTTAAAGTTAAAGGCTTCGTTTCGCTGACTGTGTTAGGGTATGTGTTGCTACCAATGTTGAATTTCGATGTGAACCTCTTGTAACTCAAGCCAAGTAAATGATTGTATATTGTCACTAAACTGAAATCAAAGTACAAATTTAGCAATTGTATATGAGGAAGTCGCTGGATGCAGGCTGCTTCCAACTGGTCAATGTGGAGGTCATTGGTGGAGGCCTATGTTCAGCAGTGGACTTCCTGTGGCTGAAGAGAAAAAAGATATTTCAACCCTGTGAACATGCTCTATCTTTTGAACAGCTAACTACATCTTATAAGGTCCTGCATTGCCCAATACAGATTGATAAAATAATGAATCTTTATACCTGAAGATACTTAGAAACTACAGTTGCAAAGGGTTACAATTAGGATGGATACATTGAATATTTGACCAGGATAGAAAGGATTCTAGATTATATCGTAGTCCATAAATAATTCAAACCCTCACTAACCCAGCACTTAAATGTATGAATAAGTATTCAACGGTATTGAGTCGTAAAAACTAAGAAGCCAAAAAAACTTAAAAGAAAATTAAATATGAATACAAAGCTTACCTTAGACACGACTCAATCATCTTCCTAGAATCTTCTCGGTGCAGGCACGTGTTTAATATGGTTGTAATAAGACCGTGAATAGTTTGTAACATGATAAACCTACTGGTGCACATTTTGTCAAACATATGATCATGCTTACTTTGAAGTAAACTGTTCTCTTTTTTTAATCTTGCTAGTTTCGGGTTTAATTTGTAATATGACTTCACTAATTTTGATAAATATTCTATGATTTGGTCTAAAACCTGAAATAATATTTTTTTTAAGTTACGGCATTGCAATGCACTTGTATGTCCAATTGTTTTAAATAAAATTTTACCTGTATATTGACTAACTCCATAATATAACTTCTATTAGATAAAGAATAATTGCCATTACTTCCACTAGCGCCTTTCCATTTATTATCAGCATCTAATATTACCTTTGTAACAGCGTAACAAACCATCTCCATTTCTTTGCAATGGCTAAACAAGTCTTCTTCTTCCGATGTTTCTTCACTAATCCATTTTTTGCTTACCACTTTATTTGAAATCATGTTGAAAAAACTATAAATTACTAAATAAATAGAAAAATAATTTGACTTCGTTCAGTGCTAACTCGTAGGAACCATCGTATCAACTGAAACTTAAACCGCTGTATAATATGATGTGTACAAAATCGATGTAAAGAGACGTCGGTGCCAGCCTTTTCGGCAGTTCGCATTTGGCGTCTGAGCTCTTGTAGTACATATTGAAAATTATAATCGTTAAAGTTTTTATTGCTGCTCAACCTTGATTTAATGGTTAGCCTAAATCTTCGAAACTTTCACAACACTAGGTATTATTTACAGAACTTTATTGATACTGTTATTAAATAGCACAAAGGCCTTGAAATTGATTGACATAATGCCACAAATCTATCCCTGGAAAGTGTAAAGGGAACATTGCTAAATTTAAACATTTTCATTATAATTATTTAGAGAGTCCTTATCTATTTTATAATAGTATAATTTTGGAGTTTTCATGAAACATAAATGACCCATTTTTTTCAAACTTAAACTTACTAGAAATCTGTTTTATTTCTGTATAAACTAAATTAGATAACATTTTTAGGTACTCACTTGATATAAATCTAAATTAACAGGCTAAAAGTATTGTTGATTCCCTTTCTAAGTCGACTGGGGCCTAGGCTAGACTTAGTGTAAATAGCGAAGATTTAACTTACGAAATACAAACTTTATTCAACCCGTACTTATAGCTTTCTGGTCGAACCAACCCTGCGCTTTGCGGTCATCGCGACCCGGTTCTTGTACGGCCTTGACACTTCGCGTAAAGCCTTCCTATGGATGCGATAGCTCAAGGCCAACGCATGTCGGGGTCAGTATGAACTACGAACAAGCTCGTGCCACATACTGCGTACTCCAAGGGCGCTCTAACGAGCATTAGATGCTTCTAGGGCCTGGTCGAGACTACTACGGCGGTCTTTTCAAAGCCACACAAAAAATGCGAGATAGGCACTTGACATTTAATTCTATTTATTTACTTTATTTTTTACGAACTATATGTTTTACTTTGTCAACATGTATAGGAAACATAGGTAAGAAGGTAGTCAATATAAATAATAAATAAATACACCCAACAGTCACATAAATAGTCCTGACCCCACATTAAGACCAATTAACTCTTGTGGTTGCAGGTAACGGAACTACGAGAGACTTTTCGGTCTCACAAACACCCAGACCCGAAAGAAATATTTGTAGACCGCACAAACATTTCTCTTGGTGCGGGGATCTATTCTGCGGCCTCTTGTTTCAGAGCCGGCGCCTAACCAACTGCGCCGCGGATTAATAAACATTTTTTCATAAATCAGGTCACTTTTCGCTCTTCCACAACGGCTCACGCACATATAAGGTAATTTATTATAAAGTTAAATCGTACAGCCGTGCGTGTATTCAAAGTTATAATGTTCGTAACTACCATTAATATTAAAAGCCTTTGCAGCTTATGCATAACAACTTTCAATTACTTTATATGGTACTTGGATAGTAAGGTATGGTAATAACTTTTCATTACATTTGCAGTTGTTAAATAAGCTGTAGACAATAGTTCGTTGTTTTATATTTATTTTTTTATTTTGTACGCAATAATTACGCGACCTTTATAGAGGACCCGATATCATTTTTTAAAATTAAAACACATATTTATAATATGTACAGTTGACATTTTTAATTCGGAGCAAACAACATAAACAACATATTGTTAACAAAGTACTCAGGTAGGTGTTTAAAGACATCGTAGGAAGAAGCATATCACAGTAAAACTATTAACGTCTTCTTTAGCAAAATCTTATTCTATAAGTAACAATACTGTTGCGACGATTACATAAGGCCAAGGCGAGAATGAATCACTAAAATATATTTAAAAAAATAGGCGATTATAAATTTAACTAAAATGAATCCACCTACATTTCCTAATACTAAATATGTGTTTAGCGCCAATAGGGTAGTTGATTCTATGTTTTTCATTATTTCGAACAAATAGTTTCCTATCCAAGAATCCAGAAAAAGATGCACTATGATTAGTGACGTCATCACCATTACAGTATGAGCGTGTAAGAGAGTTAATTATTATGTTAACCCTCACATTTTTAACCTTTGAGTTATTTTGATACTATGTAAAAAAACCATACCAAAATTGATCATAGCAGCCTATTGTTGTGTTTGTAAATTTAATATAATAATTTTTTAACTTAAATATAAAGTAATTTTGCTAATTATCTTTTAAAGTAATTATTCGATTTAAGCACTCGACAAAACAATATCGATGTGAATCCGCATAATGAAATTATTTCACACGTGTCTCCTCTTGCATTATATTTGAATACATTGACTCCGTACTTGGTTGTTTTTAAATAATTTATCTAGCAAGATACTTTGCGTGCCCTTCTATGGCGGCATTTACGACACGTCTGTCATTACGCATATAAAATATATCACATCCAAACGTAGCGTATAATATATTGTCTTTGAACACGCGATTTATGTTATTACTACGGCATTTTTATATTACATTTGTATACTGTACGAACGACGAAATGTGTGCATTGGCGTCAATCATAGCTACATTTATATCAACCAAAAGATATTAACAATCATCCCTCAAATTCTTTTTTTTTTGGACTTTAAATAAAATTTAAAAGGTTATTTAAAATGTTATCTTGTTTTTCAGATATTACAAATTTTTCGTCCACTGAATTTTAATACATATTGTATGTGACTAATATTATAACATTATTTAATATCTACTATAAATGAATTTTACAATCTTAAAAAAAAGATCCGACGAATTGAGAACCTCCTTCATTTTTGCAGTCAATTAAAAATACGCTTTAATAGCAATGCCGACTTACAAGTTGAAAAATAAGACCTATGCATGTTATTGTAAGAAAAATATGTAAATAATCGAGTTTTAATTTAATTGTGTACTTAATAACTCTACGTTTAGAAGTAGCTACCAATAAAATATTTTTACTGAATACTCCACGATTTTGTTCAACCATTTACAGGTATATTTCAATCATCATGAAATTATTTTTTTAAACTATGTAATAATTCGCGATTTTATAATAAACACGCGTAACATCCTACAAACATACATTTCGAATAATAAAAGTATTGTTACTTATTGAAGTGAATACAGAATACGCTATGGCTATTACATGAATCTATAACACTTCTCTTAAGGCTTAAAAATGAAAATACAATATACAAAGTTCTCTCGTATTTCAACTTAGTAATGATTAGTAAAATATTGCCCTAATAAATACCCCCTTATTAGTAAAAAAAACCATTTGTTATTTCAACAAAATATTCATAAGTTTATACAAAGAAAATTTGTTATTTCATAAGTAAAATTTTTAAAGGTATTTTATTGGAAATTTATCGAGGAGATCATTTACAAAATCTATCTACATACGAAGGTACACAAACTCTCCAATATTGGATGCAAAATAAAAACGTATAAATTTTCACTACGCCACACGATTGCTTCAATTGATATGAACAACATTATATCACCACTACATTTTATTTCATTGTTAAAACTTCACTTAGGTTGGTAATTGTATGCAGGAACCTTCTCGAATTAAACCATAACACATACAGCTATACAATAGCACCAGTTGGAATCAATTCGACTAAAATAAATCCGATGTAATAAAAATATTTTTAAGTGTCACGTGCTATTATGTTCTACAAAATTAAAACTTGTAAAAACGAGGCTTGTTTATCAAACGCTTAGCCTAATGTTATTTTATTAACAATATTTTATCTCCAAACAAGCGTCTGCCATGCTCGTCACATATCTTTAAGAACAACTGTGTACAAGTCTTGCCTGACGAAGATTGCTTTACCAATTCCACATAATACACAAAGTGTTAGTTTCGTCGAAGTATAACACCCAAGAGTTTAATGCTTCCAATAACTATTCAATATACCGAAAAAAACACTCATAAGGAACAGAAAAAACTTTTACATTTTATAATAGATAGTTTGGTAAAAAATGAAGATCAAGTGTTTGTATACATTTAAATCAATAACCATTGAATACTAATTAATTTCGCTAATTTTTATAATAATATATTAGGAATCAGGTAAATACCCGGAAGTGATCTATAGTCGGGACATTATTTCGATCCGTACTTCCTTAGATAATAAAAATCTATATTAACTTCGCCTTAGAATCACAAAATTAAATCGATTAAGCATGTAACTGTTGACTAACAATTTGACGCTAATTGGTGAAGAAACAATTTATTTACCTGTTTTGCCAACTCAGTAGTAAAAACTAGAAAGCCTTGATTGCAAGATAGTGTGTTACCGAGACACATAATTAATAAGAGAGCATAACCATTTTGTATTTTAAGAAGTATCGTGGAACTTTGTTGTTAAAGATATGCAACGAACGCAAATTCTAACCCTATGGCATACCATCATTGAACTTTTTAACAATGCTATAAGACAATATACCGATACCAATCTACCCCGCTTGTTAGCTGCAACAAATAAACTGTACACAATAAAACATTACTCTAATTCCATATAACAATAAAAAATAATGTTAATTAATATCTTTCCCTATAATTAGCTACACAGAGAACATAGCTTAGCGCTAATATCAAACTTAACAATTTGTTTCATATTGCTCTGTTGCGTTTTAGCAGCACATTATTTACATAAGACGATCTAAGTGAACACACAATTGCCAAACCATATAAGCGACGTGTAAACACGTCAATCTGGCATATCTATACTAGTTATAGGCACTACTGGCTTCATTATTTCGTTTTTCTTTTGATTTTTCGAGGACTTTTTGCTTTCTTTAACTTTTTTATGTGTGTCCTCGTCCCTATAGGGTTCCTGGTTGACGGGTGGCTCGTTGGGCGCGGCGTTGGAGCCACGGTTCACGTTGTTGTTGTAGGCTATGTTCGCGTACTCTTGTAACAGCGGAAACACCGACAGAAGGAACTGACAGAAATCTTTGCGAATTCCGAACCACCCTGAAATTATTGAACAATATTATCTTTGTAATTCAATGTAGAAAATACGCTATGAGCACAACATAAATTCAAATAATTCTGAAAACTACAAATGAACAAAAATAGTTCTATTTTTGTTCATTTGAATTTTCCATTATTTTTATGCATATAAGTCATACAAAACTTCGATTCTACAAACTAAATACAAAGAGCATTGAGTTTATTATAAGTAAAGTAAATAAAAATCATTCAGCACTATAAATAAAATTACGCAACATCATAGTTAAATGCCTCAATGGAATAATCTAGAATGGTTGTCGTGAACAAACGACGAAGAGGCGTCCAATTACGGAAACAAATAGGTACAGTCATAACGAGAAGTGCTCGGTACTATCTCGCAAGTTGCATTGAGTGCTCGACTTACATTTATTCCCGCCTTTTGAGCTGAAAGACATAATGATAAGTGTCGCATAGCTGACGAATAGAGGACTCACGACGGCTGTATAAGTGAGGCCCAGTCCATCATCCAATTTATTCGTCAAAAGCACCTGCAACAAGCGTGATATTAATTCAATAGAAATTATATTTAAAACACTATGAAATAAAAATGTAGAATGAATAAAGAAAATTTAATCGACTTCAAAAAAAGGAGATTATCAATTCGACCTGTATGTATGTAACATTATCAGAATTGCACAGTTTTTAGATGTGTTAGTCACCATCTAATAAATATTGTCGACATATTTAAGTATTTTGGATTTATTAAGAGATTAGCTTTATTTCTCTTTTTTATTACAGCATTGAAGTCGTGTTTTTTCAACGTTTTATTTTGTTATTGTTGGTATTTTAAATGTATAAATATAGTTGAACCACTTTTTGTTTTTCTGGAGTGCCTAATAACTGCAACAAAAGGTTACTAGAGCAGACGTTACGGTAACTGTATACTTATTTGTTATTTAAAAATTCACAACCATTCACCGGGAAATCATGATTTTCAATCAAGGTTTACAAATTATAAATGATTTTACTATAGGCAAAAATTACGCGATACATACCTGGAATACCAATATTGGTATAACTGTGAAGGTATAAGCAAGAGCTGAATTGAAGCTTGTGCGTCTCTGCTGTATGTTCACCTCCGGCGTCCTCAACAGAATACCCGCAAATATTATGCTGTACAACACCCCTAAAATGATTCCGCAATTTAATAATATTGTTGTTAAATAAGTAACATAATATTTATAGCAAGAGAGCTCAGTGAATAAAAAGGAAAGTTAAAATGTGCATACAAAAATAAATTACCAATAGAAAAAAAGTTTACGCGTAGATGACGCGCGTGGTGATTGGTTAAATTATGTTCCTGCGTATTAAATAATCGTCTTGGTATTTTATTTAAATGGCAGTAGAATAAATTAGAGACCATTGGAGGATACCGTGTGAAAACTACATTTTTTTTTTGTTCATTGCAGATGACAAACTACCTCTGGCAAAAAATGGGTTTAAGTTCTGTAGATGGAAATTCTATTGTTATTTGAAATAAAATGTTATGTTCAAAATATTATGGTTATAATCTTGCTCTATTTTCATTGAGATGATAAAAAATAACTAATTTATGATCATCAAAACAAAATCCTACAAAAAATTGAACAAAATATGAACTCAAAATCTTAATGCAATTTATATGAAGGAAAGTATTATCAAAATGACACATACACTCACCTACTAAGCTGAGGCACATCAATATCCATAGTGGCACAAACACAACTTCCCAAGACCAGTTTATAAAATCGTCCAACTTCAAGGCAAGAAATATGAACTGAAGGATATTTACAGCACAGAACAATTCCAACTGTAATAAAATAAATTTAAGAAATATTAACAATCTAAATATTTTGAAATTTTTCAATACCAATTTATTTAATTGATCCGGAGACCTTGAATAATGGAAATATTAACTATTATTTGCTTTTAACCTTAGCTTTATTGTGTTTTTATGTTTGCTGATTTACTGCCTCGATGGCATAGTTGTACTATGGTGCGATTACAAAGCTGAGGTCTTGGGTTCGAATCCCAGGTTGGGCAAAGTGATATTGGATTTTTTAATCATTATCATCCTGCAATCAGGAATATGTATTCAATATTGCGATAGCTGCGCCCCCCTATCACATCGCGGGACGGAATATACTAGGCGAAATGTGTGTGTCCTAGAGGCGCCTATGCCTACCTTCCCTTCTATCTAAAGCTGTGAGTTTACATATATATAATTATATATGTATGATTTTCTTTAATTTTATCACCATACAGTTTTGAATTAATAGTCAAATGTAATACATTAAATAAGCAACATTCAACTAGAAAGAAATTAATTTTATTATTATTCAATTTATTGTTGATGATATTTGTAATACTGTTGTGGGTAAATAGATAGAATAAATTCATTAACCCCAGTTCTTTATCGTCTGATAAATATTTATTTTATAATAAATAATCTGGACTTTAGACGATAGCTCCAACCTAAATTTAAGATACCAAACAGATCACACTATAAATTCAACATTCATATAAATCAACATGGCTTGGCGTTAATTTTATTTACCTCATTAATTAAACATGTTTAAGAATCTTAATGTTACATTAACTCAGCAGTAGTACATATAATGATGTAAAACATTAACATTACTCACTCAAGAAAATAGTATCACCATAAAAATACATACCTCATAACTGCGATCATGTTTCACTGACCATATACAGATTGCGATGGAGACTATGCTTATAAATATCAATGGTATAAAGACTAGTATCCAAACATGGCGGCCGGTGGTCAGCTGGTCACACACAAGCAACTCAAACATGAGCAATATTAAATGTATGGCAAGACTTATCAGCATAGCTTTATAATGAATGTACGCTTCACCTTCCAGCCTGAAACAAACAGGAAACATTTGTGATAAGTTCACTTAATATGTGCATTGTGCAATAATATATAAATCATGTATGTATAATGCATGTCTGCATAATATTGTGTCAAAAGGAACACATTTTAATTAGGAAAATGTTTGGTTATTTTTATAAGAATGATATGATCCACAGATAGTGCATAGAAAGAAACACTATTTATTATTATAAAACACATGTATTAATTAATATTCTCATCAATAAATTCAGATAAATACAATTACTTACTATTCTTGAAAATGTTGTTCACAGTCACATACCATGTTTTATAAATGAAATAATATTAAGTATACTTGTTAAGTGATTTTTCTTACTATTCTATTCTAAAGTTGCACCCACTAAATTTATTCTACATATCAACCAAGTAGAAATTACCATTCACATGAACTCAGTCTTTATAAATTATTAAGTATTAACATAATAAATAAGACACTTTCTAATATTTAATTGTATTTACCATTTAATGTAAACTGATAAAATTAAACATTTAAATGATGGATGACTAATTATTTTATGTAATTATGTATAAAACTTCAAGTGAAAGGGAAGCATATTAATGGGTAAAACCAGTGCAACAAAGAAAAAAAGTTATAAAATTACTATCACTTAAAAAACAGGCACATAATATCTCTGTATTGCATTATCTTCAGATTATACATGGATGTAATAACTATTTTTTATCTAAATAGGACTTGATATTATTCTAAAAATCATAAGTAAGTCATATCATAATCATAAGTAAGGTGTTTCAATTCGTTTTTTTACTTGTACATGAAAAAACCATCCATGAGAGAGATCATAGGCTTTGGTATATAATATTATAAACTTATATTTCTTACCTGAAATGAGGGTACTGCCACCACACGTAGGTACCAACAGTGGCTCCCAGGACCACAAGAAATTTCCACACCCATATTGGCGTAAACACGGCCCAATACGACCATGTTATTGAATTGTCTAACTTTAACGCTAGTAATGCAGTAAACACCAACAAACAACTGTGGACTACGAATTTGCTGTGGAAAGTTAACTAATTATTATCAATAATCGCTTCTATAGATGCGTCGATGAGACATCCGAAATAACTCACCTGGGATTAAAATCTTGAAATAATGTCTGCAAATTCATTTCTATACACATTCGTACAATAATAGATTCTGAACATTTCACTACAAAATCGAGTCTCTGAAGGACGACTATCAGACGACTATGTATTTATTTTACGTAAAACAACAATTTCCATATCATTGAACGTCCATAGACAATCGAATGTGCATAATCGATGACTGTCACTTGTCGGCTGTCGCTCAAATAAAAAGACTTCCTTTCGGACCTACGCGACGTTTCGTAGCCTTTACTGTTAACCACATTAACCATGGACGTAATACAACTATTAATTAAAGTACATTCATGCAACTTACACTTTAATATAATATTACTTCTTGAGCTCCTAAAAAATACTCAAGCTACAGTACGATCATGTTTGTAGCCAGCCTAAGGTTTTGAATTCCGAAATCTGAATTTCGATTTTCGCCTATGAACAACTCTAAAAAAATTAATTACTCTAATGAAATCAATAGAGATGTCCGTGAGAAGCCCGTGGAGGGTGATAAAATAATCTCCTTTGAAAATTGTGCTATTTATACGGAAGGGAGGTGGTTTAGAAAAGGAGGAAATTTAGACATCTGAAGTTATTTATTATCATAATTTAATACATAATGTAATGTTAATATTTTTTATAACATTTTTGATCGAACTGTTTCAAAATTTTTACGGTAACACATCCCCTGATGTCAATATCGATAAATAATAATGGACGATATTTTATGGTTCCACAGACCGTACCAGTGGTCCGTACTCTATTTTCATTTTTTTACTTAATGCTTGAAAATTTGCCAAGCAAATGTCAAGTTTTTCCGAGTTTTTTTTAAAACGAGTGATAAATGAATAAAGTAATCAAAAAATAAACCATTGTAGTATTTTTGTATTAACTCTTAGTGATAAATTAAAGTAAGTGAGAATATAAAATGGCTTCACCGTCTCCAAAATCTCCAGAGCAGAGCGAGAAAAATAAACAATATGACCGGCAACTTCGTTTATGGGGTGACCACGGACAGACTGCTCTTGAAAACGGCCATGCATGCTTAATAAATGCTACTGCTTTAGGAACTGAGATCCTGAAGTCCATAGTACTCCCAGGTATTGGAGCTATTACTATAGTGGATGACCATTCTGTGAGCGACGAAGATATTGGCAGTAACTTCTTTTTAGAAGTCATAAGCAAAGGAAAAAATAGGGGATCTGAAGCTTTGAAGTACATTTTAGAACTTAATCCCGCAGTGCAAGGTCACGCTGTCCAGGAACCACCAGATCAAGTTCTCCAAGAAAATCCCGAATTCTTCAAATCATTCAGTGTGGTCATAGGAACAGCTCTTAACGAGAAAACGATACTCAGCTTATCACAACACCTATGGGATATTAATGTGCCATTCATATTATGCCGGTCTTTGGGATTTTTAGGCTCTCTAAGGATTCAAATGAGAGAGCACACAGTAATAGAAATTCACCCAGATAATGAACAACCTGATTTACGTCTAGATGTGCCATTTCAATCTTTAGCAGAATACTTGGATAGTATTGACATTGAATCTAATGAACTGAGAGACCATGCCCATATTCCTTGGATAGTTTTCTTATACAAGGCTGTACAAAAATGGCAAGAAAACTACCCTAATAGCTGGCCAATGAGCAGGAAAGAGAAAAATGAGATAAGAGAGATAATTTATGGATTTAGGAAAGCTGATGAACTAGGTATGCCTGTCTACCAAGAAAACATAGAGGAAACTGTGCGGGCAGTAAATACTGCCTTAGTACCAACATTCCTGCCAACTAATATTCAGGACCTCATATATAGTAGTGATGCTACCAACTTAACCAAGGATAGTTCTTCATTTTGGATAATGTGTTCAGCACTAAGGGGATTTGTTGAAGCTGAAGGAAAGGGCAGACTCCCAGTAAAAGGAGTCATACCTGACCTCACTTCATCAACGGAGCATTATGTGAAGTTGCAAAACATATATAGGGCACAAGCAGCAATGGATGCTGAAATAGTTTACAGAAAAGTGCAGCAGATAGTCACTCAATTGCACTGTGATAGTATAAGTGAAGTTGAAGTCAAATTGTTCTGTGCACATGCTCATGACCTCTGTGTTATAAAAGGTTCGAACATAGCAACAGAGTGCCAGTTAGGCAGCACTGTTGCATCATACATAGCAAGATATTTAGAAGAACCTGATGTTATGATGGTGCACTATGTAATGTTGAGAGCATGTGAGATGTTTACAGCTGAGCATTGTCGAGCACCAGGAGATTGGGAGCCAGAAGCTGACATAGCAAAGTTAAAAACTTGTGTCACTAAATTCCTTAGTGATATATCCTGCTCTCCATTCCCAAAGGATGATCACATTCATGAAATGTGTAGATATGGCGGAGCTGAGATCCATAGTGTGTCAGCTTTTCTAGGAGGTTGCGCAGCTCATGAAGCAATCAAAATTATCACTAAACAGTATAAGCCAGTGAATAATACTCTTATTTATGATGGAGCTTCAACCAATACAGCAACTTTTACATTCTAAATGTATTTTTGCTTACTTTTACAGATGTACTAATAAATTATTGAACACCAATTGTACTTATTCAAGTATATTATGTACTAGCTTCTGCCCGCGAACTTCGTCTACTTGATTAACTTTATTTGGAATTTCCCAACCCGTCCTGTCCCTTTATATATTCTCACTCAATGCATGTAATCTAGTCCCCACGCAATCACTTTGAGTATTACAAAGAAACAAATATATAGGAACTCCTTCCCCGTCCCACGGAAACACTATTTTTTTCGGGTTAAAAAGTAGCCTAAGTGCTAAACTAGGGTGTAGCTACCTCCATACCAAATTTCATGGAAATCCGTTAAACCGTTTCTGATTTCATCGCGCACAACTGCACAAACAGACAAAAAATCTTAAAATCATTGTATTGTGTTCTATTACGTTAATACAGATCCATGTACAGACATCGATCGGTCACAAATTTATTACACATATAGATGAGTTTGTTATATGAATTGGTATCAAATTTGATTTGTAAAAATATTATACAAATACGCCCAACCCAGCCACATGAATAGTATATAAATACAAGTCGTCTGCGGGTATCAGAATTTATGCTGGACATTTCAGTCTCGCAAACACCTAAAACTACACTAACATTTGTTACGGTGCTGGGATCGAACCCGCGGCCTCTCGAATTACAGCCGCTTAACTGACTGCGCCACAGAGGTTCCTTAAATTATTCATTTATTCTTCAAATTACCTGAGTATTATAATTTAATTTGTTAGAATAGGGGTACAATGTTTTGTGTTTAGTTAAAAACTTAACTATTTGATTTTATTATTAATCTGGGGTAAATAAATAAAAGTAATATAAGTAGAAGCTATTATTACAACTATTTAATATTGATTTATTCAAGTTTGTCAGACAGATTCTTACACAGTGCAAATTCAATAGTATATAGAGAATAATATAAATTCATTTAGTCAAGTTAGTAGAAAAATCTACTACTCATATTCTGGTAAAACAATAAAGGGTGATAGTGTAAATAATCAATGACTACAATTCTTCAAAGTTGTGTATTTTTAGTTTGGATGTTAATCATTTATAAACCTTATAGTCGAGATATAAAATAATTGAGAGGAAAATATTTTCATTTAAAACAATTTTCAACACATAAATTACATAAAAATGTATCACATGACTATAAAATAAATGAAACAAACTATACATTTGGCTAAATCCTCAAATGGCAATACAAGATTACACCATTATAACAACAGTAGTTCGCTTTACATAATATGCCTGCTAGAACTGTAATGTCCGCAGAAGAATAACACAACATTGAGAATTTTCTCTTTAATGTTAACTACTTTTTTCACCTTAGCCACAACTTCAACCGTAACGCATCTACACCGTTAAGGTAATAACGAAATAAGCGTTTGTCCCGCACAAAGCCCAAATTTTCATAAAGCCTTAGTGCTGGTTTGTTTGTGATTTCTGTTTCTAACACCACTTCATCTGCGTTATCATTAATCATTGCCTGAAATAAGATAAAAAATAATATTAGCCCAATATTTAAATCACCTCATTTATTAACTTGCTTTTCCATTTTGTATATCCAAAGATTCATTTAAGAAATTTACGTGATATTTTTAATTCAGAAGAAGAAGTAGGTACATGTTAATGAGTATACATCGGTTCAACTCTGTATCTCTCTATGGACTATTGGCAGAGAATGTATTAAGTATTACATCAACCTTTAAACTGATCATTAATATTGATTAATAGGAAGTCAATTGATATGACTGCACATATATCTTGTTAAAATATAATTTTGAAGTTGTAGTTATTGCACATAAAGCAAAAGTGAAAACACATTATTATATGATTGAAGTATCTTACATCCCTCTTCTTATAACAGTATACATATGTGTTTAAAACATAATTTGTTGCCAATAATGTACAAATGGAAATGCAACCCAATATTAGTTACATTAGATGGTTTCACATATGCATATGGTAAGCATTGTGCATATTGTAAGTTACACACTTACAATATGTATAAATTTAATATAACAATTATGGGAGCAATTTATTTTAAAATTACTAATAAAGTTTAGTATGTGAACTGGATATTTTTAACATAATATGAAAGCAAATACTGATGATTTTTTAAGTTCTTAAATATAATTTGAAATTATCCCAGTTGCTCTTGTAAAAGGACAAGGAAATATAGGTGTAGAGATTACACCTGTAATAAGTGTACAGGTGTAAAGATTCTGAATATAAAATATTATAAATCAGACTGAGGCCAGCTTATTCTCAATTGTTATGGATTATACAATGTGAAAAAAAATCACTCCATCCAGTGTTTCTGCTGTTATGTGATTGTGGAAACTTTGTTGATATGTGGATAGATGTGAATTTTTTATTATTTTTTTATTTATTGTCTTTCCTTTAAAAAAATAATAATATTAGTTTGTTTTCAGTACTATAATAACAGGTTAATTTAAACTATCTCTAAACTTAACAAGTGAAGAATCCAAATAATGCATTTTTCTGATTAGAATAAAAAATCCTATTGTCTTTTAGTAAGATTTTTTTAGTTTCTGGTTAAATTGAATAGTATAAAGACATACATTGTTAATTTGATAGCTCAATTTGTATTATCTTACCTGTATTGCTTTTCGGACCAGTCTAGAGCCAATCTTTCGCTTCCTGTATTTCTCATCTACAGCTAACATTGCAATGTAACCTCTCTTCACAACATTGCGGTGCATATCTAACTTGCATACAATGGCACCAATACACTTGCCTTCGTGTGTCGCCAAAAAGCAAAGCTTAGGCCAATTGTGTATAAAATATCTATATGTATAGATAGAGTAGGGCTCAGACAAATCTTTTTGTATAAGTCTCATAATTTCTGGCATTTGTAATTCAGATTCATACGATATAATTTGGATTTCGTCGTCAGGTGACTGTTGTTGGTCGTTGATGCATTTCTCAAGGTTCTCTAGAGCTTTATCAAATATATATCTGTCCATGGGGGCAGTGGATGTGTGCTTGCTTTGCTGATTATTTGCTGTGTCACTACAATGTACACAATTTACATCGTTGGCGAGGCCGCTCAACGGATCGCCTTGTGCATCTGGTTTCTCACTCGTAATGTCGAGGCTGCCGTTAGAGTACTCACTAGTCCCATTTGTTAGGTTAGTGTTGATATTATTAATGTGAAGAGTATTGCTGAGCTGTTCACATAACTTTTCCTGTTTTGATTTACACAGTTCGTCTGATTTAGAAGGATCTTTGGCCTTTTTGCTTTTGTTTTTCATATTCGTGTTCATTTGATTGCGCTTACTGTTCTGCACATTCTCGTCAACTAATTGATTCATATTTTAAATAGCTATGTTGTGTACACATTCAAACAATCGTAAGCTCGTACAAATTACACAAAAGCTTTTATGACGATACATACATTTTCTCCTTGTCAAAATCATAGAGGAGTATCACCGACATCTTGGCAAGTATTAGTTTACTACTGAAATTCCATTTGACTTTACCAACACAAGTTCTTGGAGTGAATAGACATTTACCATTTAAATTATGAGGCAATAAATAAGATGTCCGAAAATACTTTTAGAGTGTATCAAAAATTTAAGATGAGACCAATGCCTTCCACAATCACATTGCAAAAAAATATCTACAACGTTCCACGCTAACACAATACTCAAAGTTAGCTATTTGAGCATTGGTTGAATCATGTTTCTTTTTTCGTCAATTGGCTATTTGACTAATTTCTGAAAAGTGTTTTAAAGTCTAGATATAATCACTCTATACCTCTTCAAACTATTAATTTATTTTTAAAGAGTTGTTTATAACGAATAAACATATTTTTCAATTTTATAATCATATATGTCACCAAAACGGTAGGTCACGTGACTTTGAAAAAGTTACGTCACGCTTTATAAATGGTGAATGATCTTAGTGGCAGAGATGAATGAAAATTGAAAATCGTGACATCACACGCTGCACAATGACAGCTTGTCGTGTTTTGTTACATTTAATCAACAGATAAAAAATGGCAAACTTATTTTAGATAATTTAAATATTTATAATTTAGATAAATGTAAATAAAAATACCTATAATTATTGTTTACCAAAAAGCTATCATATGCAACACATTTTATAATTTATTGCCACAACAGTCAAATACCCAATTGGCTATTTGACTAATTTCTGAAAAGTGTTTTAAAGTCTAGATATAATCACTCTATACCTCTTCAAACTATTAATTTATTTTTAAAGAGTTGTTTATAACGAATAAACATATTTTTCAGTTTTATCATCATATATGTCACCAAAACGGTAGGTCACGTGACTTTGAAAAAGTTACGTCACGCTTTATAAATGGTGAATGATCTTAGTGGCAGAGATGAATGAAAATTGTAAATCGTGACATCACACGCTGCACAATGACAGCTTGTCGTGTTTTGTTACATTTAATCAACAGATAAAAAATGGCAAACTTATTTTAGACAATTTAAATATTTATAATTTAGATAAATGTAAATAAAAATACCTATAATTATTGTTTACCAAAAAGCTATCATATGCAACACATTTTATAATTTATTGCCACAACAGTCAAATACCCAATTCTTGTGAGAAAGTGTAGAAAAAAACCTAGAGATACAGTGAAATGAGGCAGGTATATGGAACGCAAGCTAATGTTGCTAGAGCAAAAATAGTGGTTAACATTTTTATCCGGATAGAAAAAAATACCATCTATTATGGTAACTTTGACACTTTTTTTGATACCCACAGACTATGTTGATACCTGATTTTATACAAATGGTGAGAATAGAATTTAAATGATTTAACTTTAAAGATTGCATTAACCAAACTCACAATACACTCCAAAACCCGACACCTACTTGCGATGGTGCAATGTTATCCCCATTTCCACGTCATGCATCAAAACATTAATGAAAATAATTTTAAAATTTATAAAATAATTTAATTCCCATGATTTTCAGTCAGAAAATGTCCATGCAGGAATCAAAGTCTTATTATTAATTAGCTTCTGCCCGCAATCTTCGTCTGCGTGAATAACTTTATTTAGAAATTCCTATTCCTTCCCGTTATGTCCCGCCCGTCCCGTCTCATTCTTACTCAAGGCATATAATCCAGTTCCATCCCTTTGAGTATAAAAAAGTAACAAATATACGGAATTCATTCTTCATCTCATAGAAACACCATTTTTCGGGATAAAAAGTAGCCAAAGTGTTAATCAGCTACCAGTCAGTTAAGTCTCAGCTACCTCCATACCAAATTTCGTCGAAACCCGTTAAGCCGTTTCCGAGTTCATCGCGAACAACCGCACAAACAGCGAAACAGACAAACAGATAAACTGACTAACAGACAAAAATTCTTAAATCCTTGTGTTGGGTTCTATTACGCTAATACAGACCCCATGTTAGTTTTTCTCATTTATCTTCCATGTACAGACATCGATCGGTTACAAATTTATTATATGTAATATGTATAGATAGGTACTTTAATGACATACAGTTAAGCAGATAAGTGATATGATAATATCATTAATAGTGAATTTTAAACAACTTTATTTGAATCAAAAATAAATACGACTTATTAAATAATATAGCTTAGACTAATACTTTTAAAAAAAAAATTCTTTATAATAATATGGTAAATAATTACTTGTATTTGTTTTTACTTGTTTTGTTATTTGTTATTGTTTTGGGAGACATATTCTTTATTCATACATTATATCATGTTATAAATATTTGAATTGTTGCTCTAGGTAATTGTATTATGATATTGAAATCCGATATGCGATATACCTACATTAAATAATTTAGGGTCGATTTAGATTAATAGTAGTTACTAATTTGTACTTACTATAGCCCTTATAGGTACGTTATAGTACCTCAGAACTTCGATCATGCGGATCATAACACTATTATACAGGTGCTTATTTACTAAAGAAGGACGCTCAATGCACTATGTATAACTAAGTACATTTCAGATGTATGTGTTATCAGGGCTAAGCTACTGTAGGACGTAGTCACAGAAGTGCTCAGCGCAGAGAACGATGTTGACGTCATGAGGGAATCAACATGGCGGGCGGCTGAAGGTGCGCGCGTGTACAGTCAGACGCAGCAAGTAGTGTCGTCTATGCGAGTACTCAACTCAATCGACTGGAGTTCAGTACCCGGTTGACAGCCGGCGAGGCGGCGGCGGCGTGACGTGGTGCTCCGGATTTCCAATACGCGCACGCCGCCTCTACGCGATTTTTAAATCATAATAAATATTTTTTTTTACACAAAAACCATTTGTGTTTCATGAGAGAACTGAATTGTTAAGTGAGTGGATTGGCTATTATACAAAACAATACCGAAATTACGAGGATTGTGGTGTTTTTATTGGAACACATAATGCAGTATGTTTGATAGGATTTACTTCACTAGGGAATAAATAACACCATTACTAATTTAATACGTGTTCGCGTAGTTACTATTCGTGCGTAGTAATCGTAACTTGTAATATCCTGAATGACATTTAGCAGCATTAAGTTTGTTTCTGTGTGGTGAAGCGTACGCTGTACTCAAACGGCGGTACTCAGTGCGCGCTCACTGTCTCCCATGAGTATAAACACGGATGATATGGATGAGTGTTATGTCACAATTTGAATAGTCGGAGGATTTTAGTAATTAAAATTATTATTAATGAAAATAAAGTCAACAATGGCGGACCGAGAACGTCCTGCGAAAACTCCCATTAGGGTGGGATTTTATGACATCGAGAGGACCATTGGCAAGGGAAATTTTGCCGTCGTAAAGCTAGCACGACATCGAATAACTAAGACTGAGGTAAGCTTAGAGTTATTTATTCAAAAAAGTATCATACTATTTAAATTTATTTTATTTTTCCCTTATCATTACCAACAACACATTTTGAGCTACTAGCAAATAGATTTATTTTGTTGTATTCATACGTGAGTATGAATTTATTAGATTACTATAAAACCAATTTCCTAACTTTTTCTACCAAATCCCATTGTTGTTTTTTACATTAGTTTGGAAGTTTTACCCCATGCTTACTTCTGTGGCTTACTGTAAATGAGACTCCTACAAATAATGTCAATATTTGAAAACCAAAGTAAATAGCGCGACATCTCACAAATATCTACTTAAAGAAGTCTTCTGGGTATTTATTATGCTTTATATTATTTTTATAAAATAAAATATGAAAGTGGTAAGATAAGAATTACCTACGCGTTATACTGGAATGTAATTTAATATTGTGATTGAAAGCATATTGATAACCAGTTGGTATTTCCGATAATCAAGCTATCTACAAACTGACACAATCGTATTTATTAGATCGTTTTTTTTCTGTGATTGATTTCGAATTATAGTATAATTCATGAAAATCGACCATCTATAATATATATCAGCCCATATACGTCCCACTGCAGGGCACGAGCCTACTCTACAATCGAGTGAATCGATTGAGAGTGGTTAGGCCATATAGTC
Source organism: Deilephila elpenor (assembly GCA_949752805.1). Lineage (NCBI taxonomy): Eukaryota > Metazoa > Arthropoda > Insecta > Lepidoptera > Sphingidae > Deilephila > Deilephila elpenor. The sequence continues at coordinate 7,575,216 of OX457108.1, forward strand.
CACCACGCTGGCCTAGTGCGGGTTGGCGGACTTACATACCGTAGAAATTCTTTAAAATCGCTACGGTATGCAGGTTTCCTCACGGTGTTTTCCTTCACCGTTAAAGTGCGTGGTGATTGACTATCAATACACACATAACTCTGAAAAGTCAGAGGTGTGTCCTGGGATTTGAACCCGCGACCACCGTGAACATGGAGGCAGCCGCGTCTGGTCCGTTACCAACAAGCCGCACTTTATAAATATATTGAAAAACATTGCAGTAAAAACAGGCACAATTACTCGAGGGTATTCATTTACGAGAATGAGTAACTATCTAAATTCTAATTGAACTAACAACCATGTAAATAAGATCAAAAAATAGAAGCTAGGTAAAAAAAGAACTAAAACTGATCAAAATTATATGATGTAAATTTTTAAGTAAACAGGTTTAAATTTTAACTATTAGATGTTCCGTAGACTGCAATTATTTATTCGTATACTAAATAAATACAAAGTCCTGGACCCACTATAAGGTAAAAGTTTTGTGGCGTGAATGTCCGAAACTGCAAGAGACCACTTGGTCTCGATTATTTGTGTATCACACACACATTAAATTTGTCTTGGTGCGTGCGGGGATTGCATCCGTGACCTCTTGTTTTTCAAATAATTTACAAATATGTATAGTCTTTTAAAATCCATTTACAAAATGTTGTGTATTTTGCATATTTACTCAGTTCAACAGCTTTTTACAGAAATTGAATGATAAACAATATTCATTATTTTTTGCTTACGGTTACTTCATTTTTAATGCGAGATTTATACGTTAGGAAGATCAATAATCAGTAATGTTGGAGATGGAGGACATGGCATTGTAAATTGATTAAACAAAGTCCTTTAGCTAAACAATGAAAATACCCATTTACTCGTAAGTACATAATATAACAGGCGCGAGAACAATATAAAGTTATTTCCACTTCGGGAATTCCGATTACGAGAACTCTTTTATAGATCTCGCAGTCATTCAAATGTTATACTCTTTTGCAATAAGAAAAGGAATTCTTGTATTAGAAAAATCACCATCACTATCATGAAATTGTGTTTTTCGCTTTTTCATTTACAAAAAGTGACGTATAAACGTTTGTTTACACCACATTGGCAGGTTTCTCTGGATATAACTCGGCTGTGCATAACATTCTAAGCTGCATCGCAATTCCATTAAAGGATGAGATCATAAGAGACGAGGAGATGAAAGTAATGATAGGCAATTCCTCATAGCACCCGCAATACAGATTTAACAGTTACCCCGACAGGTATTGAGAATACCGACAATCGTGTGATGTAGTGCGAGTCTACGGCACCGAAGTGGGTCATTGGCCGAATGCTGTGGCATCGTCGTCAATGACTCACTAACTGCGTTTGTATATACGACTTTCTAACTGCCAACTATATTGATTACAGAGATTTCGTCCGGTATTGTTTGTCAATTAAAGCCAGCACATCACGCACGACAGAAAGCGCGACTCGAGGACGTCTCGATGAATGAATGCACTAAAATAACGAACGTCCCCGGCCTTCACGAACATTTTATTGTGCGCGTGTCATGTTCGATGCGTGAATGGCTTAATGATCGACTAATAAATAAGGATCCTGTTTCATATTCCGGTGTAAAAAGTGAAATCTTCCGCTGTGGTCATGTCAAACAAAGGCTTGACGATGACGTTGGTCTCTCCAATTTAACTTTCTGGTAATACTTTACAATTTATTAGCCCTTTAATATTAGATGTGCTGTTTCATAAAACTCCCACGTTTTCTAAGTTTTAACCAATGTTTCTAATGTAATGTTCTTTTTAAATCAAATACGGCATCAATTCCATAGAAGTGGAAGTTCGGGCAAAATATTTCGTTTCAAAGAACATAACAATCAATCAGTGATTCAGATAGTCGGTTGGATGAGGTCGACTCGAGCGCCGACGGCGATCTGCCGTGTCCAGAAATACCACGGCATCGACCTTGCCTCCGGATGCACGCATCGCGTTGTTTTTATTATTTTACTTTTTTTCCGTGCGAGCGCGTTGGTACCAAGGTGACGGCCAGTCGGCTTTCTATTACGCGCTTACATCAGTATTTAATGTTTTGTTCTTTATTTAATTAGGCACATTTTAATTTCTCATTTCTTGTCAATTACTGTGTACCGACAGCGTTTGTGGTTCCTCCTGAATACTTAGATATTCGATTGAAATAAGTATTATGTCATAAATAATATCAAATGCCTATAGATAGAAATCTCGTGCAAGCAGACAGTTTGAATCATTGCGTTGCGCTTGGTAAAATAAAGAAAGTGCGATCAGGCGGAGGATGCGTGATCGGCACATGTGAGTCTGGCGAATATTTTGCCAGGAAATCATACCGTATGGCACGCGCTCCGTTTACATTGCTTGAAAAATGTATGCTTGACGCAAATGCGTTATCTATTTTGGAGCTCTGCGTCAGAGACTGGCTGTTATCTACGTTCTGCAGTCTAGCGGTGACCCTCGCCGTCTTTGCCATTTTCCGATGTGAAACTTTCACAAAGGTGGATTTTTTTGGCAATGTCACAACGCTGTGAAAACCGTGTAGAGTTAAACAAAAGATCCAGTAACATGATGCTACAGACAGTAATCGAATACGGCAGAAAATTATACTGCTAAATAATAGTTGGAGCAACTAAAGCGAACTAGGATGCGTTTATCAAAAGATAATTCAACGTGATAACGCAGAGACACGCTTGTTTGTTTGCTCTCCATGAACAGTTATCTACTGTCATATGACGTCAATTGTTCATTTTGAGTTGATGATTGAAGCACAAGAAAAAACTATGGTAATTGACCTCTAAATAGGAATCGGCCTAGAAATCACTGCATTGATTGACATTGTGAAATAGGTATCGTTAGAATCACAATAAGACCGAAGAAAAGGTTAATTGTTTACTTTCCTGAAACAGTAAACTTAAAATTTTATGCTCTTCTTTTTGTATAAGATGCCATGTTATATGGCCAAAAATAATCCTTATGGTCGAGTGTTTTGATTGGTATCGTTGAATGACGAGATGTTTTTTTTACCACATGGTGGGTTCGATTCCCGCTTCAGACGTGCGATTATTTAAAAATCTTTGAACGCAGTTTAAATTGTTTTTAAAAATAAAATTGTCTTTTTTCAATAAAATTGTCTATCTACAATATTTAAGATACTTCCCCTCTATGTGGCATCGCAGTGGGACAATAATATTATTGTTTATTGACCCAAGTTGGCACCCAAGAATAGATTGGACTTTTATAGGTTATAATTAGTGGCATATTTTTAAGAAGATTATAGTAAACTGCTATATATACTGTTTAACTATGTATAGCATAGGTTTTTCAAATAGCAATGATGTAATATTATCATTCATTGACTGACGATGTGGTCACGCTTGAGGATTATCCTGTTCATTAAAATATTTATGTCTGTAATGAACTATTGTGTGCACACGTCCTTTTTATTCAAAAATATAAAATAGGTGCATATTTAAAAAATGATATTACTAATACTTGGCTGCTATTAGTTTTTTCTTATGTCTTATATTCCATTTTACTTAACTTACAACTATCGAAAGTAGAAAAATGTGATGACTTGTGTAAATATGAGTACGTACATAGTACATATTATATCGATAGCTTGTAATTTACCTGAAGTAAGATTACCAATCATACCAACTAATTAAGCAAAATTGATTATATCAAATACATCAAAGGATTCTCTTCGAACGTATGAAAACCTACACGATGAAAGTACTTAAGTAAGTAATTTTAAATCAGATTTGATTAAACCACGAGGGAATACCCTGGTCGTGTCATATTGATAGGTATCTACTTCACATGAAAGTAATGGTGAACGCTTTAAAGAAATTCGTGGATACTTTTATCCTCGGGAAAGTTGTCTAGAACGTCTAACACCAGGGGTGTTAGGAAGGGGGGCACTAGAATGAAGGGTACTACGTTTCCCTGACGTAGCTTTGTATGGCATTTACAAGGCGGTAGATACTATTTCTACGTTTATATTAAATGTGTAGGTTGAGAGTAGTGTTATTTAAGCGACTGTTATCGGCTCTGATATTTTATTTAGAACTTGATACATATTCATATGTATTTATAAGATTTTTTTATGCGTAGGAATGTTAAATACTTTGCTGTTTAGTACTTAGTAGCAATAGGTAGTTTCTGATTCTAGTATAAATAAAATAAAAATATATATTTTTTATTTTGATATTTTTGTCTTCTTTTTTAACGACTTCACTATACAATATATATCACTATGTACTTCCTTTTCATAAAATAGTTATGAAAATGTTGTTCTTACTAAGATAAAAAGCGTTTATCGTAGGTCACTGAACGGCACATTTAAAGGGCTTGGGAGCCACAGCTACTCTTTAAGGGTTAGTAGGGAGAAAAGCGTTCGTACGTCGGTCTTACTCTTGCCTACGCTGTCTCTGTTGGACGCGTATATTGATCGTCGTCTAGACTTGTTGATCGCAGCTCGTGAGCTCACCCTTGTATTTCACCGAGCATTTAGACGTGAAGCTTCGTCGAAAAAACCCTCTCTTCCTTTCCACGGCTTAAATCATATTCACTGGGCTTAAACTCCACATGATGCTTTAGTGTAAATATTTTATCTCGTTAAAATATATGCAACGGTTTCAATTTTAAAAAATCCAATTGAAATGTGATTTTATTCTATAGAAATTTCTTACTAAATGAATAAGAAATAAAGGTTTATGAAAGACGTATAAATCTTCAACTATCACAGTTGGTGCTTTATGGTTGAGTGAATTGCGAAAATATATTATTCCTTCAATCTTTTTTGAAGCTCCTTTTTGTGCTTTTCCAATATTCAATGCCTGTAAACGGAAAGATTATAAATCGTATCTAAATCTAGACTCATAAATACTCTTTATTGAACAGGATATTAATGATCACTATCATATTCCATGTTATCAGAAACACTAACGCAAGTGATTTTGCTGCCGTCATCCGAGGACAAATATCCTTACAATGCACTCGTCAATTACTACTATACGCAAAGGATGATTAAATACAGTTTTTAAAATATAAAGAACATTTATATTACTTAAAAAATTATCACAAAATACTGAAGATATTTAATTACTTTAAAGGTCATAAAAGGTGCTTACTGTAACAACGTTTTATTAAGATAATTTATTTGCGATAACAATTGACGTAATATGTAGATCTGTATCTATGTACTTATCGTCTTGATATGTTCGGCTCTTTTTCTAGAGCTCTGTAATTATTGCTGTCCACTTACTTGATGTTACTATCTCCTGATAAATACGTTGTATATGTTATCTTTGGGGAATATACAAAGTTTCACCTACACCGGTAATGCGTCAACTATCTTCAAGTATTGCAGGTCGTTTTTTATCAGATTACCTACTAAGCCATTTATCGAATGAATGCTGTAAACGCACAAAAGTAATTTAATACGTGGGCAACTAAACGCGTAACGGTAATCAGATTCGTGAATATACTGTGACTTTGGTATATCACTCAAAGTTGTTAGTCACGGCATTTTCTACGTATGTTTAACGGTCAATACCAACTTAAGTTAATGTAAAGGCAAACATTGATTGCCTTTAGGTATTAGTGTGGTATAAATACAAAATATTTCACCCTATGTGTATCCAACAAAAAGAATATAAGAATGCTTTTCTCCTTATATTTTAAAGACATATCACATTTTTACTGCCTCGGTGGCGTAGTTGTATCATGGTATGGTTACAAAGCTGAGGTCTCGGGTTCGAGTTCCGGGTCGGGGAAAGTGATATTGGGTTTTTCTATTCATTATCAGTCCGGAGTCAGGAATTTGTGCCCGATATGGCGATAGGCTCGCCCCCTATCACATCGTGGGACGGAACATACAAGGCGAAATGTGGGTGTCCTGGTGGCGCCTCTGCCTACCCCTTCGAGGATAAAGGCGTGAGTTTATGTATGTATGTATATCACATTTTTAAATTTTTAAAGCTGTTTAATTTCAGAAACTGTATACGTGTGTTTATCACGTATATTTCTTTGTACCTTGAAGTAGCATTTACGTATCTATGAAATGTTATCCGCTGGCAATATTAATGGGCCAATCTTTTCCCGAGTCGATTACAATGTTTACATAAAAAATATGTACAACACATCCAATTTATTTCTTTTGATAATTTTGTTTGTGCTGCTCAAATACGCAATAAGTATGTTATTATGAATTGATACCTGGGGATTATTTCGTGTCATTTATTTGTATACAATATTACTCATGAAAACGGGATGTTATCATTTAAACAGATATTGATATTTCTTACTTAGCGAAACATGTTTCTGTATTACACAAAATGTGATTCGGATGTTAGCCAATAACAAAATTAAGTAACGGTAATAACGACACAATTTTATCTAGAACTTAACAATCTGATACCACTCTAATTAGTATTACAAGTATGAATAATTAATAGGAATTTCTACATCAACTTTTACGTTCTATTTGGTTTTAAACTAGTATTATACGTGTGCAGGTCAAAAAAGTCACCGTTGACCGTTTTTACTAAATACGTAGAACAATATGTAATCATTGTGTAAACGCTGTTATGTAGACCTTATTCTACAATTGAGTTCAGTAACCCCCTGTTTTTTTAGAACTTAAACTTTTAAACTTTTAATTATGAAGCGTGATAGAACTTGCCACTTCCTATTGAAAAGTTCGAATCTTATTTAGACAAAATTAACCTCAACCGTCAAGAGACGACTCAACTAATACTGTCATTTATAAAGCCAAATTATTTTGTTGCTAAAACCTTGTTAAAATTATCCATATATACTGTATATCAACTACCTATGTGTGAACATTAGGATCATAAGAATTTCGCGGAAACTTCAAAAAGTTAATTATCATGAATTTCAACACTTCATGGCGTGAGACAGTCAATAAAAAGATCTTAGTTTTATCAATTTACAAACTTCTGAGTTACACTAACGACGAGGTACGATCCGTCACGTTTCTTACTATCCGCCAAATAACACGCCAATGCTAATTGTCACTGGACATGTTACGACGAAGGTTTTCTGAACACATGCTGTATGACATTCGCTACTTTAAATACATTTGTTAAACTAGTTATTTTAACAAACAACAACGTAACTGACGTTCTGGGTGTGATAAAGGAAATAAAAACTTCAATATAAATATAAGAAATAATAGGGTTTAACGGTCTAGTCATTTTGAGCCATTGATTCGAACGAAGAAAAATATAAATATCTATATGAAACGTTGTTTTCTTCTACAAAGCTGTGTAAAAAGTTCATTATGGATCTTATGGTAGCTACTATTAATTAGCTTCTTTATTGATTCATTGTTCTTGAAATCTTTTTGTTTATATCTAAACCGTATGTAATAGCACGTTCTTTGTATTAGCAATAAATTATTCTCACATGAAATTGTTTCACGTGCAGCTAATTTTAAGTCATACACGTGTCTCAAAACAGACAGCTAACGACAAATAAATTATAATAACCAGACAGACCAAACGAAACGGTCGACATTAGTGTTCAGTAGTCGCGTCTTTAATGTATGTAAATAATTAATTTAAAATAATTTTACATTGTATTCTGAGAGGTCTGCCTTGTCGACTAGCGCTAATGATATTGTTGCCAAATATCCATCGTTTTCTAAAGTTCAAAAAGGTTGTCGGTCGTTGGCTCGCTTTTGTCGTCGTGACGTTGCTTTGCAATGAGGTAATTATAAAATCAGGTGAATGCTTCCCGAGGTGTAGTAAACATACACATTGTAAAATGCTTTAGTATTCCATAGTGGTAATAGTATAATTGATAATTTGGCACTGGTTTACTAGCGATTAAGGTGCTACCGTAAAGGACTTGCTTTGTTATTATATATTTTCAAGACATGGTTCATTATTCATTCCTAGCATAAGCACAGTGAGTGGCGTAGAAGGCAATGAAAGGACGTTATTGAAAGAACATATTTAGACTGTCTCAATAGTAATGTCAAAGATATTTATAGATGATTTCAAGAATACCCTAGTTTTGTGTGGCCTAGAAACTGTTGCTAAATAATATTTTATTAGATATGCCATTTTTGTTCGTCAAAGAAAGGCGTCAAATATTTAATTATTTAACCCCTAATTCACAATTATCACATGGCCACTATTTAAAACTGTCAGCCATTAGTAGATAGAAAAATGTCTGTGTATGTGGATCGTAAATTTGTATTGTTGGCATGATTTTATACCGTGATAGATAATTTTTTATAAAACTGATTTCAAAATTGATATTAGCATTTATTAAACGATTAAGTTATTATAAATTAAATTACATAAAATTACTTGGTTTTGGTTTTAAATACTTATAAATACTAATGGAATTTGTCACGAGTTAGTCGGTTTCTCATTCAATATGCCAATACAATCTCAATTAAATCACGTGCCGAATAATAGACCATGTGTACAAAACCTGTTGATTGTGTTAATTCTGTGAATCGATATACAACCAGAAACTTATCGTTTAACGTGAACATATGCGTCTTTAAAAATAATGTAATTACTAATTAATTATCATATATTTGTTAACTACAATAAGCGATGATAAAGCTGAGAGTGATGAAAAATGAGATGGTTCTCTAACAAAGTGATACAATTTACAAAGACGCCTAATCAATGGCCCTACTGAATGAATTAAGTATTACATTAAATTGTGCATATGGTACATTACTGTATTACAACCACTCTCAATCGATTCTCTCGATTGTAGAGTAGGCCCTTGCCCAGCAGTGGGACGTATATAGGCCGATACACACACACATTACTGTAAGTAGATATGTATTATGTCCAAAAAACAAGGTTTCTTCATCTCTGTAAGGCCGTCGTGATAACAAAGTGAGTGACTATATTCATGATGAAACATCACCCAGATAAAAACATTGTATCCTAACAAGGTTGTCCCAATATTAAAAAGTACTAAAGTTAAACAAAGCGGACAAAAAAGGGACCGTGCAATGACCCTCGGGTTTGCCAACTGTAAAGGTTATCATATATATGGGCAGTGATCCGCAAACCTCGACATCCGCATTAGCCGCCATTTAGGAGGAAAAACTGTACAACATATTTCACAATAATTTAAAATGTGCTTTATGGATAGAGGGAGAGTTGATAACGAATGTTCAAAGTGGTTAGAGGTTCTGGTATCATGTGGGCTTTCACTTAATATTCTTTTGTTTTAAACTTCATAGGATCCAGAAATGAAGATATTTTAATGTTTTCTCGGGCGGCCTGCTTTTATATTTTAGACTTATTAAAAAAAGAGAAGCGATTAAGTACTAATTGTATGCTTTTTTTCTGTGTTGAAATGTGGAATATACTTCGCTTTCATAATCAGAATTCAAACCCCGCATTCTACAAGTTCACAATGTGTGTAATACATCTAGGTCCTTGATGAGAAAGAGGAACAGTGCTCAACATCTCGAAAATCAGTTTCTGGCAAGTTCGCTTTAATATTTCGTATGTGAGAGGTCGCGAGATCGCGTAGCGTTGGAAGTTGGAGCATTTGATAAAGTTTGTTATAAATACATGAAGTGTGTGAACAGTGAACACGCAGTGTGGTAATTGTTACTAATTATAATATTAAATGATAGCATTATTTCATCACTTTGTCATTCATGTTTGTCACTTTGAGTACCTTTTGTATTAATACGATGTAGACAGTAGACATTCCATTTGTCATTATTACTAATAGGATATCATAATAATTATATACATTGTGTTTTATTTATATTATTACATAAATTTTCATTTAATAACGTTACGGCTGTTAACGTACAAGAGTTTTAAGTTCTATATTTAAACGTTACATTATAGTGAACAAAGAAGTCGTATTGACATTTCTACTTGCAGTCACTATATAAAAATGTAAACTAAGTCGACGTGTCACCATATAGGGCGAAGACCCGATAACGATTCAGCGGAGAAGTGTTAATACGGCTTAGTAATATAAAACATCTAAGTATGTATGGCATTTGTTCATCGACAAGTTATGTCAACATCATTATCTTCAGCGACAGAAAGTACACATAATACATATATCAAATTCTGACGAAAACAAAAGCAGTTTCTAAATTTTCTTCTTGTTCCGGTTTCTGGTCTTCAAGAGTTGCAAGCTTTTGTAATTTATCAAGTTAAACAGACTATTACGTCAACAGATAAATTAGTTATCAGATTAAGCTTCAACTAAACATTCCGAGTTCTGTTGGCAAGAAGTGTATTTATGAATGACTCGATTGTCTCAAAAGCCATCGTGGATCGTGCCTTGGACAACAGTTCCAATCGTTCCTGGATATTGCTATAGAGCAATGACTACATGAAAATTCTACCTGGTTTAATAGAAAACCTTATAATGAAGCAACTTACACATTCCTAAAGACTTACCGAGCTTAAATGCTTCTTATTATTGAAGAGCGTGCCACTGGCGATTCTGACTTACCTGCAGGGGTAAAATAGCATGTATAAAGACGAGACAGTGAAGATCAAAGCCCACAAAGTATAGGCAGAGGCACGTCATTGGGCTAAATGTTATGTTACACCAGATAAACAACAAGAAATATTAAAGAAAAATATTCAAACACGCTAAGTCGCCCGTCACGTGACAAATATAAATGAATCGAGACGTACAACTGACATAAAACAATTGTCTTACGTAGAAACACCTTGGGTGATTTACATAAATTACAATGCTAAAATTCTTCTGCAATGTTAGGATGTATGAGAGAACTGATTACCGTGAAGGTCTACCGTATAACTAATGTAAGAGAATAACGATGCGTGTGTGATGATACGTGGAACAAGTTTCTATAAAACCACATTATTCAATATGTGCATATCATATGTGAAGTCCTAAATGCTGTATGCTTTAATTGTCAAGAGATTTCGCTTAGTTAAGAATGAATTTGCATAATTATTATACTTAAGTACATATTAACACATAATACAATGTCTTCCAGCCACGTGACCTTTTTTATTGGCGAATAAACGAAAAAATCCCAAGTGCAAGGTCAATGCGGCGTTAACTAATCATGTGGTTCGGCATTCAGTGTTTAATGACTGTATTTAATTAGTTGATAAATATTTAAACACATGTATTAGCGACATAGACGCCGCAAAATTTAATTCTCAGTTTCGAATAAATTTTATAAAATTTGCATTAAATTGAAGCATTACGAACTACATATTTAATGCAAAATGTTCAGAAGCTCACAAACATTTTGGGCCAGCGCACTCTCGACGCAATTAATTAGCGAATATTTCTACTGTAGCTAAAGGCTGGCAACTGGGGAACAAGCATAAAAGGCACTGTAAGTAGGTGAAGGGGGTGGCATAAGGAGAATTGCCAGGATTATTATGTTTGAGGGCAAACACGTTAAGAATGCTCAGCCCGACCATATAAAACCTGTACCAAGATTTTAACGTAGAAAATGAATTTGGATTGTCCCGGCAGATCACTCATTTCGACCAATACGCCAAATTACACATACACATGAAATTTATTGTAAGCTTCTATTGCTGGACTCAGACGCTCCCTTCTTACATTACATGACTCCTCATACCTTGTTGCAAGAACTGTATATTGTCGTATAATATAGCCGAAATCACACAACAGGTCTAAAATCGAGACATAGACATATAATACAGAGTCAGATAAAGTACTAAGTACCGCGCCCAAGCAATGAAATTATAATTATTCTTAATTAATTTCATTAAGTCGTGATTTTCTCGTGACAGATAGCCATCCACGCAAATCTTTTACAATACCTGCCATTTATGGTTAAAGAGCGTGTATAAACGGACTTTGTTAAAAGTGTAATTAAACATTTCTTATAAACTACTAAAATAATTAAAAAATATTTTTTAAACAATTTAGGTTTATAATTGACGACGGACCTACATACTTTTGTTAGTCATTAATCAATCTATTGAATTCTTCAATTGGAATCATGAATTGTGAGGATAGTTAGTTAGTTATATTATCTATCGGTTGACGTTGATAAGTCACTTCATTTAATATACACTAACAATTAGTGCAATAATTACTTAATTGGAGAGTTGAGTCGTTAATGTAATGAAATTACCACTGGATTTCCCTTTCGTTCAGCACGTTATTGCGGCCAACAATAGTAAAAGTGGGCAGTAAAAAGGCCATTACCAAAGAAAAGGCCAAATTGCTAAAGATGTTTCCACATAGTTTAGTATCATGCAAATATCGGCTGCCCAAATTCAAAACCTAGTAACAGGTGATTTGAAAAAAAAACGGCTTTTGGTGTTTTTCGACTTACTAGGCAGTATCAAAATGATGTGGACCTTAAAACACCCAGTTTCATACGTAATTTAAAAAAAAATATTTAGCAAGTCTAAGCAATTTGGCATGATTACGAAAATTTCCTTGAAGTACAAATTTTAAACTTAGTATGTCAAAATACAAATTTAAAACCCTAGCAGCTCAAGCGACTTACTAAGTTATGAATTTGAAATACCAACTTGCTATGTTTTGAATTTGGCGCCAATTGTAAAATAGATGACATTTCGTTTAGTAAGTCCAGTGTCACCGGCGCACGAGTGTTTCGCTCCGTGTTAAAAAATAATAAAATGAGTTACAAGCAATTTTATCGGTCCAGGCGTATACTGCGTAACACAAATGACGATACAGCTGCTCTCAGCACATTTTTGCTAAATCCAGTGGTTGAAGCTAAGTTCCTCAAAGGATCACGAAATCTGTTCTATAAAACAGATTTTGATGAGTCTTACCAAGAACTGAACTTGTTGATGCAGAAATTTAATGTCTACACTATTCCCCCACTTTCAAATACTATCCCCCGAGGGGTGAAATCATCGAAGAAAGATGGTATTGTTTCAAAATTGGTCCCCCTAATGCCATTGAACAGAAGGGAGTTTTGGCTGAATCTACCCACGAGTGATAACTCCATTGATTTGAAAACTGATGGTCAAATCGTTACCAATAACAACGAGTAGTTCAATATCAATAAGAATGATTTTATCTTAAGTTTTTTTTTTTTTTTTTATAAGTCAACAGGATTTTTATTCAAAATCTGCATTCATAGGTACTTTGGGATAATTTTTTTAATCTTATAAACACTATAATGTATAATGAATTTGTTTAGTCTTCACGTTTGCCATAGAAAATCAAATTGATAACCTAGTAAGCAGACTTACTAAGTTATGATATTGTTTTTACATTCATATTTGGGTAAATTCACAAATAAAAATAAAGTATGAGCGATTCAACTGTAACTATACTCTAAAAATATTACGAGTATAACAAACTAAAATGTCAACAATATAGCACAACTTTTCGCCAAACATCCAAATCGCTATCTCTTGGTTTCTTCGGGCGAACGAATCAAAGTAGCCGACCAGTTTTTTGGCTCTCCTGAACATTTTTGTTGGAACGAGTTACTATGTTTTGATTTTAAGCAGCCGATATGTGCTAATTAAATCTGACAGCTAAAACCAAATGGATGCAAAATGTTTGTGCAATGTTCATTTCTCAAATCAAAATATATAGAATTAACTAAAACTATTATATTATATGTAGGCTTTATTTATTTTATTAAAGTTTCGATTTGACCAGCTTACTTATATGTGGACAATTTTCTTTAAAGGCTATAAGCTGCAACAATTTTTTTTTTGTACAAAAATTTAATTATTGCGAATCGTCTTTATACCAGCTATCCTTAAGAAACCTTGGTACTATTTTCCCCTTAGAGACCGTTCTAGGACAGTAACAACATAAAAAATATCTGCAATATTAAGTTGTACTTTATTTACAAGGAAATATTACTATGATTCTGTATATTTAGCGAATTCATCCTCAACACACAGTGAACAGATGTTCAATAAATAATTAAAACATTTTACCTCAATACAAGAAGTATGCGATTGGGACATACAGCAAACTGACACAATTTTGCCTTGAAATACACTATTTATTACGTAACGTTGCGCCAGGGATCTTGGACTCGATGACGTAATAGTATTCAATTGTCAATACCGTATTCCTACAGTTACAAACACAATGACATCTGTGGAAAACACAATGATACAGCCTAATAATACCATTTAGGTATATCAAGTTATATAAGACAGCCTCCGTGGCGCAGTTGGTTAGACGCCGCCTGTGAAACGAGAGGCCGCGGGTTCGATCCCCGCACCGAAACAAATATTTGTGTGATCCACAGGTATTTGTTTCGGGTCTGGGTGTTTGTGAGACCGAAAAGTCTCTCGTAGTTTCTGATACCCACGACACAAGACTCGATCTTAGTGTGGGGTCAGGACCATGTATGTGACTGTTGGGTGTATTTATTTATTTATTTATATAGTAAATAAACTAATTATGTGAGTGAAACAACCGAGGTTTTGTTTTTTTTTTTGCATCACCTTCACGTTTTCCGTGAACAAATTTAAAATACTCTCAATTCATGTATTTATTGGCGACGCGCACGCCTATAGAAATATGAAATCACGATGATGCAATCTACCAGTATGATTTTACTTATTGTTTACAAGCAAGTAAAAATATTGTAGAGTTATAAATAATTCATACATTACGTATTTTGCTTAGTTGTGTCATTTTAAAAGAGGTTAATAATACACTTTTTTTTTCTTCTTATTTCAATGAATGGCGTGGTGAGCATGCCATTCGCCTGATGGAAAGCGATACGACCGCTCATGGACAGTAGCAAAACCAAACAACACCATGAATTACAAAGCATTGCTTGGCATTCCATTGCGCTCGCCATCCTGAGACATAAGATTCTTAGTTTCATTATGTCCAGTAGTTACTCTGGCTACAATGTCCTTCAAACCGGAACACAGCAGTGCATTTACACTGCTGATTGGTGAACCAGACATTGCGGTGGTACCTAACCAGGCGGTCCTCTCATAAGAGAGACGTAAGAGAGACCTACCAACAGTAAAAAAACAGTATAAATAGCAGTCACTGTTAAAAATACAAATATAAAATTGCCACAGTAAGCAAAAACCTGATTATCTGAATTTGGTACAACTTAATTCCCATTTTTAATCAATAATATATATTTTACGCTACTTTATTCGATTATGTATGAAATGTGGTTGAATTAAATATGTATAAGGTTACCACAAAATACAAAGAGGTGTATATTATTCAACAACAGTATTAGTTTACTTGTGATGTTTGCAGTTATACAAGAATTGATGTCTTTGTTTGAGTCTTAATTATAATTTGTCAACAAATATGCATTGCAATATGTGTCATTTGACATATTATTGTGACATGTGCCATTCAGTTATGCTTGGGTTGATAACATCCTCTTGGCAAATAATACGGTCTAGCTATTATTTCTGAAGGTACATAACTGAGATATTTTGTATTCAAACTATAAATGGAAGCACATCACGTCAGGTCACCGGAAGACGTTAGCTGGACGGAGAAAGAATACAATTTCCTTTTGCTACCTGTCTAGTACGCCGTATAAGGCAGAATCCGGATACATGGCGATAGATATTAATAAGTTACAATTGTTTTTTATTAGTTTAAACTTTGCCTCGAACGCTAAATGATTTAGTAAAGTAATTTTAGTAAATATATATTTTAGATACAGTTGGGGATATTGACGATGGTAAAACCAACGATCACTTCATACGTGTCTTCCTATCTGAAACGACACAAAGACTTCTCAGACATTACAGCTATGGTTTATCTCCATCGCTTGTATCTAATTTACCAAATATGAAACATGTTTTTATTACCAACCCATATACAGACAATGGTCTCATTAAGTGCGCACTGCTGAGCTCGATCCCCATCTTATCCAGTCACTGCCATCCGCCTTTCGCAGACCTTTGCATTGTCTTGTAGAAGGACATCTCACGCAACAGTGTCAGTTGTTGCCTGTCTGTCTTGGTTTGAGCCAACACGTTTAAAGCATGTGATGATTATAAACCAGAATTTCTTAATGAAAACATATCGTAATATCTATTTGTGGCAACAATTATTTCACAACTTGGTCTAAGCTATTGTTAGGATAATCCTCTTTCATAGCGACTACGACAGTGGTGGAAAACTCATCACGGGTCATATGCAAGTATGTACATGACGTTTTGGGTTTACCTGTGTATATCCGGTTTGGACGATAGCATAGCTTATCGTATCGTGTGGCCAGAAATCTCTTGGATCGCACTGCATTTACCATCAATTATGATGTAGTCACCTTGTCGTGACAGTATAAAAACTGCTTATTTATTGTGTTATTCAGCAAATTAGCGACGAACCTATTTGTATTTATTATTATTACTTATGTCACTGTATTAGGTAATGCGAATTAGAACTGCCAACGGGACGGTCTTATCCCTGATGTATAACGTGCAAAAGTTCACGTATAAGGTGTATTAGTAACAGAGGAGTAAGTTTGTACCTTGTCTTCCTGTGCCCTTTCCATTGAGTAAGAACTGTGGCGGGTGGAGACTGCCGGTTGTCCAATCACGTCAATTGGTTCAATCGTTTAGAAATGACGCTCGACTTGACGTCATCGCCCCCTTTGTCTGGAAACATTGAAACAACCTAACGGCATTGTGCCGTTAAGAGCAAACTGAAAAAAAAAAAAAATTGCGCGAAATAAATAGCATTGTTCAAAAGTAGGGTACATTAGGTATTCACAGACTATGTCTAATTTTTTCGTGTCGTAATTACGCCAATTTTCCGCGATTTTCTTACATATTATATTTTATTTCGAAAACTCAAAATTACTATTGGAGTGTGATTTGAAATGCAGATTTTCAAAATCAGGCATCGTATAATAAAATAATTGGTTATTGGTATAATGATCAATGAATTGGTTAAGCTTTTATAAATTAAAGCGTTAATTTTACTTTAAGTTTTCACTTAGAAGGTTCGCCGTGAGAATTAATTTAGGTTTTATTACTTCTTTGTATTTATAATGAACCAAAAAAAAATCATTATCACTTTATACTTTTATGACATTGTTTGTTTTTATTGAGTTTAAATACGAGGAGCTATGTCAAGATTTCGCAATAGATTTACACAGGAATTTAGAATTAATTATTATAATTGCTGGCTTTATTGTTGTCTGTATTCTTTCTTTATCTGTTACCCGAATATTAAAATACAAATAATTTCATTTAATTAGCAAGTACAGATATGTAAAAAATGTGTTCTTTGTTACAGGTAGCAATTAAGATAATAGATAAATCACAATTAGACGCCAGCAACCTTCAGAAAGTCTACAGAGAAGTGGACATAATGAAGAGGCTGGACCATCCTCATATAATTAAGTTATACCAGGTACGTACGTTTTCTGCACTCTTTGTATTTCTAACGAAGCCATTGCGTCAGTACTGACGCAAAAGAGGACATTGATTGCTTTGTATAGTTAATGAAAGCGCTTTAAGATCCGATTAGGTAAAAACCAATACTGGCTGTCGCGTTTGCGGTCGGCCGACGCAAACAGCTATACTTCTTTCATTAATGTGACGCAAAGCGCTGAACGTTTGACCTCGGTGAGTTCCGATGCCATGTACGGGGCAGCAAATGTACCGTACATTGGGATCAACTAAGGTTAGTCGTGGTCGCGAAAGGAGAAATTGTTCGTCCCCGTACTAGTTAGGTAGTGTTTATAGCGGAACAAATTCTTATATATTAGCGGTTTAGTTGTGCTATCTACGGCTATTACGTCACACTTCACCCACTCTGTGTAATGCACCAATAATGACACTGGATTGACTGAAATGACAGCACAGTTACAAGAACTGATGCGTGACCAAACCACCGCGGAAACACGACGTTCAATATACGAAGTACCGTTTAAGTGAGATTGAAATGGAATTATAATATTCTTTTTTATTTTATTCGAAACAATCTGTTAACTACAGTAAAAAATCTATGCCTTTGACGTCAAACCGCATACAACACGCAGTTTGTAGTTTTATTCTTTTATGTCTTCTTTCCAGATAGATATCCATTTGTAGGTCATTGCTATAACACATGCATAATATAAGTCTCCTTCAATCGCACTTTGGACAGGAAATGAAATACAAAGCAAAAATTTTAATTTTTAACAGGATGCGTGGTATTTTGTCTTTCAAATGTTCTTGACGTCAGACATCCCGAACGCGATATGTACTCGTTAAACAATCTACGTCAACATTCACATGTTCCATCTCATATATCATGTCGGAATTTTGGTATAAAGGATCCGTTGCATAAACGCAATTATAATTGAAGTGCTTCATAATGACGTTCTACACGCAGCCACTGGCGGAATTTGCGGGTTAAATTGGTTTTGAACCGATTACAACTCTAATTATTCAACTCTAACAGATTTCACTTTATTAATTGATTATAATCACGCGCAGCATATCTCCTAAGAAGTAGACAGTGAGGAAATGCGTAGACAAGGCATTTAAATTGAAGTCTCGGTAAAATAAAGATTGTCTAAAAATAATTACTTAATTAGTTAATATAAAACCCACCAAAGCATTGTCTAAAACGGAGACATAACCAGCGATATCATTAAATTAAAATGTTACATTTGTTTGTTAGTTCTTTTTCTGGTATAACGTAAAGAAATGTACTGACCTTAGTTGAATGATAAATTCGGTCTATTAGATGAAATGTGCGTGATATCATTTATAATGTCGGAAATCGATAGCACACAGAACCTTAACATCGTGGTAGATGCAATAGCCTTAATTGATTAGATATGTGTTTCTAAGGTTAAGTTAAAGAGTTTAAAAGACAATGTTATCACGCACGGTCCACGTGCTGTACGTTTTACAATGTGTATGTACGTAGAGAGAAACAGCAACAGTTTGCATTTTTACATTTACGTGCTCATAATTTCATTGTGACGTCTACCATATTGTTCTAATATGTTATCGCTCATAAGAAACACATTATCTGCTTTTATAAATACATCGATTTGATTGATTTGAATCTTTATAGGAGTCCAACTCCAAAATTATTCTATCTTCTTCTTTTATTTTATTAAGTTAATTCATTAATAATTCATGAACATTTGCATTTTAAAAACGCAGTTAACAGGGTTCCTGTGCAGATTATCTTCTCAAAGAAATCTTATTCAAGACTCTACGTGTGAGATTTTCTTTAACCAAAGCATTAAGTTTTAAAAATAACTAAAACAAACAAAGCCATGTGTTAAACTAATGCATAAAGAGGTATTAAATACTTCAAAACATTGGCCCTATTATTGACATAACATATTGTTCTCTAATGGGATTTCAATATTTTTTTAGTTGGCTTTAAAATGCGTATCGTTCTCCAACAGGATGTAAAAGAGTTTTCTATTATAAACCACTAAACATGTGATAGACACCACTTAATGTGTCGTTAGCTCACGTGGAGATGCAAAAATGAGGAACATGGACTATCTAGTTTGCGTAGTTAAAGTGGAACAAGACGTCCTGTTGATGAAAAGGAACAGAAAAGTATGTCATACTGCAATAGCTGGTGATTCTTGCTTCGAAACAATGGTTACATAATGTTTAGTAACTCGTGCTGCGGCGGCGTGAATGGATTGGTTGCTATTAAAACCCTGAATGGAAGAGGAGGTTTCTTGTGTACAAACATTATCATTTTGAATGGTCGACCATTTACTGAACATCCGTTGTCTTCCGATCACGAGATAGGTTTGTGTATGTCTGTATTCTGAAGCTATTTAGAGGTCGTATATCGAATACTTTTAAGGGTTTGAGTTTGTTCGTTAGCGTGTTCGTAAACAAAAGGCAAAAACCAATTTAATTTGATCTCATGAACTTCATACTTACGGAATTATTTCAGAATGTAATTTAATTAGTAGAATCTAGAATCCAGTGAATGTATCTCGAATAAAATATTCGTTTTTCGTCGCGTGTAACAAGATTAAAGAACAAATTAAATAATGTTTATTATATTCATAATCATGATCGTTTACGCCGCATATTTTGTTATTTTAGTCGTAACAATTTTTTGATACCTGTGCGATAAAAAATTACATAGTACCCATACTTGTATCTACAGATGGAATCTAGTTAAATTATAAAATATTTACATAGATAAACATAGTCTCGACGTAATAATTTTGTTAATTAAAACGCGTCTTAATGCCTTTTGTCACGCCAAGAAAACTCTATTTAAAATAGGGAGCTTATTCACTACATACAGCAATTTATTTTTGAAATAGCTGTGTTTGAAGAGTGAAAAAAGAAACTCTGATTCATAATGTTATTTTTAGCGATGGCTTTCATTTTTACTATAGCCGCGGTCAGTTCACGGGCATAGCACGATCAATCCGATCTATTCGGTGAAATTAGAGGTCATTGTGTTATTGGATTTTTGGACAATTATGTAATTTTATTGAATGTGTTATTTAAAACAGTTATGCATCTATTATACATTTTTCTTGTTCTTAGGAATATTTCTTTAATATTTCGTACATTGTGTAGATAAGATTTGTAATTTTGTTGACCTTATGTTTGCTTCCTACATCGATGACCACCTCGGTGATCCGGTAGTGTCAGTGATCTGCCTACGCAATGAGCAAACACAATATCGATGAGCAAATATTTACAAAATCGCCTCAACCCAACTGAATACCGTAATCCTTTCAGTTTGTTAAATAATCAAAAAAGTTCATTACACAAAACCATTATCATTTTATCGTTATAATTATTAAGGTCGAACCAAAAACCAACAGCGCAATTTGTTTTATCAGTGATTAAAATGCTATAAATTAAATATCCGGCTGATAAAATTTGCAGTTGAAAATGTATCTAGTCTATCTGATTGTCTGTAACGACTAGCATTTGATTTCGACGTCTTTACAAAACATATTGCGTCAATGGTTTGCACCGAGCTCTTATAAATTGTACCTAGATATTTCCACTCCTACGATGTTCCATTTTTGTAGTATCATTGTTGGGATAATGCAAATATAAAGCTCTTTAGATGAAAATTTATAAATTTCTTTGGAATTTTATTATTTTGATAATAATCACAATCCAATTTGAAATATTATTTTTATTCGCTATCTGTCTGTTCGTTTCTTTAATTTGACAATTAGCAGGAATTAATGATTACTGTCTGTGCATTGTTCTGTTCATTCGAAAGAATTTTAGTCTCCCTATTGAAGTGGGTAACAAGCTAGCTATCGAACGCAAGGCCGCTGTTTTAACACTCGGTTTAAGACAAATATTTGTAAAATGGACTAAGTAGTATTTTTTTGGTGTCTCTGCGATATGGGATAACCTCATGTAGTTCATAATATCCATTATCCATATTATAAATCCATTATTGATCGGAGGTATAAGCACGACTCTTGATTGTATTTATTTATAACCATTTTACAGAGTAATTCCCTTCGCGTTGCTGAGTTGCTGAATGCGTAAACAATTGTTATTACGTATCTATCTCTGTTAAATGTAAACACGCAATTAAGGAAATCGTATAATATTATATTCAATATACTAGCATTAAATTAAATACATCGAAGTATATAAAGACTGACAATCATGTTTAAATATCCTCTATCCTTCTTCAACATTTATGTAATTCTAGTGAGGCAGGACATAAACTATAATTATTATTCTAATGAATTTAATTTATATAGTAATTTGCATATTGTAACTAAAATTCCGTTCACACAATTAGTCTTTAGCATAGGATTTATTATTTACAAAATAAAAACCTAAAATATGTGGGAAAAGACTTTTCGGATTTCTTTTTGCGAATTGTTAAAGATTTTGCAAAAAAAACAAAGTTACTTTACCTAATCAAAAATTATCTTACTTAATATTAATTAATAATTATAATATTGTTATGATCGTAATTACACTGAGCATCAGTCTTCGGATTCAATTCAAACATCTATTCGTTCTTTTGTCTTTTATAAATATAACTTTATTGTCTAAAGAGGTTTCATTCCTAGATCTACATTTGCGGGGCAAACAAAACTCAGTGTTTCAAAATATTTTGCTGTTAGCTTGGCACGCTGCTTGCATTGTTTGGCGCTTTCGTTCAGTTACTACAGAATAGCTAAACTTGACATTGAATTTGTGCACTTTTGCTGGGTTAATCTCACGAAATAAGGTTCTACTTATAATAAATGTCGGAACGAAAGTCGAAGTGTTACGTTCTATTTTTCTTTTTTATTTTTACCTACCTTTATTTCTATGTTAATGCTCCGTCTTCTTGCCAATTTTTTGCGCATTGTTCGATTTTTGACATCATAGTTTGTAAGGTCGTTGGCTCACGTATTTTCCCTGACAACGAGAGGATATTTTCAGATACTACATACATACATAAACTCACGCCTTTATCCCCGAAGGGGTAGGCAGAGGCGCCACCAGGACACCCACATTTCGCCTTGTATGTTCCGTCCCATGATGTGATAGGGGGCGAGCCCATCGCCATGATAGGGGGCGAGCCCATCATTATCAGATACTATTTGATTCAAATGTTCAAATACCAAATGTTTGCCACACCAAACTCAATTTATAAAAAATCTTATAGCAGGAAACGGGGTCTATCCCATTAATGCATTAAAGTCTATAAGATTTTTCCGATTCAATCGTAATTTTGGCATTTCAAAATTCAAACCTGATTCCAAGCATTTAAATAAGCCATTATCGTTTTAGTACATCCGACGTGACTGTCACAGTATCTTTAGCAATAAGTTTTTGCAAGCTAGTTTTTGTTGCTTTTTAGATATACAAAGGTTAGATTACAAAAATGTTCTCTTTTTGTGATGTTTTTTTCATCGCCTTCTATAGTAGGTATTTGATAAGTTCAGCATAGTTATGATGGGAAATATAGTATTATTGGTGGCCCGGCTCGCCCTAGTGCAGATACTTTTCGAGTCCAGTTCACTTCAGAATATTTTTTCACGTTATAACTGTTCAAACTTAACGTGACTGCCGTCCTCTTTACTGCTTTTACCGTCCACTCCCTTTCCATTCTGTGCCATGACTCAAGTTATATGCAATCTTGTCCTCTGCTGTCCCATTTCATCCGCCCTATACATTATCCCATTTTATCCTATTGAGTTAGAAATAATAGCTAATGTATTCAAATTTCTTTCTCATGCCACGGTAGTTACGTCCATACAAAATTTCATCAAAATTGGTGCAGCCGTTTGAGCGTGAAGAAACAAACACACAAACTTTCGTCTTTTTAATATTAGTAGAAATAGGATTAAAGATGATGAAAATTAAATGAGGATAAAGATACCAATGCTGTACATAAATACAATAACTTTGTCTCTTGGACCCGAAACCAATCCCGGACATTTGGCTTTATTGAATCGAAAATCGATTGAAAGGCACTTGGGACGCCGGAAATTCACGGCTTAGATGCCGCGAAAGTTGCTACAAAGCCTGAAAAGTGAAGAGTTAAACACGTCTTCATAGTGTTCCAAGAAAATTAAAAACTTATACATGATTCCTTATGGCTGTGAAAAGTGATGACACAATCGACATTTAGCGAAGCAGAAACTAATATAGGATGACCACATATATGATGACGTGGAATTCATTTTTATTCACATATTGTTCTTTTGTTTCAGGTCATGGAGACGAAAAACATGATCTACATTGTTTCAGAATACGCGAGCAAAGGCGAAATATTTGGTAAGTATCTACACACCATTCAATAGATTTTGTGTCTTTATAAATACGTACATCCTGGACGCGTTGAGAATACATTCTTATTCTCGATGGTGGTCCAAATATTGCGACTCCGGTAGGATAAATTTTAATGTGTCTGATTAAAATGGATAAAGGTTTAAAGACTTATTAGATTATCGAGTACAACATTCGCTCCAGATGACTTTACAGTAGCGATCGTTAAGGTTAATGACACAGTTACGCAAATTACTAGCATTCATAGGTCATTTGTAACACGTTTGGGCTGATGTGGTGATCCCCGTCTCACGTACCCTTCTCAAAGCCAGTAGGTGAATTAACAAGTTGTTAGTCTAATTTATTATCTTCGTGAATTGTGTGGTAATGGCCACTTTTTTATATAAATAGGTACTTTTTATTGTATATTGTATTGTTCTATTTGGAGTCATCGCTTCGTTTTTACGTAAACGAAAATTATGTATGACGTCTTTTGACTGCGGTCTGTTTTTCTTGCATTTATATTTAATTGTTGAGACAGTGTTAGGCAAATGCATAAGTAATTTAGTATACTGCTTCACACCGCTAGTCATCCGATAGACGTATTAAAACTGTTCATTTTAAATGCTCTTACGGTACGTACATGTGAAATGTATGTATGAAATTTTGCAAATAACTCGCAACATATGAAACATTAGCAAAGTTATTTTACAGTATGTATTTAAGTATTGACCTAAAAACTTTTTTGTGACTTAGCAAAAACTGGTGTAACAATTTTTACGAGTTTATGAAATGTTTCCTCATATCGTTTTGACGTGACATTACCTGCATGTTTTAGAATGTATCTACAAAGATACCTATTCGTTACGAAGAAAAATTTAATGCAATGAAATTTTGGGTATATAGAAATGATATTCTGATAATACTAATGATGCGACCCGCCTCAGCTTTCGTGCATATAAAATGCCGTAAAATAATGAGAAGGCGGTATAACCTCGAAATCGATTAAGGGCACTCCGTTTCGTAAGTTCGTGGCCGCTTTGTCTATGACGTAAGCAGGCCTGTGGTGACGTCACTGAGAAGGGTGTCGTAGGGTGCGGCAGGCGTGGGGGAGAGAGGAGTAAAGCAATTTCGCGCGCAGCTGACTATGCTCCGAAAGCCCAGGGTGATGTTCATGCAGTGAGCCTCGAAAAGGACCATCGTTTTAATTAATTTCGAGATTACTTTGTAACTTATTATACCATTTGTACTCGGAGAAATCTTTTATTCAATGTTTTCTTTTAGTTTTATTTTTGATACTGTGATATGCTTGGAGGTAGAACCTAAATAATTCGACGACGGAATGCAACGATTTCCAATAAAATTTGATATGTTATAAAGTAACAAAATATAAATTGACACTCGTGACGTTCCAATAAAATTTTCCCAGCAATATCCTTTATCGACAATGTGTCTAGCCAATAAGACTGGGGTTGTTTGAATGTTTCGTTGAAAGTCAAAGCACTAGGCAGTATTTGTTCGATGTGTTAGTGACTTCAGTGTTTGTTATATTGCAATTTGCAATAACTGGTCATGCGGCGATTGTGAGCACGATATGAAAACATTTTACGATGAACATAACATTACACCTGCGGCAGGTGATCGCATTGTGATCAAAAATATACTTTGTATATTCATACCTTGTATTTTATATACCTGTAAGTTTATTACACATTTTTAATATCATATACTGGTTCAGAAAACGCAGGCCCCATTTTAATTATGTTAAAATGTAATTCCAAATTGCGCAAACTTAATATCCGCACCTGCATTTTCAAAGGTCAATTAGACGGGCAAAAATTTTAACGAGATATTTGTAGATTACCGGACTTTATCAACATTGCGATATAATTAGTCTTATTTTAAAATTTAACTACATTTTATTCCATCTGCTTACAGCCGTTACTCCCTAGATTATGCTAATGGATTTCCTTTTAGATTATTAATAATGTTCACGGTCGCGTTTATTCTCGATCAGATAAATGCCCCCATGGATTTATAAGAATATGTTTTGTTGTATGTAAATTTACAATTAATTTGAGATTTCTATACATCTTGCTGTATGCTGTAAATTCTATAGGTAACAATTAACAAGTTGTCTTCCTTAGTATTGTTTCTAGTGACACCTTATTAAAACGACATTGTTCTTTCTTACGCGTAAACATACCTTTTGTTGTTGACCTAAAAGGCTAAACTCGGGGGATAGACATACGCGTTCCACAATAGATAAACCTACCGAATCCATTGTCGACGCGTGTTTAAATTAGACCGGATGTGCATCTTTTGTTCAATGCTATTAGTCTGCGTTAGCAATAATTAAAAATTAATTATTAAATGACCACCGCCCGAATACAAACGCCATTTCAATATTAAGTTGCACTTAACTACGCACGTCCCACTTAACCAGTACATTAAGTACATTTAAGAGGTGTTTGAGTATTCGGGCGTTAGTAGACCGAATGTTTCTAAAATAGCAAAGCTTTCGACCACTTGTCTTATTGCACGTAGTGAAAGACTTCAATTACTACTTCGTTTATATTCTGTATTTATTATGCAGCTAAAATAACAATGAAGTATGGGTTGCATGTCTATTTAATTGCTTATTTTGTACGCTTAACATCTATCTACAAATAAAAATAAATATTGAACACTTCTAGATTGAATATTTTTAGAATTGAGCAATTTCGTTAAGTAATAATTTAGTGTGACAAATCAAAACGTATGTGTAGAAGAATCTTTTTACTTTTATCATAAAATTTTCCTTCATGCGTTTATGCTGAAGTGGACCGTCTAGTTAACTGGCGGCATCATCATTCATCCATGACAATTATCCTGATACATTCATCTCCTGCAATTGTACTAGGGAACATTTATTTTTTCTGTAAGGCGCGCGCATGCATTGTTACTAGCTGAACGCCTTTATATATTCACGTCACAACTCCTATCTAGTTTGAAGAAGCTATTTTATTTCGTGTTATTTACTGCATCTATAATCTATATTATTATCTATCTTCACATTTTCATATATCTTGCAAAATATTATTTAGGATACATCCATATATTGGACGCTCGAGGCTCAATAAAGGCGTAAATCGATCGAGATCGGGGAATATCGCGTTGCGGCAACGTATAACCCGGGATTTACATTATAGAATTGTATCTCGTAAATTTGGTTACAAATGAAAAGAGTGACACAAACAATCGAAATATACGTAATTCATACTTCAATCAATTTATAGTGAAGTAGGTCTTGCATTAATATTTCCCGCAAACCGACTCGTAAGTTTCCAGACCTAGCGTATTAATATTTGATTCTGTTTGATTCCATAAACTTCTATGACGTTCATCGGTACGTCAGTAAACTTTCGTAGTGTGGCAAGAACGTCTACTCCAGTAGTGTACGTAGTGTTTTATATTCTCTTTCGGTCTAGTCTCCAATCTTTAGCAAGCGTCAATTTGTTTTTTGTTCCTCATAAAATCACCTTAAATTTGCAATTAGTATTGTAGCTGTCAACTCTTATGTTTCTGAAATACAAACGAGAGCTGCAAATAATGGGGTTTGTCACGTGAAAATTGCTCAGTTCATATGCAGCAGTGTGCAGTTTCATATTAAACAAAGATACATACAAATCTTTCATACTGTTGAATACGAGTATGTGTGTGAACAAGACGCTGAGTGTACGTAATACAATGGACCTGTTTCACTCGTGTTTTATGTATCCTCATATTTTTTTTCACAATTTTTTCACTGTTTTTCTTTGTAAATTCAAAGTCGGCGGCCATCCGAGTGGCAGAATATAAAGTAGGCAGACAAAAGAGTTATTTCCAGAAGCGGATAGTCTCCTCCATAAACATTAGCTTACAGTCCAATACTCATGAATACTTTACTTGCCTACGTTTCGCAACGGAAATCTGTAGGATTTACGACTCATATTTGCCAGTAATTACGTAGGTGCACGGTTTTATATTACATCCATTTCCTGATGAAGATATTCGATATAATATACATGTACAAAGACACTTATTAAAGATTTTCTCGAGAGCTTAATCTTTCGTTTACAGAGAGATTTCATTAGTAAAGCCTTAATTCCCCTAGTAAAAAAAGTAATCTGTGTTGTTAATCTCTACTTATATACGTTTTCTTTTGCAGATTATATAGCGAAGTATGGCCGCATGGCTGAACAAGCCGCTCGTCGTAAATTTTGGCAAATACTTTCAGCGGTGGAGTATTGTCATGAGAGGCGGATTGTACACAGGGATCTCAAGGTTTGTATACAAAGCTCATTGTTTACTGGTTCACTAATTATGAAGATTATATTTCATAATATTCCTTATAACGAAATAACGTTATCTTATGTTTAAAAAGTCGTATATATTATAAATATTTACTACAATTTACTCTTCAATGATAAGAATTACTATGACAAATATAATGTTGTATCATTAAACAGTATAACTAGTAATCCAACTCCTAAAACACGAGTATAGTTGTTGAAAAATTTGCCTTCACCCGGCTAAAATAAAGGAACAGTTTTGTGGAACATTTTGCATGAATCTAACTACTCAAAACTCGTGCGTGCTTTGTTTGTTCAGTGCTACGTGTGCATATGCTTTTAGAAGTGTGGAGTTAAAATGGTGCTGAAAAGCATTTCTGTGTTCCTTTAGTAATCACTTAACTGCTGCACCACCGAAGTTTCCACTTTTATTTACTTTTTGTTTGGTTTTCTAAATGTAGTTAAAGTAGGATACAAAGACAAACTTCATTATCATTGACATATGTAAATTTCTGAAATAATTTTCGTCTTTATAAATCACACCTAGAAACGAATTTGTAAATTTATTTTCTTGACAGCCATTGATGGAATAACAATGCGAATGTTTTTCCCTTCCCCCGTTGATTTGGGCTGATTCATATTCAAAAGACGTCAAGTTTTCGCGACGTGCCTAAGGGATTTTTTTTCTATTTAGGCGGAAAACTTATTATTGGACGCGAACATGAATATCAAGATTGCGGATTTCGGATTCAGCAATTACTACGCGACAGGCGAGCTGCTGGCGACGTGGTGCGGCTCGCCCCCCTACGCCGCTCCCGAGGTCTTCGAGGGGAAAAGATACACTGGCCCCGAAATTGACATATGGGTACGATATTACATTTCTGCTCAAAATAACGTTTTATATTAGACGTAGCTTAACATTTTACGATATTAGCAATAAAAATGTCAGCTGATACAATTTTATTCAACGCTCCGGGAAAAATGTGTTATTTTGTTCAGATTTCAGTAAAAAGTACTTGCTTCTGACCTGATTTCTCGTAATGTTATTACTGGTTTCCAGAGTTTGAACATTTATACGTCTTACAAGTATGTTCCGTATTAACAAGTTCAAATTTATTATTAGGCATATTACCGTAATGTAAATTGTACATTCTAAACATTCCACTTATCTGTTTAGACTAATCCAAAAATTGAGATGTATAATAGGCTTAAAATGTATTCAGGAATTCGATCTTGAAAAAGTGGCACAATTGTTCATGTTTTTTTTCAACGCAGATGTATGTTAATTGTTACAAACATTATCCGGTGTATTTTTTTCTAGTTTTCGCTTCAGAAATGTGTTTTAGTGTCGTATTTCACGCGAGTTGTGTTTGTATTATGTTTTCTAATGAATGAACTCTCTTGCAGAGCTTGGGAGTGGTTTTGTACGTGCTCGTGTGTGGTGCGCTACCATTCGACGGCTCGACGCTACAGTCATTACGAGATAGAGTCCTCTCAGGCAGATTTAGGATTCCCTACTTTATGAGCGAAGGTAAGCGAATGTTTCCTTATTCATCAATATCACAAGTTGTATCTTATTGAACAACTGTATGAAAAATATATTCCTGATGTAAGAGCTCTAGTTGCAACTCTAAATTAAAACCTTGGATCTATGAGCGAGTGACGTGTACAAATAGCTTACATGTGTGAATATAAGGTAAATGCCTTCCTCACGACCGCTCAAGTGTCTACATTGCGTAAACGATACGTCACACATGAGAACTTATCTTGTTACTGAGAAGTAAAACGTGGCAGCAAATAGGTTATTTAATTAATAACAAAGGCGTATGATAAGTGTAACATTATCTACACTATATACGTAGTGAAGTAAAAAGTATTGGATAACAAGTTAGGGTACTGTTTACTTAAACATTTACAAGGACGGCGTGGGATGGTAGTCACGTTTTACCAATTCCACTAATTTTCTTTCTAATTAGTATGATTAACCTAAAGTACTTCGGTATTCATAATCACTTCAGATGAAACAAGGTCAGAGTGTTGTTTTGGTAACACTTTATTTGGTGTAAAAGAACTTTTTGTTCTCGATTTTTACGCTCGTGCAATATTTTTTTACAAAGAGTAGTTTGTTATAAAACAATTTATTACGCTTATATGCCTTACAGAGTAGACAGATATGTATTAAACTCGATTCTTTGGTGATGGTATTTTCGTCCTGAGTTTGGTGGACGGAAAATCCAATACATCGTCACGAGTTTATTAGCGATGAAATCATGTTTTATCTTTTGAATCGATGTTCACATAAACTGCAATCAAATTCAAGATTTTACACTTCACCGCTTACGCATACTGACATTAAAACGATATGTTCCCGGGAATTACTAATTACCGATAATGATAATACACATTACACATACACAGTGCTCTTAACTGAGCACATCCTAGTATATTAATAATAATTGCAAATCTAGTCAGATAAAAAATAACAGTCATTCCCAGCCGCAGAAACAATGTTTTTGTTCAATTCAAATACTTAATTTTTTTGTTTTTAACGTTAATTGTATTTATTTAATGAGTCGAGACGCATTTTTTAAACGAAAAATATATAATTAAAACATTTTGCAGATATCAGATGCGTTTCGTTTTACACATTATTTTAATACTGTTTTGAAGTAAAGGTATTTAAGAAAATATTTTTTATGAGGATCTGAGCTGCAATTATACTTAAACGTTGGACTTCTACAGTTTCATTAAAAAAGGACTTATAAAATAATATTAATGCCAAATTGTGTTCGTGATGCAAAAGTTACAGATTATAATCTAAATTTAATAAGTCAGTTGCACGTGATGCGCTTTAATCCTTGTTGATTAATTATAATAATTAGGTAATTTATACATAATTTACATCAACTTGGATACTTATAAAGATGTGGAAGATAAAAAAATAATAAAATCGATAAGCCGGGCGCCTACTTACGTCATCGGAATGTTCAATCATGCATCCCGTAGTCGGACAGCGAATGCCGGCTCGTGAATTATGACTGCCGACACAACAAAAAATACACGGCCAATGATTAAAATGATAAATATCGCAATACAATTATCGGATAATGAACGTTACTAAAAGTCGAATCATCGGTGAACCAAAACTGTAGTGTTGACACCAATATGTTACCAAACATATTACGTAATTTCGCGCTATTTTTCTATAATACATACTTTCATAAATTATCATCAGCATCACCATTATCATCATCATCATCACCATAATTATAATTATTTTCTTCAACTACCTCCAAGATTTTCTACAATTATTTTTCGCTTTTCGTTTAACAGAATTTATATCCTGCGACTTACCTTGAGAACTTAAATACACGGATGAAGTCCTAACTCCGAAGGAAGAAAGATTTAACAAATGAATGTTATGTGCAATAGTATACGTCTGTCTGCAAGGAAGAGATTAGCAAAGCCGGTTCGTGGCTCCGACTATGCTAGCAGGATTTCATCTATCACATCTGGCAGGGAACGTTCGTATTGCCACTACGAAGCTAGACGGATTCGGAACCATTGCACATAAAACCTTTCAAATATTTATACGCCAGTGAAGTCTCGCTGCAATCAGCCAATTGTATTCGATTTCTATCTAGATACGATATTTTAATTATAGCACGTATGCCAAAAAAGTAAGATAGCAATATCAATGTATATTGCTGTATTTTATACAGTTTTCTGAATTGGTACTGAACGAATATGTTATAGAATGATAAATAATGTACTTATGATGGACAACAAGTTGTTATGAACCAATTTATGGATCCTAAAACGTCAATTGTTTATGTTATTGTTCACTGTCGTCACTGAAATATGTACGTAATGTTTATGGTTTTTGTTTGTTTTTAATTACCACCAAATATAATGAAAACAATTGATTCATGTAGGTAATTAAACATGACGCGTTTGTGCTGCCAAATGTGATTACGCAAGATATGCAAATATTTTAATCCGTAGTAACGTGTGACCATATTTCCAAATTCGATTATCACTATTTTGGATCGTGTCTCGTCTTTTGTTTGTTTTGGTTGCTCTTCGCACATGACTTATCTAAATATCTTCTTATTTAAATATTCAGCGTCAAATAATTAATACTTTAGTAATAGTTTAATGCAAGTTCAGCACGTGCCACTGACCTGCCCGCAACAAAGAATAGTTCGCATCAAACGGCGTCTGGATGACAAATCAAAGTCACCCCTTGACGTACTTATAAAGGGCGATGTCTTTTGGAGTATTCACGTCCTTTTTTGTTGATTCAATGTACACCTTGATGGCGATGACGGCCGTGTGCCCGAAATAATTACCTCTGACGTTAGTTAATGGTACGTCGATACATTTCTCGGCGAATGTTTGACGTAAGAAATGTTAATGACTTTATATAAACACAATGTTATGAGAATGAAGAGCAAAGTTGGAGCGCTGAGATTCTAATCACGGGCTTCAGGCTTTGACTATCACGTTATAGCTGACACAGATCTCATTAGATTAAATGATAATGAAAATAATATATTGAATCCATTAAAATGTTTAACATCCTTTAGCTTTCACTGGAGAAGAACGGGCAAGAATCTCTATTGTTGTGTGTACCTAAATAACTTGTGTGTTCTTAAGTGACTGTGGTACGGGTTAATTACTTATTGGGGTTACTGAATCGTCTGAATAAGGTCGTGTGATGTAGTTTATACTGATTGTTTTATAACATATCAACTATCTAAAGATTGATACTGACTACGAGTACGGTATTACAAGACAATACAGTGTGTAAAGGTTGCCATTTTCCATAAACGGAAGTGATACAATAGATTAAATGACCCGTATTATGAATACAAAACACTGCATCAGTTTACTGTTAATAATGATAATACAATTGTTTCTCTTCATCCACGTGTATGTTCGTGATGCGGAAAATAATATACATACGATATTTTATTCTATTATTTAATTTAAAACCACATTAATATAGCGAACTATACATAACTATGAGTCATCTGGAATAATCTAAATACAAAAAGGAACAATTCTTTTTGTTTTGAAGTTCAAACTAAGCAGAATCTCTCTGTTGGGTATCTTTTAGGCCAAAATAATATTTTCAAAAATAAGTGGGATTTTTGGACATAGTTTTGTGGAAAACAAACACACGTTTTTCAAATTGCAAGCCAGCATTTCTATGAATTTCGAGATATTAGGTGCCAAAATGTAGGTCGCAGTCAACCGTCCCAAACTAAGCAGCCGAACGAACAAAAGCAGTCATTTGAAACGAGTGTCAGAAATTCAGGCTACGAGTGGTCTTCCATTTGCTGCCCATTGAACACGATTTGAAAACAATTTTGATGCTCGGAAATATTTTGCTAGAATTTGAATTTTAGAAGAATTCGTATCTGCTCAGACATTTAGATCTTTTACTGAAAAGGACTTGCACTTACCATCACAGATCACAGTGGAGTCTTTGCAGCCGCCGTCTTAATTTTGTTACAACATTTTGTAGAAATATCTGCCCTGATAGGAACTACTGTAAACACAACACATGCTATCAGCAAAACATAGAACTAATCGTAGAGAAAGTAATCAATACGTTTTCACTAACCATCAAGAGCAGTGCATGTTTTTTACAGTGAAGGTATAATGAAATAATTGTTGGAACAATCGCATATCAAGCGCGGTTGAAGTATCAATTATTATTTGAAGTTTTTCGAACACTCAGTTGCGCCAGGTTTTTTAAAATACGTTAATTACAACAAAGATACAAGTAACAACCATTCCTTGACACTTACGTTTACTACTTTGAGTTATAGAATGTCTTTTCCTCGTGAATATTATTTCAGCCAAAAAAAAATATTAATAAGTAGGCACTTCAACTCACATAATGATGAAAGTCTGCTAAATTAATATAGTTTGTATGTAAAAAATATACATGAAGCAGGGTAAAGTTAAATCAGAAAATTGCGGCATAATTAATAAATTTTATTTAGTCGCCGCGCCGCGACGTCCATACCTAGTGCTTGATATTAAGCATTTTCGCGTCGAGATTGAAATTTAACCTTTTTACCGCATTTAAGTGCGGTCATACAAACGGTAGAAGTAAACCGTTCGTTGTTGGCTCGGGTCCTTATTACTAGAGCGTTTTATGGCTCTAGTCCGCCGAGCACCTTGTCTGCGTCCTCATCACAAGCGGTCTTGTAACTTCGCCGCCGGGAACGTGCCATTCTCCAAAACATAAAAAATGCTGCCTATTCGCTTTTATTCCTACGAGGCTAACGAAGGGATTACTTTCGCAAAGAGGCCGGAGCCTACCCAACGCTTTAATTATGTTATCAGTGCCTGGCAAATATTTTGCTCGTGTATTCCCGAGCACCCTTACATCCAATAACTAGCCTGTGATGTTTATACATGTATGCGCACCGCCGAGACTGTTTATGAATTATTCACATTGGTATTGCGTAGTCGGTTCGTGGAAAATTTCGTCTCATCTTTGCAAGTTCAAGAATTTTGATAATTCGAGAAATCCCTTGTAGAGTTGATAAAACTATAAAACTCAAACAAGGTACCGTAACTCAATTTTAAAGTTTTCTGCGATTGAATGATGTCTACGAGAAAACGTAACTTTAGAATGGATTTTCTTGTTCTTTTGATAGAAATGCACTTGCATTGAATACTGTAATTATACAAAAGAAAACTTCTTTACATCTGTTTACTATTGTAATTAATAAGGCCTAGTATTGCGTAGTGAGTAGTGAGATATATGACATACATATGTAAATGTGTCAGACAACGCAACGCAAAATAAATCAGACTCCATCGTGGTCCTTGGATATCAATGTCGTTTCCACGATTTCGTGAAAATTTATTTTCCTTGACTTGTATTTACAAGTTGTATCCAGTACCGCGTAGAAACAATAACTTACTATCTGCCGAGTAATAGAACATATATCTTTTCTAATAGGATGAATGCAGTATTAAGTGCTTACAAAAATGGTCGGCCGAGCACGTGACTAGCACGAGAACACTCAGCCTTGCAATGATTAACATCAATGAATCATTTGTCAGTATGTCAGTATATTTCGCCATAGTAACATAATGTACGTCAATAGTCCTGTATTTATTTAGTTAATGATGGTTTTGTGGAAGTCTAATGGATGTGATGAAGAGATAAGGAGTGGCGGACGTGATAGCGGACATCAAGTTCCGATGCGTATTTTGTGTCACTTAGCTAACGCATTACTATAGCAAGGTTCGGTAATAAAAAATATATATTTTATAGTAATAACCCATGTATGTTTATTTGTTGCCAGTATCTTCAAAAGTTAGCTTTAGAAATTGCAATAAATCTATAATATTGAATTAAATTTATTTTAATGGAATAAGAAATAATAAAGGATACATTATCAATCAATTCATAATTTCGTTAATTACGAAATAATACCTATTGTGACCGTATCGAATTTGGTGCTGGATTTAAATGTTTAATAGCTTCAAAATTAATTAAAATTTATAAAAAATCCCAATGCAATATAGGCATAATCTGCGTCGTGTGATTAATGAATAATAAAATCCATTTAATGTGGTACTTTGTTCAGGATATCACAATCCCCGTCGGTTACCGTTCCGCACGCAACTAACTACTATAATGTCTCATTTTTTTCAGCACATAAAATATCGCGTGTCTGCATTAATGCGTCAAACACATCTTTATGCGGGTTATTTTTCCATCGTGTTTGTATTTCCTTTCTACCGCAATATTAATTGCTCGTGCGCTTATAATTACAAACAAAAAACGTGACTGTAAAGACTTCAGAGTGGTTAGTTTCATTCGCGAGCCGCCCGATCAATGTACAATATTTCCTCACATTAATTTTATATGGTCCGCCTAAGGAAGAGACCGTATAGCTGCGATCGATTGCAAAGGCCACTTGAATTTCCTTACCCGGTTACTTAGTTACATAACTCGTTTAAATTTATCTACAGCTAAATTAGGAAAGGTTTTCCTGTATTTCTCCATCATTTATTTTTGCACGTAATATTTCGAAACTGTTTTAAATCGAGAACATGTTAAATTAGAAATTACAATTTACTCGTTACCAACACCAAAAAGTAATTGAAACAGGTCTTTGAAAGCGAACATTTTGAAAGTTTCGTGCTCGTATTTCTTCAGTTTATTATAGTTAAAGCCTATTTGAAGTCTTCTTTTTTTATTGAATTGACCAGACAATAATTGTTTACTCTTAAACACGTCTTTAATACAACCAGGCGATTAAAATTATACAGGGTATATCAAGACCGCGACCGAAAACGAAGCCAGGTGATAGTATTAGTGATATCAAACACAATGCAAGTAAAAATTTTACAAAAAAAATCATCAATATTTTTTTTGTAATTTTTTACTTATCGTCGTATTTGGGTGATAAATATATAGTTTTCCTAAAATAATGATGTAAACCTTTTTATTTTTTAAGACGCAATGGTACGATAGGGTTTAAATTACTAATTTCGCAATAATTAGGTATTTGCTACCCAAAAACAATGATTTTCAAAAAATTGCAAAAAAAATCTGTCGCTTATTTTGCGAAATTTTTATTTGCATTGTGTCTGTAACCACTAAAACTACCACCCGGCTTCGTTTTCGGTCGCGGTCGTGATATACCCTGTATAAGCGTCACAATCTCTTATAGGCTAGTTTCGAATGCACAAAATAACTCACACGTGTAAATTATAATATTATTATCATTAAAAGAAAATATTTTACACAAAAAACCATAATTACACTAAAAGTAGGCTTATTTCACGAGATATTTAACAATGGAAAATATTTTTATACAGTCACGTTAGCGCGAGTCATATACCCGTAAAAAGTACCAAAAATGGGTGCTATTATTACGCACGGGCTGCCGTCATGCCGTTCATAACGAAGGACATTATGAAAAATGTATTTTCTTTCAGCGGGCGAGCGCTCGAGCAGGATTGACGTCACGCGCTCTCGACGTTCTAAATATTACCCAGCCGAGGGAATCGCCTCGAATTTTGACCGTACGCGTGCTCTTGACAAACGATTCGTGAATAACGACGCCGTTTATGTACAATTTTGTTTTGATGACACTAGTCTTTAGTCGAATCAAACGAAATATTTATGTTTGAAAGGTAACATCGAAACATTTATTAATGAGATTACTGTTTAATTTATTTCTCGTTTTCTAAGTAGTTACTCAATGTTTGTTAACTTTGAAGTACCAACCTAATATTTTCCGTGGTGGCAAGACGATTTTATGAATTTATTCTTGTTCACAAGTTATTTGGTATTATATTATTTACCTACACGTACGTGAAGATCTAATAATAATTACCTTTACCGGCACAACTGCCTACATTACAATCTATATCTATATCAGCCCATATACGTCCCACTGCAGGGCACGGGCCTACTCTACAATCGAAAGAATCGATTGAGAGTGGTAAGGCCATATAGTCCACCACGCTGGCCTAGTGCGGGTTGGCGGACTTACATACCGTAGAAATTCTTTAAAATCGCTACAGTATGCAGGTTTCCTCACGATGTTTTCTTTCACCGTTATAGTGCGTGGTGCTTGACTATCAATACACACATAACTCTGAAAAGTCAGAGGTGTGCCCTGGGATTTGAACCCGTGACCACCGTGAACACTACATTACAATAGCTATTATAATAACTACTCATTCATCTAAAAAACGATGTATTATTTCGTGTGTATTAAATATTAATGTAGATATGCGAGGATTTTGTTTGATCATAACATAAATAAGGTTACACTGGATACTTGGGTTATTTATAGACAAAATAAACAGCTTTGATAACGGAGTCCGATAGTGGTGCATAACTTTTTGCGTGTGGGATTTGGGTTTATCATTTCATTCATAGCTATCTCGTATGCTGACTCTATCGATACCGTGCTTAAAACGAATAATTTTCAGAAGATAGTGTCAAAGTATGTGTAATTGCCTGAAAGTGTCTTATGGCATGTTTACATGGCTTTTACGTTCAATTACTGTTGGCATTAGCGCGGGATGAGCGTGCCAGTGGCGGTCGGCATAGGCGTCGTGCGCGGCGCGATATAAGTGACGTGAGCGGCACGGCGCGGCGCGGCGGCGCGGCGCGGCGCGGCGGCGCGGCGCGGCGCGCGATGCCTCGGCAGCCACGACGCGCACGACACGGGGCCGCGCTCGTCGCTCATAAAATCGCACAAGTTCATGGAGCATCAACACGACCGCCGCCGGGGCGCCCACCAGACTTTCCATCGTTTCATTAAATAACACAAGCACATTTTTCACCCGATTGCGTCAATGGTCAAGCAAAGCACGCGATGTTTGCGTCCGAGCGATTATTAATAGAATCGCCTGGCAGAAAGTCGACCACTCATCGACTTTATTTTAGAAAGATGTGAAGGAAGGTAAATAAAATAGTATCTACGGAATTACTCTTGACTACTCTTGAGTCTTAGATGCGTGTGTTTTGTTAACGAGATTTTGGACGCGCGCGGTCTATTTCAGGGCGTGCGAGTGCGTTTAACCGTTAAATGATTATTTATAATCGTATTCGTCACGCAAATCGAAACTATGTTTTGTTAATGCTAAGTAAAGAGCGAGTGCTGTGAATGATATTATTTACTTAAAATTATTTTCGATATGAGATTTATTTATTCCTCGTCAGGCGTCATTCAATTCGGGCACATAGAAGCAATTAGAAGTATTTCAATGCTATGACGCATGACCCGAATATTTTCAAACGACAATTTTGAGAGTCATAACCTCTATCTACAGAATATTGCTTATTTTTACCCAGTCTCTTACGTAGGCAAGAACGCGCGTAGGTACCATGCGTACTTCCTCTATAAAATTATATCCACCAAATAAATAACACAAAACTTCAAATACTTTACTTTGGAAACAAAATATATTTCATTATTTTTGAGAATGTGTCTGGGCTTATTCCACTATTAATTATCTTTATTCTTTAGTCGTGTAATAAAACAATCTTGTATAATCTTTAATATATTATCCATACCATACTGATTGTCGCCATCGAGGATATGAAATACTTATAATAACTTTCTCTAAAGCCGGGATTGGCTAAGAAACGATATTAATATTAAACTTGGGCTGCTGAAAGTGAAGTATTATATTAATATAACAGCATTAATCACTGCCACGGCACGATTTTAGGGTGAATAAGCGAATCTTCGACCTCGTATGCTCGTACGTGTAGCAGCGGATGTGAAGTCGATTCGAACGTGCCATATTCGGAGTTTCAGCAGTGTGACGTCATTAACTTTAAATATCCACCCCACCCCTGACCTTTTACTTTGGTATCACCTCGCGATAACTAACCACACCGTTTATGACGTCATAAACTCAATATCAAGAGATATTACCTCCGACGTGCCTATACGCGAGCGCGCATAATATACATTGAGCTCGTTATTGTAAGTGACTTATCGAAGAAGTGATTATGAACTGTGTCAGCCCGTAATCTAGTAGGCATCCTATTAGATACCTATTTAATAACAGATTCCTTATTAGATACATATTTAATAACAGATTCATTTATAACAAAAGACTAGCCGCCAAGATGTTTTCAAAAGGATCACGTGTAATTCATTATTATAATCGAGGTTGATCACAGTTTGATGACCTGTGCGGATTTGATACGGCTTCTAATACGACCGTACATCAAGATATTGATTTCAATTCAACCCCAGAGTGTATTGTATAAATTTACTCTCACCACTTGAAACGAGGTTTTTAATGTTTCGCGAATGAAACAGAGTGAACCCAGACAGGCATTTATTTTCAGCATCGAATAGGTTGAGGAAAGGCATACAAAAATATCGCAAGGAAACTGACTGTTAATTTTTGTGAAATGTTCCTATCACTAGTACTTATGAGATTTGGTAATAATATTCAGAATTTAAATATGGAAACTGTTACTTTTCAGATTGTGAGTCGTTGATCAGAAAGATGCTAGTCTTGGAACCAATGAAGCGGTACACTATTGACCAGATCAAGAAACATCGATGGATGGCGGCGGAACCCTACGCGATTCCTACGGTCATAGCAGATCCCGCGAGGAGTCCCGCACACGCGCCCACTCACCACGAACCCAATGAACAAGTTCTTCGGCTCATGCATAGTTTGGGCATAGATCCCGTAAAAACCAAAGAAGTAATTACAATTTGTTAATTTAAATGCCATTATTTTTCAGTAGTATGTCGATATAGATCAGTATCGCAGTCATTCTATTAGTGCGTCATAGCATCTGGAACTCCAGTTTCCTCATTATCCTTAAGCGATAGGTAACATTAACCGTGCTATAAATGAGTTTAACTTGGTTTCCTTCTATATTTAACATCTGTTATTGTTTATTACAGAGTTTGAGGTCGAATAGTTATGATCACCACGCCGCAATATACTTGCTGCTTTTGGAGAGGCTTCGTGCGCGGGCAGCGAGTGGTGCTGTGGCAAACGTGGAAACACGTAATAGACCAACTCGAAGGCCATCTTCTGTTGCTGATCAAGCACTTGCAAGGGAAGCCCATGATGCTAGGCGAGAGCATCATAATAGGTATGTCATTCAAACTTACAAATGATGTTGATTGCGAGTATCTATCTTTCAAATGTATTGTAAAATCTAAATATTTTTTCCAGGTTACTTCATGCTGGCGATCCTCAATCAAGAGATTACAGCAGGGCGACGCCTACCATATCAGCTGCACCGGCCGATGCATCATCTGCCGAAACGCAGCGACTACTCTCGTTAGCGGGAGTGAACATGACTGAACAAAGACTGCTCCAGCGAAACTCCGACCCGTCGGATACGCATCGGAGCTTTTTGGTCGCTAACCTAGACGCCGCATCCAGGTCCCATGAATCTGAATCTACCAGGTTACTCTCCATGAGGAATATTGACGTGTCACAGTCTAATCAAAGGTTAGGCACGAAATTAAATGAGGCTACTGTTCCGACGCACAGGCTATTGACGTCCACCTACGAACAGCAACAAAATATTCTGAAACAATCTAGTGAAGATTGTCGGCGACTGTTGCAGCACTCCACTACCGTCGGGCCGGAGACTAATAAAAGTGCCAACGATAATACGAGACTACTGACGTCTTCTAGTTTTGATTCAAAATGTGCTATTGACGGTGGAAGGAATTCATCCACAGCTGACCACAATATTATTGCAAATTTTCTACAAAACTCCGCTTCCGCAACTAATTTCAATGTTGAAACAGTGAAATTGCCCAGTTCTACTACATTCACGATGTGTTCTGAAGCAGCTAAACTCATGAATACCTTACAGCAATCGCCGTTACCTTTAAAAGGAACAGTTACTTTGAGCACTAGTCCAATACCGACACAACTAGCAGATTCCAAATTAACCAGTGTGCTCGAGCAACCAAAGCCACTTGAATCTACCAGGCTTGTATCCCAGGCACAACAGCAGGACATAAATCGGTTGCAGACTAGTACCCCTCCATTTAAGGACTATGTCGGTCATAACATACCCAACATACCTTCTTATTCCTATTTGCAAAATTCAACTGTACCGCCAATATCAAGCTCAGCGGATGCAAATATATCTACAACGGCGACTGGTGCTGGTGATTTATATCAGAACACTTTGTACAGGCCCGATAGCAAATTTTCATTAAATAGATACAACACGGGACCTACTTATTGCCAAAGTTTTCAAAGCAATGCTACGGAACCAACAAAATTTCAACAGCAGTATTCCTCATCCACAGACGAAGGGTGCGAAACCGACATGGAAGATGTAGCAAGCGTGCCGAGTGGGGTGCAAAACAGACTGAGCTCTTACGCAAGCTCCAGTTCCAGTAGTGGTGTTGTCACTTTTTTTAATAATAAAAGTCTAAGTCAAAATCTTAGCTGTGATTCTTCCCAAAGTAACTTTTCTACCTTTGAGAGCCTGGACTATCAATTATCCGATTGCTCCAGTGAATTAGCGAGTAGTCTGCCGAGCTGTACGTCCAATGAAGACAAAATGACGTACGATAATAATTCTTTAGTCAATACAAGCCCAATGCATCCGTGTGTTTATATATCATCTTATAATAATAAAACAAGTGGAACAGGTTTTATCTCGAGACACAATCCGCTAAATTATCAGACGGGGAACAAAAACTGTCCACGTGCGATAACACGGAGTCCAATAGATTTCAGAGAGGGAAGACGAGCAAGCGACGGGTTAGTAGCACAACAGGTTGCACAGTCTAACGACTCACAAAAGAGTACACTCGCGTTTAACAGTCAACGTCTCAATGAAAACTGCAAAGCTAAAGGAGTGCTCGAATTACATTTGGTGCAAAAGGAAGCTCAAAAATTAAAAACGCAATATCAATCTACAATCCCTGCAGAGGAAATGACACAGCGGCAGATACAGCATAATCAGTTCGCAGCGACCTTCAGCCCACATTACTTAGACACAAAAAATCCCACTCCCAAACGCATCAGTCTTCCGGAGAGTTTTAATTATTCCAGCACTTCTCCTCCTATGCCGGCTAGTCCCAAAATGGTGGCTCAGCTTCAAGATCCCCCAGAGCTGACACACGGAACGTCAGTGACGCAAGTCAGTAAACCTCCTTTGCAGCAACAATTGATGCAACATCGGTTGTTTCAACAGAAAAGACAACTATTACAAAAACAAATGACGCCCCCAAACGTAGTAGGGACACATGAAATGGGCATTCACACCTTACAAATTGGCCTCAGTAGGCGACAAATGCTTCGGCAACAGAGTTACAAAATCGCCCAACAACAACAAATCCTGCCACCATTGCCGCTCACTGAAACTGAGAACAGAGACTTGCTCGCTTTTCAGGCTATCGTGGAAGGACCCAGTCGACCACTGAAACAGAAATCCGACGAAAATCCTGACGAAGTGGCGAAATTCGCATATCAGGGCTCGATGGA
Source organism: Deilephila elpenor (assembly GCA_949752805.1). Taxonomy (NCBI): domain Eukaryota; kingdom Metazoa; phylum Arthropoda; class Insecta; order Lepidoptera; family Sphingidae; genus Deilephila; species Deilephila elpenor. The sequence goes on from OX457108.1 coordinate 7,618,275, forward strand.
GATAAGCATCATGAATAAAGATAGGTTAGGCAATGAGAATTGGTCGAATCTGCCGTCCAGTCTGCAGAGTGCCTGCCAGATATCCGAGCTGGCAGGGCGGCGAGACGGCAGGGAGTCCCGTGAAGGGGAGACGGAGGGCGGCAGCCACACGGCCATGGAAGCGCCGCTGTGGCCGGGCCAGTGGAACGCGGGCCTCTTCCCGCCACAGCCCTGCTTTCAGGTATTCCAACAGATCAATTAATTAGATCTCCGCGCTAAGTGTAGAAATGTAGTATAGTTAGTGTGGACTGCGCCTGTGAGGACCGTTCGTCATTTGGTGTTCACTTTTGTAGAATGTGCTAGAGCCAATCGGTCTCATTGTAGTGTTTATTCGGAAAATGACTTGTAATGTAGGTATTTAGAAAAAAAAACACACATATGGAGTTTTAGAGTGCATGACAATAACTAGTGCTTTAAAGTATTACACTGTAACAATAGACCACAAAGGTAATCCAAGTACTGCCGTTAGTATATTAAATCAAAGTATAATCGTACACGTATATACACATTTAATACAACACAAATATATTTAAAGTCTGTTTGTATTTTCTATATTTATATAATATAGTATGTGTAAAATGTATGATAAATGCACTCAATAAATAGATGTAGAACTATTCACATGTAAACTGATGTAAAGTGCTCATTCCTGAAGTTTGATACATATAATTATAACACTCACTATAGAGGCGTGCTATAAATCTAGCGATTCCATTTTTTCAAGTCATACTTGCCAAGTATTGTATTAAGTATAGAAATTGTATAACATTCATTACCTGTTCTACAATACATCACTTGAGAATGTTCCTACGTATTTAATCGTTAATTATCTCCATAGTACATAATATATTTATTATTAGATATTATAAGTTATCAGTTATTTTTCTTTACAAAAGTCTGTATAGTTTTGTTATTATTTGCTAATAATAAAGTAATATATGTAAGATGTGATAGCTTTTACTTAGAAGCGAGTTTTATTTAAATTAAATGTAAAATTGATTACAATAGTTCCTTGTTTTATTTTTTCACCTTATGATTTAGCAGTTGGCTTTTTCTTAGTCATCACTGTCTGCCTGCACGTTTGCATTATGCATATACATATTATTATATATCAGATACATCGATGCATATAATCAAATGTGTAGAATTTTTAACATCCATCTAGGTATTTTCTTATGTATTTGGGACTCCTATTTTACATCTGAAATAGATTGTTATAAAATTAATTAACAGTTGTAATTATTACGAGCCTTTTTTTATCCATATAAGTCGCCTTTTTTAAAATCTTATACCATACCATTATGGCTCGTTACATATTCATATATCAGTGTTGGCCGAAGTTGCTGTTTTTTCGCTAAGCTATTTATTACATTTAAACATCGTCTATAAAATATCGCTTCCGATCATTTTCGGACTCACTTTCGTGATTATGTTTTATTTATATTCTTCTTATATATTATGTAGAGAGGACGGATGAAAGGAGAATAACCAAGCAAATATACAAGGCGAGTGTGGATGGGAGAGCCGGTAGGGGTCGACCTCACCGTACCTACACCATCCAAATCGGTGATACCCTCAACAAGGGTCAGGTCAAAAGTATCCTGAACCGACGAGAATGCATTAAGGGATTGATGAAAGTTGATGAAGCGAAAGTAATATGTCAGGATCGAGCAAAGTGGCGATCCATAGTCTCTGCCTACCCCTATGGAATACGGGCGTGACGATTATGTATATGTAATTTTATGTGTGGCGAATACTTAACAGTCACCATTGTTTTTTTAGACGAATCAAAGATAGGTTCAGATATCCAAAATATGGTGTAGCCATCTGTAAAAATTATATAAATATGAATTGAAATGTAGAGCTTCAATAAGATTTGAAGATACTAAACGTTATTTTGTAATTTTATACTTATTTAGTTAATAATATTCATAGATGAACTGCAAGGTAAGCATGCCACAAATGTGCTGTTATGTGTCATTGTATAATCACATTTTTGTGATTTTTTTCTCACGGTGTACAATCTCGATTGATTTAATGACGTGTTTTTTACAGGGTAACTGGCAAGGGCACAGCTTACAGCCAACACCCAGTATGTTACCACTCAGCGAGAGCCCCATACTAGAGTTAACTGAGCAAATGGAATCCATTTAACCATTCCAATATAGCAATCCAATAATACTAAAATATTTATCACCATAAAATGACTGAATTTTGTTTAAATTCCTATTGATGTTCGATCAGACGTAGGATAGTTTTGATGGGTTTTTGTTGTATCATTTCGTCCTTTTGGGAATTTATGTGTGTATGCAATGTCCCAGATTCCTATATTTGTATTTAATATTACTTATGTCCATTATACACTCTGATACCAATTTTGCATGAAGAGAACCGTCAGCAATAATTAATGTATTTAACTCAATTAATGTCATAGTAATGGAATAATCGATACATGAAAGTTTTATCCGCTAAATTAATGAAAGTCAATAAATTGGCGCCGATGAATTGTTAAATAATTAGTGATAAATGATGAGACAATATCGATTAGGTTAAGTTGTTATGAATAATGTTAATAGCTTTTCAAATACTTGTTAAGTGCAATATATGTTAATTCACTTGGAACCGTCACTTTTAGGAAATGTTGCCGAAATTCGACACAAAAACTTTTTCATTAGCACAGCGTTGTTAGTATTTAAAACTCGTATTTATAAATTAGCTTTAGAATACACTTTTCCAAACACGGAATGAAAGAGTCCGAACCTTTACGACTGAAAATGCCAGAAATAGATAATATTCCAGTATTCGTTTCATGGTGTTCATAGTAATATGTATGTACGTAGAATAGAAGTAAAATAAATGAAATTGACATCTGTTCACTTAAATTTCAGTATTGGATGTGATACCAAAACTCCAAAATAATTCAATTTACAGGTACCAAGTGACAAAATGTAAGCTCCTTGTAAATAACTACCTCTTAATAACTTCGATGACAAGACTGAATTCAGTGTCAATTCAGACAGTTGGTGACATCCGCAACTTAACAGCCACAATAATATTTAATTCACTTTGAGTGAAGTGATTAATTTCCCAGCGATGTGGGGAGGAATAGGGTTTTGCGAGTTATGGCATGTAGTCTAATAGACATTAGACATATCAAAGTGTGGTTATTATACATAATATTGGCGTAAGTTTTGTTGAAATGTATTTCGACCGTTATTTCAAATATAGTGCGTTTAGTATTAGTTTTATGTGTGGCACAGGTACGATTTTACGTAATATTGTGACGGGTACTTACTATATTTCAAAAGTATTATATAACACTGTAGTTGGTTGAAAATTTTCACGTTGTTATTAGGGCTAGTGACATGGATTTGTATACTGCTTCTGGTAAATTGTTAATCACGCGTTGTGACAATTAAAAACCGCCAAATAAATAACAGTATTATTCTTAATTACTTACACGATTTTATGTAAGTTTAATAATTACTCATGAATTAATTTCTATATGCAGTGAGGAAATTGCGAGTCATGCAAAATATTCCAATGAAGAAATATACTAAAGATAAGACTTATTTTCCCTTCTGTAGGTTCATCCGAGCTGCCAGCAATAGCAATACCTATATACAATGTTATTTTAAAATATATAAATACGTTTTCCCGATTGTAGCGCATAAGTAGGATAAATATTTGCCGGTCAACGATACGACGGTCCAATGTGATTTCAGTTGTATATTTCGCAGTGATCGTTTACTGATATTATAATCACCTTTAAATTGTGATGAATGATCACAATCATTGAGACTTGCTTAAATATACCGGTGCGTTAGTACTTAATGAATGCACGTCACACCCAACGAGTTTAGCTTAGATTGTCTACTAGGTAGATAAATATACGTCACGTAGCATTTAAAGATCGGTGAACAATTCACAGGTCAATACAAAGCTTTACCGAACTGTAACAATAACTTAAAATACGTAAGAATTGTAAAATTTAAAGTAATTATGATTGTAGAAAATCGTAGAATAGGTGTTTGGAAGCTTTTACACGATTAGAAAGTATTGGCATTGTACTATATCCGACATTAACGAGCAAATTTCATGTTAATCGCAATTAATTCTAGATCTTTAGATAAGTAGACAATTTTATATAAATGACAAGTAAATATAATTAATCGTACGTAGAAAAATCAGTACTCATTATACATCGTTTGTAACGGCTTAATTTACGTCTCATTTACTTGTGTAGTACAATTACCGTCATTTTTTTACTTAATTTTTGGGTTGTGATTATGAATACAATGGCTACTTGTTATTTAATTCATGTGTAAAGCCACCATAATAAACGATTAACCAATTGAACTGTGTGCTGTTATTTAAAGATTTGATATTATTTCTTAGGCCTTGCCATTTTTTAAATTAATGTACCCTAATACACTTCTAACAAATTATAAAAATATTACATATCTAACGCCCAAATACTGGAACGCAACTTAAATATAACTTGCGCTTAACTACGTTAATCCCGATTAAATGTACTGGCTAAGTAAGCCGTGCGCTGTTAAGAGCAACTTATTATTTGAATGTCGTTCCAGTATTCGGGCGTAACAGTTTCATCAGCCCATATCAGGTCACTGCCTACTAAGTATAGATCGCCACAGGGTCATGCTCTTCTTTTCAGTCCTGCGCGAGCCTCATCCACTGTTTGCCGGCACACGTCTTGATGTCATCTGACCCTCAGGCTGCTGGCCTGCTTCTAGTAATCTAGCCGTTTTTAGGATACGATTCGGTGGCACAAAGTATAAGTGTCTTTTTCTGCTCGATAAAATATTTATCAAAACGATATAACTTGAACTGTTTGCGTCCAACAACAAGAAAACAATAATAATGGACATGATGAGAAGACTGAAACTATAAATAGACATTATCAAACTTGACACATTTAAGCTCCATCCAGTGATTGTACATTGTACAATGAAAACAATGCCAGTTCAGTGGATCAATGGGTGACATCGTCTGACCTAATGTTGATACCTATGTTATAAATAGACAAACAATATACGCTATGAAGTATGAACTGTAGATTATTCAGCGCTATTTTTTTCCTTTTTGGTTTTATATACGTATAATCGGCTGTTGTTATGCTAATAACAAAATTATATAATCTTAAAGGATTAATATGCTTCAATAAAGAAGAAATACGGATGTCATAATTACATAGCTTCCCATCATACCATCCCAAGGTTGCCTGGAAGAAATTGCCCAGTGCGATAAGGCCGCCTTTTGTACTTTTTTTAAATATTATTTCATTGCAATTGTTTTTCTAACTCTTAAAACTATGTCAATTATTTGCATATTATTATGTCAAATAATAGTACTACCGGCGCTATAGGCAAAATTTCTACGGAGCTTCCTAACCACGAAGTGCAAACCCATGCAACAGCAAAAAAACACAAAAATTGATCACTCTAATTGAAATTAAAGCAATTTCATTAACAAACAGAGAATCATGCCACCAAACTTTTCCCCAATATGGTTACAGTCTTTGAATAAGTTTTATTACATAGGTGAGGAAGTTCATTTCAGACTTCCAAATCGACAGTCCTGTTCACATTAAAAATATTTATTAATTAAAGGTATTGAGGTATAGTTAGAATGCGTTGCAAATTTTAATGCTCTTATCGGCGTCGATATGATAAACTTTTATTATTTAATAACAGGATAAGAGATTAAATTGTTTGTTGGCTATAGTAAATTGATTTTGGCGGCACACTTATATTCACACTTAGTTCAACGCGCCATCTGGTTTAGTTTCATTGCACCAGTTACCAGTTCTTTACGTATTTCATCAAGAAAATGGCGTCTCAAATAAACAAAGTTACTGATATAGTGAAACAAAATAAACCATTTTCGTTTTCATTAGAAGTAACGCCTGATATAACAGATGAAGAAATAAATAACCTAGAAGTAGAGCCAGAATTTATCTCAGTGACTTGGCACGCGAAATCGCATCAGTGTAAGGATCTGGACATTGCACCATTAAGGAAAGCAATATTTTTAAAGAAAAAACAACACAATGTACTACTGCATTTATCTTGTGATATGCTGAGAAAAACTTATTTGGATGAAATGATTACACTACTCCAAGAAAACGGAATTTGTAATTTGTTTGTTATGTTGGGAGGTAAGTGAAATCCACCGGTAGGTACTTACCGGTACCTAGGTCATGATTTTTTTATCTTACCTTGGCAAGACTGACTGCATTGCACCTGATGGTAAGAACAATGCCGTCCAGATAAAGTGCCAAACGGCGAAAGTCATTTATGCCACAGAACCATGCCGAACAATTTTCTTCCGCTTAAAGGACTAGATCAGCTAATCGAAAAGATGCGGCAAAAATATTTGGTTCCGACCAAAAAGTTGTTATTCATCATTGTAAACAAATACGATAAGTGGATACCTATCTGCTACATCAAGTTGTAAATCAATAGATAAGTTCCTACCTTTTATGTGCATAAATAAGATTTCGTGTCCCATCGAGATATCTTCGATATAGCATTACTCCACTCTGTCCTCCTCTGCGAAGGACAGTTCTAGGTGCAACCTCACCAATTCCAAGACTGTGTAAAATCCTAAACAGCGTTAGTGATGAGGTAGACGTGCACTATGACAATATAAATAAATTTTATAATAAAATTATTGAAAACTGTTCTGATTCCTAATAACGGATGCATTGTGGTCTTATTGCCATGCTATATGTGTTTATACTATCATACAATTTGTTTTCACTGCTCATTAAGTTGTTTTTTTTTGTCTCCATTGTAAAATCAGTGTCTGGAATAGTATATTTTTTATGATTTTTAAAATTTAAATTATAAGTTACTATTATTATTATTATATAAAGTCGTATAATATAACACAATTAGGTATTTAATGTAAATGTAAATCCATATTTGTATTTTAAGGTTATTTCTGTTATTTTATATAAATCTTAGCCTAATCATATTGTGTATGTGGTATTAGCCTGTAAGAAATTGTTGCACTTATATCTCATGTAAAACTTTATATTATTATAAAATTGTATTGGTGTAAACAATTGTTGGCTGATCTAATAAATAAAATAAAATAAAATAAAATAAATACTTAGGTATAAAAATATGATAAGTGCAAGTTGTGCCTGTAATATAACTAACCTCAGTCATATGTAATCGATGATAGAGTAATTATTTTTATTTATTTACAGAGAGTTACGACCCCTCCATATCCGACTTTAGCAATACTTCAGAACTAATCAAATACTTAAGAGAAAAATCTTCAGACTATTTCTGTATCGGTGTTGCTGGATTTCTCGAATGTTCCGAAGAGAAATTATTACAGATAAAGGAAAAAATTGATTGCGGTGCGGATTTTATCATAACGCAAGCTTTTTTCGAACCCGAGTTATTGCGCGCCTTCTTAGATAAATGTGATAAAGTAGGCATAAATATTCCAGTTATTCCTGGCATATTCGCTTTTGAAACTTATGTACAACTGAATAAGTTTATTGACTTATGTAAAGTAAAAGTTTCGGGAGTTTTGCTTGACAATCTTAAAAACAAAGATGATTCAGAAGGTCCTGGTATCGAAATAACAAATAACTTGATTCGAACCATATGTGCCGAATTAAAGACTGTCCATTTTCATTTCTTTACATTAAATAAACTAGAAAGGGCATCGAATATAATAAAGCAATTGAAGCTGTAGGAATGAGTACCTACTTGTTTATATTGTCTCTCTTAAGTTTTCGTTGTTTTAAGATGTGATGCTAGGTATTGAACATATTTTGCAGTATAATTTGAAAATATATTTTTTAGTAAACTTTAAGACCGGTTTGAATATTTTGTAACAATATTTAATGATTCCTCTACATACTTTTGCGTTGGACTCAACTCATTAAACTTTTTACTGAGAAATGAAAATGGATTGTAACTCATGTACGTCAACATGCATCAAATGTTGTTTATTTTTTGTAATGATTTGTTAATGAACTATTGTAAAAAAGAAGTAAATAAGTTTTATACAAACTTAGTATCCGGTTTTCATTTGATAGCTATTGGTGTAAGAATCAAAAACTAGCACGAAAGGAATGTCACGACACTGAGATATCATTTAATATCGTAAATGATAATTTTAAGTTCAAACAAGGGACTTTATGACTAGTTTTAAGCTAACCATATTATTCTATCAAAATACATTAAACACGGACACAGCGCAGTGTAAGGTGATGATTCTTGAAATGAAATTTACTCCCCAACCTAATCCCTTTTCTTTGAATTGCATACGCCGGCCACTGAACCCACGATGCGCGGCAGTGTGCTCGTACGTAAAGGTTGAGCATCGACATGCGCAGAGAAGGTAAATAAATAACTATTACTGGAAAGTAGTTACTAGTAAGTTTACTGCCTCGGTTGCGTAGTTGTACTACGGTATGACTATAAAGCTGAGGTCTCGGGTTCGAATCCCGGGTCGGGCAAAGTGATATTGTGTTTTTCTATTCATTATCAGCACGGAGTCAGGAATTTGTCGCCGATATGGCGATAGGCTCGCCCCCTATCACATCATGGGACGGAACATACAAGGCGCAATGTGGGTATTCTGGTGGCGCCGCTGCCTACCCCTTCTGGGATAAAGCCGTGAGTTTATGTACCTATGTATGTCTGGGTATCAGAAAGTTATCCAAACATTATGAGATTTCTTGTGCAATGTGGAACATTACAGCCCAATAGTCACACGTTAATCACTTATCACACGTATGCTTAGTCCTAACCCCTCATTAATATGAAGCTTTATGCAGCTTGTAACGCGACGTGATCCCTGGGTATCAGAAACTACACGAATTTATTTGGTCCCCTAAAATAGAAAACGCCTAACAACTGAAAGAAATATGTGTGGGTCGCACAAATATTGTTTGTCTTGGTGTATAATGTGGGTATCGAACCCACAGTCTCTCATTTCATAGACAGTTTTACGAGATCTGACTAAACTGAAGTCTCAGTCGAGTCTCTCAAAGTCGATTATCTGACCTGCAAATATTTGCATTATTTTGGACAGGTAAATCAAAAATACGTCATATGTTATTTCAGAAATGGATTTTGTGCAAAATTCCTGAAAGGTTGTTAATATTTTTCTATCGATTAAATATACTAGTTTGTTATTTTAATCGAATCACGGACGTGAGTCACATCACTACTTATATTTTTTCTGTGATTTGTCAAATTTTAAGGTTAGATCAGGTTCGATTTTTAGCAGTGAATACTTATCACTTGATAATTGATATTTAAAGCAATATAATTTAAATACCTATTAGTTTAAAGACGGTTTAGTTATATATTACTTAAATTGGTTGTAAAGAAGGTAAATCTCCTTTGTACTCACACTTTTTAGATTCTCTAATGTTTAAAACAGGGATAGAAATTTAACTATACTTTTGATTTTAGGTTTATTTACAAAATTTTAAGATGTCTTTTCCCGATAAACAGCAGAGAAAAATGTGTTGGGATTCAAGAGATGTGTATTGGGAGTGTTTAGATAAACATAATGTGAAAGACAGTTCAGAGATACCGAAAGCTTGTTCTGATCTTAGAAAAGTATTTGAAAAATCCTGCCCTTCACAATGGGTCTCTCATTTCGATAGAAAACGGGACTTTAATGTCTTTAAAGAAAAAATGCAAAGGGAAGGTTACGAACCTATTAAAGAAGAAGCTAAATAGTGCTTGTGTTGTGAATTCACTGTAAATATAGTTTAGGTAGTAAATTGTTTTTAATTTGAATTGGTCTTTTATTTTAAAATTCTAATTCTTGCACCATTGGCACATAGGTAATATTTTTCCATTGTTTTACATGGTTAGATTCATGAATGTTAATAGAAAAAAAATTGAATTTCAGATAACAACAAATGTGAAAATGGAGGACTTACTAAACATAATACAAAAGATAAATGTTCCAACTAATGAATTGAGAGTTGAAATAATTCAGGTACATCTTTAATATAGTGATTATTGTTTCATAACATTCAGTTACAATTACATTATTCTCAATTTTAAACAAAATGTTGAATTCAGGAGATTAGATAAAAGAATATTTATTTTGTGATTTGAGGAGTAAAATATTAAAATAAAACGATTTTTTTACAGATTTTATCGAGATTTGGTTTAATTTTTACATTAATTTTATTTCACCGTAAAAAATAGTTTTATTATTTACAGTAAAAAATAGTTTTATTTCAATGTGTGACATTTGCGTAAATCTAAGAAACTACTATGCAAACAAGTAAAAGATTGTCAGACTGGGAGCATGCACTGACTAAATTATTACTATAATAAAATAAACTTAAAGCCCATAATTTAAATTCACACAATATTACTGCAGTGGTGCTGCATAATACACAGCATAATACAAAAGTATGGAAAAAATACAAAATATATGTGATATCCTCAGCCAGTGTTAATAAATAGTTTAGTATTATAATGAGTAAATCATATCAGTTTATATATTTTCAGGAAATATTAATAAAAGCAAAGCAATGTAGAGCAAAACAAGCAAAGCATGAGACAGAAAAAGCCAATGTATGCATTTGGAATGAACTGTCTAACAAACTGTGGATGCATTTAAAAGATGGTTTCAAAAACTTGGATGATCAACTGCTTTGTGCAACATGCTTTTATACTATACTTCCTTTTACTAATGAAGAAAATTTTTACTTGAATAACATTTTTGAAATTATCAAATCTGAAATACCCAAACAGCAAAACACATCACTAGCAGTATCATTAATGTATGGATTGTTTCAATCAACATTTTTCACAAATAAAATAGAAAATGTTCAAATAGTGTCATCAATGTTGAAATCTATTTTCGATTTACTGATGCTTATGGGTTATGAGTACACAAAGTACACATTTTTGGCATTTAAAATAATTAATTCTTTCAAAAAGGTTTGCACAACTGATGTAGAAGAAGCAATTTATAACACAACTAACCAAATTAAATTACTTAATTTAGTAAATCACAACTGGGAAAACCCTGTAACTGGGGTCAGAGATCTCAATAAATCTATATTTCAGACTCTGATAAAAATAATTGATGGTGCCATATACAAAATTGTCTTGGAAGAAATTAATGGCTTTTATTGGAACAAAGCTAAATATCTCATGTTATCTGAAGTGATACAGTGTAAAGTAAATGATATTGTAGAAGTTGCTACAAAATATGGTTGGATAGAAGGCCTTATATACAGTTTACATAAACCAGGATTGGTATCAGCTGGCTCTGATATGTACTACATTATTTTAAAAAATATGAAGTCTGAAGATGAGTGGTGCAAAATATTTGTGACTGATATTGTCAAAGTATTAGGAGGTATATCCTATAAAGCCATTGAAAATTTTAATAACTATTGGTGTTTGACGACTTTTACGAAATTTCCATTATTGATGGATAAATTACTAGATGCAGTGGTGAAATTTGACAAAAAAGAGCAAACTTTCTATAGTACTATATGTCTTATGAAGCAGGGGAATAAACTTGGACTTCTTAATAAAAAGTGGGAGGAAAATAATAGTACTACTGTAAATAATATTTTGAATGCATTAGAGCATAACAATGCACATATAAGAATGTTGGCATTTGATATAGTTTGCATTCGCCATGGTAAATCACTACCATGTCAGATGGAGTATAATCTCATTTTGCAGTTCTTACACAACAATGTAAACACAGATTCCACTATCTTAAGACTAGCAATGATAGGTAGCCTGAATCATTTTTTAACACAACTACATATTGCTTTTGTTAATTACATCAAAAACAGTAGCAGTGCCACTATAGATAACTTAATTAATTTTTGTAAAAACATACAAGAATTTATAATACAATCGCTCAATTTTAATGGCAATTATCAAAGAAAAATAACTACTGTTAAAATAGCCAATGTAATACTAAATTGTTTACGGGAAGTTCCCAAAAAGAGGAAAGACCAAATGAAACAAAATAGTACAACATTAATTGAGTTTCTTAAAGAAAGAAATTCATGGATACTGGATAGAAATTTTGTTATGAAAATACTTCAGCTTTTGAAAGACCCAACAGATGATATAAGAGAAAATGTTATTAAACTATTATTAAATCATTATTCCTTTGAGTTTAAAGATAAAAGTTTATTGCATAATTTAAAACATGAAGCATCACAATGTATGAAAAGCAAATTCTTTTACGAAATTGACTGTGGGAGGAGTATGCTAAAGCTTTTGATCAACTTAATGCTGAAAGATAAGTTATTAGAAGATTCTTTGAAGAATGTTGATGATGAATTTAATGCTGGTTATAAACAACTGATAGCTGAAAATAAATCTAAGACCAATATTATGACATCAATTGAAAATGGTAGTCAATTAAATTCTCTTATAAGTATTCTACACATTGTGCTAGATGCATGCATTTTACATTCTCACAAAATAAAGACTTTAGAAGGAACCATGACGGAATTGTTAAATGCTTTAGAAGATATTGCCAATCAATTTACCTGGGAGCAGCAGAGCTGCACAAGTTCAGATTTCTCAAAGATGAATGAAATGGTGCAAGATATAATTAACAAATCTGGTTACGACTTGTGTAATGGTAATAATGAAACAAAGATAACTGGTCAACATCAAATTGTATTAAACTGTCTTTGGTTGAATGTAAAGGTAAGATATATTTTTGGTTTGAAGTTCCCTCAGGCCAAAATTGCTATGTGTTGAAATTTAAAAGTACAATGTTTGTTTGTAGGCATCATGTGATTTAGCATCACTTTTAGTACAATATAACTCGGAAGATATTTATACTTGTGAGAGAAGTTTAAAAATAATGACTCATGTGTTGGAAACTTCACGCCATAAAGGTGCTATAGAATCTGCTGGTGCTGCTTTAGGTATGCTAACAAAATACGTATTTTTCTTAATAAAAGACGATTATAAAAACTATGTTCTGTTACCAGGACGAGCTATCCAACATTTGTCATCCCTACCTGAAGAATCAAATGCATCCAAACTTCCCTATATTCTATTAAAGTCAAAACTTAAAGATCTCATAGAGCAAGCAAGTAATATGGCATCTGTAACCAGAAGAGGGGCTGGTTTATCCATAATGGTTCATAGGATTGTATCTAGTGATATGAAAAGGGGCAAGGTAATGGTATCATTAATTATTATCATAGTATTTTTCTAAATAGTTTTTTAATTACAAAATTACAATTCCATGTTTTATTTCAGCCATTATTTAACTATTTCATGGAGAAGCTTTTAGAAACTTGTAATAAAGTTGAGGACGTTCCAAGCTCTGAAGATATCACAAATATAGAAAATCAAATGGATTTGCCTAAGGCTATTTACATACATTTTCTAACGAAAATCGTCACAGACAGCAGCTTAGCCTCTGATGTTACTTATTATTCAGCTAAACTGGTGGAGCTAGCATTCAATAATTTGACCAGTCCACATTGGCAAATTCGGTAATATTACAACATTACATTGGAGAATTATTTCTGTCCTAAATAAGTAATTATTATTATTAATAATTTAAATTACAGGAATGCTGCACTGCAGCTCTATGGAGCCCTAGTACCAAGACAAATAGGACAGAAAAAAGATTCGGGAGTGGATGAAGAAACTATTGCAACTGTAGCTTATGATGAATTGAGGACTCATTCTCCAAAACTGTGGAATTTTATCATAAATCAATTAAAAAATGAACATAGCCATGATAAAGTACAATCACATTCAAATTTAGTATCAGTTTTAAATCTTTTGGCAAGTAGTGCTAAGAGATATAATTTTTCATATAATGTGGTTGAACAGAAATCTTCAGATCAAGAAATAAGAAATTATCTTGTAGTATTACTAGGAAGTCCCATATACACAGTTAGACGATTAGCTGCTAAAAGTATTTTCAATATAAATTCATTTGAAGCTATTTATGAAGTCCTTATGAATTTTAAATGTGTATCTGAAAATGCTCTTCATGGCCATTTGATGTTACTGAAGCATTTTCATAAATATTATGAAGGCTTATTGTGTAAATTGAGTTTCAATCAGTTAAAAGACAAGTTTAGTGAATGTTTTGTACAAAAAAAACATTCCTATATGTGTAGAGAGATCTTTGACGGTATATTTTTAGACAAAGATTTACAGTTAAATAATATTAAAAATACTCTAGAGATCAACACTAGAAATAACTATAAGGCTGGTCTGCATTTATGGGTTGAGTCTTTTTTGCAAAAATATATTTCGTCTTCTCAATGGAATGAAATTCCAGAAATACTGCAAATATTTACAGAAAGGAATTATTTTGAAAAATGCTGTGAATTATTAATAATCAAACTTGAATGTAGTGAAACTATTCCCAAATGTACACTGACTAAAATCACTAATGTCTTGTTTACATTTACAAATAAATATGCTAGCAGCATGCTATGGAAAGTCATGTACCAGATTAGTTTAAAAGTAGACATAGATTGTTTAGAAACATCATCACTGTTTAATAGTATAAATGGAAAATGTTTATCATATACAGAGAGATACTTACTGCCATTTGCTGCTAGAGTTATAGGGAATGTAGATGAAAGCATTCAAGGAAAAATATCACAAACAATTTACAAATTGACTAAACCTGATAAAGCAGATGTGGACATGAGGTACATTGCAGCATTAGCTATTAATGAAATGGCAAACAAATTTCATGAAGTATCAGATAGTCATAAAATACTATTGATAAAATCTGCTGTAAATCTCTTTCAAGATGAAGACGAGGATGTGAGGAACCTAAGTGTAACATTTTACAAACAAATAAATAGATTAGAAATGCCTTTACATCCATATGTATGTTTGAAACAAATATTGGATACAACATTTTTAAAATCTGTTTTTGACATACCACAAGACAGTATTAAAATTCTATGTAATGATTTGTCAAATATGCTTCAACAAAATACTTGTGGCATTAATGATAAATACAATCCATTTGCCAATGATAGCAAGAACATTTATTTTGAAGATGAAGTGTTGAAAGATTTGATTGAAAAATTGACAATTTGAAATTAAATAAAGATTTTTTATTGTTTGCTATCTTAGAATTTTATTTACATTGCTATAATATTTACCCTAGATTGAGAAAGTACATTTTATTCATCATAATAATACTTTTGAGGGGGAGCAGTGTCATCTATTTTTATGGATACAATGTGTCGTCCTGGCACCATCACAAGACCTAAAACCCTAGGCTCTTCTGTTTCACCATCATTATTTTTAAGATATTCTGAGGATGCACCTGGAAATAAATAATAACTAAAGTTAACTTTCAGTGTATTGTTGCTTTTATATATGGTATTTGATTAATTTACTAGGTACTGGCTTTGCATAGGTGCAGTTAGTTTTTGATTCCAGTCCACATCAACAACATATATCTCTTATTAATTGTTTTACATTTAAAATTGATGTGGGCAAGATCAACTTTATTGCTTTTCCTGACCCTTCCCTTTATATCCATTAATTCAGTTCTGTTCCATGACGAAAAACATGCAATCCTGTCCTCTCTTGTCCAGTACCATCCATTTGAGTTTGAAAGTGCAGCAAATATGTATATTTGAAATCCTTACTCATCCAACAGGAGCACCACATGTTTTTCGGATAAAAAGTAGCCTATGTGTAAATACAGGGTGTGAGCTCCCCTTGACCAAATTTCATCAAAATAGGTGCTGTCGTTTTTGAGTCAAAGAGTTACAAACATACAAAATTTTGCATATATAATATTAAAAGTTATTAGTAAAGATAGGGACTGTTAATTTATTTATATATACTCTTTATTGTACATCTCATGTTTAATATAACAAATGAAATGGTCCAATGGGTGACCATATTTTGACATTGAGTGATTTTTTCCTGGCAATCTACCTTTCTACCTGACTATCTTAATAAATAAGATGTGCAAATTTTTATCTTGTATATATAAATAAGATAATATGAATAAAGGATCCACAAACATGGGTGCAATAAGTGTGGTAAAATTCTTAATACACTTACCTAAAATAACATTTGCATCTCGGTCTGTGCAAAGAAAAACTCCAATGAGGACTCTGCCGTCTGTCATCTCAATTTTGAAATTCATGTTGAGCCATTTTCTTAGTTTAGTCTTACCATCTTCAATGTTCTGGAACAGAATTCAAAATAAATGTGTAACACTTTCGTTTTAAACATTTTTAGGCATTAACGGTGAGGACGGACGCTATGGCATGGTTTCTAAATGCTTTTTTTTTGCTTTTCTAAACAATTTTAATCAAAACAAAGCACAGCACTGAAAAAACAATTTACTGAAAACGATGTAAATAATAATCCCGCATTAGGAATAAAATACCTTGGTTATATCTAGAGGCTTTTCTAATCCAATGGAATCACTCATTTTTAAATTTTTATACTCAAAGCTTTTTTAAGTAATTTCTTTAGAGCAAAATGCGAATTTTTTGTGTGATTTTTAGCTCCTGTTTCGCTGCTCGACTTTCGGGTTTGACAGTTATCTGTCAATGTCACTAATGTCAGAATGAGCCATGACTTTGGAAATTGGAATGTACTTACGCGGAAACTATAAAAAATATATAGTAGATCCTTATGATCTTATTTCTACAAGCATTATTATTACTTTTCTTTATTTAAAATAAAAAACATTTTCTCTATATTATTCAACATGAAGAAAAAAATATTTATATAAAAAAAAGGGTTTTTGAAACGTACAAGGAATTATGGTTTTCGTGTCAAGTGTCAACTGTCAAATAGTTCACTGCCCACCTGTGCTGCCCACTAGCCACTGGACTGTGCATGGATTATGGACAAAAATAAAATTGATATCCTTTGATATACAATAATTATGTTGTGTTTTAAAAACTAAAAAACATAATGACTTATAATTCTGCAACGGAGGTGATGTCAGAAAATGATGCCTTCATGAAAATATTTAAATATTACAAATCTAATAAACCTAAACCGTCTTTAAATGGTGTTTTATCTCCCGATAACAATAGCAAACGAGACGAGGTATGTTTTGTGAGACATAATTATTTTACCTATTGGCTATGTTTAGAACATAAAAAATATATCTTTGACAGCCTCAGTGGCGCAGTTGGTTAGAAGTTTCTTATAGTTCCTGATACGCATAACACAAGACTCGATGTTAGTGTGGGGCAAGACTATGTACGTGACTGTTGGCTGTATATTTATATTTATTTATCTAATTGTTAAGTAATTTTATTACTGTGCCAATGTTTCAGATTGCATCAAAAGTATTAAGTACTCAACAGGAGGACCCAAGAACAGAATTTTTGGGTTTAGAAACAACAACGAAATGGCAAACATTCTATTTTCCTAAACACCCAGGACTGATTCTGATTAAAAACCCATTCACAAACCTCGGACAGAGGTACTGGATAAGGAAATGTTTAGAAAAATATCCAAGGAAGCCGAATAAACGAAATATTGATATAGAGCTTGATATAAGTGACTGGTGGGAGGAATGTTTCATAAACAAGGAATGTAATAGGCAATTAATTAAAAAGCTTCGCTGGACAACACTGGGTTACCATCACAACTGGGATACAAAAGTAAAATGTTAATAATCTCAATTCGTATGTCTCTTAAATTAATTACTGTTAACATACAGGCCACATCCAACAAGTCACTGTAGAGATCTTTGGGACAAGCCTATATAATAGACTTTCAGTGTCTATAGATAATGATCATTTATAAAGTAATTCTATTCAGACAAATCAATTGTTTGAAGTCACCATCAGTTGTGCGTGCATGGTGGCCTGTTGGTAAATGAACCAGACGCAACTGCCAACACATTCATGGTGGTTGGAGGTTCAAATCCCAGGGCACACCTCTGACTTTGTGTGTATTGATAGCCAATCACTATGCACTATAACGTTGATGGAAAACATTGTGAGGAAACCTGCATATCATGGCAATTTCTAATAATTTCTCTGGTATGTAAAGTCTGCCAACCCGCACTAGGCCAGCGTGGTGGACTATATGGCCTAAGCCCTCTCAATCATGCTCTCGATTGTAGAGGAGGCTCGTGCCCTGCAGTGGGACGGGTATGGTCTTATACAGGATTTGTTGTGCAACTTACTCATTTGCATCCTATATTGTAAAAACAATTCAACTAAGTATTTATATGCTGACCTACATTAAAAAAATGTATTTTGAAAATTACAGGTGTACAGTGAAGAAAACAAGTCACCGTTTCCAGAGGACTTAGCTGAGCTCTCCGATGTGGTTGCTAATTACCTAGGATACAACAGTTTCAAAGCCGAGGCAGCCATCGTGAACTACTACCACATGAATTCCACGCTATCTGGCCACACCGATCATTCGGAAGTCAATTTAGAGGCACCCCTGTTCTCATTTAGGTTGGTATTAATTCATAATATTCTGTTCAAATTAGTTTGAAATTGGATTTAATTTGAATCCAGGGACCTAAAGCTCTTTGTTTATAAAAACACCATGTAGACAATTGTATAATTGTAATCAGCAAATCTTTTAAGGGTTACTGTATACACTTCTACAATAAAGTTCCCACTCACATAAAAGCCTTAAGTATAAACAAATTTAAATCCACTGTTAAGCGACAGTTGTGTAATAAAGCTTACTATAAAATTTCAGATTACCTAGAGGATAATAAGGCTTGGGAACATAACATAATATAAGTCCCCTAACCGGATGTGCATTGTTTGATATAGATGTGATGTAATAATTAGTTCATTTGATTTCATCGCAGTTGTAAGCAATTTGAGTAAGTCATGCTCGCTAAAACGTCTGTGCTTGCGGCGGCGTCGTGTGCCGGGTCGGTCACTTCCCTGTAACATGGTTGAGGAGGCCGATGGCTGGCACATTCGTCATACTCGTGAACGAGTGCTGCTTGTGTGGACTGGTCTGCTCGACTTGCTTATAATGATAACTTTTAATTGCTTTAAAACTATTACTACTATTCATTGCTTTGGTGAAGCAGTGCACTGATTCCGCGTTCTGGGTGACTTTACTTACCTAACTCAACCGTACAAAATCACTTGACCAATAACACTATTCATCATTATTCTTCTAAATTATCTATGAACTGCTCTGAATTTAACTGCGCTGCAACCTCTGTATAATTATTGATTGTAAACTTGTTTTAAAAAGAGCAACGCTAGAGTTTCTTGCCCGTTCTTCTCTGGCGAAAACAGCCTTGTGAACCGGGTGGTAGTGGAAAAAAGTGACTGAATCTAAATAATGTATGACATTTCATGGGTTCAATAAATATTTTCATTTCATTTCATTTCATTTCGTATGGGATGAGTTTGGTCCTTAATCTTTTCATTACAAAATAACCCAATGTAGTTTATAAAAGAAGTTCCCTGCAGTGGGACAGATAAAGGCTTTTGTGTTTGTTGTACAAGACATTCTTACTGAGCTATTTAATGCAGCATTTAAAAACAAAAATTTCGTTTTATCGTTGTGTTACATAAAATTATATTACTGTATGTAATATCTTCATTGTTTTCATACTCATACAAGATTTTAGACTATAAATAAAATATTTATGGGGACTTGTTTCAGTTTCGGACAGTCAGCCATATTTCTACTAGGAGGCAGGGAGAAGTCAGTGGAACCATCTGCCATACTACTCAACAGTGGCGACATTGCAGTTATGTCTAAAGAAGCAAGATTATGCTACCATGCAGTGCCTAAAATATTACCAGCTTCTGTTTTTCCTTGGAATGAAAATCTTTCTATGATCAAAAATCAGAATAACCCAACTATTTTTAAATACATATCTGAACCAGAAGAATATATTAAAACATTCAAAGAAAATGTTGATAATATCAAATGGAGCAACTATGAAAATTATGTACAGGAATCAAGAATAAACATGAATGTACGGCAAGTGCTTAATGAAAATCAGAAATATCTAACAAATTCGATTTTTATTGATTCATGAAATATAGACAGTTTTATAATTCCAGTTTTTATTCATTAATATTTATTATTTATATGTTCCTAATAGCGTCGCTGTAGAATACACTGCTATTTTTGTATGGCATTTCTTGCCTTAAAGGCTCCATGGTCACAACAACTGAAAAAGTGTATCATTTCATTAAAATAACCAGTAGTAACCAGTTAGTTTGTATTTAAACTGCACTTTGATTTCTGTAACGAGCTATGGAGAGGGCTATGATCGGGGTTTCCCTACGAGATCGAATCAGAAATGAGGAGATCCATAGGAAAACTAAAGTAACCGACGTAGCCCAGCGGATTAGTAAGTTGAAGTAGCAACGGGCGGGGACACAGCGCGGAGAACTGATGGCCAATGGGGCCAAAAAGTTCTCGTATGGAGGCCACGTAGTGGAAAACGCAGCGTTCCTACGCTGCGTTAGGACGTCCACTAGGACGTCCACCCACAAGGTGGTCAGACGACCTGGTAAAGGTCGCGGGACGTCGCTGGATGCAGGCTGCCTCCAACTGTCAGGTCACTGTGAAAATCATTAGGAGAGGCCTATGTTCAGCAGTAGACTTCCTTTGGCTGATGGATGGATGATGGATGATGATTTCTGTAGGTAAGTAAAAATATTGGTTGTCGAATTATTGTCATGTTTATGAGAGTTAACAACACTTTAATTATAACTAATTCAAAATCAATTTTCTGGACATAAAAAAAGAAAATATTATTTTGTTATTCTATATATTTCAAAAAGTCTTTCACATAGTTACTACTGAGCATGTTATGAATGATAATAAAGGTAAGACGGTAAAGGTAAAGACGATACGTATAAGCACTATTAATTGAGCGAGAAACACTGCACCATGAGAAGCCGTAGATGTTCGAATCTTCGCACCGTAAGTTGTTTGTAATTTGTCAGAGAATTGACGTGTTAAAAGAATAGAAGGATTTGTTAACAGGACTACCTTTATTATCAGGTTTGATGGAGATATCATCATTGCTTCTATGCTGATCACAAAGGTTCCAGAAACATTTGACGTAGCTCTCTGAATAACAGTGGTATTCATCTTTTGCTCCAAGAAGAGCTAGCCGTCGGCCTGCCGGTCGTAGGCAGCCGTCGCATAATGATTTAGCATACATGGCAATTTTGAAACAAATTATACTCAATTAAATTTATTGTTACGAAATAATAGATACCAATCAATTTTGTTGATATTTTTTTTGATTATCTACATGTCATTTTGTGTATTTTTTTTAATTCCATCACTTATAAGAGAAAATAAGTACAAAGTTCGTCACAGAACAGCAAAACGTATCAACTAGGTAGCGTTAGCCCAAAAAATAGAAATATATAGAGCGTCCCGCCATCGGCGTTGGTGGCATCCATTATACTAGAGAGTAGAGAATATTCAGACCATAATGCTCTGAATGTACTTTTGACCTGTAGGTAGAGCAATAGACCGAAATATAAAAGGATAGATCGAAACATAGAAGCTTTAAGTTCAGGATTTAACAATGCTTCAATTAGAATCAGTAATTTACGTTCTCGTATTTATTGTCACTATGTTATAGTAGGTACCTATTTTTAATATAGAGGGAGCGCTGTCATAATTTACTACCAAAATGGTTATTTTGTAAAAAGTTGTGAACATCTGATAAAATAATTTTAAGTCTAAAAGTTCGTACCTAGGTCTAAGAAGGGGATAAGAATTATTTGTAGTAATTAATGTTCTACTTTAGTTGGACATTTGTTCCACTTTCATGAGGCACAATTTTCTGGCTTACTGTACCCGTACTATTGTGTAGGTATTCTAGTAAGCTCCAATATTCCGTCAAGTTCTTTGTATGGCGTGTGGGTATTGATTCGTCGCTGCGATCGGCAGTTAGCTGCTTCGTACGATATCGAATCCAGCCTTTCAATCCGTTGTGAATGGTTCATGACAAAGCGACATGGCTCAACCATTTGCTGAATGGAAATTCAGTTCTCTATCTATTTGAAAAATATGTCATGTTAGTTTTATTACTACTTTTATGAATAAGGCATGAATGAAAATAATCCCGCGTTACTTGAAATCCTCTTGCTGTGTTTACCCATTTCAAATGTCTAGGATTATGCAATAGGGTTTAACATACTCCATTATACATCACTTTAAATTCAATGCCTACGTAAGCGACAACAAAGGTCACTTATCCCTGTCATGGAGGCTATCAAGTAGATCACAATACGTAAATTGAGTTAGGTCGGTACAGAGTCGTAAACAATTGGTGCAATTTGCGAACGTGTCGACATGATTCTCTCGTCAAGCGATTAGGCTCCAACAAGTATACTGTCATGCGCAACCGACAGACTCAAAGGAGCTTCATACTATTTAATGGAACTGACAGCGTATTATAGGTACATCTATATACAATGTCGGTACACTTAGACGTAATTAAATGTGAAGGCACGGTAACGTCTATGTGGTAATTACAATACGCCTTGTGTAGATGTGTAAATATTGACATACTGTCTGAGTGTGATTGCTTTCATAATCTCAGAGGATAATCGATTTTGAATAATAGGTAGGTACTTCCGTATCGCGAATTCCTCCGTCTCAATGCATATGGCTTTGGGAGAGCATGGTAAAATTCAAGCTAAATGAACCAGTTTTTTTATTATCTCTCCGGTGGCATCGTATCTATCTGTGATCATTGACACATCACCTTTGTATGTAAAATGAACCTGGTGACGTTTTGGCGGGCGGAGCAAAAAGCTAGAGTCTCCGAGTTGGCATCTCTTCTTTTATTGACATTAAATGGCCGATATAAATTCCGCTGGCGGATTACGAAATTTATTGGCTTCAAAATTAAAGGAGACCGATTTCAAAGGCGACGGCTGACAGCCTTCGTTTACGGGTGGATGGAGCCTAAAAAAAATTTGCTAAAGTTTCATTGGAAAAAATTATCCTTTTAATGGAGATAGTTTTTGTTTGCTGGTTCGGCTTTGCTTTGCCATTAAGTAAGGGTTCACTAACAAACTGGTAGTTACATTACCTAATTTACCATAATTATTCTCATAAAATGTAGTAGGATATCAAACAACCTGTAAATAAGTGGAGGTATATAAAAAATCATATGTTAATTTGCCATACTTAAACAACAAATTTTATTCAGATTATCTTGCCAAAAATCGGCTCTACATTTTTAGGCAACTTAAAAATTGAAATAAATTTGTTTGCATTTCAAAACCTATATATATCAAACTTTTGCAGCAACTTGTTAGGTTATATCGAGAATAAAGATAATTGTGGGATAAGCAAACAGACAAGTTGTCACTTACTGCAGCAGAGCCTCGATGTATTACAACATTTGCTCAACAAACTGTCTTGTAAGTGAATTCCAACTTTAATCCATTGAAATAACAGATGAAAGACATTCTAAAGCATAATAGAATAATGTTGATTGAATTTCATGAGTTGGAAACGGTTTTTGTTGCATTATAAAATAAACCTGCGCGGTGGTTCTCTTAATAAGGAATAGGGTGCCAGGAGCTCCGTCATTATAGGTTGGATTAAATAGCTTTTTGAGAGCGCGGCCAAAGAGTGTCTACAAATATGGTATGGTCAGTAAAAACTACGACATTGTCCGATTGCTTCTCTCGGCGTATTTGATAGCATCGTCTTTCAGTCCTTTAATTAAATCCATCTTTTATATCATTGACAATAGACAGGACCTGTATCTGTTCACGTAGTTGACTGCTCCTTTTATTTGTATTATCAGTATAGAAACTATACGAATGCATTTATAGTAGTAAATTCGATCTTGCATTAACTTTTATAAGCTAGGTAAATAGTTCGATTTAGTTATTTTTAAAACTAATACTGAAAAGAATGAGAAAGAAAGTAAAAGTTGCTGTGTTTTGCTACTTTTATAAGTCTGTGAGTGTATTGAAATGGTTATTCCGTGCAGTGGAAAATAACGAGTTAATCAAGAAAGTTGAGCCTCTGTTCCTCAGCGCCGTGGTTTACGCTGTCCAATCAATTCACTGTAGTACTGAAATGAATATTCTATGCAGTGAATTTTGACTACAATGCGATTAATATGATAATAATCTATTATGATATCACTTCAATTACATAGCAATAAATTTCCGAGTATAGATAGTATGTAAGTTATACAAAATATTAAGACCTAATTGCACAAATATAAATGCAAACTAAACTATTAATATTTTATTTATAAAATTATGATTTTATTTCTTTACACAGCGCTTTTGCCTTATTCTGTTTTTTTGAGTAATTTCGAAATTCGGACCCCCCGTATATCTAAGTAGCGCTGACGGCATTGTGCCATTGGTTTTTAATTGCAGCAAACCGATGCTGCAAAAACACCCCAAAAGTAACTTGTTTTTTTAAAATTCGTCTCCCCCATTAATTGAAAATGGTCAAAAATACTACGCAATTATGATCTTGTGTAAAGGTTATATCTACATACATGAGATGTATAATAAAGGTTTACATATTTTATTATTGTACGTAACTAAAAACTTTAAAGAAATAGATAAGCATTATCCATTCACTTTGTAAGCCCTCTACTTTCACTTCCTCAAACATTTACAATGTGGTGAATTCAGTGCGTTGATCGTTTGAAGCGTAGCTGGGTGTAGGGTGTATATTAATTACAAAATTTCCAGACAGTGGATGGTACACAATGGTGCAATAATGGGACAGAGCCGTGTTTGCGAGCCGACCACAAAGTACAAAGCGTGTTTGTAAACAGCCTTATTGGTCTCAAAGCAAAATTAATGTACAATACATGTATAGATATAGCCCTGCAATAAAGGCCGTTGCCAGCGGAGAGTGTGAATATTACCTGGCCGATCGATTCGATCAACCACCTAGACATCGTTAAGGGAATGTTCGTAAACAAACGGCCGATTAATGAATAGGCTGATAATTAACGGCCAAGGCTGACTCTCAATGACGTTTTGCTTAATTCGGATTAACAGTATAAACACTTGGTTATGAATTTATTGAATTTAATAATCATTTATTATGTAAAACCCGATGAAAATACAGCTATTTAAAATTTGTTTTTAAGCATTTTAACGTATGTTTTGGATTAGAAATAATTCACCAGCGTTCGGCGTAAATGAAAATAAAAAATAGATGAGCAATAAATTCAGCTTTCGAGGCATTTTTATGCAGTACACGAGTGTTAGCATCGACCGATACTGTTCCCCGTTGCAATAGCAATTCACGTTCAACAATTTTAATCAAGTTTGGATGGCAATAGATGATCAAATCTGGAAGCTAACCGAAATTAAAAAATTAAATTTCCCAACGGACGTCCCTTGATTGACGTTGGCTGGCCTAATTAGTTCGGTATTTTATCAATTATGATGAAGGAAAATTTAGCGAGTAAATCAACAAGTTTTGATGAAGACGGAGACTTTTTTCGTTCATTTTGTGATTCGAGTTTGATCACACTGCATAACTTAGGTGTAATTAAGGATACCAAAGTGGTAATTATTATTAATAATGTTTGAAAAATATATAACTTTTATAAAACTAGCTGGCTGGAGTAGGAGGGTGGCAATGCATATCTGCTTAGGAATTAAACGAGGGCAGGTGAAGGTAAATAGTTTGCGAAATACGTCAAAAACCGAGCCCGTGGCAGAGAGGTTCATTTTTGAGCGTTCGTCTCGCGACTGCAGAGGCTTAGCAATTATAGCTAGATTTTTATCGTCAGCGGTTGCAACGCCACTTATGCTGTACGAATTTTAATTGGGACCAAGTTTTGAATGATTGATGTCTGCACTAAAGTTATTAAATACATGATCTGGATTTTCGGTTGGTACTCATAAATATTTGGCTCTCTTTTATTCACATGCACTTGAGTGAATGAGATTGGTGTAAGGTTTTCATGAACCGAATATCACGTATATTTCCTGTCTTTTTTTCGAGTGTAGCGTTATTGAAAAGGCTCGAAGACTGAAGTGGTATGACTTCTGATAATAAAATATGGAGATCATAATATTATTTCATAGCTGCATACTTGTAATGCTCTGATGTGTATAATGTTTATCTTTTTTATCGTGTAGTTTATTGCATAATAATGCTAACAATATTTTTATTGTAAAGGTTTATTGTTTAGTCCTGAGAAAAAAGAACCCGAATAAAAAAATAACATTAGCTAACAAAACGAATGCATAATTACATTAGTCTGATGGTTTTTTAAATTATATCAATAACTGATTAAAGTGGACTGTAATTAGCCGCTATTAATGTGCCCGGATATATTGCATGGATCAGATATTTTTATCGCTGTCAGCGCAGTTGTCATTTCCTTCGACAAGGGAAGGGAAAACTCCCTTAGAATGGAATTACCTACCCATCCACTAGTACAGCTTACAGTCGAATGCAATTCAAATAGAAAAATAAAAGTTCGAGGTAACTTCTAGCCACAAAGAGTGAGTATCAAAAGACTTAAATCTGGCACTGTGGCACTAGATGTTGAGCTGCGACAATATTTTTCTTACAAGTTAACAATTGCAGAGAGAGCTGTCAGCGGCGGCTGCTGTCACAAAGTTTAAATGAAATCTCGGGCTATGTCTGTGTAATTACAAACAACTCGACGTCGTAAGGTCGACTTGGCGCCGTCAACCGTGTAATGGACTTTTCAAGTATTCCTAACGTGAAAACTTTCACTTCAGTCGACTTAAACGCCTCCGACAATGCGCTTAACGATGTTTTTAACTACTTCACTTCATTTCTTTACAAATATGTTGTATTAATCGTTGATTTATCGTTTTGTTTCCTTTGTCAGTCGGGAGTAATTTACATCAAAACATTTATTTCCATGTATCATTTGAATAATGAAAAGCTTTTGTGTTGCAGTCCACAAATCTAAACATTTTATATTTTGTAGAGTTGTTACGATTATAAAACAATACCATTAACAATAACCGCAAATTGATGGATTTTTAATGAAGAATTCAATCTAACGCAACCGCAATTGAGTTCACATATTAGTAAATAACAGTTCTACAAAACTTTCATTCACATATTGATCCACTTTATAAGTACGTACAGTGTGTAAGTACATAAGTCTCTTAATATTTTAAATTAATTTTAAGATTAATTTCAGAACTTATTTTAGTAATGAAATAAACCGATAATATAGTTATAATTTTATTTTAACATGCAATTGTATCTCAGACAATTTACCAAAATGGGAAACTCCACCCCGGAACGCATAGTTCACAGTCATGTTTGCCGGCATACAGTAAATGTATGAGTTGATATTATGCATGCACTCGGTGTGTATGAAAATTGGCGATACGATCGCAATGTGGAGCACGTTCCTAGCGATTCCGCGTTATCACAATTACACTCGACCAAGAGGTCCGTCCCGGCATGGCACGTCGTCGGCGAATAAATCGCGTTGATTGCACAAAGCTCCTTCCGATCCCCTCTCATTCGTTATCGCTGCAATTGTCCTCCTTTGTACACACTTCTTAATAACAGAACATGGAGCGATCAAATGCAATTCGAGCAAATTGTGCTCCGCAAAGACGCGGCAACTATGCATTTTCATCGAAATAACCCCTTTAATTAAGGAACTGTTTTTAATCAAAGGCATCTTTACAAGTTAGATTTTTGCAGTACCGAGGCATCCGGCGGCGAAGAAAGCAATTATGTACACCAAAGGGGTGCCTAATTAATATCGCTTGTTTTAATTAGCACCAAACAGTTTCTGAATTGAGAAAATTAATTAACAGCTCAATGCGTGGTTATGGGGATTTGAAACCTTAGTCACCTTACATACGTACCTACATACATACGTACAACGTTAAATTATGTGGGTCATGTGAATATACAAAATTAATTAGGATCTCATATAAACTACTAGCATCATTAAGTAATGAATGATGACACATTTGGCAGCCATTATATCACACTAACGGTATACGCGATACGTAATAAATTTTAATTAGCCGTAAGTGGTCTATTAACAGAGTGTTAATTTCGTATAATCATGTCATCAAAATCAAAACATAATGATATGTGGGTGGGTTTGTATATGTAATGCACATCATAAGTTAATTTAATGAAAATAATTACTAACCAAACACAGGCACGCCACAATAGATGCACTGTGGTACGCCCACAGGGTACGCCTTAATTTATCGAAGAGGTTTCTATTGAAATTAATTAATTATTAAAATCGTTTAATATATTGTTACCGTTTTAAACTGTTACCGCAATATTGGAATAGAATAATGCCACAATAGGAATGTGTATTACCACCAAATCTACACACATAAAAAACTTATACCTGTATTGGTAAGTATAGTTTCCACTGCCATCAACAGAACATCGAGATTATTTCCGTTCCAATATATGATAGGGGGCGAGCCCATCGCTATGCTTGATACTAACTCCGGTTCCGAACAATTAATGTACTGTTTTCCATACCGAAAAACGCACTCAAAAGCTCAGATTTGATATGTACATACTTATAGAAGTAGCTTCAAATAAAACAATGTGCACGATCATCGACGTTAATAGCCTCCTACGTTTTAATAATTAGAGATGACATTAATAAACCTGATGACAAACGTGTCACAGAATCGTACAAAATATTTTCATCTTCATTTTAGAATTAACTCGAGCGTCCGTCTTGGGTTCATATGTTCGGAATAGCCAATTTGTGTGCGTTCAAACGTGAAAAAGGAGACGACGTTGACATAAGCTTGATTTCTTCTTCATATCCGGCGAATTTGTACAACTTGCGGTATATGTATTACTCATGATATATTCTTTGTGTTATTTTAAAACTTAGTACTTACTAATACAACACAATATAGTTTTTCTAAAATAAGACGGTTTTCTTTCAATAAGTAATAGAACTCATTAAGGCTATTATGTATATTGAAATACATTTTTGACTGAATACAGCCCATCTAAATTCCGGTATACATTTGAATATGTTTATTTTTTTATTGTTTAATAGCCTCCATAATGTAGTAGGTTAACACACCGGTTGAGAAACGAGAAGCATCGAATTTCTGCAATTCGATTTCTGCATCGAAACATGATTGTGAGACCGACCAATATTTTTCCCGGATTGCGCGTTGCGAAACTGAAGTATCATTTTTCACGTTCATAATTTCTAATACTCACGGCACAAGGCACCATCGATTGCTGGGTGCATTTAATTATAATGAACCGATATAGTTTTCGTGTACATTTCCTCAACATATTCAAAGCTTCTTAAAGATTCCGTTCGGTTTATGCCCTCGTGTACTTGCAGCGTGTAGTGGAATAATTGAGTGTTGTCAACTGTAATGGGAAGCCAGTATTGGATGTGAACTAACTGCGTGGGTGAATCCCTGTACCA
Source organism: Deilephila elpenor (assembly GCA_949752805.1). Taxonomy (NCBI): domain Eukaryota; kingdom Metazoa; phylum Arthropoda; class Insecta; order Lepidoptera; family Sphingidae; genus Deilephila; species Deilephila elpenor. The sequence goes on from OX457108.1 coordinate 7,647,732, forward strand.
CGCTTGTTGAGATCGAATAACACTCACTTGACGTATTATCTCGAATTCAAATGGGTATTTCAATTAATTTAGTATCAATGGAAAGAAATTTAATAGGAAAGGAAAGTAAACATTAAACTATGTATTATGAATTTCATGTATTAAACAAATGTAATGGAGCAAAATGTGTTGGTTTGAAAAATTAACAATGTTTGCTCTATGTGCAAATTCGTTTAGCTTTTTTTATTGCTACCTATGAAATCGTACTACAGAAATGATAAATAATTTTCAAAAATGACAGAGACAGAAATAAAATGAGCATTTTGATTTTTGATCATCATTTTCACAAACTAGTGAAATTTGATTTGAACGGAAATCGGAAGACAAATTAAAATGAGATTATTTAAAATATATATAATTATTGAGAAAAATTCACAATTAATCTCCTTGATTACAAACAACATATCACAGAAAAAAAACTAACGCAAGTACAAAACCGTTATTGAATTGGTATTTTACTTGACAATAGGGCGATCTGTCATTACGCAAGTGGAATAGCAAACGTATTGAGGGTGTGGAGTGGAGGCGTACGTCATCAACCGTGCACTAACGAAGTGGGGTGCCACTGGGCCACTACGTGACGATAATCCAGTCCCATGGGAGCCCTTTGTGCAATCAGTGCGGTTTCTTCGGACCGCGAATGTTCAAATATTTCAGATAGTTCCCTGATCGGCCAACGTTTCAACAGAACTCTTTTTATTGATTGCGTTCGATGTTTCAGGTTAACAGTGCGATTCCGTATGTTTTTTTTTTTGGATTTAGGTTTTGGTACCTACCTATGTTCTGTAAAATATACATCGGAACGGACTTTAGAAATGTGAATCCCAATTTTTAAAGGGAAGCTTGTTGATTCTTAATTTTAGCATGTTTTAACAGTGAAGAAAACTATCTATCCTTAATTGTCTGTGCACAAAGCCCACGACCCTACACTGGGCAAGCATGATGTAGCGTAATGAAAAACTAATACTTTCCTACTCCTTAAAGAATCTTTCATAAATCCAACCATTAAAGTCAATGCATGAAAGTCTAGTTTCACCAACCCTTCATAAATGTAGCATAATGACGAGTACATTCAAATAATTAATATAAAAGTGAGTTCAATTATGAATGCGTATAATAAATGCATAAAACGAGCCGTCTATGTAGAGGGCAATTCTATCAGTGGAGTACTAGATCGATCAGTGACAGGTGCGTCGCGAAGGCAATATTTTAACAAACCGTATTGTCCTGCCGCCGGACTCTGTCACAGCTCGACTTTCTGGGCCTTTTTCAAAATAATAAGCCTTGTAATTAGGATTTATGACCCTTTTACGATGATTAAATGGCGAGTTGGATCATTAAAAGCGCCGTGAGTAATGCATCGCGTCGGTAACATTACAGATGAGCTTTGCAATCATGTTCAAATCGCATGTAGTTTTGTTCTCTTAGTAATTTCCTTTAATGCATTAGTTTAAAACGAATGTTATAAGTTCTGCGAAGCAATTTCATTAGACTTGCTAAACAGCAGTATAATTTACTAAGAGCTTGTTGTATAGTAAAATATTTCGCACCAAGGACGCACTAAATAAGAACCATCTCATTATCCTGGCTGGTGATTTAAGAAACACGGCTAAGCAAGGTGAATGTGGGAATAAATATCTTTTGTACTGCCTACCTTAGGGAATTGGTCTGTTGTAATATACTACAATAATTTCCATTTCATTATTTGCACTCTCAATGTAATAAGCAAGAAATATATTAATAAATCTATTAGTATTCATCTTAATTTTTTTATCAACAAAGCATTCCTATGAAATATACATTAAACTGGTATATTTATTTACCTAGTGTTCAATTATTGGATAATTTTTGATGTACGAACTTATAATCTCATTGATAGAATCGATTTTGTAATATTACTGGTGCTACAAATTTTCGAGTCTTGGAATCGGGCGTGTATATTTGTAAAAAGCATCACTTCTTCGGTGCTCTGGAGAGTAATGAATGTGAACGCTCCTGTATTTTGCAATTACACAATAGCAGCAGTTGTAAACGACGGAAACTTACTGCGTGGCTTGTGGCTTGACATTGTGACTTGGCCATTCTAGGCCACAAGTCTAATAAAATCCTTTTGTCCTCACACCCGCAATAGGTGAACGTATTGTAACCGTTCACTTAAATGGAGAAAATCTACTGTCAGTAATAAGCCTCTACAGGCGATTATAGCGTAGTAGCATAGACAGTATTATTTTTTAAATCACACAGTAATCTACTTAATTTAATTGTGAGCAACCGCCGAATGCAGGTCGATTGCGGTTGTGGTATTTCTGAAGGGAGACCTGTATTAATTATACCAATTTTATTAAAATAGAATTAAAGGCTGTGGATTTTGAATAAAGGAAAATAAAAAAATAAAATATTTTAGTGGTCTTTTTGCGAAGGAAGATGATAAATCTACCTACTCCTCTTCGCTTTTGTGATTTATCTTTAAAGTCGAAAAAGCATAACTTCTAAAGGATCCTGGTTACTTCGTTCACTATTCCATTCATTATCCATACTATCAAAAGGCGAGGAAAAAAATGTACCTACATCGAAATAATTACAAGTTGCCACACCAGCGTATTATTCTCTATTCGTAATTAAACTCTTCGCGTAATACAAAGTATATACGCAAAGTAATATTTAGAACTGCGTCGGCAGTACCGGGACTCGCGTTAAACGGCTTGTTATAAAATTAACACTCCGTTAATTTACCTGTGCGCCTGACCCCTTTAATCTTCAAGTCTTTAAACTTCCTTTTCTGTGTTCGTGCAGCGGAGGATAGAAAAAAATTCAACATTGCTCACTTTTCAGCGTTTCGTATTTGTTTGTCAAGAAAGTCAGTTATTTTATTCGGTGGCTTTACTGTAGGAAACCTATTTCTTATACTTTGATAAAAAAAGATAAGAAAAGTTAACTGTGGTAGAACCTATGAGTAGAACAGTGTGGCAAGTGAAACCCACCTCGATACTTTTTTAAAAAGTGAATCAATTGACGGTAATACTAAAAGGCAGTTTTGTTCATTTATCATTGCAGGTACGATGTACAGTAAAAAAAGAACATCCGATTCACACTTGACCGCGTTTTCCAAATGAGGTAAGTGAATCAGGACTGCGAGTGGCTCGGCCTCGCTGCGCGGGACTTCCTAGCCGTCAATTAGACACATGGGAGATTTATATGGCGATCTATCTTATTCCTTGTAACGTGGCTGGCCTCGCGCGGGATAGCGGAAATTGTTTTCCAAAGGATCCTTTTGAAACACCGTTTTATAAAAATAAAATTCAACGAGGTATCGTAAAATAAATGGGTATTTTCCCGAAACAAAGCAAAGTGATAGGGCTTTAATTTTGGAGCAAAATTTATGGATTGTTGTCTGGAGAGGCAATTTGGTGGTTTTTTGTTTTTGTTATTAAGTTGATATGAATGATACAGGCTATGTATGACATATTGTTATTAATGTAGATAGAACAGTATTGTTCGATGGAGTTGTTTTATCAAAAAATGACTTAGTAATACTCGGTATAATAAATAATAGATTGTGTGCGAGATTATTTGTGGCAAGTTTATAACAAATCATGCAACATATACGCGATGTTGTTACTTTCACGGACTAAAACTACTTTCCTTACGTTTTATTAAGGGCAATAAAGTTGGCTTCATTAGATTTTTTATTTTCTGCGTAGTAAAATGGAACTCTTTGCACGTACCGAGTTCATACTTCATTCAGCTCGTAAAAGGCAGGTCTGGAATTGCTCGAATTTATTCACGAACGGTCGGCCGCGCCGCGCCGCGCCGGCCCGTCGCGTCGCGTGGCAACCCGAAGCCGCGTGTGAGGTGTGAAGTGACCTTAAAGGTACCAAATCAACCAGAATCTTCAATTCTCATTTTATTCCACCCACATTAATTCTAAAAATGTTCTCAACTCTCAGGTTATTTGTTTTGACACACTACTGCAAACCAAATTGTACAGCTCAATATATTTCAAGCCAGTATAAATGTCTGAAATATGAAAATCTTTCATCCTCAATAATTTTTGTGGAGGAAATTCACGTGATAAATAAATCGCGGCAAGGTTACAGTTTGACAGTGCACGAGGCAACAAATAACACCGGAATGGCATATTGCATAGAGCCAGTTATGTTGCGACTTCGTGTCTTACATATCCAATGCTTGGAGGTATCAATGCATAGTTCGAATTTTGTTCTATATTATCTAGGTGTGTTCGCGTCATTAGTGTGTTTTGTTTATAGCGATGATTTCACCACTCTTACATGAATCAGTAATCATGGATACTTGCTATATATAGTCTGTAATAATATGAGTGATCTGAAACAGATTCGCCATATTCAATCATAGAACGACCATTGTTAAATATAAGACTTCGCCAAACATTTCTAATGAGATAAGAGGGAGGGTTTTGTTAATACTCTTCATGCTCAGGTTGGCGAATAAAGACATAGCTTTTCGCATTTTTTAGGTTGTACTCCGTCATCAGTCTGATATCCATCAACACCCTCTTTATTTATGTTTTAGCCTCATCTGCTTGTGACCAGAGCTCCTTTAGTAAGCACAAGCAGGTGGAGACTGGAGTTCGCTTAGATCACTGTAGGTTTCGATTCAAGTCCCTTATATATAAACTAGGTTAGGTTGAGTATGATATTTCAATAACATTTAAAGAATTTACGAACGCAAACGTCTAGTAGAGTAGATTCTACTCATCATCTTGACATATATACCGAGACATTGAAATAAAACTATTTTTACGGATTTTATCTGTGACTGTCACAGAGCGGATGACTAATACCTCAGTCCGCCCCGTGACCACGAAAGCTGTAAAGTAATCGAAACGTCGGGAAGTTAAAAAATGTAAAAATTAAACCAAATCGCGATAAAATCCGTAAAAATAGTTTTATTTCAATGTGTAACATTCGCGTAAATCTAAGAAACCATTATATATACCGAGAATTAAAGGAGTATTCTCGACATTTTATTCCCAGAAAAATTCAAAAGCTGCATTGCGATTTTTGCTCATGGATTTGCTTACGTTTAGCGACTTCTCTTCAACAATAGCGGCTGATTTATCGTTTGCCTATGTTAAAGCGGCCTTCTTCAGGAAACGTTGTGCTTGTACAGTATACACAGGGATACGATATTATTGATTGTCGGTGTTGTCATTTTTATGCTTCACGTTATATAAGCGATGAATTTATGGCTATACAGAATGATGAAGGGGTGAATTTATGTGTACAGAGGTGAATGATAGCAAGGTTTGAAATGGATCAGACGGTTTAGATGGATATAACAGGTTCGAAACGGAGTTCTGGACGGAACATCTGGTTATTGGATGTTTAGCATGTTGTTATCGTGAATAATAGTTTAATTTAAGGACGAAACAAATACGGTGAAAAGAACCGTATTCTTGAGTCTTGAAAATTCGTTTTGTTACTAAGAATTTCCAAGATGTGACGAAGACTAAAGCTCTTATACCTCGCGATCGTAGAGGTTCTTGCCTAATGGCAGAATGGAGTGATTACAATTTTAAATGAATGATGTGACAAGTGTTGCACTAATATAATCCAAGAACGTATTCACAGTTTCAAAATGTTGTACAAAACCTACAAGTAACATTTGAGGATTCCACAAACATTACCGATGCAAGAAACACATGACTAGTGTTAAGTAAATCACAGTGCCTCACACGACGCTGTTTGGCAAATTGTCTTAACAAAACCTGTCACAACTTACAAGTCAATGAAGAGTGCACACAGCATATTATAATGTAACTGTGAATAATTTAACTAAAGACGGCGTTTTATTCGACGCGAGCAAATCTTTGAATTATAAAGTGAAGCGATGTGGTACATTTGGAGCTGAATGCCATCTGGCGGCTCAACGTTCAAGTTAACAAGTTACACTCATACATATTAACTTAGTGCCGATGTTATTCCATATTCATGCTAGAATTGTGCGACGTAACATTTGTGAACGAATTTTGTGGAGCGCTTGCACATCAGTGTCTTTGATTAAATTTACAAAAAGTGGATATCATTACTTTTGCTGGCTGTTGGATGTTTGCATTCGCCAGGATAGCCACCATAGACGATATTGGGAAGTCCGTCATAGACGTACGCAAGTGTATTGTGCAGCTCCAGCCTATTTTATCCCGTATTGACCAGACCAGATTTTCTCAAACGACGAGGGATTTCTATCTCTTGCCAGTGGATAATCTGTTTGATTTGCACTGCATTTGCTATTATTTACATTCAAGTAACGTTGCCGTGCCGGTATAAAAAGTGGAGTATCCTTACATTTTGTTACCCCAATGAAACTCTTTCGTCAAGATTAATAGCTTTTACTTGGATTATTAGGTGTTGCCGTTAGGTGCTGAAGCAATAAATCAATTAAGATTGGGAAAGGGGAGAACGGAACTTGGTGTTAGATGGGGATACAACGTCGAGTGAAAACGGCAATTTTTACTGCCGCTATTTTCACTGAATTATTTTAAAACTACAACTCAGTTATCTTAATTGCATGTCACTTGTAATCACTGAGTGTAGTGAGTCTCTACTCAACTTAAAACATTCCTATCATAAATCGTATATTTAAGCTAAAAATAAGTGCGATATTACCGATTATCCTCTAAAATCAAGTATACTTCATAATACTTATTAGAATTTTGATTTTATTAATAATATTATATGTTCTCTTTTCTATTATAATTAAGTCTTTAAATTGGTGTTTCAATTTGAATTGTAACCTAAATGCTGAATAACTGCATTGATAGCCTCAGGTGACATGGCTGGGAATCAAAATAGAAACGTCATATTTTTTAGGCGCAGCCAACAATATTGCGACATCTCGCGGCATATGCTTGACCCACTTCCTGGAGTTAAGCTCGGTCAACGAGGCGCTTTTGCTTTATTTTGGCGAAACCGTCTGACTTCTATTAGAGATGGAAGATGAAAATATCACTATAAAACGAAACATATAAATCAGCTGTCACAAAATGGAATTTTTCACTCGAAACATGCAATGCAATGTCGTTGATACGCAATCTATACAAGAAATCTCTGGCGTCACTGAATCCTCTTGCGAGCTCCGTTCAACCAGGCTTTGCGTCTCGTTCCCCAACAAATCCGAAGATAACGGCCCGGTGTTGGCACACGCCACGGAGTAGATGAGACCTGTGGCGGAACGTAAGTCACATAGCTTTATAAAATATACGTTTACACATCACTGGCTTGCTAATTGAGCCTATTGTTTTTATATCTCATAAATTGTGTGTTTTAGAATATACCATATAAATGTAGTTTATTTTTAAAATGACGACATTCAATCTGATAGCGCCTTCGGTTGATGTTCTGACGTCTTGATACGATTGAATCCCTACCAACGGATGTTTAACAATGAAATCTTTTGAAGGATCACGTTCATCCAGTGTGAAATTGCATGGATTCCAATCACTGTGAATTAGGTAGTCTGATCAAAAGTTTGCGAAATTCGTTAAAAATTTTGCATTGAGGTGGAGAAAATCTGATGGAGCGCGCTGACATTGTGCCGGCGTATCTGCGAGAGAAGCACATTTATCTTTGGTTGGTTAGCTTAAATAAAAACCTTAAAGAAATTGTTACAGATTTAAAGAAAAAGTTGGCGAAAAGAAATGTCGATTAAGAATTCTCTCCGCTTTTGTTGCTTCAGTATACAATGTTATTTTGTTTTGTTTTTATTTCCACTCATTCATTTTGGTTGCGCCACTTTATTAATAATCATATTTCGATATAAAGTAGTTTAAATAATTGTACTTCCGCTACATATTTCACTAGTACGGCATACTTCCTTCCCGCATCCCTTTCCCGCACTGCCTCAACAGTAAGGCGTGAACGAGACCGCATCGCCGTGTTTGGAACGCACTCTAAACCGTTTCCGCATTTCCGCCGCAAGATGGCGACATAATTGTGTGTAAAAAAAGTGGGACTTGCGCGCGCGCGTCGTCGGAGTGAAGTTTTTGTACCGCTCCACTAATTATTAATTAATCAGTGATTTGAGTGTCTCGTCGCCGTACTTGTGTTTCCTTTAGTGCGTAGATAGCCAAAGGGAACTGTGAATTTCCGCCAAGCAGCAGACGAGCCGCCAACAAACACCGCCGCAGCCGCCACGAGGTATGTGCACTACCATTCCTTGTAGAACTGCCTAGTGAACCAATTTTTCCTGAAGGCAGTTCATCCCGCCCTCCGAGTGTGTCGTGCTAGTCCAAAACCGCAAAATACAGTCCACTCATATTATAGATCAAATAAATTGATCATCCGCGCCAACATTTTTATGGTCCAATTCGAACCGAATTTGAATCGCGATTAGACTACTCTGGTCTATTCGCATAATCCGCACATCCGCATCACACATAACATATATTAAAACCGCGATTTATTAAGTTTAGGACTTAATTTTGTCCATTTCATTCGCATTTCATTCGGACGCCATTTTGGGTCCAACCACATTGAATTATAATCTTACCGCATCGTAAATAATTACGCTAATATTCTTTCTCAAGATTAGCTTGAGCACTATTACCGCATTTTATATTAGTAACTTATATTATTTTCGCATTTCTCATTAATTGTTTCGCTTATAGATTTGTTTTAAACAATTGTCTATTATTATTTCGCGCCTATTATAGGACCCACGCTATTTCATTATTACCGCAAATAATAACGTAACTTTGTAGAAAGTTTCAATTATATTTTAAATTGTTTTCTTGTTTTCTATCGTTAACATACCTATTTTATAAATTTAATTGTAGGTATTCTTTTCTCTATCGTATCGCACCGCATACATTGTTGGTATCGTGTATACATTTTAACGCATAATGTCGGAAAACAAATTGATTATTTTAAACGCTAAGCGGGAATGTATGTTTATGCGCATGCAGTCGATAGCTGACAAAACTAGTAATTTGCATAACGATATTATAAAGGAATCCTTTTTATGTGAGCTGGAGTTAATTGACAAATTACGCTCAGATTTCGAAAATGTTTTAGACGAGATAAATATTGTAGAACTAAAGTTAAAGCCTACGCACATTGTTAACTACCAACCGCTTATTGCATTCGACGACTTGTATAGTAAAGTCAAACGCACCGCGAAATCTTTACATACGGAGACGCAGCCCGATGTAAAGTGTAATAATAATGATAACAAATATAGACCCAAACTACCGCGCATTGAATTGCCCGAGTTTAATGGCGATGTTAAATCATGGCCCTTATTTTATTCTACATTTAAGACCATGGTACACAATAATCCCATGTTAGAAGACTTGGATAAATTACATTACCTTACTTGCAAACTTAAGGGCAAGTCGCAAGCCGTAATTGCTGGCATAAGTCCATGCGCCGAAAACTATGACCTCATATTAACCGCGTTAATAAATAAATATGAAGACAAACGTCTGCTTGCTAGTTCGTATTTAGATCAGATATTTGAATTCAAACCCTTTCATTCCGCAAATGTCTCCGCGTTAAATAATTTAAATTTTAATAACCTTTCAGATCTTATATTTTTATACATCGCATTAAAGAAAGTCGATACAGACACCGCGCACGCCTTTGAATTAGACAATCGTGGATGCGATATTCCCTCATTTGATTCCTTAGTTACTTTTATACGTGAACAAACGAAAATATATCAAAACACATCCAGCAAACAAGAATTTGTTAAGAAAGGTTCCGATCGTCGGGCAGATGTGAGTTTAAAACCTTTAAAATCTACACATAGTTATATAAATACCGCGTCAGTAATTCCGCAACCTAATTGCTCACTATGTCATACACAGCATGAACACTTGTATAACTGTTCAGGCTTTCAAAAACTTACACCTAGTGACCGCTTTAAATTCGTAAAATCTAATTCCTTTTGTGTCAATTGTTTAAGTACTAGACATCGCTCAATTAATTGCAATTCTAAAATGCAATGTCGTAAATGTCAAATGAAGCATCATACTATGTTACATTTTGATAATTTTAATACCGCATCTAGATTGAACCCAGTACGTTTATCGTTTGCGGGTGCCGCCGCACCGCGCACTAGTGTAGCCCCGCGTGAGTACAACAGCGGGCGGCCGCTCGCCCCCGCTCCGCATCCCGCGCCCGTGCCGCCGCGCTCGCCCGGGACAGCGCCGTCGCTTGCGCCGTTGCCGCGCTCGGACGCCGCGCATTGTGCGGACGAGGTTTCGCTGTGCACTCTTTCGCACAATATTAATTCTTCGCAAGTACCTAGTACTGTTTTACTCGCTACCGCTCGTGTTATTGTTTTTGACGCTTTTGGTAAGCAACATTATGTTCGTGCGTTACTGGATAGCGCTTCGCAAAGTAATTTTATTACGCGCTCATATTGTGATCGTTTAGGATTAATTTGTCATAAAGGTCAAATATGTGCCGTTAAAGGTATAGGAGGTTCCGCTAAAATTACACAAGGTTCCGTTAATATTAAATTCTTTTCTCGCTTTAATAGAAGCATTAATTTCGACATGGAGTCTTTAGTTGTAGATAAGGTGACTGAAGTTTTGCCGACGGTTTCAGTTGATATTTCGCAGTTTTCGAATTTTAACAATTTGCCTTTGGCCGACGATACTTACGCCGTCCCAGGTGAGATTGACCTGTTGGTTGGCGCTTCTATTTTCCCGCACCTTTTATTGTCCCACAAGGTTCAAGGACAAACCGCACGCGTCGCGCCGCACGCATTAGAAACCGTATTAGGATACGTGATTGTAGGTTCCGCGCCCGCTTTTAGTAATTCTTTCGCTACAGTCTCATACTGCTGTGCAGTTGAACCTTTGGATACTGTAGTCCGCAAATTCTGGGAATTGGAAGAAGTGGTTCTTCCATCTGTTTTAAGCCCAGATGATAAGGAGTGTGAAGATATTTATTCTCACACTACCACCCGCGAGCATGATGGTCGTTATACCGTCGCTCTACCCTTTAAAGGGGATGTTTTTAGTCTTGGAAATTCCCGCAGATTAGCTGAGAAGTGTTTTCTTTGTCTGGAAAGAAAAATGCAGGCTTTGCCTAAATTAAAGCAAGCTTATGATGACGTCATAGCTGAATATTTAGAGAAGGGATATATCTCTATCGCACCTCAGGACACGGAGGAGAGTACTTCCGCTCCGTCTTACATTATACCGCATCATGGGGTTATTAGAGAGGATAAGCTGACTTCCAAGTTACGCGTTGTCCTTAACGGTAGTGCAAAGACAAGTACGTCCGTTTCTCTAAACGATATCCTTCATAGTGGAACTAATTTACAAGGTGATTTGTTTAATATAATTCTTAATTTTCGTTTATTTTCCGTAGCATTGTCGGCGGACATTAGGCAGATGTTTCTTTGCATAAATGTTCGTGAATGCGACCGCAGATACCAACGCTTTTTGTATCGTTTCGCGCCTGACCAACCTTTGCAGGTTTATCAATTTAACCGCGTTTGTTTCGGCCTTAAGTCGAGCCCATTTCATGCCTTACGGACTATAAGGCAACTCGCGATAGACGAAGGAGATTCTTTCCCCAAAGCTAGAAAAGCTATTGAAAATGGTTTATATATGGACGATTTTGTTTACTGCGTCGATAGTGAAGATGAAGCTGCATCTACAGCTGTTCAAGTTATTTCTCTTATGAAGGCTGGACGGTTTGACCTTGTAAAGTGGACGAGTAATTCGCAAACTGTTTTAAATTCTATTCCGCCTACGCATCGCCTTTCATCAGTAAAGGAATTCGATCAATCCGACATGCATAAGGTTCTGGGTCTGTGTTGGTCACCCAGCTCTGATTTATTTAGTTTAAAAATTTGTACAACTGATGATAAATGTACAAAACGCACCATATTATCGTGTGTTGCACGGTTATGGGATCTGATGGGCTTCGTAGCTCCGGTTATTTTATACGCTAAGCTCCTCATCAAGGAACTTTGGTTAATTAATTGTGGTTGGGACGATGTTCCGCCCGAGAAGATTGTTAAGTTGTGGCAGCGTTACAGGGAAGAACTTCCTATTCTAGAACAACTCAAGATACCACGTCATGTAGACATTCGATCTACTAGCGTTGTCAACATTCTTGCTTTCGCTGATGCTAGCGAAAAGGCTTATGGCGCCGTTGTGTATTTTCATGTCGAAAATGATCATGTTAACACGGTCCATCTTATTAGTGCTAAGTCTAAGGTTGCTCCCCGCAAAGTTGTTTCTCTCGCACGTCTTGAACTTTGTGCCACGTTAGTTCTTGCTAAATTAGTTAGTAATATTATAGACGCTTGTAATAAGCGCCATAAAATCAATAAGATATACGCGTTTTCAGACTCTACAGTCACTTTATGTTGGATCCACTCGTCGCCGCACAGGTGGGATACCTTCGTTGCTAATAGAGTTACGAAAATTCAATCTTTAATTTCACCGCAAAACTTTTATCATGTGCCCGGTATTGACAACCCAGCAGATTGTCTATCTCGGGGACTTACTCCCGCACAAATTATAAATCACCCGCTTTGGTTTCATGGTCCGTCCTGGACATCGTCTGGTCCATCGGAATGGCCCATTACCGCCTTTGAACCTAGCTTGGTTTCAAAGCCGCCAGAAGAAAAGAAACACGCTTTAGTTTCGTCGATTCCATACGAAGTTTCGCCTATTATTGCGTTGGGTTCTCGTTTTTCTTTTTGGAGCAAGTTTTTGCGTAGTGTTGTTTATGTATGTCGCTTTTTAAAATTATTACCCCAGCGAGGGAATATTTTCGCTTCCGATTTAATCTTCGCCGAGAACATAGTTCTTCGAGAATTACAATATTTATATTTCCGCGATGAGTTTAAAAAACTACAAAATGGAAGGAATTGTAGTCGCACGTTCCAACGACTTAAACCATTTTTGCAGAATGGTCTTATTCGAGTCGGTGGGCGTTTAATCCGCTCAGATTTAAGTTTTGATCAAAAACACCCCATTGTTTTACCGCGCAAGCATCATATTTTGAATTTGCTTGTTGATTATCATCATAAAGTTAATTGTCACGCTGGTCCCGATCTTCTTATGTCTCTCTTAAGGCAGAAGTACTGGATACTTTCTGCACGCAATTTAATTAGAAACCGGGTACATAATTGTCTCCCTTGTTTTCGCCTTCGTCCGAAAGAAGTGTTTCCGGAGATGGCGGAACATAGATCTTGCCGTGTGGTAGAATCCGCGAAGCCGTTTGTTCATACGGGTACTGACTACGCAGGTCCGTTTAAGGTCACCGTAACCCGTGGCCGTGGTGTCCGGACCACCAAGGCATATGTTTGTCTTTTCGTGTGTTTAACAACTCGCGCTGTACACATTGAACTCGCCAGTGATTTAAGTACCGCCAGTTTTTTAGCCGCATTCAAACGATTTTTGTCGCGTCGCGGTCCCATTAGTCGTATGTATTCAGACAATGGGACAAATTTTATCGGTGCCAAGCGTGCAATTTCCGAACATCAACAATTTTTAAAGTCTAAACACTTCCAAACCGAATTCGGTCACATCTTGAGCGAAAACCGCATTGACTGGTCATTAAATGTACCGGCCGCGAGTCACTTCGGGGGTAATTGGGAGGCTAACATTAAAGGTTTGAAAACACATTTATTTCGCGTAATTGGTGATCAAATACTTTCATTTGAGGAGTTGAGTACCGTACTCACTCAAATAGAAGCCGTCATGAACACAAGACCTTTGTATAGGACTTTGTCCAGTGATCCTTCAGAGCCACTGGCGTTAACTCCCGCTCATTTTTTGAACTTTACGCCACTAAAATACCTTCCCGCTAAGGAGATAGATGAAAGTAGGTTAACCGTACTCTCCCGCCACGATTTGTTGGATAGATTGGTCCAGTCGTTTTGGAAGCGATGGAGGGCAGAATATCTGCACACATTACAGTTGCGTGCGAAATGGAACACGCCATCTAACCCTATACAAGTAGGGACCGTCGTTATATTGAAGACGGATAACGCGCCCCCTTTTCACTGGCCGCTCGGGCTAGTTGAAGAAATTTTCCCAGCCGCAAACGGTGTGACTCGCGTGGTCCGCATTAAAACAGCAACGGGTTCGTATTTGCGCCCTGTTGTACGTGTATGCCCTTTACCTTTCAATAAATTATAACTCCGCGCTTAAAATAGTTTAAGCAATATTAGTTTACGTTTCCGCATCTTAAAATTTTCAATTTTGTTTTATAATTTCGCACCTAGATAATTATTAAAGTATTTTGTTTTATTATTCCGCATCCGCGTATTTAGGTTTAATTTGTTTTGAAGCCGTTCCTTCAAGCCCGGGGGGAATGGTTGCGCCACTTTATTAATAATCATATTTCGATATAAAGTAGTTTAAATAATTGTACTTCCGCTACATATTTCACTAGTACGGCATACTTCCTTCCCGCATCCCTTTCCCGCACTGCCTCAACAGTAAGGCGTGAACGAGACCGCATCGCCGTGTTTGGAACGCACTCTAAACCGTTTCCGCATTTCCGCCGCAAGATGGCGACATAATTGTGTGTAAAAAAAGTGGGACTTGCGCGCGCGCGTCGTCGGAGTGAAGTTTTTGTACCGCTCCACTAATTATTAATTAATCAGTGATTTGAGTGTCTCGTCGCCGTACTTGTGTTTCCTTTAGTGCGTAGATAGCCAAAGGGAACTGTGAATTTCCGCCAAGCAGCAGACGAGCCGCCAACAAACACCGCCGCAGCCGCCACGAGGTATGTGCACTACCATTCCTTGTAGAACTGCCTAGTGAACCAATTTTTCCTGAAGGCAGTTCATCCCGCCCTCCGAGTGTGTCGTGCTAGTCCAAAACCGCAAAATACAGTCCACTCATATTATAGATCAAATAAATTGATCATCCGCGCCAACACATTTTATCATTTACTAGCTTCGGCCCGCTAACTTCGTCTGCGTGATTAACTTTGTTTAAAATATATACATGTATAGATTATTTGGTATTTCTCATCCCGTCCCGTCCCGTCCCGTTATATCCCGCCCGTCCTATCTCATTCTCACTCAAGGCTTGTAATCCACGCCCATCGCATCCCTTTGAGTATAAAAAGTAACAAATATATCGGATTTCCGTCCTCATCCCACGGGAACACTTAATTTACCTAGATAAAATGTAGCCTAAGTGTTAATCCAGTGTTAATATGGGGAATATTAGTTTTTCTCATTTATCTTCCATAATACAAAGAAACACCCTGTATGTAAATAAGACATTTACCAGTTTTTAAGTAGGACTTGTACCTATATAACTGTGAAACCGCATCTCATTTCGTCTTGTAGTTTTTGCGTTATGCGCAAGTAAATAAAATGAAACACCCTGTCTATAAATAAAATATATACCAGTTTTCAAATTGGACATGCACCATTATTACTGTGAAAACTGCATCTCATTTCGTATGGTAGTTTTTGAGTAATGTGCAAGCAAACAAAAAGAAACACCCTGTATGTCAATGAAACATATACCAGTTTTTAAGTTGAACCTGCAGCAATATAACTGTGAAAACCGCATCTCATTTGGTGCGGTAGTTTATGAGTAATGTGCAAGCAAACAAAAAGAAACACCCTGTATGCAAATGCAACATATACCAGTTTTTAAGTTGAACCTACAGCAATACAACTGTGAAAACCGCATCTCATTTGGTGCAGTAGTTTTTGCGTGATGCGCAAGCAAACATACAGACAGACAGACAGACAGACAGACAAAAATTCTAAAAAAAATTGTTTTGGATTCTGTTGCTGTTATAAAGACCCCCCGCGTTGAAATTTCTGAAATATCTTCCATGTACAGACATCGACCATTTACATTTTTATTATATGTATAGATTAATCTAAAGTATAATTTGTACTTGACCTTTTTTTTTACGTTGTTTCTCTTATTACGAAGAAAAATGAATGTTCTTAATTTGAAATCTTATTTAAAAAGGGATTTTAATAAAACAGTGGGTTGCTTCTGTTGTTACATTTGCATTTATATTTGATGTTTGGACATGACGTTGATTTAGTTGAGTGAGCATGTAAGCAGTGTAAAATATTTTGTCTAGACATGGGCGTGGATCATGGCGTGTTACATACGTTGTCGAGGGCAAAAGTTTTGTTGTTGAAGTGGGCTGTAATTTTAGTGGACGCTCTGGTTGGTCGCTAGTGCACATTGCTTTTACCTAGCCGCTGTTTGGAGTAAACATACGACGTTCAGCGTTTGTTTACAGTACTTAATGTTCATACGTTAAAGCTAAAATATTATCTAACATTTACAGCAAATTAGCGGTGAACGAGTGATGTCATGCCAGTTAAGTTGGCTTAGTTGTGGTGGTGCCAACCTGGATAAGATAGTAAGTCAGCTTAGTTACCATTTGTTATGTGATATCTCTTCTACCGGATTTGAAAAACATATTCTTTTAAGTGTTGATACTTACAAAAAGAAAAAAACAAAATAAATAACGCTTCTTCAAACCGCTGGCACTTATATTAATAAGTAAAATATTTTCAATAAAAAAATTCTAGTACGCACATTTGAAGAATTGACAAAATATTTTTAAAAATACAATATACTTGGCTTCACATCAAAAAGGCAATTTTACCGCCATCGCCTACATTTCGCGCCGCGGCCCGAGTTCAGGCTGTTAAGCTGATGTTACAACAGATTTGCTGCTTTCATCTCCACTGTGAATGCGCACAGACAGGCCAGCGTGCTGCTATTTCGCTACGTCCCACCAATTTCCACCGATAACAAATGTGTGAATCCGACTGGATTGAGTTTTAAATTTTCTAACTATAAAACAGTGAGGTTGGATTACATATTCTTCATTAGGTTGTGTGTTTAAGTAAGAAACTGGATACGGATGATTAGAAATACAAACCCCAATCCATAATTGTAAAAGCCTAAGACAAGAAAAGAAAAGAAAGAAAAGAACCAACTCCAATTAAAAAAACAAGAAAAATAAGTATTTTTAAAATGATATTGCCATGATGAAAGAGTTTGCAGTTGGATGAATCTCGTATTTTATTTAGTATGTTGCCATTCCTGATACCTACTTGGAGTAACGTACTTACTAGGGTCTTTAGTAAGTAGGATATTATTTAAAAAACTCGAGATTTGTATATAATACTTGTTAAACATACGGCACTGGTGGAAGCATTTAGTTAATATGTCGTTTTTTTATATCAATAATATCGTAGCAAAGCAAGAAAGTTCATTGTTCAACTTTGAAATTGCATCAAAGTACCTGTAGTATAGGTATAGGTTTTTTCTCATCAACCGCAGTTGTTAGCTCAGACGAGTTTTTGAACATCCGCGGATAGCTGGCCACTTGAGGCGCTCGAGACAAAATAAGACCCAAGCAAAGGACTCCACCTCGAGTGCACGTTTCAGAGGTTTTGCTCTGGTTTCGGTTGCAACTGGCGAGAAAGAAATAAGAGCAAATCATCAAGTGAAAACGGCGACGACGGGAAGTAGGCTGCAAATAGATGAGCGATTATGTTTACCTGAAACGCAGACTTCATTTTTTTATTTACAGATGAGAGTATGCTCAGATGCAATCTACCGCTTTATTTTTTGCAGGGTTAAAGATCGACAATGGTATTTTCATATTTGATTGTTGCATTTTGCTAATAAGTCATGTTACTCAACGTTTCCGAAAAGGTTACAAAGAACTAGGAAACGTAGATGAACATGAAACAAATACAGTCAATTCTATTCACGGAGGTTTGGAATCAACAAAAACAAAGCGTGCAATTTATTTCCCTATGAAAGATTTACGGCTGCATATAGTTGACTGCATTATTCTTTGGTAGTTATGACCCATGTTTTTTACTTTTACTGTATTGGTTCAATAATACTCGGCCGGATTTACGCTCCGCGCACTTTTCCTACTGAATTTATTTTTACATGTACTGAACGACCCAGTTTTTTACTCAATCGCATTCCATTTGTGTAAACAAGCCCTAGGCGAATATTTTTCGTAATTTGAGGTTTTGTTGGAAACATTTTCTCTTTGTTGACCGTTGAACTATTAACATGTCGTGTGTTGGAAAATTTTTTTGTATAACATGTTTGATTGGAAAGCTCGTTTAACATTCAGAAAAAATATATTTTTTGTAATTTTTTATTGAAAGTATTTGTATACAGTCAAATACCTAATAGTTTTTAAATGTAAACGACTGTTATTTTGCCGTTTGTTTTTACTAAGTGACATGTTCTACTCGCGTAATATTTATAAAATATTATCGACTGAACTTTACCTGTTCGTTTCAGAGAATGCTCCGTTTGAAAATCTGTTCAATTTCAATGCTGTGCCGTTCTGACTGCTAAATGATTTTTATACATTTGATTTCTAAACTATTCAACACTCTCTGACATGCCAATTATATCTGTGGCAAATATATGCACACCGCAAACTGGATCAGTGCCTAGAGCCTTGTATCCTTGGATGAATCGCCCAGATGAACGGTCACATGGGATGCGGTGGAGATGTTCACACTGACTGAACCGTCAATCGCGCCTTTACTCTGATATATTCCTCATAGAATATATCGAATAATCTTCCTTTAGTGTCCCACTGTCGGTGTCAAAGCACACATGACGACTATTCACTAAATAAATAAATACACCCAACAGTCACATACATAGTCCTGGCCCCACACTAAGATCGAGTCTTGTGTCGTGGGTATCAGGATACTAGAGAGGCTACGAGAGACTTTTCGGTCTCACAAACACCCAGACCCGAAACAAATACCTGTGGTTCACACAAATATTTGTTTCGGTGCGGGAATCGAACCCGCGGCCTCTCGTTTCACAGTCGGCGTCTAACCAACTGCGCCACGGAGGCTGTCACTCATTCACTATAGGTACTGTGCAACTTTATGTTAGGTACTTCGCTATAGTTACAATGATTCAGATTTGTAGAGAAATAAAACCCACTATATTTACTTCGTCAAACCTCAACAAAATAGAAATGTGATCTTTCCACGTGTTCAAACAGCAAGATTCAAAACAACATTGCTTCTCCGAGTTCACTGAACTTAAATTTCGTCTGTAACAACTAAATAAAAGAGATAAAGGGTGGACAAAATGTCGCCCAAAGGTGTCGTTGAAAGATGTGACGTGGTGTGGGAACGCTAAAAACTTTCCTACTGCAAGGAACTAAAGTTTATTTTCTTCTGAGTGTCGAGAATTTTACTATCCTTCGCTAAGTTATAATTTAGGTACATAAAGTAAGTCGAAAGTTATGAATGTTATTTCCTTGCGCTATGCGAATTTCAATGTAATTAAGTGTGATATAAATTATAATATCAGGGATAATAATTAATAATTGCCGTGAAAATTTATCTTTTTTTTTTTTCACAAACTTTATAGTGTATTTAATTAATTTTTTGTCGATATTGTATTGTTTCCATTGATTGTTAATTAATATTTTGTTTGATAATCATAATATTGTTAGTAGGCAATGAGTTTTGCGAATGTGCTCTATTTTACATATGTTTTTGATATGCAGTGTGTACTTTTGATTTTTGACTGTTGTTTTTTATTCTTATTAGTGTTGCTCTAGGATTACATATAAGTAGGTGATATTAAAAAATAAACTATGTTTTTTATAAAACAAAATTTGAAGCAACCATATTTTAAAGAAAATTCATACCACATAGCGTAACATTATTTTTTGACAAAAATAGCCAATTCAGAAGGAGTACCTAATCCTGTGGACAATGATTTCGTCAGGGGGGACTCACTAAGAGTTTTCTCTCATAACTCAAAATGAGATCATAACGTCGCAAATCACAGAGGGCCTTAAAGAATAACAAAGGAAAAAATGCCCAAAATTACGTGGGCCGGGTAATTTTCGGGGCGAGTCAGAATGTTTCCTAAGGGACCCAGTATTGGGGACCCTGCGCGATTATGTTGCGGTTTTATAAGCTTGTTATGTTTTATGGCCGAAATATAATGTTTACGGATACCTTTCAGTCTCGTTAAATGACGACATGTTCCTAAATTATTTAATTTCTGCGTAACGTCCACTGTGTTAATGAATGAGAACATGTTCTTTATTATCACGAACTTCACACGTGCGCGTTATCGCACTCACATCGAAAGCGTATTTGTCCGCCTAAATTTATAATAATTTGTGTATCCCTTTCGGCTTATTTTCTGCAATTTACTTTACGATTAGACGTCTCTATAACATTAAAATCTTTTCACGTGGCGACGTGCAATAATTGTTGCTCTTAGCTCGCTTTGAAGTATTAGATGAATGAAGGATTTTTTTAAAATTTAAAATTAATACACAAAAACTTCTTTGTGCTTTATCCTCTGGATATATTATAACAACTTCAAGTATAGTGTAGCGAAGTAATGCCTAGAAGTTATACTACACCAGCTTCGGGAGACGTAAAACATTAACGTCTGGGCGGAGGGAGCGCAGTAGTGTAACAACAGTCAAGTAAATGGCTTCAAGATTTATTTACTTGGATAAACCTAAGTTTGCAAGAACGCTTGTTGCGGTCCAATCATTCGAAGAGCTTTTTAAAATTAAAAATCTGTGTGGCATTTGTGGATGTTTTGAGCACGGGCCACGCTTAACCGCCGAGTTGTTATTTACGTGAGTGCTGTTCCTATTAACCACTCAATACATGTTTTTTATTATTTGCATCGAGAAATCACTAAAGCTTTTCTATTTTTAGCGCGATGTAGACGAAGTGTTCGTCTTGCGCGCCAGGTAAATAAACGCTTATTAAAAGGAGAATGTGTTGCATTCACTTGCGTTTTCTTTAAATTTAAAGTCAGACGGTTGAACAACCTTATATTTTCGTCGTCACTCTTATTAATTATGAGTCAATGTACGATATTTAACACTGGTGAAACGTAGATTAAGAAACGCAACAATGAAATATACATAACATGTGCATTTGTAATATAATTTTCTTTTATGGCTTTATTTTAATATGCGCTTCTTTTGACTAATTTTAATATTGCTGTGAAAATACTTGATAGGGACCAGTAGTTGTTGTAATAACATTGATGTCAAAGGTTCGATGGGCAAGTAAAGGACGTACTGTTGGATGAAGTAATCATTGTTGGGTCTGATACTCATCAAATGAAACAACATAACAAAGGACTTCTAGTCGGTTTTCTATGCTACGAGTATAGTGGGACTTACCTGATCCAGTTGGTTCATTCTTACATCGCTATAAATTTCTTATAACAAGGCTCTAGTTGGAAAATTGAAATTTTATTACAGTATCTAAGTTTAGTTCATAGATTCAATAACTTTTTAAATCAATCTTCGGCCATTGAGATGTGAAATGCTTGCTCGATATCAATTTCTCAATTGGTTTGAAAACCAATCGTTTTGATTCTATTTGTATAAACTTGCGCTGAAATATGTTTTAGAAGTGAAAAGTGCGCGCAAGAATGAATAGTTCGGAGTCCCAGTACATGTATAATCGTGTCCACATACCCAAATAAACAGTGCCAGTGTCGCATAAACTCGGCTGTTACGATGCGTTAGTTTGCATCGGTTCGCTGGGCGCACTGTTTGCTCGGGTTACGCATTCACAAGCTAGGATTTAGTGCAGTAATACTGCTACTATATACCTTATAGTAAAACTGAGACTCGAGTGCTGCTTTGTTACTTAAACTGTCCTTTAAAGCTGTGAAACGCAAGTTTGCAGCTTTTTAGACACTCAGATGCGCGGAATAAATAAATAAATAATAAATACACCCAACAGTCACATACAAAGTTCTGACCCCACACTAAGATCGCGTCTTGTATCGTGGGTTTCAGAAACCACGAGAGACTTTTCGGTCTTACAAACATCCAGACCCCAAACTACTTGTGGATCACACCAATATTTATCTCGGTGCGGAGATCGAACCCGAGGCCTCTAGTTTCACAGCCGGCGTTTAACCAACTGCGCCGCGGAGGCTGTCAATCCGTGTCACTGTGGAATTCAGAACCTTTTAATGGCTTGGGAAAAACCAATAAATGTTGATAATATCGCGTTCATCGCATCAATAGAGGTCAGGCAGATTTGTTCTAAAATCAATTAATAAATTACTAATCAGTAAGCAGTAAGGCATGATGCTTTTATTTTTTACGTATTTTCCATTTATTGAATATTAGATATTCAGCTTATTACTTGTAATTGGAGCATATACACTTATTATTATTTTCCTTTATAATCTCTGCAATAACTTTGTTATTTACATACATACAACGTTATTAAATATATTCTACACCCAAGTATCTCGACCTTCCACGATTTCCTTACATGCACGTAAACAAGAACTTGTTGACAAGACTTAATTACTGTCCCGGTGTGGAGTACCTACAATTATTATATTAAGCTCGAGGCGTTCGAATTTGTCACTAAATGTCTAACCAGTCCACAGTTGACCTGTTTACACGGCGCCGAGTATTGTCACAGCTGAATATTCTGTACCAACAATTAGTTCTCGCGAAATGTTCTTGCTTCTAACACCGTCCAATATGAATTTTGGTATGTTTTGACTTAAATAACATTAGGTTTTGTATTTTATTTAACCTATCTCTATCGCAAACTAAGGGTCAGCGCAATGCGATTTAGTTAGCAGATCGGAAAGACTGTCTTATTTTAAGGCCTTAATTTTGTTCAGGCTACAATGGTGTTAAGAGCTATAGATGAGAGGTTATCGCCAAAATAGGAATAGTAGGTTTATTGGAAGTCTACGAGGATAGCGGATAAAAGGACGACATTGAACTTATAGAAGTAAGTACGGATAGACCTCTAGTAAATTTACCAAGGGATCTAAGAGCAACTGCAATGCTTTCAAATCACATCCATTTTCTCACAGATAGTGATACAGCAAATTATAAAAAGACGGACGTTCAAATTACAAACTAAATCCGATTGCCAATTCCGTTGGTAAATAAGTGAATAGTGAGCCAGAGCTGAATTCAATGACATAACAAAGAGAGATGGTGGAATGGAACGGTGTCACTTGTAATCGCGGCCCGGTCCGTAAACCGGAGTTAGCTGACAGGTGTCAAGAGTTCGCTGTAACGAGCGCCATGCTCCAACAATACACTTCAAAGACACTTAGTGAGCACATTACGCGAATCAGTGCTAGGTTCTGCTTGGTCAGCTTTATTGTATTGATTTTATTCCGGCCTTTTCTGTTTTGAATTATCGTCGCGAATTTCATGGGAACTTCGGTCTGTGTGAGCGTATAATATATAATATATTATTTTAAATCAATTTTCCGCATGACTTGACAAGGATTTTGGTATTCTTCTTCTGCTTCAGTACGCCTGTCCTTCAGTCTGATTGCCTCGATGGCTTAGTTGTATTACGGTACGATAACAGTCTCCGTGTAGTATAATATTATCGGGAAAAGTAATATTGGATTTTTCTATTCATTATCAGTCCGGAGTCAGAAATTTGTGCCCGACATGGCGATAGGCTTGCTCGCTATCACATCGTGGGCCGGAAAATACAAGGTGAAGCGCGGGTGTCGTGGTTGCACCTCTGCTTACCCCTTCTGGGAAAAAGGCGTAAGTTTATGTATAAATGTAGTATGTACGTATGTTTGCTTCAGTCAGCATCTCATAATCTCTTATATCTTTAAGGGAGAATAATTTGCATGGACAAAAACACAAGTCGTTTGTTCCTCCAGGAAGGTGGCTATAAAGCCCGCATGCCCCAAGTAGAGTGTAGGTGTTGTTTCTAGTTTCCATGATGTGCGACAGTTTGCGTTTGCTTTACCCTTGCAGTTCGCAACACTGATACGTATCAAATCTTCACTTAAGATAGCGCACTACATGAACCAGCTCAAACTCCCAACAATGCACTTTGGACTCAGCAAACTTTACTCTAACTTACATTCGCTACAGCAAAGATATTTTTAAGAATATATCCACCGAAAATATGCTCTTAAGATTATTTCAAAGTTAAGAAATATACTTTCCGAAGCTCTTGACCGCAACTTTACCTGTTTAATATAGAGAAATACGTTACACCGGAGTTTATGTAAAATAGCAAAAGTTTTTCTTGCAAACTGTAGCGTTGTGCCGTTTTGTTGAGCAATTTTGTCACATTTTGTGTACGGAAAATAAACTTTGTTCGTATTTTACTCGGTAATTATTTCAAGCTCTGCTCGAATATTAATCAAGAATACGAAATTATTTAATGTCTCTTATATTTTTGTTTTGAGTTGTGACAATTTAAATGCGTTACCATTTATTTCGTTAGTGTTGTTGCAAGTTCTTTATTATCGTTTTATAAACCGTCTTTGTTTGAAAACATTACACAAATGAATATTATTTTTTATTCCGTTACGCATTTACTCGTACCTTTTCGTTAGCTTTTGTGTCTGACATGCTCAACTAATAGAAGACTTTTATAACTATTCAATCATGTGTTGTTTTGTCATTATGTAACTGTGTGATATGTGTCTATATTTTTAGTATCATTTAATTCCCAATTCATGTTATTTACATTCCATATCTATCCACTAAAAATCTTTATACAGCCGAGCTCGATTTATACTCCGGTTATATTAAGCCTTCCAAATACATGTAGACAATTTCGGCTGTAACACAATTTTTCTGTATTGTAATCCCGCGTTATTAGAGGAGTAAATACAAGCGGTTTACGAATCCAATATGCGGGGTTACCGCGGGGTATGTTCGTGCAAAATGTGATCTACTTAGAATACAAATGAAGTGAGGTAAAAGCAAATTTCGTTCTTCCCGCAATATTGGAACATTCTGTCGAACAGTCTCCGTGTAGTATAATTGGTAATATTGAAGGCATATTGTTGGGTTTTGTTCATGTAGGTACAAAATACAAATATTATGTTATCTCATAGGATGTAATTGAAATCATAAAGTTCATCTATTTTGGAATGTTTGATTAGATTATTCTTATGTAGAAATTTAATTGGTGATGGTATCTGCATCAACCGCAATCAAATTCCGCTTGATGCAAATCAATCGATTCTGAATAATTCAATACGAACTATCAATACCTGAGTTAACAAGCTTTACTGGAAGAAGTTAATTTTAAAAGTAACAGTAATAATACAGAAAAGTGAAAAATTAAACCCGTCTTCTTTTAGGTCACGCCCTGCGTTGAAAATTGAAATTAAAAAAAAATTGTTACGAAAAATAATTTATATTGGCTAATAAGATAATAATTAATAAGGTAATACATTACTTTAACGGAATCAATGATAGTAGATATTTTGAAATTACTAGATGAACAAATTTTCTGAAATTCGACTCAGAAAACATTTCATAAAACATATTATACAGTTGTTCAAACTAAAGCTACGCCATTCAAGGGCAGTAGTGGCATGGCCTAGTTGTCGCCAACACAACTATGAATTATACAATAGAGTGTCTACGCTTTTCTTTATTCCAGTGGCAATTCATGTATATTGTTTGTTTTATGCAACAATGGTGGATGGATTTTAATATGAAAACAATAGACTTCCAAGAATAGACCCACTCAACACAGATGGAAAAATCTAGACCGAATTAAGTTCACCGAAAAGCTGAGGATCTCAAAAAATGGAAAGCACTTTACCTATTTTTATAACAGCTTTATCTCGCGACATCACTGTAAGGTTGCGTTTGCATGGCATTGTTATATTAAATTGTGGTAGGATCATTTCATAGCTTCTCTGATTCGGAGGTATTCGTGATCAGCGTTTTACTAAGTAGATATGCGCCCAATCAATGAGAAATCTCGTAGGCAATCTATTTATTACAATGAAAAACAAAATTATTTACATTAATTTACTATTCATTTTAAAAATTATATGTTAGATCTCTTATGCGTTTCTAATTTCATGATTGCGATTTGGAAAGAAATTGCTTTACCTTGCTTTATCTTGTTATCTACTGATTAAAGTTTACCTATATAAATATATTTATTGACTTATGTTTTATTTTATAGTAAACAAAACAAATATCAAAAAGGTCATAAAATACACTAACATAATACCATACGAGTAATATTCTTGAAACCTGCAGCACACAAAATCCCACCGATCTGCACTCCACGCGCAAGCCTTAATGAAATGTTTTCATTTCACCAAAATAATGCGCACCACGCTTGTTACCCTTAAATAATATCAGTGTACGTCGGCTTGGAATCTCGCCGACGGCTGATGTGACACCCGAAATAGGTCAAGAGTCTGCATTCACAGTTGTACCAGATTAATATGTACACCGACGTCGCTTGCGAACACCCTCCATACATTTTAATGCGAAATGCATTTACGTTCCAAAAACTTGACAAATATATTGGTACAATGAGTTATGATGGAATTTTATGTTGGAAATGTTGAATTTAAATGCATGTGCATGTTTGTGTTAGTTTGTAGCAAAGGTAGAGGTTTTAGAGCGACAATGGCGAGGGCTTAAATAGAGCTATTAATATGGAATTATGAATCTCTCATGACTTCTATGATCTCACATAAATACGCTTAAAAGTCACTCCTAACGTAAACGTAAAGTGGCGACCACATTTTACCGAGTTCGTTTCTGACCGACACGTAGCCGCAGATTTCTCAAACCGGAAAATTCACCAAAGCAGAGCGCCCTAGCTGTTTAACTCCAGGATCTTACGGTTCTCAGCCCCAATATGTTGGCTTCCTATCGTACCAAGGGGCGACAATACAATGATCGCCGTCAAAAAGTAGATCTTTCGTAGCGTACACGGCACAATCTCTTTTCGACTTTCTAGGGACTAGATGATATTGCGAAACTCCAACTGCCATTAATCTCTTCATAAAAGCTCGATGGTTAGGATTTTTACAGGTATGCTTCCACGTCCCCGGCCGACACTACAACTGACTTTTGCACCATTAATCTTTTTTGTCATTGCTTTTGAATTCCAAATCAATCGAAGTATTCCCTGTTACCTACTGCGACTAAAATGCACTACCATTTTATATTTTATCTTTGTGCTTCAACAAACCATCGAAACGAAAATAAAGGAGAAATAATATAAATATAAACTGCAAACATTCACGTCATTTTTGGTTTTCCAAGTGCCATAAAATATTCCTATAAAGTGGTTTATGCAAGTATTCCGAGTCCCCTTGATATACAACTTTATTCCGCCGATGCCTCTGCTGATTTCCATTGGAATTTCTATAACCCCGTCGAAGATATGGCTTTATATTTAGGTGGAGTTCGAAAATGCATTTTCTCGTAGGGTAAGAGGTCAATAAGCGGGGGTGGAAAGTTTCAACGAACCCCTTACAACTGTCAACGCGAGTTATTCACCCCACGTCAACTAGGGTTAAAAAGTTATCGCCACAGCTCAATAGGAAAAAGTAATAAATGCTCCTAGGTATGTTTTCATTCGATTTCCAATTGAAAAAATAACTGTCCGAAGTTTAAATTGAATTTTGGAAAAGTTAAGCTTAAGTCAATGAAATGTGCGCTTGAATAACGTTTTAATTGAAATTTCTTGTACCTTTGGTTTGAAAAAATATATTCATTTTCAAAATTATAACCCCTATATTTTAACCGATCATTATATGGGCGTAAATAGTTATTAGTGGTTCCATTTTCGTAGTTTTAAGCACGAATACTCCTCAATCGTCCCCAAAAATTGATATTGAATTTATACTGAAAACATAATTAGCTAGTCATACATTTAGGTGATATTGTAGACGGGATTACAATAATTATCATTAATTGATAAACTAGGAATTTTCAGATATACAAAATTAATGACGTATATAAATGAATTAGATTACGTTTGTTTTACGTTTCATTAAGTGTGATTAATTGGAAAGATAAAGCATTATGCTGTGATAACTTTATCACGTAATTATAATTGATAACTGATATGCATTACATAAGTTGTTCGTTTTCAATTGGCAGTCGTGTATGAATTTCTCGCAAATTACTATAGTTACGTAGCGGTGATTAAATTCTGTTTTATGTATGTATTTTCATTCAAAATGTTCAGATGACGATATTTTATTGTATGGTTTTTTTATGTAATGGCTAATATAATGGTGAGGTTTAATGTCGCCCATGAACATTTATAAC
This sequence comes from Deilephila elpenor, assembly GCA_949752805.1. Classification (NCBI taxonomy): domain Eukaryota; kingdom Metazoa; phylum Arthropoda; class Insecta; order Lepidoptera; family Sphingidae; genus Deilephila; species Deilephila elpenor. The sequence goes on from OX457108.1 coordinate 7,675,859, forward strand.
ATTTGGGTTGTTAGAGCCTTTTCAGTGTTTAAAATGGGTAGGGAAAGGCAAAGTGGGGAAAAAGGACGTGAAAAGGAGAATTTGAGAGGAGGTATTTGCGCTCGTTTTATATCATGTTTTGCCACACACTTGGTACTTACTACGATCGAATCGAGAGACGCGGCGCTTTGCTAAGGTAGCCCAAGGTAACTAGAGTGTCCTTCCAGTGTTCAAAAGTTTTGATTGATGAATTTTTGTGCAAATAGATTAAATTTGAGTTTGAAAACAATATAAGAACTAACACAGAACTTAACTGTAAGTAGACTTACGGTATTTTGTTGATCTGGAGCTGGATATAAAACGAGAGGCTCCAGGTTCGATCTCCGCATTAAAAAAAATATTTGTGGCGCCCAAAAATATTTCATTCGGATTTAAGTGTTGTGAGACCGAACCGTCTCGCGTAATGATAACCACGACACAACAGTTGTGTATGACTGTCGGTTGTATTTATTATTTATTTATTTACTAGTATCCAGGTTATTTTTAAACATTACATTATGTAAGTATAAGAGGAAGTAATAATCTCCGGGGTACACGTGTGTGGTAACAATAGAATGGGTTCGCTACAGTTCCCACCGGGGCGAAGGTCAAGTGCTATTATTGACGTAACCCGGGAAAATTTCACGTGAATGAAACGTTTCACCAGGACTTAACAATATGGATAAATATTTGGTAATTATTTGGACTTGAAGTATTATTTTCCAAAACCATTGTGAAATACCAAATGTTTCCAAAAATAATAGTTTTCATCCAAAAAATTACATAACTATTTCACTATTGAAAGTGTTTACCGACGCATTATCTGTAGACAGAAATCCTGATTGATTGAAGGTATTTGAGAACTAGTCATGCTTACTTGAAATAACGCTAACGCAATCAAGTGTAGACTGATTAGTGAGTATAGATAGATAGATAATGACATTCTTTGTGTAGAGTTCGCGATAATTCGAATTTACCGGATTCTTTATATCAGTACATACCAGATCGACGCTCCCTACGTAAACTATCGAAACTGAAAAAATGATATTTTTGTTTTATTGCACTAATTATAATAAAATATATACAAATTTTATAGCTGCAACTGTTTCTCAGTCGAATAAAATTTGAAATGCATAAAATAAATACAATAAATGATAGAATTTGCCACTTTAAATGTTATTGGTGAAAAGCAGCGAATTTCAGTTATATCATATCTTATATGCCTATGCGTAATTTATTATATTTACGAAACGTGATACAATTAGTAAATAAAATGGTTGTTAAAGTTCTTGTGCCTTCCTAATGGCCCCCACACACGTTCAAGTGCGTTTGCGCCAGTCTCTAATCGAAGATTTGAACGAAGTTTGCGCAGTTACTTGCCCACACACGTTCCGGTATACTGCATGTGCAAACTCAGACTTGCACAGTTTTATCCATAAGATACCTCTATCTTATAGTATATAGTATATTCCTCAATATACTAGATGGGACTCCGCAGACGCAATGTGTGCGACAAAAAGAGCTGTACATGTACCGCTATTTCCGCATCTATCACTCTTACGCAGTCACACTATCTTCCTTCCTGCACTACTGGTTTCTTGCAATCCTGATTGGTACATGCGCAGTGCGCGCAGATTTTATTCGTAATGTCGGCTCTTGTTTATTACCACATTGCATTCTGCTGAAGGAAGGGAAATACACGATGAATTACTTGGTTTTATTCGCAGCCATTCCTCATAGTCCATTTGACCAAGCATATCACAAATTGCCTACAAATACAAATAGGCAATCCCTGGTCCGAATGCTAGTTAATTGTAGAACACAGGCTATTGCCGCTCCATAAATCTCCGTCGACTTAACGTCGACGCTGTGAAATATTAACCGCGTGCCGGTTTTGACGCCCGCACTCTACGCTAAATAAATAATAAAATACAGCTGGAAGCGCAATCGTAAATATATATTCTCTTACCGTGTGATTAAGGTTTTCGTTTTGTTTACTAGACCGCTGCTGATTGCATTATAATAGGCTCTGTTTGAGCAGGGAATGCGTTGTTCGAGGAATTCAGGTCGGTTGTCCGGTAAATTGTCCGCCTGCGTTTTATTAAATGGGTCAGAATTTTGTGACCTATAAAAGTGGCTAAAATATCTACTTTGTTATGTTATGATTATACATGTATTCTTATGTATTTAACTAGAAGTGTAATAATGAATTCTTGAGGTTTAGTTAGAATTTCTATGCGAGGTCACAAGAATGTAACAAGATTTATTTGTGGGGTGATTCTATAAATTCATTAATTGTTTGGTTTAATGCAAAATAAACTTTTTATTTTTTTTAGTACGATAATGTTGTTTTCATACTTTACTAGTTCCGTCTTTAACATGTCAATTGTGTTTGCTATTATTTAAAATTCTATAATTTCCTTTATCAATTTAACTAATTTTAAAAATCGTAACTTAAAAAAAAAATGAATCATAGAATAAACCACATTATTTTCGTCTATATTCAAATTTAATAAACTACACATATTATGAATAGCACATGTAAATATTGCTGTAATTTTTATTCCTGTTATATTTACTGCACAATACTATCGTTTCCAGTAAAATGTTTAACAATCCGCGTCGTCAAATTATGACTTTACTATGCATACGGGCCGCGACATGAGGGTGGTTTAACATCAATCAAGGAATTAGGATGCTAATCTCATTTGCCCGTTTGAACCTCCGTGCCTACCCTGCTACGGCGACGCGTGAGCATTACCAATTACAATTACGCACTATGAATATTGAAAATAGTACTTTAGCCTTTTTGTTTCCTTCCCAATCTTTATTCATGACCTAGTTATTGGATGTAAGTAAAGTACGTGTTTACTTTTTGATGAGGGTCTGAGAGCGAGCCTTTGTTTATTTTTAATTCTTAATCCAGATACGGCTTACGTGTTAAAAAGTAATCTTGATCGTTTTTGTTGTACGTAGGTTTTGCGAATGCTTAATAACGGACAAAAACGCTTGTTTATACGGGCATGTTAAACTTATTGTTTCCGTTGGCGATAGACTGTATAATTATGTATTACTTCATAATGTTAGACCAAAGTAAACGTTATGTTGTAAGCCCTGAGAAAATTCACAATGTTTTGCATCCCAATTTTACCTACCTATTTTATATACCATCAAGATTTTTGTAACAACATCCAAAAACACAAATTAAGTAATTAAAAAAAAATTACTATATAGTACCAAGTCACACTGATGAACATGACTTTTTCTTAGATTGGATAATCAACAAAACGTTTACCCTATTTCTCAACTATTTGTAAATGAGCATGCTCATTGTATAAAATAATTTCGGTTGTAGTTAATGCTAGTCAATTGCGGCTTGGCTACGACTTTTTGTTAGCCCATCATGGTGTCGGAATTTTTAAGCCACTCGTATTTCTGACGCGGCTCAACGGTAGCTGCCATTGCCAAATGGCAACAACCGGGCCCGACGGATCAACTTGCTCACCAAACACAGAGGGGCTCAAGATTTATGACGTCAAACGTGGTCGCTCTTGATCCTTGGATGAATTTTCGGAGTGATGTTTAATTGCACAATTTGCATTGCATAATGTTCTTTCTCGTTCTTTTTTTTATACATATCCCATGGTTGCCTGAAAGAAATTACCTAGTGTGATAAGGCCGCCATTTGTAATATTATTGCTATTGTGTAAATTCTGAATTGCATCTCTGTATGGTGCAAAAAAAGGATTAAATAAATAAATAAATGTAATTTGTTCCATATAATAGACAAAGTTGCGGCAAAAATATAGTATAAAAATAAGTTCGAAAGCAAGTTATGAACAGAAGACTGTGTTCAAAAGTAAATTTTGTTATATAATTGACGTCAGGCTATAAACCCGAGTGCACGAGTGATGTATGATTGAGGTTGTGAAACGGCCCATGCGTACACTTTTTACAACGCGCCCACAGAATGATGGATGACAATGACATTGACCTGAATCCAGTATCGGAGTCTATTGAATTTGGTAGTATATCATATTGCATTACTTAGTGAAGATCGATTGGCGAGGCGGGTATCAGTTATCTTCTGTATTAAAAGGTTAAAGGATTTTTTGCAAGAAATTATGGATATATTTTAAATAAATAATAAATATATAAATAATATAAGGTTTTAATATGTTTATTTTATTACGAGAAAATAATTGAAAGAAAACATTTATCAAGATAATACCAGGAAGCGAGGTACGAAGTAAGCATTCTTGGAGCGTTAAGTATTTTTTAATCTGAATTAAAGTAAAACGTATTATAACATTTTAATAAGACATCTCTTATTAAGTGTTATTAGTGTAAAGATAATTACATAATACAGAAACCGGCTAGAAATATCCTTTTAATGTCATGGATCAATTTTATTTTGTATGATGTTATAGCAAACTACTCCTAAAACATGTTTTGATTAATAATTTTACTCAAAACGGAAGTTTAAACATATACCACTAGTTTAATAACACATCAGCCCAGCAGCGAGTGATGATACAACAAAATTAAACTATAAATTGGTAGGGAAATTCTCGTGAAGTAAACAAATACGAAATATTTATATAAGGTATTCGAAATTTCCTTAGGTAACTGTGAAAATTACAATAACAGAATAACGCTGGAGATTTGTGCGATTGTTATTCGAGTTTACGGTTACTGTTAAGTTTACAGCTGGCATAAATTGCCAAGTTTATTCATCGTCTCTCCTCAACCATGAAACAATAAACTTCAGGGGCCTTTTCTCCTACGTCATAAATATCGCATTACTATAAGTGGGAGTCATAAAATTTTAACGATATTACCCTTGTAATGTAGAATATTTAGCTAGATGCTTTGTAATTTTAGGGCGTTAGAATCGTGTGTATGAGTGTTCATTTATTTATTTTCTTATTCACTCTGGCAATGTGTTTCTCTCAACAATGTAACCTCAACAGCAACTTGGAACTGACCACGAAATTTAACGTTTGCAATTTATTGTTCCAACGAATTAAGGGTCGTGTTGCTTTCTTGTTAAGGTTTAAAATGGCCTGCCGAAAAGTTCGGGACAAACTTCACAAGTTCATTAAGACGCTACGGTTTGCCTGCACCGGTCAAAGTTAGGCTCTCAGACATGCTTGAGCACCTTTGGATGCCCGTCTTAATGTTGCTAACTAAAGATGTATCCTGAAATGCTTTCCTGCGGATATTTTATCTTTGCTCGACTTTGCAACTTTAATCCCCACTGGCCCTACTTTTGCATTAGTTACTCGTGTTCTTATCTCGTAGTATTTTTTTCTTTGCAGTAGTAAATATATTTCTTACGTATTTAGAAGAAAGATATAAAATGCAAGTAGTATCTTTCTAAGAACTAGAAAAGTTCTTTTACTAAATTATTATACAATTTAAGTTTCTTTTATAGTTATAAACGAGGTCGATTTACGAAAATAAATGAAAACAGTTCACCTCTAAAACATTCCACGAACTTACATAAAAGCATTGAACATTCGAGGGAAAATTTCAAAAACTTTGTGTAGCGTTTGCGGTCAGATGTTTCAAAATTGTAAAAAGATGGTGCGATTGTTTTAAAGACAAAACATTCAAAGAAATATTTTAAACAAAGAAACCCCCTCGTTTCCATTACTTCGTTTTAATGAATACCTCTTCGAAGGATTCTTTTCGCATAGTTCTGATAAAGAGAAGCGTCGAAACTTCAAATTAAGATTCTTGGAGTTCCGCGCGCGGGAAATAAGATTAATGAAGGATGGCACCTGAGGGTCGAACGGCCCCACTAACGATAGGGACCGGGTCAACAAGGAAATAACTGTAAAAAATAATAAGCGGAAAATTCCTCTCCTAGATAATGATTTGGCCGCGCTTACATCTGTATTTGTGGAAATGAAATTGTTTTCCTGACGTAATTTTTTGTTTGGGTTTTGTGTTATGGTAGTAGGTATGAAAACTATTCTTATGGATTTCAGTATAAAGTAACTCTTAGTATAGGTAGGAGCACTCTACATCCAAGTATGATTAGTGAAATTAAATCATTTTTACTTTTTTCCACATACTGCTTTGAAACACTTTCATTCTTTTAATTCTCTTTCACATTTCAAAATTCAAAGTGTCAGTGCTAAATATAATAGACTTAATTTTTTATGATTAAAGGCAAACATGTTTGAACAAACCACATAAAAAGTAAGCAACACTTACCGTGGCTCCCATTCAACGGCACTATTCTGACGCATTAGAGCGTTAATAAGACAATATGTATGTGTCGCTAACAATGGGAATAATAACACTGCATAATAGGGAATGGGAAAATTGCTCGTTGACTGCCACTAGCCTGAATGCCACAATGCAACGAGACAACAATAGGCTAGGACCTATATTCCACAGCCTAGACTAGCGGACTTAATGAAACAAAAACCAGATGGAAGTTGAAACAAAAATGTACGCAAATTGGAGGTGAATGCTGCTTTTAAGCACTTCAAACTGCGTGTTTATACCGACACTTTGTATACGTCACCATTATGTTGCAGAATAGGTCTAGATTACAAAGATTTTCGCAGCTTTGTTGATGCCACTACAAAGATCTAATTAACGAATGAATGGACATCCGACATTGGAACATTGCGCAGATAATGCGTCTTTGTAAATTTTATTCTATCAAGAATTTTATGGGTGCAGAAATTATTTGTCTAGTTTTTTTGTAACGAAAACAGAGAACAAGCTTGCGGAGCTTTAGTTTTATTAGCAACACATTGTTTCTGGGTTTCCATTTGTACTCGAAAAAGTTATCCACATGTCATAATATGGGATGTTTCATTCATTAATGGATCGTGGGCATTTATACACATAAATAAATAGTGGCCACGTCCGAATGTTACACATATCATTGTCTCCAGACAAAAGCTCATGAAAATAAAGGCCATAAAAATCTTTAATACACCATAAACTTATGATTTTCTTCATGAAAACTTCCGTATCATTGTTATATATCAAATTTAGTGACAATAAAAGGCACCAATGCACAAATCAGCAACCGGCGATGCAACTATGAAGCAATTGTGTGGTTTATATGCAGTTTGGTGCAACAGCGGCGCAGTAAAGCCACGATGGATTTTTATTACTTTTTGCATGTCAGCCGTGAAGTTTATAGTTGCAATTATTGTTGAAACAACGCGCGATTTATACAACATACGTATTGGTCACTACTACGTGTTGTACAATTTTTCCGACGTCATTTATACCGTTTTTGGCTGTGCTATCGTTGAAGTAAAGTATTATATTTTTTTGGTGAAAAAACATGTTATTCTAAATTATTGTGGGATATTTTACGCCAAAATAACTTGTAAATCAGTAATGCAGATAAATCACATTATATTTTTGTATCACAACTTATCACGGTATATAAGATATGTCTTTTATAATTGTAAAACATTTTCAGGGCTTGTGTCCAAAGACAACCAAGGTGGTCAAAAAGAACAAGAGGGCCAGTTTAAAAATTTATAAAGAATGTTTCCAACGTACCAAGGAGCCATACTACTTAACTGGGTGTGAGTAGGATAAGGTCGAAATACGACACTGTGATCAAAGCATACTTGACTTGCGCCTATAATTTATTTTAACTCAAACTCTCTCTCAAACTTGACGTCACCCAACTTGAGCGGAGCTTCAAAGATGGTCATGTTTCAAAAGGCACAAGACACCTGGCTATCGAACTGGTTCCAAATTAATGTTGTTCAAAACACATTTCTTACATGCGAACGAAAGTTCCCGAACTCTAGGACATCTTGAAAGGCGCTAAGAACCCAACATCTCATTTCAGAGGAAAACAAGACAATGCTTTTAAGCGATTGTAATGCAGGGGTCTACTGCTCATATATTTACATTTTGTGAACACGGCTTTTGCGAAGTTTTCGGCACATTTCATAAGTGTGAACTAGAATTGTGTTTTGGTGCATTGTGTTATTTGAAATAAAATATGTTTAACGGATATACAAAATAAACTTACTTTATTGTTAGCAAATGCTGTAGACCCTGAGGTTCTTAAATCGGTTCCTAGGTAGAACAAATTTTATTATTTATTTGAATGTATTATTTAATAGCATTTCAACCAGTTTTAGATAATTTTGAACATTAGTGTCGTATTAGACAGAGTTATCATCCATACTTTTGAGACGCATGTACTTGTGATATGTGGTTACTCTCCTTTTAACTTCGCTTTTTTGCACTAGCATATGGGCGTGAGGAAATGTGATCTTATTTAAAAACAACAATCCCTTGAACACCACGCATAGTCACCTCATGATTTCTCATATCATTCATAAAACAGCCCAGCGAATAAACCACGCGCGCAACGAACAAAGTTCATTAACAGCCCTTAATTATATCGCATGTTTATACGCATTCTTGACAACGCTATGTAAATTCGCACGTCTGCTATGATTTATATCGTAATGAAAATCATGAATCACCACGCGTCGTGACTTCGCGTAATTGCAACGCCAATCGTATTAATTTCTTCTGCAAGTGTTTTATGGTGCAGTTTTTATAATTGATACGGTCCGTGTGTCGATAACTTGAGGTGTGTGTTTATAGGCGATCGGTAACCGCCAGATCTTCGTTTATTAATCGTTTTTTGTATGGACGATCTTGTTGGGGATACGAAAGTACCGTTGGGAAATTAAATCAAGAATTAATAATCATTTATTTAAATTGTGTACGATTAAAGCTTACGAATTATTAAGTAAATGCTAAACCCACGAGAATACATGGAGCATTTAAAAACAGAGCCCTAAAACACTATAAAATTATGCAAAGTTAATACAGTACGATTGTTTTGTCGAAATAATAAAATATCCTTTTTATTTGACGCCGAAATAACTCTCCAATTCCACACACGTCTATTACAAGTATATTGGTTGTGTCACAATCATTATGTTCAGAGAAAGAAACATATAAATTTGTAGTAAGCCTTGTTTATTCGAAAGTATTTTCGTGGAGTTTGTTTAGGTACAGAGAGCGCATTATTCTGTTTATTAAGGCGACCCAAGATATTCCTTTTATTACGACAATTTCTTATATTTATACGTCAAAAAAGCAAACCCGTGTACCTTTGGAGTAATAAAAGGTAATGGTGGTAGGCGAGGCGAGGTATCGTTTTGTCGGCGGATGCCTGAATCTCGGAGGTAAAGTAATTTTGTCGAGGATTATGGCTTCATCTGCGAGGGAACATTAAAAACAAAGCATCTTGGTCATTGTTCGGACTGTACGTTTATAATTGTATATATAATTCTATTCGAATTTCACTCGAGACGTTTATGAGATATTCGCTTTTATTCGCCCATATCCTGGGTTTTAATGAAATCCCTCTATATTAACTATCTCTCAAATATCGTAGATTTTTGGAAAAAATTAGCTTACTCCATTTTTTATGTAAAAACGTATACAGAAAACGAAAGAAAAACAATGAATAAGGATACATATTGATCGGTAGCTGCGTGGCTGCGTAAAATAAGAACCAAAAACACATTATGACATTAATACATGTTTTTATCTTTACATCTATGCCTTTCGATTTATTATGCTTAAAATCCAGAAAAATACACATTATGTTACAACAATATACTACAGGTAGGTATTGTAGACAAAATAGGTTTCATTACAGAGATTGAAAGAGCTGATTTAGTACGTAAATATTGTCTCTGTTTTCTCGTATATTTCTTAATATGAACGCACAACGCGCCGGGTAGGCGTGTGTTTAATTTACGTACGTGTTCGACTCGGATTAAATGAATTTCGTCTGCCCTTGCTGCAACCTAGACCGAGAGAAATACCGATGATGCTCTCCTGGGAATTACAGATTAAAGTACATTTACTCATAGTGTAATTTATCAAGAAATTCTAGCTCCTATTGTGTTAACCTACATTTGTCCCCTGGATTGGTGAATTGTCTTATAGGTATTTTCCCCACATATAGGGCGTTGGGTTAGTAACAGTATGATGTAAGAATTATCAAACTTTTTATTTATTACAGTCTCCAAATGTCACAGGTATGTTATCAACATCAAATTCAAGATAGCCAATATATTGTCAAGCTACCTTGGCATTAGAAGATCGACATTATTTCCTATAATCTTTGGATGTCACTCGATTCGAGTGTTTCATCTGTCATGACTTCACTTAGGTATACTTTTTGTTTGTTAAATGCGTATGAAAAAAATATAATAAATAAAAATCATTAAGATGTTTGAAAATGAAAGCTTCTTTGGCACAGTTGCAAGTCGAATGTATTCATATCTATCACTTTTATTAAAGTCAGGTGATTTCAGTGAGACACCATTTCATTTTATCATACTCGTTTTATAATTCCTATGTGATATTACAATTTGTATTTTGTAAATATTACGGTATGGCGTCATAACGTTTTATGATAACTACTTTCGCGGCAACCTCCATATCTCAACAACAATAGTCCGTATCGTGCCGGAAAATGCTAAATCAATAACTTAGTTTCTCGGAAGGAACGGTATTGTTCGAATAATGTTTAGAAATATTGACGGTGGATGAAATATTCAGGTCTCTTTGAGTTTGATTGCATAAAAGTATTCCAGCTTTAATACTGTAAAATAGGATATGATGATCATCTTTAGGTACAGGAAATTTAATGCTGTGTATAGGCCTCCTCCAAGGTTTTATTTTGCCGAGTGCCTTAGATAATTAAAAAACTTATTCATTTTCATCAATAAGAGGGAAAAAAGAGTTGTCTAGATGAAATCAATGGTTGATAAATATTTCATGTTCAATTTTGATTTTGTTTTATTGTGCAAAAATATTGTACCAGTTGTTTTTAGGCTGTATGCGAAAATTGCCTTTTTTGAATTTCGAATGAAGTTTGCCTTTCCGCGCGACATCGTCGACAAGGGATCGCGCTGTGTGTACGCTTGTGATCCGCTTTTTCACGCTCGTATAACTGAATTACTGATCTACAATGATAATCTATACGTGCAAATACACCCGTATTACAACGACATAGAGTTCGGTTTGGCAATGTTGCTGTTTTGGACACTATTAAAACGGAAAACTCGGTCGTCCCGCGGGTCTGTCCGGCCGGCTATGTGCAAAACACTAGATATTCTTAAAATATTAATAGTCCGACGAGGGCTTTCAAGACTTGAACTATTATTTTTTCATTTTGGAATGTTACGCTATTTTCCTTCACAAATACGCACTTGGTAACAATAGAATGAATATAGGTATACACTGTATATTCTTTTAGAGTCCTTAATAACTTCTTGCTCACTTTATATGATCATGCTTGGCTTTCATGATGATTAAAAGAGGGTTTAAATAAATTACTTAATACTCTATACTTCATCGAAGGTCTGACGTTCCTTTAGATGACATTAAACATGACATATAAATGTTTAGAATAGCCCATAGAAATATTCTTCAAAGAAAATTATTATCGATGATACAGCCATCGTTATCTGTATATCAATGGCCCAACCAAATAAATCATGCAGTCTAGAATGTGTGAAAGGCGACCAATCTGTCTTGGAATTCGTAGGGCCTGTCAAAATCGTCATAGTAGATACTCCCAAATGTGAATATAGAAGACATGTTTGTGCAGCAGCCCTTATAGTCATTGCGCACATGATGATTGGTGTTACAACTATGACCAGTTTCTACTATTCATTGACATACAACATGAAATTTGGTGCGAATTTACACGTGTTCCTTTGTACTGCTGGGGTAAGTGAAATTCTATACCTTTCAGCGACTATCACATTAAGACATAATATGCTCAAATCCTGAATATGAAAGATATGTCGTATACGAAGTTCCGAGAAACTTTAAGGCTTTGGGAAATATTATTTGTTTGAGATATACGCATACATATCATGCCCACGCTTGTTCCCCTTCAAGGGTTAGGAAGTGGTATTAATAGAGTCACCCATTTTGAAAATCAAAATAGACTGAGTGATTTGCCCTTACTTCATTCAACGTTCCAATAACGTTTTTAATATAATACGTCGACAATTCATTTGTTATAATTTCTATTGCAGTACCAATTATGCCTGCCTTCAGGTGTGCTAATGATAAACAGTCTCAACGGCGCCTCAGCCCCTATGAAGACAAATGACAGAAGGTTTCAACACATGTTTCTGCAGTTCTTTGGATTGGGATTCGCTATCTGTGGCTCGGTGGCAGTATTCTACTTTGACGGCTTATCGCTATCGGAATTTACTTTGCACTCATTAACAGGTAATGTTTCCTTAGTTAATACGGACTGATTTTTTGCAATGAAGTCAATTTTATTTTCTACTACATCAAAGAATAATAATCACATTAGTTTAGTACATTTTAAATCATTTTGAGACGGATCTAGATGAATTTCTAATTGGAAATTGGCAGGAGGCAGTCTAATTAATGTCCAGTTACTTATTACAACTTATTTTCAGGTTTAATTGCGGGAGCCCTCGGTATTTTGACTATCCTTTTTGGTCCCATAGTCCATTGCACGAAAAACAGAATACATGCAGTATCGAAATGTCAACACATCTTCTTCGGAATTCTAACCTTGGTATCATCTACAGCGTGTTTTATACTAGGAATGTTGAAACCGCAGTTCATGTCGTGGATACCGGTACCTGAGATGTTTGGCTTCACAGTCATATTTTGTGTTTTTTCTACGATTATTGTAATTACCTTACCATTGACCAAATTTTTAAAGGCTGTTGGATTTTAATTTGGATTAAAAATGTGTTCAAAGTAAGCTGGTTTTGATTTAATGACGATATTAGAAAAAGATCTAGGCTGTAGTAGGCCTAGAAGTGCAGATACATTATCAATGTAAGCTAACAAGAGACCTTAACATATTTATCAAATCTATTTTATATTATTTTACTAAAACGAAGACTGTGTTATTTAAAGACAACGTAATTAATTTAATCGTTGGAGTTTCATATTAATTTGCATAGATAATACTAAAATCATTCCAGTATACACGTATAGTATCATTATAGTAGTAGTTATAGTCTTCTCCCCGTATTGACCCTGAGAATCTACAAAAAAAAATATCATAATTTATCACAAGTATTAAATGTATTTTAAATACTTTTTGTTTATTAAATGTTTATATTTACTCGTGTGTGCAATGCCTAATTTTTATGTCAAAAATATATCATTTAAATTGTCATTTAAATTAGGTTATTTTTCGTTTACTTTTACAACAAAAAACATCAACATTTGGCGAAAGATCTTAGATGCGAAAGATATTGTTATAAACAATACAATGCGATTCGTAATTGTGTCATATCTTTGCAATATCTGTATTGCATAATAACAAATGCAAGACAGAACCAAAGTTCAAAAGATAGATGGAAAGGATCAAGCTGAAAGTTCTAAGCTAACAGATTCTACGGCACTCGAATCTAACCTGGTACAGAAAAAGTCAAGCATGGCATCGAAGTCAAGAACGATGAAGTTAGCAGGTCCCATAAAGATTCTAGTGATTGAAACGAAGGGAGAGTATTGTAAGACAGTGTGGTGTGCAGTTGGAATTGGATTGTCACATATAATGATTGGAGCGACGAATATGGCTATTCTGTTGTATTTTATGAATTCGCAAGATGTCCACGCTCTTACTTGTACTTTAGCAGTAAGTCGATATTATTTATTAATAATGTTGCTATGAAAATCTCTGGGGTGGCCTATGTGCAGCCGAGGACTTTCTGTGACGAAGAATAATTATTAAATTGATAGATTACTTATATAAGCTAGCTTCATTGTGTTAATCGATTCAGAAAACAAATAGAAGGTTCCAAAATAGAATCGTAGAAAATTATTGATGTCAAGTGCGCATTAATAAAATGAATTAAATATTTTATAAAATACATAGTCTGCAACTGCTAAAGTATCTATCGATATTGGTCAGTGTTGGTCAAATTAGCTAAACATAAACGTCAAATTAGTCAAACAGGTGCCTAAATGAGATGCAGATTATATTGCTCATATATATCTCATTAAATCCGTGCATAACAATAAGGGCAATTTCTTACGCACTCACTGCAGAAACACAAAGCAATATCTAAATTATAAGCGCACCATATTATTGACAGTACAAAGCGGGTGGAATAATTTAAGTTGAATTTCAACGACGCCGGTAAAAGTGGCTTGTATGGTAATGCTACTCATTCATAAATCGCTTGCAGTACCATTTCTTCTCGGCGGAAGCCATATTAAGCCTCAACTATGCCAATGGTTGGTCCACACCTATGCGGTTACGTCACAGGAGATTTGTGCACGTGTTCTTGCAGTTGTGCGCAATGGCCTGTGCTATCTTGGGCACAACGTTTGTCATTCTCGACAAAGGAGTGTCCGTTACTGCGCACGGGATCACTGGTTAGTTTTGCGGTGATTCTATTATATAGTTACACTGCTGTATTTGTGTAGATAAATGAATTTTTGATGCATTTTAACTCGGCAATGGATCGTGGTTTTAATTTGTTGTGGTGTTACTTCGAGTTTAGTAATTTAAGTACGTACCACGTATGAATGAATGAGCTTGTAGTATTTATAATAAGATCTAGTAATATCAATATTCTGGTTATTTAGAGAAGCATAAAAAATACTTTTCTTCTTGCCAAAAGCCATTTGTGTATCATGAAAGATACTTTTCTTCACATATTCTGCGAAAGACCTTAAACCGCAAAAAGTAGGTCATCTCATTTGGAATTCACTGTCTTGCCGAGTGTGAATATTCTGCTTCAAGACGCGTTAACGTGATCTCGACTTGAAGACACCTATATGTAGATTAATGAACGAGTTCTCATTTGGTAATGACATTTTTTATTCTGGCATGATGGAGTGAATGCAATACATCTGATCGTAAGTATGTTGACCAACAGTTCGTCGACAAAATTATGTCGGTCTGTTTGAAACTAGCGTAAAGATTAAATCCGGAATGCAATGCATCATTTTAAATATGGACCTACAAGTGCCACGTAGTATGAGCCTATAATATACATAATATATGATAATCGACTATGGATATAGACTAGGTAAGGAATACAAAACTTGATAAAACTATATTGTAATATTAGGAATGCAACATAGTATTTAATTTTATCAATATTCATAATATTTTTTCTTTATTCCAGGTCTTATAACGGCAGGCTTTGCCGTGTTAAGTTTGTTGACGGGACCGTGTGCATTATTCGGAAAAAACTATTTCAAAATAACCCACATATCGTTTGGAATGCCCGCTTTCATATCATCTACAGTATGTTTATGTACAGGGCTCCTAACAGAACCCTTCGACAGTTGGGCCGGTAAAATTATCTTGTACATGTTGTTATGTTTCATAATATTTGCTACAATATTCGTTATAACTACACCTTTTATAAAATGTATGATCAGGCTTTAGACTATTGGTGTTTGTAAATACGAGTATAATTGAATTCCTATGAGTTTGTTTTCTTTCGTTTAGTTTAGTTAGTTGGTATATAACGTCATCATACAGTAAATTGATAATTGGCATTTGAAACGTTCTTTGTGTTAGCTACATCGTGGGCGTCAGTAATGTTTTCATTTCAGTCTATTATTAACTTTGTGATTTTTGTTTGGCTTTCTTGTGTAATTTTATTCAGGTGTGGCTAATTTTCTCAGTAGTTTAACAATTGGCAATTTAACGACCGAGCTTTATATCATAAAGTTAGTTTCTTTAAGTGAGATATTTTATTAGCAGGACATCTCGATCGAGTGTAGCAGTAAAATAACTCTTGCTTTAGGAAGATCTTCATATCTTACAACAAAATTTCATTGTGTGAAACACCTTAGATGCGGCGAAAGGGCTATCAAGAACAATAATTCCAATTGTTGATACATAAGAGATTAAGTTTGAAGTGGGTCAATTACTAATACATAATAAATCCGATAAAAGCGGTTATAAAATATTCTTATCATCATCAAATTATCGTAAAACTTAGTACGTGAGAAGATTATCATTGATAAGGGATACGTGACCGCCTCCCAAAATTTAACCTTTACGAATATGATTTAGTTGTCGAAATAAATTCCGGTTGTTCACGGGATGTGTAATCTGAATGATATTTGCTCAGTGAGCCAAGTTTGAAGTATTTGACTTGTTCAACGTTGTGTGTTTGCGGTTTGCTCTGTTTAGTGTTAATTGGTAATTGGAATAGTGGAAGTGTGCTTATAACGCCGATTTCCAATTAGAATTACGAATTGAATTTTGAGATTTATAATTTAAGTGATTAAATAAACAAAAGATAAGTGATTGTCATAAACTACATCATGATTCATCATCATCATCATTTCGTGAAAGGCGACAGTTGAACATAAGGGTTCATGAATTTCTACAGCTACTATTTTAGCGGTCCGCATTGGCGACTTCCTGCGACCTCTATTCGACCGTTTGTTCACCTAGTGTGGTCGTCCACTCGAACATTGGATTCTACATGGCATTCTGGTAATATTATTTATCAAGTTTTTATTTTTTCTGCTTGTCATTATATTTTATTACATCCTGTATTTGTGACAGGCTCGCCCCCTATCACATCCTAGGACGGAACATACAAGGTGAAACTGGTGGTGGAGTCGGTCCTGGTGGCGCCTCTGCCTACACCTTCTGAAATAAAGTCGTGAGTTTATGTATGTAGCTGTATCAGCCCATACACGTCTCACAACGGGGCATCGTCCCTCTTCAATCAAGAGTACTATGGAGAGGGGTTCAGCCAGGTTGGTTGGTTTTTATTACATTACAGCATATTTTAAATTTTGAACATACATTACCACTAAATTACTTTCCCTTGCCATTATTGTTGGGTTCATAGGATTTGTTAATACTTGCAGTTCTTTATTGTCTAATAAATATTGAATTCCGAATGTTTACGTACTCAACCATACTTAGCAAGCGACGGCTTTTCATTTATATATATGGATTGAAATATAATTTTATGGGAGTTGTTTCAGTGGTTTTAGGCATATATTTTTATAGTTTATAGTAACATAAACATGCTTTCTATTAATCAATGGTATCTAATTGTTTCAAATAGACTTCTTTGATCTATGAATCTTTGCTAGACACGATAAACGATAAAAGTTTATGTAACGTGTTAATAGCCTATTATAGATTACGAGTATATCCTTCATGTTATCGTTTTAAATGGATTGTTTAGTATTGACGTCATAATTTTAACATAAAACTATTATTTTTATAAATACAACAATAAATTAAATACAAAGCGCCTGATAGCTTATCAGTGCAGTTCCAATAGTGACTCAACCGGCATGAGATGTTCATCTCTCACCGATCGATACAATTATGCCCATCCGATTGTATCCAGATATGCGCAGGGCGAACCCGAAACACCATCTGGGTCACTATGATGGGTCCGTGATCACTATGCATGTTGGTACCTATCCGGGTGGATACTGATATCCTCTTTTTCTCTCTCTCTCTCTCTCTCTTCAGTCACAGAAACTCCACTGCTGAACATTGGCCTCCCCCTTGGATAGTCACATATACCTGTTGGAAGCAGCCTGCATCCAGCAACTTTCTGCGACCTTAATCAGCTCGTTTTACTATCCTACCACCCGCAAAAAAATATGGCGAAATATGTGAACTTTGAGGTATGAAGGTACCTACTTAAAATTTTATGTGTGGCCACACAAATAGCAAAAAACTCAATCACAAGTGACCGCTTTTCATTGAGTTTATCCATTCTTATATCTAACGCAGCCGTAATATCACGAAGATGCGCTTAACAACTGAGCCATATATATAATTTATACATACATAAACTCACGCCTTTATCCCCGAAGGGGTAGGCAGAGGCACCACCAGGAAACCCACATTTCGCCTTACATGTTCCGTCCCACGATGTGATAGGGGGCGAGCCTATCGCCATATCGGGCACAAATTCCTGACTCCGGGCTGATAATGAATAGAAAAATCCAATATCACTTTGCCCGACCCGGGATTCGAACCCGAGACCTCAGCTTTGTAACCGTACCGTAATGCAACTACGCCACCGAGGCAGTCACATATAATTTATGACACTATTAAATTGTAATGTTGTGAAAAAGAGGTGAAATCTATCCCGGAATTTTACGATATGAGTTGTTTCAATTAATAGTCCAATATTTTAGGTAGACTTGATTTCTAAAATGATGAATAACTTTGTGCTTATTTTAGGATTGAGTGTCCAAGTCCGTGATGTACAAGATACGTGATAATAAATACGTGTATCCAATATTATGAAAAGTATATCTTCATTCCTAATACTTTTGACATATTTTCGTTAAACTTTCCGAACACAGGCCGTATAGTTTTGTAGAATGGAGACTTGCCTATTGTTATAACCACAAAGCAGTATTGTTGGCAATTTCTACATTTGACTCGAATGAAAAATAAAAATATAATATTTATTAAACTGAGCCAAGTCCTTTGCAGGCGGGCTACGTATAGAAGGTCTAACAATTGGTTATTTATAATTCAACTCTCTATTGCTGTATGGCAAATATTAAAGAGAATAATTTATAAAGTTGTTTCTTTTCAAGGAACGGTATCGTTATTATGAATATATACCTTATGAATAAATTTCAAGATTGTGAATTTTCGAAATAAATCAGACAGGTCTGACATAGGTAGGTAGTAAAAGTTGGTTATAATAAAAATTTAAATTTGAAGGCGTATGTGTTACATGGAATTAAAAAAATATACCAGAGATATTCCTGATCGAGAAATGGAAGAAGATTCGAATCGTAGGCAATCTATGCATATTTTGCAGTTATGCTCTTTATTCCTAATTATTTTTTAATTCATTTTAGAGGCGAAAGAAAATTGTGGACATACTTGTATACCTTCATATCTACGGAAATATTGCAAAGAAAATATTTGAAGTCCATTAACCCCGCAATATCCCAGAGTATTGAACTTAGGTCTAATCTTTTAATCACAGTGGAGGCTCGTGCCTAGCACAACAGTTTAATTACAAAACTAATATTATTTTATCCACTTGTAATAGTATCACGCCGGTATAGTTGATTGTACTATCGATTGGATTGAATATATAGGTATTTGTTATTTACGTAACAAAGGATTGAAGTTTTTATTGTGATATGATATCAAATATTTCAACTACATCTTATCTTAGCAAACGCACTTCATCCGGTAGTGTATTGTAAAATTTGAGTACGTTGATAATAAATATTTGTCTCCAGGTGAAATAAATATATTTTTATGCGTGTGTCGGTTATATAATATTATACATGAACGTAATTATTCCAGCCTAAAATGTTATGTTAAATATTCATACATAGAGGTTTTGCAAACTTTGAATCCAGCCCAAAAACCTATGATGAGCAAAACATATTACATATGCGCTCACTATGCCACTTAGTTGTAAGACAAAATCTGGTTTCCATGTTTATTTCGCGATTTATAATTAAGATTATTTTTTTCTCTTTGTTAACACCATATCTCCGTATTTTAAAAATCTCTGTATACCCAAGTAAAATTCATTCGTATGTATAATCAGTTTATTCCAGTCATTTTTTTAATGCCAATAATCGTATCCTCTGCTTTCTAAATCCATGAGAATCGATAGAATACGTACGAATAATGTCACAGTAGGCCACCGGTCAAAGGTGTGCTCTCCCGCGCCCACCGCCACATTTATCAAAAGATACGGTCGTTCATCTCAAACATTAGCAATCGCAACAATGCAATATTTCAGAATGTGCGTATCGGGAACCATTACTCTCCTACTGGTTTCCTTTATAAGTTTAGATGTCATAAAGATAGTTGGAGGCACGGTCTGCAGCTATCCCATTCGATCAGTTACTTGTTTGTAATCGAATCTAGCTTTTAGTTTTTTTGTTGTGTTTACTATTTGTCCTTCTATTGTGACCTTATTATCTGGTGCTATCTGTTTTAGTCATCAATCATGTTTTTGATACTTACATCATTCATTGTTAGAACAAAACGCGTCAAACAAAAAATCAAATAAAATGAATGTTTACAATATTTTGTTTATAACAAGCAATATACATACATGATAATAGTTGCGTTAGGCACAGTAAAAAATATTAACATCATTATAATGTGCAGTTCTTTTCAGATCACATAATATAAATCTTAAAGTAATAATTTTATAATAGAATACATTATCTTCGAACCGCCCTCATTGACTTCGATACGAAGGTTATACAGGGATCGATGATGATGATAAAAGTAAAGGCGGCGGTGAACCCAATAGTGGTATAGGCGAGTTCTTCGGTCACCCAACTCGTGAACATTCTCTTCTCGAGACCGTAGCAGAGGCAGATGGAAGCGCTGACAAAAGCCACAATACCGAAAATGATGTGCGTCAGCTTAGACAAATTCATCGGAAGGAATCTTCGCATTTCAAACGCCCAGAGTGAAGTCACACCATTTATCAAACTTAATACGGTAAACACTAACGCTACGAGAGCTGTGGAAGAAGAAAAATAATTAATAGGAATAAAGTATTCATTTAAAATTAAAAATATTAATATTAAGTGACTACTATCTTTAATAATCGGAAATTCTAGATCTGAAAACATTGATAGCTTATATCATCATTATAAAATGAAAGCAATGACCTAATATCAGATAATTTCGAAATCTAGATAGACTACAAAGAGTTATAAAACAATCGATAAGTGAAACAGACTGCATCGGTGGCATAGTTGTACAACGGTACGAAGCTGAGGTCTCGGGTTCGAATTCCGGGTTGGGCAAAGTGATATTGGTTTTTCTATTCATTATCAACCCGTAGTAAGAAATTTGTGCCAATATGGCGAAAGGCTTGCCCTCTATTACATCTTGGGACGGAACATACAAGGCGAAATGTGGATGTACTGGTAGCGCCTCTGCCTACTCTTTCTTGGATAAAGGCGTGAGTTTATGTATGATAAGTAAAACAAAGTATTATTGTGTATGGGCTTACCAAATTTTCCATGCAAAGTGTTCCAATGGACGCTCTTGTCAATGATCTTAACAAAACTACCCGCGATGGCCAATGCCGAGCCTACAATCTGTAGGATCCAGTGTGCACGCTTTTTGTGTACGAGTTTGAGGTGGCTAGACCATCCATTGCTGGGTGATAGACTTAGAATGGCTTGTGCCATTAACAGCTGATACTGAAATTAGAATAAAAGGTTAGTCCAGCATGTCAGGTTTCTTCAGCTTTTTGGACCTTTAAGGAAAGAGCCTAAAACGTAAAAGTCTGACAACGCATCCGCTATACCTTTGGTGTTGTGTGCGATGGGCCATGATTCATGGGCGATTTTGATAGTTTGCCTCCTATTTAATAAAATATTTTTTATTGTTTGTATAGGCAGATGAGCTATAGATCAGCCTGCTGGGGAGCGGCCGCCACTGTTTAGGCCGGACAAGTCAAGTTTCTCAAGAGAAATGGCAGGAGCACGGTTCAACTGCTGTTTGATGTTTATTTGTAACTACAGTAAATGTGCCCACTGCTGAGCACGGCACTCCTGTACAATTAAGAGTTCAATTGAGAAGACTCTATGAATTCATAACTAGAAAGAGATAACCCTGGTAGTATATAGCACTGATAATTATCTCTTAATTGATTAGTTAATTATAAATTTATTGGGTTTTATTTAAAAATATAGATTATTGTTTCCTAAACTAATTTACTTCAAATACCTAAAAATATTTATTCAGATTAATAATATAAAGTTCAAGAACTTGAATGTGTCAATCAGCACCACAACTTCTAGCTCTTATTTTTGTATTTGTTAGGTGATAGATAAATAAATAATGGCTCAAAATGGAAAAACAGTAACCATGATTACAAAAATGTACTTACGCCTAAAACACATAAGACAATGTGTTGAAGTGTAGCTCCCATCGGCAGACCATATTGGAACGCAAATATGAGCACTATACCCACAACAGCTCCAATTAGAATATGCGCTAGCAAGTTCATAACGGATTGAAACGTTTTTAAGTTGTAACTTCCTTGTGTATGTTGAGATGCTTGAGGTCCTTCCACTTCATTTTCCGATGGAGCCGATGGTTTAACCGTATTGGCACCATTTTCTGGATCACCTTGCAATCCAGGTTCAACAATATTCGGTGGCATTTTCGTATTAGGAAAATAACCTCTTGTGCACAACTCTTACGTTCAAATGCGTTTCGGTAAGCCAGATATTTCCTTATATTGTCTTTGGATCTTAACGGTTTGCGATAAAGTATAAATTGTTCACGCTTGCGCCGCGCCGGGGTTTTACTGACAGTGTTTATGCCATTTAATGTTTTAATTTTTCTGAAGGGGTTCCCCTTATAACTGGTTCTAAGAATTAATATGTAAAGGCAATTATAACAAATGATAAGGTTCATTGAGATAATTCTACTAATGCATGATGAATAAAGTATAAACAAACAAACTGTACCTATGTCGTATAATTCTGTATATCTTCTGAATATTGTATAGCGTATCATTTAGCAAATATATCTGATAAGTCGTTACGTTGTCAAAGATTAGATATGAATTGAGCAGGAATTTCCGAAGCCGATCGTATTTTTTACCGCAGACGTTAGGTAAATTTTTTATCAAGTCTGACGGTGACTAAGTTATCAATATGCCTACCTCATAAGTACATATGGATTTTTATTATACTTTGTACTATGTAATATTGAAGCAGTATTGTACTGTACTATACCATACTATTGGCCTGGGACATCCCATATCAGTCATTTCCGGCTCATTAATGTAAAATTTAATTGTGATAATTAATTTTCGACAGACCTCAAATATTTTTATTATGTTTAGCCTTATTACATTTATGAACTGTTCTAGTATTCGTAATAAAATTCGTGATAAATATATTTTCATCGTAAATATTTGTATCGTCATTTTCTTTGTTGCTGTCTTTAATTGTTTATGCCACTACGTGTACAATTATAGCAGTCCGTAATTAAAGCTATTAATTTTAGACAAAACAAATGTTTTATTAAGGGGCATCTGAGGTCGCTTCGCCACAGACGTCAAGTCAGTACAAATTGTGGCTTAGACCGCTCACGCGCAACTGCCCACAATTATCAATTAACGTGTTTGTATCGTGATGTAGGTATTAATAGATCGCTTATCAATCTTGGTGGTTCTACTGAACCATTTGGCCTACTCTTGACATTCAATTTCGATTAGTTCCATTAAATGCCACCCCGATCTAGTAAAATAGAATAAAATCGTGCGCTAGTAGTGTTAAAAGGTACCAAAGTGACATGTGGATTCTAATTCTAATTGAAACTATTAAGCTACCACTGTATTTGGAACAACAGTAGTGTTACGAGTATTTAGGTCAGTCATTAATTTCCGATATTAAATATTATTATTTATTGAAGAATAGTTTTAAATGTGTATGCAACGTTATTCCCTTTGATAAGAGTCCTGTTTATGTGGCTTCTGATTGAGCCAATAATTGTGACAGTTTTACAATTCCTTGATATTGCACGTGTAAAAACAAAGGAATTTTCTTAAAGTCGTCGTATACACATTTGATACCAGTATCTGATAACTTTTATGACAATTGATATGATTTTGGCAATCTTATCTACTGATAGTATACACGTATTAATCTCTATTATTATTATTATTTATATTTTTACTTTTAAGTATCTCTCTTTTCAGAGGCTATACTCTTACTCCGCGAGCTTTTGGCCAAACGGAAAGAGGAAAATTAAGATCTCGTTAGTTATTGATAGATAAAAATTTTGGGACAATTCGGCATGTGTTTAAAATAGCTGCTTTTTGCAACTGCGTATATGTGAGAGGGGGCATATCAAGACTTTTTAAACTAGTATGGAGTGTGTGGGGAATGACACCCGTAGATGAGACGATAATTGGTATTGTTTTAACTGTCTGGGCCTGCCATTGTGTCTTAAGTTCTATTGCTAAATCTGTATACTTGGCTAACTTTTCAGTAAACGTAGAAGTAAGGTTATGTGTGTTTGGGATAGCAATGTCTATTAAATATACTGCTTTATTTTTCTTATCATAGAATGTGATATCCGGTCTATTGCAATTAATTGTTTTATCTTTATTATTATTATTATTATACCTCTTCTGATTTGGGTTAGGGTTAGAGAGACTAGAACAGTACGGAGGTTAAGGGTAATCATGATTGAGACGTCATTTTAGTCATAGCATCGTTAATGTATTGCGAAACAGAAATGTTGCAAGCATGATGGAAATTGATGCCATGAAGAGTTATAGTGGCTAAATTCGATGCAGATGTAATTGTCTCAAGACATATCGTATTGTGATTCATAGTGCCAAAAACAAAATTTTAAAGTACGCATACTCGGCTAATATTCAACACGTATCGCAAAAGATGATCAGTTAGTAAGAGTAGTGCAATGGTCATATTTTGTCGAAAAATACCGCAACAAAATATATTTTCTTATACTCTTTGACTGTTACAATTTCTTACGTTATTATTTCTATATATTAATTAAAGTTCCATAAAATACATATATTAATTACAAATGAAAGTCAATAATTCTGTTCATGTACAATATATTGTATAAAAGTATAAATATTTAGGATTATTTCTTAACTTAGTTCATAGTTCGGTTACTCCAACACAATGTTTTACGAAGAGTATTTTAATCGATATAAAGTATATGTACGTATTAATGTTCAACGGTAATCACATCACGCAGGGCTCACTACATTGGAGTTATAATTTATCACAAAGATAGTTTAAGTCTGCATTCGGGACTTTATCACAATTGGCCACGAACTGTATGCGTGTGTTAATGCAAAATATAAAGTCAAGAGCAATAACAGATAGCTGGATCAATGCAATGCGGTCGTGACCCTTAACCATCTATATTAATTCTGCTAACACTACTGTTTGCATTTTCCTGTTGCATTTCATTATGAAACCATCTAATACTTTTTACACAAATGTGAGTAACAAAAAACACATCAAATAGATCTCACATGTCGCCGCCAAAGTTTTCCGACTTAGATGAGTGAAATCGCTAACTAGCCCACCAACAAAAAGTTGCCGACATAGGCCGGCGGGTCGGCGGCTTTGGTGTGTATTGCGTATTGATAAAACACCCGGACGGAATTTGATTAAATACTTTATATTCGCAGTTGATAGAATTAGATTGATAATTTATAGATTTCTATAAATAAATACTTATTCCTAATGCTATCGTTTCTATATTTATTCTCTCTATGTCCCGATTAGCAGCTAATACAACTTACATAATTCTATTACGCTAATACTGCAAATATTGTTGTAATTAATTCGGTTCTGTAATAAAGCTGTTCTTACATTGGATACGGGGTTGGTCTATGATTTAGAGAGGTTAAGTCTTATTCCACCACACTCTAGTACTGGTTGGTAGACCTCACTTTTAGATTTTCAGACTTACTATTTCCTTTCACGGCATTTGTACAAAATGGAAACTAAGATCCACGCTCAGCAGTTTTCTCCGTTTACAATTAGGCTATCACGCGCTTTAAATTGTGCTCTAAATAAATACTATTGATAAAAGTTTTTCTAATCTATGTAAAAATAGTTTGCTCCCAAATTATTTATGGAGAAAACCAAATATTATCTAGAGAATAAACCCTTAGACTTCCTGTAGAAAGTAATGAATGGATCAATGATGATGATAAAAGTAAAGGCAGTTGTAAATGCTATTATTGTGTAGGTTAAAGGCACCGAAGCCCACATTCTGAAGGACATCTTGTCGAATCCGTAGATAAGGGAGATCGATGATGCAGCGAACGCGACGATTCCAAAGCAAATGTGACTTAATTTTGATAAGATTCCGGGTACACACCTCCTCAATTCGTGCGTGTACATCGAGGCTAGACCGTTTACTAAACTCACTACGGTAAATACTAAAGCGACCAATGCTGGAAGAAAAAAATATTATATGAGCAGTCATATCAAGTAGGTCAAAGTATTAATATAATTTTTTTCCGATATGCTCATTTATTTAAAAGAAATGCACCAATAGTGAAATTACAAAAGCATTATATTTAATTGCTTTTGAGTATAGTTTATCCCAATCTAAATAGGTGGAAATCTACGTACTAATTTAAAAATATCAATAATATCAAGTAACAGTTATAATTTAAAAACTTTTAAAATGCCACTTACCGAATTGTCCGTGTAGTGTATTCCAGTTAACAGCTTTGTCTAAAGTTTTAATGAAACTACCAGCGATGGCTAATCCAGAGCCCATAACTTGCAGAACCCAATGCACACGTCTTTTGTGAACAAGTTTCATATTTGCTGTCCATCCATTACTAGGAGACAGAGTTAAGATACCTTCCGCCATTAACAATTGGTACTGGAATTAATTAAAATTTTATTGTTTTTGTTCCTTTTTATTCTTTTTACATATTATAATTTTGTAGACACTGATAGGTACCCGAATTTATGATGATAGATTTGATTTTTTTTAAGTAATTAAAAACTAGATAGGACCTTAACAATTAAACTCAAATACCTGATTCTATGAATTCAAGGAATATATAAACACAGAAACTTACCCCGATTACACATAATACAATGTGAAGCGGCGTCGGACCAATGGGCAGTCCAGTTCTTAGAGAGAACAGTAATGACACGAACACTGTTGCTCCTATGAGGATATGAACCAGACAGTTCAAGGTAGACTGGAATATTTTCAGCTTGTAATAATTATCTGCTTCTTCTGCAGTTGGAGGCGCACTTGTCGCGGGTATTGTTGCAGATTTTGGAATCACATCTTCAGCATCAACTACGTTCGGAGGCATTTTAAATTTTTGTACTGCGAGGCTACCGGTGAAAGACGATCGTGAAATTGTAATGAGCAAAGAATTAAATCTAATTTTGTTTTATGTACACGCAGCGCAGATAAAATTATGCTTAGCGATAACTAGATATGGAGGCAATCGATTTTTATTATCGATGTATTGTTTGTATTAGATTAGAAGAATATCATCATTTTCCTCTTATGTTCAATTTATATATTTTTGTGCCATATTAATCCAAAATATTATCTATTTTTGGGTATTAGGGTACTTTTAAGGTGAAAAGGTGTGAACAAATTTGGACATTCATGTGAAACTTTTGTCTAGCCTTTTACCAATAGTTAGGAAATAAGTAAAATTCGTTAAATGAGCCGAATTTATGTAATTACTAAATATATTTTTGGTCTATTGCCTGTGAACCGTGAGGTATTGGATTTGTGTTGAGTAATCTAACTTGTGTAGGTTTTTCAGTGTCACAATTTTTATATGATTGGCACGGGATTGATATTTGTCGGTGATACCACATCAGGTATGCTGAATTGGTAATTTGAAGAGCGTTACCGAAAAGGTCTCTAATGGAGGTCCTCTACTCTGGCATAATGGATAGACAACTTAATGACGATTGTAAACAGTCGCTGAATGCAGGTCACTTTCAACAGGTTTCTATGGATCCTTCGCAGATACCTACGAGTATGTATGCAAATGGAAGTCACAAATGTATGAATGCAATATCCGATTGCAATAAAAATATTTTTACGAATCCGTAAATGTGTAACATAATTTGCGTAAACACGAGAAAGGATTAGTCGATATCAGAGTTTAATATATCACCTTACAATTGCTATACATGAAATATATGTCGAAATATCGATACTACTTGAAATACGGCATCCCTAATTCGTACAAAGATATGCAACAGTGACTTTGTCGCGTATCAATTGATAATGATGTTAAGTGATTTTGCTATCAAACCAATCAATTACTCTTATAATTTACTTGGGATTAATTATTCTCATTGATAGAACGCGAACACGCGCTAAACAGGAAATGATAAGAGAGCGTGAGGTGCTCATGCCCTTAGCAAATGTTGCAGAACTGCGAATTCATGTATACGAATGGATTGGTTGGGTTGGTACCAATGTCTCACAGAATTCCGACGTGAAGCAACAGCTTTGCTATTACTTTTCATTTGGTGGGAAACACTGTCGGTTACCTGAAAGCTGGTTGTAAGATACTCGAATTCACAAGAATCCTTATAACGCTTCTTGGTTGACGGTAGTGGCTAAGAATTCGTCTTCGTAACCAACGTTTCAGGTTCATCCTGTGCCTAATGCACATCTGTATTTAATAGGCACATAGCGCGGAGAACTGATGGTTGATGGGGCCAAGAAGTTGTCGAATGGAGGCCACGTAGCGGAAAGCGCAGCGTAGGACGTCCACCCACAAGGTGGTCAGACGACCTGGTAAAGGTCGCGGGACGTCGCTGGATGCAGGCTGCCTCCAACAGGTCACTGTGGAAATCATTGGGAGAGGCCTATGTTCAGCAGTGGACTTCCTTTGGCTGATGGATGATGATGATGATGATGATGATTTAATAGGCTGGTACAATTTTGTCGACATGCGAAAGATCTACGTCATTGGATAATTAGACTGAACTATTCCCACCATTTAATGTGTTGTAGTTACTTTGTTGTACCAGTATTTAAAAAAATACTTGAATTGCAAAGGGTATTAAATTTTATCTATAATATTTTGCAGATCAGCAGTTTTTTCTTGTGCATTTTATTGCTATATTTTTTTAATTTTCCTTGAATGGATGTCAAGCATAGCATTTTTATCATCAGATGAGCCGCAGCAGTGTCGATATTTCATGATAAATACTGATACATGTATCTATATGATAACTATTACTATCTACAGTATAAAAGGAAAATATCATTAATTGGCTTTATAGATGACAATACTTGTAAATAGATTCAAATAAATAATGCTGTAAAATTTATTACTGTTTATGATTTTATTATGTTTACGTTTATTCACGTATATTGATATTTAATTATACCTAGGGAGTAATCGTCCACACATCCACCACTGCAACTCCGGTCAGGTAGGATCGACAGTGGCTTGCAATGAAATGTCACCGACCGCCGAAGCTTGGTGAGTCTTTTAGGGACACTAGCTTATTAATGTATCGGCCAATTAGCGTAGGTACTAGCCAGTACGATGGCCTCCATGGCGCAGTTGGTGAGACGCCGGCTGCGAAACGAGAGGCCGCGGGTTCAATACCCGAACCAAGACAAATGTTTGTGAGACCGAAAAGTCTCTCGTAGTTTCTGATACCCACGACACAAGACGCGATCTTAGTGTGGGCTCAGAACTATATATGTGACTGTTTGGTGTATTTATTATTTATTTATTTATTCCGCGCATCTGAGTGTCTTAAAAGCTGCAAACTGTATGTGACTGTTGGGTTATGTATTTTTTTATTATAACGGCCAATTAGCGTAGACACTAGCCAGTATAAAAAAGGAAGTAAATAAATTGCTAATTGCATATATTACACAACACACGTCCACTGCGCTCGCATTTCGCTGTGAGATTTGACAGGTAGATTGAAATGTAGGCCAACTGTGGTTTGCATATTTAACGTTAACCGTTTCGGTTCTGACTAATGGAGTTAAGCCTCTTAGAGTGAGGCTTTAGCGTAAAGCACAGGCTTTGGGGGCAAATCTGTACCTTGATTAAACTATGGATTTGTACCTTTTGTAGGTACATAGTTATATTACACGTAGTATATCGTAGTATTGTATCTTAATGGATTGAATTTTAATTAGGATTGTAATTACGCACGTCATTTTTGTTGTGTTCATCGTCTTATTGTTCTAGTAGCGTGCGGCTCGTGTACCGTGAGCTGTTGGATTCGTTTCTCTGATCGGAAAATCCTATGTGAGTGTGTTTTAGATTAGAAAAAAATATGTTGTCTGGAGCTGGCATTTGAAAAAGGCTCCAGCGTTGCCCTCCATTCGCCCTTTGGGAGTTGGGGCAGATATAAATTAGGATCACAACTGATACCCGGGCCGTGTGTAAATTCACGGATCAACTAATCTACTTTTATCAACTGTTTTTTTTTATTTCAATGAATGGCGAGGCGGGCATGCGCGTAGGTTATACAACCGCTCATGGACGGCAGCAAAACCAAACAACACCATGAATTACAAAGCAATGCTTGGCATTCCACTGCGCTCGCCACCCTGAGACATAAGATGTTAAGTCTCAATATGTCTAGTAGTTACTCTGGCTACAATATCCTTTAAACCTTAACACAACAGTGCATTTACACTGCTGTTTGGCGGGAAAAAATAAATAGATTTCATTTGAAATTACGGAATTATGGTCGAAAACCTTTACTACTATTAAACGCTATAGTGTTGCAAGATTTTATTCTATTTCTACTTGCCGCCTTACAGCCTTAAAGCCTGTCCTACCCGGGTTTCGAACACTTAAGACCCTGAAGACCATAGCTTTGTAATCGTACCTTAGAACAACTACGCCACCGATTCTGCATGTATAGTATCTATACGGGGTGCATGTATAGTCTTAAACGGACCAATTATAGATGAACGCTTCCCGCTTATATCTTAAACCAGCAAATGTTTGATATCGAGATAGCTATTAATGTGGCAATAGGTAGTCTTTTGTAAGTAAATTACAGTTTGGCAAATTGTCCATTAAACGATACGTGTAAATTAATATTTAGTAGATGAAAATATTTGGTGAAGTTTGCTAATTCATGCTGGTGATTTAGAATATAATATGTATATTTATTGAAGTAAAAAAATATTTGTTTTTTTAAGGTAATTTAAGTGTGCAGGAGAGAATCAGTCTCGTGCCCTGCAGTAGGACATGTAGCGGCTGATTTACGCTAACTGCAGGAATTTTAAATGTGCTTAAATTTCTAGGCAATCTTTGTAGAACAAATGGTATTCATTCAAAAAAAACCTTGATCTTGTAATTGTATGAAATATAGCTTCTTCCATCCAATGTTTTTACGTGGACATGTTTTAGACTCAGTTGTAATGGGCGATACCGAAGCGCGATCGAAATGCCTTATCTCATATTTATTCAGTTTATCCGTGTATAATTTTCGTCATACTGATACAGATCACGATATTAATACAAGTCATAATGATTGACAAATTATTCCAAGAAGTTTGTTGATTTCTGACTGATTAATTCGGTTAGTCGGTAGCTTCGATAGTGCGCTTAAGATATTGGCTGCTTCGATGCCCTAATTTAAAAAAAATCTAGTTGTGCATAGTGATTCTGCCCGATGGCAATTACAGTTTGATTCTGATAGAAGATCGAGTGGTTATGGAGAAAACATCATCACAATACGCCACAATGATGCCTGTTTGTTTATTCTTC
Organism: Deilephila elpenor; assembly: GCA_949752805.1. Classification (NCBI taxonomy): domain Eukaryota; kingdom Metazoa; phylum Arthropoda; class Insecta; order Lepidoptera; family Sphingidae; genus Deilephila; species Deilephila elpenor. The sequence continues at coordinate 7,707,166 of OX457108.1, forward strand.
CCGCCCACTATAAGTAACCAGAGTTAGAAATTAAATCATTAGAATCAAGATTAAAATAGCAAGGAGGAAAACTGCGGATCATCAAACTGTGCCATAGCAATATGATTTATTCTTTGCGTGTCTTTGTTGATTGGAAATTGGAATATATAGTTCGAGAGTTCAATCCTCTTAGAAGCGTCCCTAAGTGACGTCATCCGTTAAAAGTATTTTTATAGACTTGATCCGACAAAAGCGCAAGTAAGTGCAGTGTCGGATTAAGGCAGCGCTCGACCGGAGCATATTGCTTCGCGGGGCCTTTGGCTTACTATAGAATATCAGTTTTAAAAAACTATGCTAATAAGGAAGTTTCACATCAAAAATATCTACAAACTTTCACCTCCCTTTTAGCCGAGGAACTATTTTAAACAAAGGACCCGTAGCATTTTTTTTACCTGTGTGGAAAGTAAGTATTCGACCATCGTTGCCTACGACAACTCCAGTCGGTTGGTATCAAGCTATCTCCGAAGTCGCCTTTTATAAATAGAATCTAAAGAGAGAAAAAGAGGACTGTAATAATAAAATAGTGGTGGCTTTCAGTGGCGAAGGGTTCTTACAAGCCGATTCCTAGCAGCACGCCTTATAATTTAAAGGAAATTATTAATTATTTACATTTTTTTAAACAAGTTATATGAAGAAAATAATCAAATAATAAACAATATTAAAATAAATATAAACAATAAACAAATGTTATTCGATATTAATAAACAAAATATTATCGATCAATTAATAACACAACGACAAACGCATTGCGCGATGTTCAACGTAAGTACATGCATACAAAACACGCGGCCGCCTAGATCCCGATGACGTCACGTCAGGCTACAAGGACACAGCACGAGTTCCCGTTGCTCTCGCGCTCATTTCCAACGCATTATTTGCCATCTCTGTTACACGTTTGTTGCTCAGAACTGCATGCAAAATTGCACCTTAAAACCCTTGGATTTTAAGGTCTAAATTTATTTGTAGAAATACGACGATATTTGCTTGTGAATATGCCGGTGGGCCTACGGCTTATAAAGTAATTTGCCAGTTCGCGCCTCTTTTATTTCGTGTTTATAATAAGAAAATATTATTTACTACTGTGTTGTTTCAGTATATATGTATAATGCGGTGTCTATTTTTAGGTTTGTATATAATTAATGGGTAATTTATGAAATTTTACTGGTTTCGAAGTGCAAACAGATTTATCTATTTAGCAAAACTTTAATGATGAATGAAACTTGATAATGTCGTATGTATCGTTTTATCTCATGAATTGCATTATTATGAGGTAATTTTAAAAATGCTGCATTTACGTAATTAATAAAGGGACTGGAAATTATATTAAATTTGATAATACATTTAAGTACCAGAGAAAGAACGGCAACTGACAAGTTTTAATTATTTAATAAATATTGTAATGCCGTATTTTTGTTAGCGTTGATTCAAAATAGGACATACAAACATAACCCACGCCTGCATCCCATGAGGGTTGCCAGATTCGATAGATCTCCAGTTAGCTCTATACTGGCATCGTTTTACTTTCGTCCACTTACATCAATCTCTTCATCTTTTTTTATATATAAGGAACGTTTGAAATTTTTTTTGTCGATCAATTTCAAAACAGGCTAATGTTGTCTTTTGCATTGAATCGAAATTTACTTTAAAAACGTTAAAAAAAGCACCTAACGGGCACAGTGCTATTCCGTGCAAGTGTTGTATGAAAATATAGTAAGTATTACTAAGCAAATATGTCGCTCAATATCTTACGTACATAACGGAGTAAAAATATAAGTATGAGTACCTACTTGTTAATTTAATAAAACTAGTCACCAGAAGTATCGGCTTCCCTTTTGAAAAAAGTCACCCTTCGCCACTGGTGGCTTTAAGGATAAGGATTCCTTTATCTATACATATAAAAAAAATTCAAGCGATCGATGTCTATAAAAGGAAGATTAATGAGAAAAACTAATATGGAAGGTCTGTATAAACGTAATAGAACCCAAAACAATGATTTTTAAAATTTTTGTCTGTTTGTCTGTGCGGTTTTGCGCGATGAACTCAGACACGGCTTAACGGATTTCGATGAAATTTGGTATAGAGGTAGCTGACACCCTGGATAAACACTTAGGTTACTTTTTATCCCGAAAAATGTAGTGTTCCCGTGAGATGAGGAAGGAATGCCGGTATATATATATATATTTTTATACGTATATTCAAAGGGTTGGGATTGGACTGGATTACATGCCTTGATTGACAATGAGACGGGTCGGGCGGGATATAACTGGACGGGACGGGATAGGAAAGGAAATTCCAAATAAAGTTAATTTCCAATAAAGTTAATCACGCAGACGAAGTTTGCGGGCAGAAGCTAGTTGTAAATAAAAATATACCATCGCAATTTTAGATTGTTTGTGTCTAAATATATATTTAGTTTTAGTTGATCCCAAAGTTCATAACCACCTAATACCAAGTGAAACAAGTACTTTCGTTTCCAAATGATATTTTGTTAACTTTTATTGGGTCACGTGTACTACATTAGTATAAGCATCGGCCGGCCAATATTCGTTCCAATTTGCAAATGTTTTCCATTATGAAATGACGCACGCTTGAAAAACGGCCGAGGTCCAGGGTTCACATAATACACCCGCATCGGTCAGCACAATTAAGGGGTCCCATTTGGACCTTTGCTAATGGAATTAAATCCAATTAGATTTTAGGGTTACGAGGTGAAGTTTGCCGACGGTAAACAAATGGCTTTCTATTACGGCTTACACCTGCTGTTTGGTCTATTTGTCCGAAGATAAATTTGTATCAGCGCCGTCTTCGTTATTAATTTGTTTCGCTGTTCAAGAAACGTTGGATTGTGCCAGTTGCTTAATGTTGACATCAATTAAATTAATTGGGGAAAATGGGGTTTTGTTAACGTTTTGTTTTTAGGTTATAGAAATATGTAAATAACTATTTCACAAAATAAGTATTGTTAAGTTTTGAGATGGAAATTTAAGGTTCATATTTGAAAAAGTGTACATATAGTTTATACATGTAGATGCTTTTGCTCTATAATCAAATCTGATTGATATATTTTGATAATCGAACCGACGAATAACTATCAGAGAAAGTGAAAAAAAAATATGTGTTAGTGACGTCATCAGTCATCACATCTAGGAAATAAACTATTTGTCAGGAAGGAAGTGGCACCAAAACTGTTTTCCTCCGTTTAATGAACGCTCCGATCTGCGGATTGTATACACGTCATTACGTTACATTTCCGCTGAATCTACGAACACATGCCGGTGGCAACTTTTTCTCAACACAAACATCACTAGATAAAATCAATAAGAATCCATCTCACGAGTATCTCAGATCAAACACGCCAAGTGTTCCGAAGTTGTTTGGCTTCGAGCGCGCTGGGAGCAGCATATTTGATAAAATCCGAACTTCTACCAAGAACATTTTCTCGGGCTACAACATTTCTTGCTACGTGTGGTTTTCGATCAAAGTTTTCCATTCCATCGTCCTCGGCGGGGTGTTGTGAATCTCCGATAATGCATCTTTGAACAAAAACGTGACGTGTAGGAAAATTGTTGCATTAGCTTGCTTTATGTCTCCAGCATCATAGTGAAAACTTTTTTATTGCATTGATTGACGAGACGAGCATGCCATTCGCCTGATGGTAAGCGATACGACCGCTGATGGACAGAATTAATATCAAACAACATCATGAGCTACAAAGCAATGCTTGGCATTCGACTGCGCTCACCATTCTGAGACAATATGTTAAGAGTAATCATATCCAGTAGTTAGTCTGGCTACAATGTCTTTTAACCGGAACACGGAAGTGCATTTACACTGTTGTTTGGCGTGCATTTACACACCTGGCATAGATAATGTATGATGTCTGTGTAAATGGATATTTAATAAGCCTATAAATACATATATGAAGTATTCGGTTTCATACATTTAATATTCTTTATTAATTATTTTCGCTTGATATGTTTGGACTTGTCATAATTTGCTTATTGTTAGCATTCACTAAGATAGCCAACAGGCGTACGGCTTTAGATAATTCGTAGAGCTCAATTGCGTTTTTTATTAATTTGAATTGAATTTGATTTTTATCTTTGGTTATGGTTTTGATGAGGAAAAAAATGTGATCTTAATCTTATACTCGCAGCTCAATCCAGTTTCACCCGGTTGCAATTAATGCCTTACTTAAAGTGGGTTATTTTGAGAAGTGTACATATGTAATTAATAATTTAAGTAATATGCACACCGCGATTCACCTAAAGAATACATTTTTTGTATAAAAATATCCTATTGCATCTTGCCTATTTTAGTTCAAGGCTATTTCTTCAATAATGTTTCAGGAGCTACGCGCTATATATTCGAATGACCTGCGAATGTATAACAAATTAGTCCGTAGTGTTGCATGTCGTTTTCGTTTTTGGGCTATTTACAAGACCATACATATTTATTTCTATTATGCATCTATTGTCTGCTAGGCAAATTTGCTTAAGAATAACATCCGGTATAAAAATATAAGAACATTCCAAAAATACCATAACTATATGGCCTAACCACTCTCAATCGATTCTCTCGATTGTAGAGTAGGCCCGTGCCCTGCAGTGGGACGTATATGGGCTGATATAGATATAGAATTCCAAAAATACCAAGTAAAAAGTTCTTCTAAAAGGCAATTTGTAACAAGTCCCGCGCGTATTTAACAAGTCTGTATAGGAATCACTGAATACGTCGGAGCTAAGAATTCCCCTGGCCTAAGGCGAAAAATTCAATAACATAGAGACATTTGTTAGCAGGACCGGCTTTCATTTGGCGGTATCTCCCCTAGGCACTTAAGTTTACATTAAACTTGTCCAAGCGCGAAATTGATCTTTTAGTGAGGGGTTTCCTCAACGAAAATATAAATTGAGAACCGACGCTATTGATATTTCGCTTCAATGTTGAAATTTTAACTGGAGATTCATACTTTGTGTGATCTATTGCGAAGATTCTTCGAGTCTTTTGTTCGGTTATTGTTTGAATGAGGGAAGAATTGAGTGAAATAAAATTGTGTTTACGTAGTTTGTAATATTGAGTAATATTAAGTGTTATGAGCGTAACTTATTTATTTTTGTGTAACAATTGAAATAGAGAGCATAGTATTCTTTTTTTTGGATATCGATAATGTATAATTTCAATGAGATTTTATCTTTGGACAGAGATACAGTTAACAAATATATTTCCAAAGACTGGTCTAATAGGTCTGAATTGGTGACTAAAAAACGACATTGACTATTGACATTGACTATGACGACATTGAGTTTATTAAAAACTATTTCCTGACCTACTAAAGGTCAAACCTCAAACGGCATAGATTAGCTATAGTAAGAGAGTATAGTAAGAGCTTGACCTAAGAGTCGAACCCAGGACCTTACAGTTCATAATTCACTCAAGCTCCCATTTGAACAATGACACGATTATAAACGAATTAGATTATAAATAACAAGAATTGCAACACCTCGTCTAACTAAAACCTTTGTCTTTTAACCTCGAAATATTTAGTGCAACAAGTAAATACTTTGAAAATCCTGTCTCATTCTGATCGTGAGCTTTTCTCTAAGTAGTTCAAGCTCTTTATACAGGGTGCCGGTTGCGGCACCACTATGTAACGTGCCACAACACTCCACTAAGCTCGTGTCACCTTTGTCATACAGTGTAGATTCAGGATTGTATATTATATTATGTTTACTTGTATTGCCTCATCCATGTGAAAAAAAATTCAGGAATAAAAGTGTCGCTATATATTTTCCTGGGATAATAAGTACCCTATTATTATCCGAGGTATTGACCATCAAATATTAAAATATTTTTTCAATTTGAACTGGTTCCTGAGATTAGCGCGTTCATATAAACAAACTCTTCATCTTTATATATTAGTGTAGATTGTAATTGTAAGTGATACTTAAATTATCAACAATTAATAAATTTTACGTTAATAATTTATTATAAATAAAAAAGGATTTAGAGTCAACCAACCCGCACTGGGCCAATGTGACTGTATTCCCAAAGGGGCTGATGTGCGACAATGGGCATAAAAATTTATAAGCCAATATTAGCCATTTATTCTGCAACATGGATGACATTAAGTTGCACTGACCTCAGGTAACTATGGATTAAAATTAGGCGGTTAAAGAATATGAGTTTTGTTAACAATTCAATTGTGGGTATTGCTTTTCTATCCGTATATTTTCAAGACTAAAAAAACCGTATAAAGCATTGGAGTGAAAAATATGAAAGGGTTAAGTTTATCTTGAGGTTGGAAAGTTCGAAATTTTGATATCAGGTAGGATAAGCAAGGGACGGAATATTTCGTTTTCAATGAATATTCAGAACGCAATGGATTGAGAATTGATGGAAGTGACTAATATTAAAACATCTTTTATCAACTATTGATAAATTAACATAAATTATTTATATAATAATAATTTTAATTACATGTAACGCAATTACTGTTTTTATTTTCGAGGTAAAATATTAAAAAGAGCAAAAAATAGAACCGGGTTGTTTTTATTCCAAACTTTCCTTGTGACTCAATGTACATAAATAGTAAATATTTACTGGCGAGAGTCGAGATAGTTATGCTAGTCTGCTGGAATACGGATATTCAAAGGTTAAGGCGTAACGCACGGTGTTCTACCAACAAATATGGTGATTCATTTTCAGATGGATGTGAATAACCTACCACGAGCACTGCAATCTCCGGCAATCATGCTCAGCGTATAAAGCGACACCAAAGCATCGACTATTACATACGCGTGTACAAACCGAGGGTGGAATCGCTGGCACTTCCATACACGCTTTATGTCAAGGAACGCCCTTACCCTCAAATCTGAGTAGGAGTGGAACGTAATCAAGGATTAATTTTCTACTTGGATTATTTTCAATCCACCTTCATGTGTGAGGCTGGGTGTATCTTCAATTTAAACGGATCCTTTACTTAGTTGACAATTTCGTGCGAATATTCATATTATAGGTATTTCGGAGTAGCAAAGATTTAACATATACTAGCGGTCTGAACCAGTTTCGCTTGGTTTAATTTTGTCGCTTTTGCGTTACGATATTTTTATGTAACATATTTTTAGATTCTTTTCCATTTTGTATACGAAGAGCTAAAATTAAAGACATGTAGGATAATTCTATGTTTTTAATGGTAATATTTATCGAATGGAAAGCAAATGAGCAAACCTGATGGTAAGTGACTTATGTCGGTCGGTCTGATGTCAGCCTTAATGATAGTTCAGGCGCTCTTCTTGAGAGGCTCTAGGTAGTATCGGCCTTGAAATAATGCCAAGTGATATGGTTTACATGCTTCTACCAACCGACGCAGGGCACTTTGTTATCCAGTACTTTGACATTCACGGATCAACACACATTAAGTCCAATGAACATATTTTTATACTGCCATACCGTCATAGATGCAAAATTAAACGAATTTAATTATGAATGAGTGGCTATTCACATCTGAGCATTTTGTGAGCGTAACGCACGAACAATATCGCTGAAAATGTTAAATTTACGTGTGCTCACATACAAGTGAATAAGGTGCTCTCATTTTACGCCTTGCGTGCAAAGATTTATGATGGCGTTAAAATAAAATACATTTTCATCCTTGGCCTCAGCAAGAAGTGGAATTAGAAAAATCTACATAAATAATACCTGCTTTCATATTCAGCGGACGTATATTACGGATATGATGACACTTATTGCATTTAAGGATATAGGACTGTGCGTGTTACGTCTTCTGTTAAAGATATAAAAGATACTAATTACTTACGGCGTTATTCATTGACAATTTTAAAACTCATTTAGTTTTCGAATGTTTTATCCCTTTCGAAAGACTTTCGAATTCAGTTAGCGCGAAGAAGACACAACATTCGATAACTAAAATAGGTTTTAAAACTGTCTTTGAATATGGCCGGCTACAGAATTCAGGTTAAATTTTAAAGTGGTTTGTTTACGCATTTGACAGTATAAAATGAAGTTGCAAATCTGAAAAGTGTAATATTGCCATCATGGATTACGCTCGTATTGCAAGAAAATTGGTGAGAAGTCTTATCGGATGATCCTCAAATAACTGCAGATATTAGTTTACATATAAACTTGTAAGAAAACAGAGGACCATGTTTAGTACTTTAGAGTTTCAAAAAGAAATGACTAATTAATGTATTTTTAAATTTGCTTTCCGAAAGTCGAAGTAAAATTTCGTAAATAACAAATTCTTAGCTGTTTAAATAAACACTCGCTATTTTGCCTTAAATGAATTTAAAGGGTAAAAAACCTAATTCTGTTGAACGCTATTTCGTCGGCAGTTACTTTAAGCACTCAATTTATTTCCAATTAATCAGATTGCTACAGTGCAAAGAAGTATCTAATTGTGGGCGCCAACTTCTAGCTGAGCTAAACGAAGCCACTGGAAGGAAGCCTTCGCTAACCAGAAGCGGATATTATAAAATTTATGGCCGCGGCAAAATAAAACGAGATTTCTACCTTGCGCCGAGTCTCCTATGAAAGCCTTTGATTTAATACTCCGGTTGCTTTAGTTATTTACAGCGATTGCTTAATCAAGCTCTCGAGATGGTTTTTTAATTGAAAAAATGTTTATCCGTTCATTTGGTTTTCTAAAAATACTAATGTTTTCTTTATTTACGAAATTATGGAAATATTGTTAATCTGGAAATCAATTAGAACATAGATGAATCCTTGTACCTTCAAAGAGACTTTGTGCTAGTTCCCAAAAACATCCAAGGATAGGCCTTGATGTAAGGGTAGACAATTATGGAGACAACGGATGTTCGCCTATTATATTATATAATAATTCATTGGGTTAATAAACGTCGACAAAAATTCGTTTTTATTAAATACCTGTTTTGTAAACTTAATTCACTATTAAGGCTCTAGCCTAACATATATACAGCGCAGTATCATTTCATACCGCTGTTTCTGCAGCAGACATGCCGTTCGCCTAATCTTTTTGGTATCCGAATCGGTATTCGCGTGCCGATTGCCGCTTGGCTGAAACTGGATAGAATCAGGTCTTTCGTCACTCTCGTTAGTGAGCAAAGTTCAACAGAAACTGGAGCGATAGGCTTTCAAAATATAGGGCAGATGCGATACACCTGCTGTCACAAACAGACAACCTGCTCGTTATTTCGTCACTGGCAATGAGTTTCGGTTTAAAGGTGGTTTTTGTGTGAGCCTAGGTTTTGTGTTAATTTCTATGGTATGTAAAGTCCGCAAATCTGCGCTAGGCCAGCGTGGTGGCCTAACCCGTCTCAATCGTACTCTCGATTTTAGAGGAGGTCCGTGCCCTGTAGTGGGACGGGCTATATGGGCTGATAAAGAAATAGATTGGTGTTAATTATATTGTAGTTTTAGTAAACAAAGTATTATTTAAAATTGAATTATAAATATGTTTATTCATAAAGCTGACCTGGCTGGAAAATAATTACAAATGCAAAATATTTTAAATAGTATAATTAAACATGTAGAAGTATTCAAAATTATTATTATTTGTACATTGTAATCATTCAACTGAAGTGTGTCAGTAATTTTTATGACTGCCATTCATTGTGTAATATGGAAAATAGTAAAAATAAGATCTTATTCACCCTCTCTCTAACTCTTCAGCCACAGAAAGTCCACTGCTGAAGATATGCCTCTCCCATGGATATCCACATTCCACAAAAACCTGTTGGAAGCGGCCCGCACTCTCATTCTCATTCACTAGACTATAATATTTCAAATGTTTTTGCGATTACACGTGTATTTTCTCTAAAGCTACCGCACGATTATACCAAGATTAGTCAGGTAATATAAATTATCACCACTTAATAAATCAATTCATTAAAATATACATCCAAATCCAGCTATATCAAGTTAGGTGGCAACAAAACACGGAATAATAGCGTTCATATTCTTGCTCAAGGCGCGCGTACAAAAAACTCCTATTACAAGTTGGAATAGCTACCAACTTATCAAAGCCGCATTTCTCGGCAATCTATAGAGCGTTATCTGTGTGTAGAAAAGCGAGATGCACATTGCCGGCGGACATCCGAAAAGTATTTCCGGGCCGTCTGTTGCACGAGTCGTACGTTGAGCTATGAAAGCCTGTTTTTCGGCTCCGTGTCAACGCTTGGCTCTTTGATATTAGCTTTTTGTTGCTACAAAGATGGATTAGGAATTGTTTCGATTCTTTGAGTGTATTGTTTCGGATTTTTGATGTAAAGTTTTGAGATCTGTGGTTTTGAGCTATGTGAATTATTTTGCGTTGATCACACAAAGTGTGTCGTAAGGAAATGTGAATAAAATGATATACTGGAATGGGCTTTTTTCTTCTTTCTTTCTTTGAAACGAAACGACGAACGAAACTTTTCTTTTCGTATTATAGTACTAAACACCTGTTTATTTTAAATGCTATACGAACTAGTACTTTATTCATAAACCAGTATTACTTGTTTATTTCAAAAACGACACAGATTGCAATATTATACATCATTGAAGTGACCTTCATTTCTCATGTCAAGTGTTTTTCCAACTATATGCAAAATATGTGAAAACAAGAAACATTCTAAAGTATATTCATAGCTTGTAGACGCACTACTTCTATCCGTTGAGCCAATATCGGAGACACGCGTCTCCCAAGCGGCGAATTTAAATTGCAAATGGACTCGGTGAAACATTGAATTCGGAATAATATTTACGAAAAAATACATAGGAAATCTGTGCTTTACTCGTGGTTGTATTAACTGTTAGCCAATATTTTCGTTTGTGTTTCAATGCTCGAGTTTACGATTAAATTTCTTTATAATATATCGGAAATCAGAACACGTGTTTTTTTTTCGTCTAAAAATCATACCTGAAATTACTGACTCATTTTACAAGCACAACGAAGTTTAATGTAGAGGCAAGTGAAATTTAGTTAAAATGGAGTATCCACCGGAGAGAGATAAATATGGAAAACTCTACTGGAAACCTCATTCTCACAGGCAGAACCATAAATGCGACACTTTTATCCTGGCCACTATGACGGGTGCTACACCGGTGAATACTACATCAGCGATTTCCATCGACTGGGTACCGCCCTACCAAACTAACGCTTTTCATGTAGTTATAACTGTGATTCTACTACTTGTAATGAACTCCTAATAGAAATTCCATATTTTAGTTAATATCTATAAAATATTACAGTTAATACGCAGAAATAGAAGTATGAATAAATTGATTGAATCGAAGCACACGATATCTTTTATACCGATAAATCTAGCAACTCCCTTAGGTCAACTGAAGAGTTTTCTTAAGAACTATTCAGCAGTCGTTACTTATTGTTTGTTTTCTGTTTATATGACGAAGTAGCGAGCGAGTATATTGCCAAGTAATGATTGATACATTTACGTGGTAAGTTAAGTCATAAACTATCGCCTTACAATTATTAAGTTACAGGGATCACAATACCCCTTCTTAGTTTAAATTCACCACTCATTATGAAAGTATGTGCAGGTCAGTAGTTTATCGGAATTTCTTATTCGATATTCGGAATGAAGTCATTCACGTTGGGTCACCACATCAAGGGATTCACCACTCAAAACATCGGTCAGATTTCTTGATAGATCCAAACTTAACTCGTCATAGACAAGATACTTTACACTATCATAATAATTCTGATCACACTCTATGCATATTCAAAACCGTTGGCCTAACTTTAACTAGATACATGAGAGCTCGTAAAAACTTTGTCATCGTATTTTTGTTGGAGTCAACTTGCTATAAAATTATAAGTTAGGACGGACAGTTGGGACTAGCTCTGGGTCTGAGCTGGTCAGGCAGTAACTTCAAAATTAATTTCCAAGTTTGATAGAAAAATCTGGCACCGAAGCGCACGACCCGCTGTGATGGGAAATAGTTTAGGAAAATTAAGCTGAGCTAAGCAGGAAACAATTCTCTCGATTAAACTCTTGTCATTTCGATTTAAAGTATTGTTACATTCCGTACATGTAGTGGTTGAAGAAAACATTTACATTTATTTGCACATGTCCTTTAAAAAAAAGGCTGCGTACCGTTTTTTCTCACATTAACTAACTACCGTCAGCGCAAAATTACAACGCTATTTTCGCAGCCTCACCTACATACTTTTTAAATATCGATGTCAAAAACCGCAACATTTTCAATCAATCACAACACCGAGGCACTATTTGTTGTGTCTCTTCAAACTCGAGACGAGTGTTGCCGCGAATCACTTATCACCGTCATCAAAACGTGACCCAATAACTCTAATGAAAGCCAGTCGGGACCAGTGAATCGATTAGATCCATCTGACCAGATACCATCGCTACGTAGTTAGCCATCATTGTCCGTAAGACCCGTTACCGGTAGTTGGAGATTAATGATACCAACTCTATTGTTTGAAATGTTAGAAAAACCGTCTATTTATCCACCGCGGATCACGTCGGCCTGAGTGGGTATTGTTTGCGCACGTGTGTTGGAGTTTTACTTTTGAATTTCAGTATATAGGTGATTCGTTGGCCTAGTGGCAGCAACTATGAGCTTGAGGTCCTACGTTTGATATAAAGTTAACCTAATTGTGTTTTTTGGGTTACTTCGGATAAGTACAGAATAAAACCAATATGTGACACACTTGCGTGTCTCACATATTAGTTTGCGTACATACATAAACTCACGCCTTTTTTCCAGAAGATGCTGGCAAAGGTGCTACCTATCTGTACACCAACATTTTGCCTTGTATGTTCCGTACCAGTCCCGTGATAGGGGGTGAGCCTATCGCCATATTGGGCACAAATGTCTGACTCCGGTCCGATAATTAATAGAATAATCCAGTATCACTTTGCCCGATTTGAGACCTCAGCTTTGTAATCATACCGTAGTAGAACTACGTCACCGAGGCAGTCCAGTTTCTCACTATTATTGAAGGCAGTCTTATTTTGAAGTCTTTCATCCTCCATTCCATTGATCCTTTTACTATTTGAGTAACTTTATTGCGGGTTAAAGACAAGCTAAACATTCTGAGAGACTCGCTGATCTTTAATGATCGGTGTTACAGTGCATGCTATTATCGATCCTGGCTTACAGGAGTTTCAGATACGAATGTAAAGGTGGGACAGTCTCTGCCCATTTAATTTCCACTGCTAACTCCATCAATACGCTGGTTCACGTCAGACAGGATGGTCTAAAAATTCGTTGACGTGGAGTGTAGATTTTTATCACGTGTTGCATTCGTTTTGCCTTTGAGCACTCTTGAAGGATTTGAATCTATGTTTATTTATAAAAGACGAAATACGTTTCATGAAACATTTTAGGTGAATGATTTTGGGCTATCGGTTTTGTATCATAACATAATAATCGTAATCATTATTATTATTTGTGTAGACCAATAATATACAAACAGATATTATATTAGTATTTGAACGCTATTGTACATTTCCTCTCGGATATAATTAATTAATCATAAATTAATTGACCTAGTGATTTAAATTGTACCTACAACGGATCGTACGTGGCTTTATTCGCAGTCTAATAAATATGTCACATCAATACCTGTGTCAATACGATGAAACTTAAAACATTAATATTAATGGTATAATTTCAAACACAAAGGAACGCTAAGCACTACTATATCTTATTTTGCATTTGATTTATCATAAACATTGAAATCTTTTAAAATTTCACCTAAGATAAGTCGTAAAGTATTGCGAGTGTGAAAATTGATTGGTAACCACATAGTCAACATCCGTTCTGCACGGATGGTAGATATTATCCTTGCAACAAAATAGAATGCTCCGACGTTTATCGCGAGTAAAACTTACAGAGGCAAACGCGGTTACTTAACACTTTGCAGGTGAATGAAAATTTTAATTGTTTTATGTTGTAATAGTGTTAGGAATATGAAGCGTTGAAAAAAGGCTATAGTTTGTGGCTCTAGAAATTAGTTGAAGTAGCTGTAGTACCTACTTTATTCGTTATAATAATTATATTATTTATTTAAGTAAAACTTTAAGTACATATGTAATTGAATTGGCAACTTGAAATACTAAAATCCAGAATTTACGAAGATAAGGTAGATAAGTGGCTTAAAATTTTACCCCGACTCTTTCGTTAAGAAAACAATCATCACCAGCCTTTCACATGCAAACATATGCAATCTGTTTTATTAAATAAATAATGTATTTCTCCCCTCATAGCGTTGTCGCTCTCACCTGTTTTTAAATTATTTTCGTTCCATTTAATCAGGTCATACATTCGGCCATACTGATCTATATCTACATAATATATATGTCCCAGTGGCAAGCACGCCTCCCCAACGTTACACGAGGGCAGGATTATATTGTAATTAAATGTACAATTTAATTCCCTATCACAAAATTAGCTAGTAATTAATTTGAAATAGTCATATTTCTATACCTATTACGTGTTTAATTATGTTTCGTAATGATCAATCTTATTTGGGAATTAAAACGACTACACGGTAGAGGTATGCTATTAGTTCGCTGTCTAATTTTATTTGCATACACATTAAATTTAGTATCAAAATATAGAAACAGTACTGTTTTACATCGCCACGTTCACTGAAAATTCTATTGTGAACTTTGGAAGATTTTAAAATAAAATTATGTCTTATAAATCAAAATAGAGCCTGATTAAAATTTAAAATATGAAAAATTCGATCACAATTCTTTTTTAATATAGCGACATCTCGTGGGACGCGCGTCAATTACTTTTAGAATCGAGTGCTGTCGGGTCTATCAGGCACTGTAATTAAAGCGAGAATGCAATCACTAGGGCTGTCAATTTATAGTTGAATGGATGATTCCGTTTAATGGCGTGTCACGAAATTGCTCGTGCATAAAATGCTGTTCGTGCTCAAAAAGTATTCGTACTTATTAGTACAAGTGGTATTATAACTGAAAAAACTTATAAATATAATTTAATGTCTGTTCTTTACAGAGTAGCCTTTGCGGGATCGTAAGCTGGAGACCGGCTATGAAACATGAGACTGCAGGTTCAATTCCCATACGAACAAAAATGTTTCTGTGAAAAACGTCTTGATTCAATTTCATCATCATCATCATCATCAGCCCGTTGCAGTCCACTGCTGGACATAGGCCTCTCTCAAGGTACGCCACAGAGCCCGGTCTGCTGCTTTACGCATCCAGTCGCTGCCGGCCCTTTTATGCAAGTCGTCCCGCCATCTGGCCAGAGGACGTCCCAAAGGCATCAATATAAACGGCGAATACATCTCGCACTTAAGGTTTGCCGATGATATCGTAGTCATAGCAGAATCGCTGCAGGAAGTTCAAGAAATGCTGCACAGCTTAAATGAAGCCTCCAAACGAATTGGTCTCCGGATGAACCTAGACAAGACGAAGGTCATGTTTAATGATTCAATTTAGATAGTATAAAATGGAATATTCTATTTGCAGTTTCTGTTCTCAGGACACGTTTGTTACTATTGGGTGTATTTACCTGCATCTATGCGCCATATACACGAGAATCCAAAACCTTAGTATTCCAGACAAATCTTGTTGTCTGAACGACTAATGTCATTTTGATACGTGTAAAGATAAGGATAGCATGAAGTCTCATTGTTAAAACCGACAGATAAGTTCGCTTTGGCAGTAACATTACAATAAGTGTGATTCAGAATAACACCTGCAACATATAGATACGTGGTTTAACCGTGTTTCAAAGATGTTCAGATATCGATACTGGAGTCGAAACGGTTGTGAATTCTTTGCGAATCTCGACACACGCAAGTCGCAACATGCATAAGTTTTTAATTATATTGGTATGAGAGCCTACTGAGGCAAGTACAATGTATATTTATTAATTTATGTCATTATATTTAATATAATGATTTAATTAAATTATTATTACGTACGTATTAGTCTATAAAATATTTTTAGAGGAATTGGGTATTTTACTATAAGAAAGAAAAAATCTAAAAACTATAAATGTATATAGTAGAGCATTAAGCAATAAGTATATGTTAATTTCAGTTTTTATTTCCAAGGAATAAATTTTATAATTCGTTTTGAAAATTTCAATTTTTTTATCTGTCCTAAAAATATGTGAAACGGCTGCCGCCATGATGGATAACGATTCTACGTCATTCCGTAAGTAGAATACCCCCTCCGGTGTCCAAGAGCTCATACAAACACAGGTTGTTTACTGGTTGAGTGACGTATCATTTTAAAGGAACATGGCGCCTAGCGTTTTCACATATTTGCGCGCATAAATTTAAAATTTAAATTTTAAATGGTTTTTTATTGGACTTGCCGAGCGAATAAAAAATTGATATTTTTTTAAATAGTTTGTCTTAATCTTAGGAACAACTTAAAAGACTTTTTGAAAATGGGTAGAATACCCAATTATACCTAAGTTTTAAAATTGTATATTTTACATCGTTAATGTATTTGGGATTAATGTTGTATGCTTATCGGTACTGTTTAATTTTCAATTTAATACTTTTAAATCTAGTCATTATATTATAAAGTATAATATGGATATTAGAACAAAATTGTAATCAGGGAAAATTTCGTAATGCGGCATGCAATAACATTATTTTCTTAATTTATATTATTAACTAATATTTTGCATGCCACATTGTGAAATGTCATTTATATATATGATATTATCAACACCTGGACTTACATTTTATGCAAATAAATAAATACATTCTGATTTTGAGTATAAATTAAATTTACAACATGTTTACCTAATTATGTAAGTAGCTATTGGCGAATAAAATGCTAATGGGAGTTCTCGTATCAAAACATTTCAAATTGGGTTTCGAGATTTAGCCCGCCGAATGGCATGAAATAACATTAAATTAAATATGTTTCAATGAAATTATCTTAGGTTCCGCTTGATGAGTAGCATTATCTGTCACGTTTTTACTATCAGTGCCGATTATAATAAACCTCATCAGGTGTTGTAGATAAATTTATTATTATGTAGGTATCTATTTTTAACTCACCTATATTTCAGGTGTTAAAAAATGTTTCAATTATATATTTAATGCGCTACCTTAAATTAAATTTCTCGTATCACCTCACTAAAATATAACATCTAAGACAATCAGATAAACAGTCAAGCAAAGGCGCATTTATAAAACAAACACGATTCTATTCGACGCTAAAGCATTCGATTATTAAACACAAGTGTCCGACGCACCTATATCGATCATTCGTGTTTCACATCTGAATGACTACTCGTTAATCTATCAGGAGGCATCGGCCTCCAACGCGGAAGCACATCACTGATCTCCGCTCCTAATCAGTTGCTATCGATACATCGAAGGTAGACAATCGAATCGAATCGAGAACGCTCGGCCCACGCACGGCTGTCTTATTCTATTAACTAAGGATTGTGATTAAAGTTCTTTATTGAAATCACCCACGCGTTTAGTTTTTTGTTGTTTTTATCATGATCTGCTCCTTGTGACCTTTGTGTAGAAATAGATAATGATCATTCTCGTATGACCTTTGTAATCTAAAGCCATGGGAGCCGACTGGGGAAAAATACTTCAAGTTTGCATACTTGATTATATTTTCAATATTCTTTCTCAAGTTTTATTATTTATTTATCCTTGATGTACTTCTGTAGTTTATTTGCAAATTGTTTATTTGGCTTTTGTCATGACTAATAAAACATGTTTCATGTATTAAAAACTTAAGTGCAAGTTACTCTTACAAATATTAACGCAATCCACATATTTTCCATTCACAAATATTTATCTTGTCCCATTGTTTAATACTGCAAATTTCTTTACTCTATATACAGTACAGATAAAACAACAATACTAAAGTTCTGAGTATATAAAGAAAATTTCAAGTTCATTCCAAAACACTGCTAACAGAAAACAGACCTTGTAATTAAGTTAAAAAGAACGTTATTTACAGAAATGTCGAGTCATATTAGCGGATAGATGTAGTGCAGGAAACGTGCATCCTGTTACAACGTTGAAGTTCCTCGGTACTGATAAAAGTACTGTTTTAAATAAAATTATTGCTGTGTTTATTCACTGCACTGAATCAATGTTTATCTCCCGGCTTAAACCTAGTTTACACCAGCGATAGTGTTATTTCATTAAATCTCCGTTTGAGAAGTAATTGGATAAGGTTCTATTAAATTAATAAAGGGAAATTTCTTTAATAATGTGACTAAGGCAAATATATTTTTCGTCTATAATCTTCTTTATGATCTTTGTTCTTGAATTTTAGTGTTATAGAATATGATGGTGAGTTATCATCTCATGGTTTTTGCAGCAATTCATTTGTGTTGGAATGTAAAATTCAATATTTAGTTACCAGGTCGAACAATATTTATTGTGCAGTTTTAAACTTGACGAATAAAATGTGGGCCGATTTTATTTCTTTCTAGAACTGGGCGTCAGTGGACGATGAGATGGTGCTAAAAGATTAAGTACTATAATTTATAAAATGTTCAATATTTAAACACGTTACGCTGACTTCTATAATGTCTCTTGTGTCGCTGACTTCATATTATGTGCCCAGTGAATTATCTTAGAAAGATATTTCATTTTCCAGCTTTTAATTTATACGGTCTAGGACCTAGGTCATTGGACGCAGGATTTTTATCGTCACTGGATGCTAATCGCTCTGAATTTTTATGGGGAGTCCATGACGGCAGTGAGTTACATTACGCATTAACCTCTAAAAGTAATTTAAACGCCTTTAAATGAGAATCCAGTTGACCTGATTCGTCTAATATAAACAGTCTCTTACATAAGGCGTGAAAGGTTTCAAACGGAATTTGAAATAAACCTAACAGTCGGCCAATTTCCGTGTTACGAACAAAACACACAAATGGGGTAAATCTGATTACAAATTACTAATCGCAGTCGCCATAAATAACGCCGTACTGCGGTTACTATATTACGAAGACAATTCTTGACTATTAGGTGAATTTGAAAGTCGAACATTGCTGTTAAATAGATGATAACTGTTCGACTTCTCATGGGTGTCAATAATGTACTAATCACTCTACTTTGCTTCACTCCTCTTAATTTTAATATACATTTTTTTACCCGTAGGTATTTATTGTTCTGCCCGCCCTTTTTACCTGATAGGTTTTTTGTATTCTGGCTTGATAAATTGAATATAATATACTTGATGGCATGTAGCGTAGACCGTAGTCTAGAATCTAGATTGAGTATATTTGTCAAGCTGATTCTTCGGTCAAATAAAATAAGAAGATTTACTCTAAATCAGATTTATACAGGCTGAACTCGGAACGCGATACCCTTGTATAATATGTCTCTAAATCGAGTTTTACACCAAAAGGTATGAATAGTACTCAATTACGAATTTCATACAGTTGTTTTAAGCGTGCATAAGAAAGCATATTAAACACTCACTTACTCAAAAACTTCCGCATTTATTAGTGTTGTGTCAAAGTAATAAAATATTGGTTTCAGTACGCCTTGGGACTATCAGGCCATCGGGTTTACAAATTAACAATAAATATTCATGCGGGGACCGATTACACACACCAATCGATAATTCGTATCGATACCGCCACCGTGTATGGCACGATCGGGATTTTTATAAATGCACGTCCATTATTACTAATGATTTCGAATATCATTTCAATCTTGGCAACGTTTTATTTTGATTGTGTCGGTTTTAATACGGCTTTATTGCTGGTGTTCTTGTTGGTAATAAATTGCTTTTTAAATGTCCCTTGCTGGCCTTTTAGGTGATAATACTTGTGATTGTGTCGTTGCGAATGTAAGTTGTTATTAAAACAGAAGGATAATAAACGTAGGATTTCTTTTTAGTGGGCTATTGAATATCATACATAGAACTACGACATACGAACATAATATTGGCTTTAAGTGCTACTAAATGTCAGTGACAAGCCTCCTCTTTTAGACTATGTTGGCGTGCCGTAAAAGTATCCCATGATATTGTCTCATCCTTGATGTCCTTGAAATCCACGGTGTATTCAAGGTTGATTTGATATTCAAGTGAAAATATTAATAGTATTAAGGTGTCACAATTAATGTTGCTGAACATTGAAAAAATTGGATGGAGGGTGGTGGACGATAAATGCAGACTCTTGCATCTAGAAAAATAGGTGACATTGACCTTAAGACCTCTATAATTTTAGAAGTACAAATAGTCTGTGATGCGTGTTTTTCTACACCATTCATCCTACTGCAATAAAACAAATAAGTGGTCCAGTATAGATCCGTGAAAGCATCATACATACAATAGCGCTGTGAATTGTGCCTGAAGAATACTTATTCTTTAGTGCATTAACTTCTAATACAATATGATAAATGTGACATTACCCGCACCCCAGAAAAGAGGGCTAAACAGCTGGTATCTTAATGAATATAAATATAGCTAACCCTTAAGTGGAAGTTGAAAAATTAGCATTCTTCATAAAGTTTTAATCAGTTAATATTGAATGAAAGAGTTACGAGAGCGAAGTTCATTAATGCTTTAGAAATATTCACCGTTACCCGCCGTCAATGATGTATTGTGTAATAAATCTTCTTAAGCTGTCTTCAAGAGTTTGCATTGGATTTTACTAATTATATTTTCTATTAATTAATAGGTAATTTTACTAACATATTTTTGGAGCTTCTGTAAATGATCGTTTAACCTTTACGGGTTAACCGATGGTGTCATATTACTAGAATAACTAAAATGTTTTTTTATTGACGAAGGCATAAAACAATTACTACCGGATTAACTATAGCCCCATATACTATAGTATAAAACTAAAAACATTATGTAATTTTTCATTTTATATGTAAATCAATACATTATGCAGTTTTCATTATCATTGCGTATGAAAACATAATGAGAATAAATCAAACGCAATAATTATAAATCATTCATCAAAATGCATGCAAATAGATTTAAAAGTAAACAAGTAAATATTCGTAACACAATATTTTATGACGTATGTTTTTTGCTCCGTTCCGTTTCATAACAAATACATTGAGCATATAATAAATTATAAATAAATTTAATATTTTTTATAAATGTTGTATTACTATTGAGGTAGCTTAATTTGGTTTTCTGAGAAATTTTATGTTAAATGTGGAAGTTGGGCGCCGAATAGAATCGCAAAATCTAATACGTCCTGAAGAAAAGAAAGTTGCCATTGTACGAGCCAAATAATATCGGTAACTTCGTCTTTTCTCTTTTACACTTTGGGGCCGTTCAAATATTACGTAAGCAGATTTATTACAATTATTTACCCCCCCATCCCCCTTGTCAGCAAAAGTAAGCAAAGCTTTTACCCCCTCCCCCATGCTTACGTAAACATTTTTCAATTAAAAATATATTTTTTTATATTATAATTTTAATGTTATAATTATAATTTTAAAAATAAGAAAATAGATTTAGAATAGAGATAAGATTTTACTGATGCAGTATTCAACATAGAGCAAGGGACAAAAATATTATAATCTTACGAACATAACAAACTTATTTTAAATTTTTGGTACACATATTAAATTCAAATTAACAGTCTTCAGTCCATGAAACCCGAATCCATGATCGATTCTAAAGCGAGTGCCTAAACGTTGCGTGTATATTTGCGGGAATCCCCGAAAATGCGTTTCGTTTTCAAGCATAGACAATGTGAGGGTCGCCATTCGTGTAAAAAAGTAAATAACTACCGATGACGTAATCATCATCTAGACTCCCCTACCCCCCATGTCATCCAAAATAAGCAAAACAAAGACCCCCCCACCCCCCCATAGTGCTTACGTAATACTTGAACGGCCCCTTTCACGCCAATTATATTGACAGTATCATGATGATAATATGAAATAAATCCTCCTTGTCAGTTATCTATAAAATATTTTAAAAACATTTAAATATTTTTCAATTTTCAAATTACGAAACATGTTCCCCACGTGACAAGTTCCCCATGTTCGTTGACCTCTGACCACTGATAGATACCGTATGTATACCGACAGATTCAGTGTCGTCGCCTCTTAGTTAGGGGATCATTGTTGTCCAAAGATTGATGATAGGCTAATAGACACTTGATAAAGACGCGGTGGCCAGCGCTGGACTGCTAGCTTTAATGAATAGATTCAATCTGACACCTTAAGAGGAAGTGATCGGAAGAAAGATGCATCCAATAACGTTTTGAAGCGTTTGAATTGAGAATTGGAATACGTATTTTGAATTTGGAATATTTTTGTTTCATTTTGGAACCACGTGGTATGAAGTTTTTTCGTTCAAGTTTAAGGCCTCTAAGTTTTAGGCATTGTTGCTTTAGTAGGCATTGGTACTTTCTGTAGTAATGGTAGTGAGAGTATAACTGCTCGTATCTCGACTACGAAAACTTTGAATCATCGCAAATGGATAGGTACTTCATTTTTGATAAGGTAATATTTAATATTTTTCCAGGTGCTTCCGCACAGAATGCCAAGTAATTATAGGATAAAATTATATGAATAATTGTGGATGAGAATAAAAAAAAAATGGTGGTAAGATAAATTTATATTCGATCAAGTATTGATCATCGTGCCGATATGCGAAACCCGCCATAACTGCTAACTGTTTAAATATTCATGATATGAAGTAAGCCTTCATTTTTATATCACCATTCTGCCAGTTAAAATTATCTTGACTTATTGGACTGACCTGACGCATGAAGCTTTGTTATAACAGAAAAATATGAAATAATTATTTTTGTTTCGGTCGATAATTTTATGTGTTAATATCTCAGCTACTATTTTGCTCAATCTTAGCTACTGCGCCTGGACTTTAGAAAATAGATTTCATATTTTCTTATATATTTTTTATTGCGGTGAATGGCGAGACGAGCATGCCGTTCACCTCATGGTAAGCTATATGACCGCTCATGGACAGTAGCAAAACTAAACAACACCACGAATTACAAAGCAATGCTTGGCATTCAACTGCGCTCGCCATCCTGAGACATAATAAAGCATATTTTTTTAAATAAACAAATTGGTTTAACAATACAATAATGGGGTCTTCTATAAAGTTTTGAGATACTTATGCCAGAAGCCCCCGCTCTTTCATATCAAAGCTATGTTGATATACGAGTACTTTGGGAATATTAAGTACAGGTGGTTATACAATAAAAAAACATTTTTATTTACCACTAGCTTCTGCCCGCTAACTTCGTCTGCGTGATTAACTTTGTTTAAAAAATATACATGTATAGATTATTTGGTATATCTCATCCCGTCCAGTCCCGTCCTGTTATATCCCGCCCGTCCTATCTAATTCTCACTCAAGGTATATAATCCACGCCCATCGCATCCCTTTGAGTATAAAAAGTAACAAATATATCGAATTTCCGTCCTCATCCCACGGGAACACTTAATTTATCTGGATAAAATGTAGCCTAAGTGTTAATCCAGTGTTAATATGGGGAATATTAGTTTTTCTCATTTATCTTCCATAATACAAAGAAACACACTGTATGTAAATAAGACATTTACCAGTTTTTAAGTTGGACTTGTACCTATATTACTGTGAAACCGCATCTCATTTCGTCTTGTAGTTTTTGCGTTATACGCAAGTAAATAAAAAGAAACACCCTGTCTATAAATAAAATATATACCAGTTTTCAAATTGGACGTGCACCAATATTACTGTGAAAACTGCATCTCATTTCGCATGGTAGTTTTTGAGTAATGTGCAAGCAAACAAAAAGAAACATCCTGTATGTAAATAAAATATATACCAGTTTTTAAGTTGGACCTGCACCATTGTAATTGTGAAAACCGCATCTCATTTGGTGCGGTAGTTTATGAGTAATGAGCAAGCAAACAAAAAGAAACACCCTGTATGCAAATGCAACATATACCAGTTTTTAAGTTGAACCTGCAGCAATACAACTGTGAAAACCGCATCTCATTTGGTGCAGTAGTTTTTGCGTGATGCGCAAGCAAACAGACAGACAGACAGACAGACAGACAGACAGACAAAAATTCTAAAAAAAACTGTTTTGGATTCTGTTGCTGTTATAAAGACCCCCCGCGTTGAAATTTCTTAAATATCTTCCATGTACAGACATCGACCATTTACATTTTTATTATATGTATAGATATAGATAAAAAGGAACGACAAAAGCAACAAATTGAATATGCCAAAAAAAAAATGCGAACGCAACTCAAATCCAGGACACTAACAAAACAAAGACAGCCAGCAACAACTTTGGAGACATTTTAAAAACGCGAGCACAGAAGCGTAAGCACGCGTGTGTTTTGGTAAGGATTAACAAACATTTAAATTGGGCATGAGCAAACAATAAACAAATCATAACAAGGTCTCCGGGGGACACGACAAAGTTTATAAAGCCCTTTATGATTTATATTTACATTCGCAATTTCGTCCTTTGTTCAGCTTTGACGGTAGACTTTTGAAACAACGTCTGGACAGGTTACGTATATTTGATATACATTTTAATAATAAACACAGATGTGAGATTGCTTTGATCAGAAGTTAGATGCTTAGAAGTATAAACAAATTAATAAATATTTTTTTCAAAGTACAATTTCCTTCTATTATAGAAGAGGTCTTTGTTTAGAAGTGAGATTTATTATGCCCGCGCTATATTTTTTTATAGATATTGTATTGTGACTTCCTTATTGCATACTAATACCCAAGGGGTAACATCTGTCTTAGCAAGTCACATTCCATAATTTAATCGAGATAAAGTGCATTCAATTGAATAGTATCAAATAATACAGATTTTACAATCAATATTATTATAGCTTTTCAATGTTTTATTTTACTGTATTTTACTAATTTTGTTCTTTGGCCTGACAGAAAAAATACACCGCAACTCCTTACTCCACTAACCGAGAAGCACAATAATTCTAAATAATTTGTCAATTGCGGTACAGACTACAGACGGTATCATTGCGTGGACCGGCGAGGTTGTCAAGAGCCGCTCCGTCTCCGTTATGTAATTGTGACGGAAGTAGCGAGATGACTCGGGACATCGACAGCCATGCCCCAAGGGACTGATGAAAGGGCAGGAAACGTTATGTATGTAATATCGGGGTATTAGTGGTACGGGATGGTCACCGTTATACCCTTTGTGAAATGTGTCGTATAGGCTGTTTTATTTAGAAGTGTAATCTTTTACGTATTTATTTGTTTAAACCTTAGAAGGCTGGACAGTTGCTTCAATGAATTTGAATGTAGTAAGAATCTTTTTTTCTGTGTTGTTCTTAGCCCTACAATTATAAGGAATGGTCTTTTTATTAATTCAGTTTTATTATGGCGACTCATTTTACAATAATATTTAGTCTAGGTTGTTTAGTTGATTAGCAAATTGTACTAAGGTCTAACTCCTCTGAATGGCAGATGTCCTCATCTACTTAGCAATAAGAGCATATAATTGAATCATAAAAGATTTTTTTAAAGATACTCTTATGACGTCCATATACAATATATTTCCTAAACAAGCCTATAACTATGCTGCTCCAATGCAATGTTGATACAAGTACACAAAAGACATATCACAGATATCAGCAATCTGTCAAAACTTATGTAACTCAACTCCTTCCGAAAGCTAATAAAGGCCGTAGTTAATACGAGTGCGGAAGTAACGGAATAACACCGACATTTAAACCGAAACGCAGGAAATTGAAGGAAAATCCATTTCCCACCTGTAGTTATCGTAAAATATTGCACGCTTGTGTGCGTTAAAACTTTTACGTGGGTCGTATGCTGTTTGAAGCATTGCATCGGTTTCGTGTAAGCTATAATACGTACCTGAAGCATAATATAACATTATAAAATATTTCTACATATTTAGAGCTTTGGTTTTAGATTTTTTTTCATCCATGACACTCCTAAATTAAGCCAAATTATAGTATGCAAATCGTCAAAAAGTTTGGAATAATGTGGGCATCAGTGGCGAAGGGTGACTTTTTTCAAAAGGGAAGCCGATACTTCTGGTGACTAATTTTATTAAATTAACAAGTACTCATACTTATATTTTTACTCCGTTATGTACGTAAGATATTGAGCGACATATTTGCTTAGTAATACTTACTATATTTTCATACAACACTTGCACGGAATAGCACTGTGCCCGTTAGGTGCTTTTTTTAACGTTTTTAAAGTAAATTTCGATTCAATGCAAAAGACAACATTAGCCTGTTTTGAAATTGATCGACAAAAAAATTGCAAACGTTCCTTATATATAAAAAAAAGATGAAGAGATTGATGTAAGTGGACGAAAGTAAAACGATGCCAGTATAGAGCTAACTGGAGATCTATCAAATCTGGCAACCCTCATGGGATGCAGGCGTGGGTTATGTTTGTATGTCTTATTTTGAATCAACGCTAACAAAAATACGGCATTACAATATTTATTAAATAATTAAAACTTGTCAGTTGCCGTTCTTTCTCTGGTACTTAAATGTATTATCAAATTTAATATAATTTCCAGTGCGTTTTTTAATTACGTAAATGCAGCATTTTTAAAATTACCTCTTAATAATGCAATTCATGAGATAAAACGATACATACGACATTATCAAGTTTCATTCATCATTAAAGTTTTGCTTAATAGATAGATCTGTTTGCACTTCGAAACCAGTAAAATTTCATAAATTACCCACTAATTATATACAAAAACCTAAAAATAGACACCGCGTTATACATATACACTGAAACAACACAGTAGTAAATAATATTTTCTAATTATAAACACGAAATAAAAGAGGCGCGAACTGGCAAATTACTTTATAAGCCGTAGGCCCACCGGCATATTCACAAGCGAATACCGTCGTATTTCTACAAATAAATTTAGACCTTAAAAGCTTATGGTTTTAAGGTGCAATTTTGCATGCAGTTCTGAGCAACAAACGTGTAACAGAGATGGCAAATAATGCGTTGGAAATGAGCGCGAGAGCAGCGGGAACTCGTGCTGTGTCCTTGTAGCCTGACGTGACGTCATCGGGATCTAGGCGGCCGCGTGTTTCGTATGCATGTACTTACGTTGAACATCGCGCAATGCGTTTGTCGTTGTGTTATTAATTGATCGATAATATTTTGTTTATTAATATCGAATAACATTTGTTTATTGTTTATATTTATTTTAATATTGTTTATTATTTGATTATTTTCTTCATATAACTTGTTTAAAAAAATGTAAATAATTAATAATTTCCTTTAAATTATAAGGCGTGCTGCTAGGAATCGGCTTGTATGAACCCTTCGCCACTGGTGGGCATTTACTATTACTATCAATTAACTATACCTTATATAGTTTAGAGTAATAAAATTAAAAAAACAAGGGATATATTTCAGCTAACAGAATTACTAGATACATATAGATACATATCAACATCTATCAGAAATATCTGGATAAGGATAAGGTTTTATGCATATTTACCTGATACACATTCAGCTGTGAATAATACCAGATTTTCATCTCTGGTATT
Organism: Deilephila elpenor; assembly: GCA_949752805.1. Classification (NCBI taxonomy): domain Eukaryota; kingdom Metazoa; phylum Arthropoda; class Insecta; order Lepidoptera; family Sphingidae; genus Deilephila; species Deilephila elpenor. The sequence continues at coordinate 7,734,695 of OX457108.1, forward strand.
ATCCACAGCTGATTCGTACTATCAGGCAAATATGCATAAAACTTATCCATGCGTAGCCTACGCCAACAAACTGTACTAATCTAACAATTACTTACCAGCAAATTGTGTGTCAATAAATAGTTGTTGCTTCGCATAACATCGTGTTTAATGAAAACTAAATGTAATTTGCTTAAATTGATACAGTTGGCACCCTATTAATTGTTGTTGCCTCGGGCCGTAGTGAAAGCAGAGGTACGGGGCCTTTCGATTTGTCTCTGTATTTGTTTTGTTCCCTGGCGAATTACTAGAATTTGTAGTCTGTATTTTTACTTTATGGAAGAAAAGGGAAACATGTAAGGGAATATGTATACTTGAGGATCCTCCAGGAAGAATTTAGAAGATGCCCTACCAAACAAAATAGGATAGCATGCGCATTGAGAAAAGCTTATACTTGAGTCTCGGAACATGGTTTAAAAGTCGTGTTGCGACGAAACCATGTATGTGAAGGACAGGAGAAATGTTTGCACAATAGAGGACTGAATATTTCTATTTATAGACTGTTAAACTTTAATTGAGTCTGTTTTATAGACGAATGCGTACGAGAAGGGGTTGAATGAAAGTCGTCTTATATCCTCATAAGTCATGCCCTTGTAAAAGGCTTCTTTGTATATTTTCGAGCGTTTTATGTTACATTCGTGTATTTATTATTGACGATTGGTGTTTTTATTAAAGCAGCAATTTTGAAGGCTAAAATTATAAAATTATATGATATGAACTCAACAGCCTTATAAACTAGACAAACCATGTTTCTTTTAATATTATCAGAAATTACCAGCGTATTTGCAGTCCAACAAAAATATTGTGGTCTTACAGCCCAATAATATCACTATATCCATTTTGATTTGATTTGATTCCTATTTTAATTCGCTTGATGCGAATATTCTCTCTCAAATCTTGACAAAAATAATTCTTACGAATAATTCTCGCCTCAGTTAGCTAAGTTTAGACAGGAGCTGGGTCCCTAGACATAGTTGTAAGTACTAAAGTACTAAGTCTTGAAGTTAGACAAGTAGCGAGAGGTCCCAGCGCTGGGTGGTCCAGTAATCGGCGTGATTACTACACCGGAGGGCTCTCGTGGCCCTACACAGATTACTTTGCCGTCTTGGCAATTTTGTTGCGTGATTTTTTACTTATTACTCGCAATTGTTTGATGACAAATGCTGTTATTAGGCGTAAAGAGTTCGTAGTTGCACGCAAGAAATAAGTTATAAATAAATAAGCTTACATACGTCGTAATTATCTGGGGGTTAGAAAAAATATCGTCGTTTATAAGTAATGATGCCATTAAAAGGTTAAGTCTCATAGCTTGGAGTTTTCTATGTTAAACCAGATGTATGTCTTATGATTAAAAAGTCAGCTCTTAGTCATCATGGTGTCATACATAAGCACTTACTATAGTTATAAAAAATCCAATAAATTAATAATTTAGGTAAAGTGAACTCCACCAAGAATAACCATCTATTTAACAATTTCCACACTCCTCTATTGATTTCCTCTCCTTAATCGTAACATAAAATTAGTCTGATAGATTACAAAATGGAATAACATTTAAGAGCACGCTACGTTAGGAGCAAGCGTATAATTTGTAGTGAATTGTTTAAAATATTACTTCAATACCCGTTTTATGCGAACAAACAGACAATTTCGCGTAACAGTAGGTTGTTTACAATGAGACTGTAACGTGTAATTTAAGGCTCCGGGTACAACGATACGCGTCACGTGAAACTAGATATTAAAATAAATTGAAAAAAAAAACAAGCGAGAAAATTAAATTAAACTCGTTTAGATGGCCGTTTTGCTTTTAGTTGTTTGCAATTAGTGTTTATTATAAACTAGTTGTTGCAATGTATTAAATTGGTTTGTTTTTAGTAGATTAAAACAGCTCTGCGGGGAATGCAAATTTTAGAGTGCAGAGCATAAAAGACTAAATATTGTGTTTGTGTTTTTAGGATCTAATACTGATAAATAATGTGTTTTTAATGTACCATTACTATAATGAATGTTTTTTTAATATCATAAGTAGTAGAGCCAAGTTGTAGGCCAGAGATCGACAAAGAATTTAAATTTCACCTCCTTTTCAATCAGAAAGATTTGGATGGCATCTAAGATTCCGCTAGTATTGCGAATATGCCAGTAATGATCATTTGAATTTACATAATGGATGTGGCTTGCACGTTTTCCGACTTTATGTTGTCTTGTTAGTGACAGTATCTCTAGTGGTATTAGGTTGTGAACTGTGAGGTCGTAGGTTCAAATCAGGTAACCCATTTTGGGCGAGTTATTTCGGTTTTAAAATTATTATATGAGAGTCCTGACGTCTTGGATACAGTCGAGAGCTTACGTAGATGCTTTAAAAATATACACATAGCTAACTCTATTACTGCGTCGTAAACCTCTATTTGCACCAAAAGAAGAAGCATTTAAACAAACAACAAAGCTACCGTAACTCGCGCTTTAAACTTTACTACTGCTAAACTATTTAGGTGTCATTGACCTGGGTATAAATATTAGGCAATCCCGCAGAGATTTTGGCACTTTGGCCGCACACCTAAGTGTCGGTAGCGAGATAAAGCGCCGCAGATTGGCGTTTAAACTGGTTTATGGAGCTATGAACATGCTATGAACAAAGCCTGTGGTACCCTGGATATTTGTACTGTTTATTACAGACATTTTTCTACGCTATTTCGATGTTGTTTGTCGCTTGGTTCGCGTGGATTTAGCTTGTACTCGTAGTTCATGTATAATTGGTCGGTACGGATCGTATTCTATTTCTATGATGTGGCGGAGATTGGGCAATAATTCGCTACGCTGCACTGACTTAATGCGAGTGGCCTACTGATGGCAAATATAATGGCAGGAATTTCAGGTTTTTCGGATTCTCAAAGCCTAATGTCTTCAATATCGAGTCAGGCTTGAACAAACTGAATTAATCTAAGTGATTCTGAAACACAATACTATCTAAACTGGATATGAATTAATGTCATTCTGATGTAATGGTACCATAAAATGTATTTGGCCGACCGATATAGACCTTTTCGTTTCGGTGAATGACGTCAATAAATAATACAATCCACTTGTTTTTAAATTAATTCAAGGAAATACGTAGGCTTACGTAGGCGTATCTTTGTAGAATTGACTGTTGCTCGTCTTGTAAACACAGGTTCTATCCCTCGTCGCTCATTTAATTTTAAAATTTTATACGACGATCAGTATCAGAGAGTAAATTAAAAACTACGACCTACTCAAATATCTAATTGATTTAGTAGCACCCTGTGATCAGTTATGAATCACGAGGCCAATTCTATTAATAAAGCAATCTCTTCTACGATTTTTTCTCTTTTGAAATACAATATAATTTGTTCGGGAATGAAAAGTATTGGATTTACTCGTCAGTAAATCTTTAGCCAAATCTGTCTGCAATAAAATTTTGTTGCACAGATAACATCTAAATTTTGTACAGCAGAAAAAGAAGAAGCTGCTATAAATTACGTGAGCATGTTATAAAGTGCGGTTGCAGTGGCACAGTAATTATATGTACTTATAAACGCCAGCACATGTGCATATTCAAAGCAATCTCTTCATACTCGTCCGAGTTGCTTATAATTATGTAAATCACAATTTGCACTTGCTTGTTGCATCGTCCCAGCAACATGTTTTATAATTTAAAATGTCTAATGCCACAAAATTTTGGAACGTAAACACTAGTCAAGTTTTACCGCACGAAATTTATAATAAAATTCGTGAAATACTTGTGCCGTCGGATTTTTTAATGAGTTATGGTTACGTTCGCGGCGGAGTAGAGAAAGTCCCGGGAATTACAACCAAGAATTAATTAGAGGACGGTCCCATTGAAAAGTTTGGAATTGTCGCCACCTGGCAATCGTGATACAAACAAAACAAATAGACAAAAGAGCCGAAATCGTCTCGCTTCGGAGATAATTTCAATGTTTTATTTATAATAACTTCATCGAATATTAATTTGTTCCCGGAGACGCGGCGATGTATAAATTACTGGATTCCATTTATTTCGTTAGTGGGCTTTGTGAGTTATTTCAGATATTTATCTACGTAACTATTTGAAATAGTATTCGGTGGCTTCAATAGTGTGCCGACTTGCTGTGATGTATTTGAAGTTGGGTTAATTGTTCTTTAGAGAAATGTCTCTCGCAATAACGAGTAGTATAAATTTATCTCTACAGTCTTTATGTCTGTCAGTGTCTGTATTCTAAATAAGCCTATGTGCCTAAGTCTTACCGTTGAGTTTGATCGTTCGACTTATTACGTTAGAGAATTGTGATCCTTAATTCATGATTATTGTTCACGATTTTTTTATACGATTTCCTTATAATATAGTACTCGTAGTCATTCTAATGTCATTCATTTCATTTTTAGTCAAAACCTGTGTTGCGTCATATTTGTTGTTTTACGTTTTTAAGTCTTTATTATTTTTATTGTACACATATATCTGTTTTTGCCACTCATATAAAGCGATTTAAAGTTTTATCCTCAGCTAGTACCATACACTAACAAGTATTATTCCAGTTCAATAGACTGCATATCAAATCTCAAATTAGCGTAGGCTTAAGCCAACAGAATGAACGTTCCTATTTCATTATTTACTAAGATATCGATTGTTTATCAGTACATTATCAAAATTTCCAGATACCCAGCGGTCAGTCGTATCTAATTTGCAAATCTGGTTTGAACCGGTAATTGGTGCTACTGGTAATACTTTATCAATAATAACAGCATTTGTACAGCCCTGCAAATAATAATTTGATTTATACAGATAAAGCGATTGAAAGTAAACCAATTTGTCATATAAATTAAACTTAATTGATAGTTGTCGGTCACAAAGCGGTCAGTTCGTTGGTACAGAATAATGGCGATATTCTAAGCTATATGACTGTTGTGACGCAATGGCCACACATTTCACTGTTTAGTTTCGCTTTGAACTTAATTTATTTGGGATATTATTGTGTTGATAAGTATGTAACGTTATACGTATTTGTTTTTATTATATTTTAATGTTATATCTTTGATGTAACTATGTCTTTTTATTCACATCTTCTGTTCAGTCTCCTATCAACTCTTTCAACTACACTTCCTGGCACTTCCTGAGTTCATCAATATTTGATTAATCACCCTATCTAAATTTCATAATAATTATGTAATATCTTTACTAGTCTTTTCTTACTTACCTAGTATCTTAACATTCTTTTCATTTTTTTCATTCTTTTCATTATACCCGTCATTAAAAGTTTGCAAGAAATTATAAGCAGATATTGAATCAAGTCAAATAATTGTGACGTCAATAACAAGCAATTAAATATCAAAATCAACTAATCAAACTTATCATGGATCAACCCATAGCTTATCTCAAAGTTTCGAAATATTCAAGCGACTGCGTACCCGATGTCGTGGTTATAATGACCCATAATTATTCTGGAGCCATTGTCCAAATGACGAGATTTGATGCCGCTGGATGTAAACGAGCCAATGTGTCTGGCCAACTAATGGAACTATTAAACACGTATTATGAATATTCAATGAATGGCACGGTTTAGTACGATTTGATCACTGCATGAAAGGATTTAAAGGATATTAAAGGATTTGAGCCGGTATCTGAAGCTGTCAGTTACCACAGGCACTTATAAACTCGTTCGGATTTGATTGTTTTACTGTCTGGGTTGAGGCATAATATTCTATAATTATAGTTTTACATTTTAAAAGATCGCATCCTGAATTTCAAAGTGAAAAACAAAACCAATTTAATGGTTGTGTTTTTGGTATGTTGAGTATGTAATTAAGCTTACAAAATATTATGAATACTTTGATTAAAAATAATAATGATAAGTAATAATATAGGTATTCATATTATTACTAATGTTGGGTGTATTAAGCATTTATTAAAAAAATAAGTTGAAATGGGATATCAATGAACAAATATCAACATTACTTGAACTTCATATTCACAGAATTTAGGATTCTACATTTCTAAGGCTTTACTTTTGTTTGCCTTCAAAATACAAAAATAAAGTTCGGTTTCTCCGGTTTCTTGTATAATAATCGTAAGCGCTAAATGAATTGTTAGTTCGGTTCAAGGGGTTTCGAAATAAGGTAGGAGGTCTAAAGATCAAAGGAACTTGACAACCCGTGTTTCGGCCGGTCAATGCTCCCTTCTCTTTGATCTGATTGTTTTGCGCCAAATCTTAAGCTGAAATTAAATCCTTTGTAAGATTAGCCAAATTAATTTGGAATAGTCTTTATCTTGTGTGAAAGTGTCCTTGAGATAATTACTTGTCCTTTGGAAGATAAAAATAAAATAAAATAAAAATAAAATAAATAAAATAAATGTCAATGGTAAAATAGATGTCGCTTCCTATTTCACATGCTATGTAAACACAATGATAACTTATTTTTATTCAATAATCTTTAATCTTTGATAAAGATTATAGTTTTTAGTCTGGTTTCTGTCTTTATGTTTTTTTATTTGATGGATTCGGCAAATGAGCATACCGCTCACTTGCTAGTAAATGATTCAAAGCGCTCGCAAAAATCGTGGGCGCGCTGTCCGCGTCTCAGAATGGAAGACGAAAGGGAAGAAAAAAGGATAAAGTATTGGCTAGCAGGCAATCTTAAACACTGAATTAAATAGACCGCAGTATTTTCGGTGCCAGTACAAGGCAGCCTATTCCTACGGCAGTTCAAGGCAAGTACAATGTCGAATATACCACCAGCGAAATAGGTACACGTTGATGCAGTGGTTTTACAAGTCGGTTTCCTACGAGGCAGTGGTATCTCAGTCCAGCAGGTCCAATGATAATGCAGTATTAACGAGCTATAAAAGGGCTCTATCACTTCAAAACCACCAAATTGACAAAGCCTCAACGAAACAGTTCACATTACCAAAATCTATACAATCTATTCAAACCTTTGCCTGTAAATTAATGGAAAGTAAACTGTCTAATCCACTTTCACCCATAGATCAGTACAAATAGAAACAGTTATGCTTAGGATTTAGTTCAGTTAATACATTACCCGACTACATGGCACAGACTGTCATGCTTCAACGTTGTGTATGTGAAACATGAATTTAATTTGTCCGAGGTACTTAGCCCGATGTTTATAGTATCCATTCGGATATAAATCGGCGCAACAGTGAAGTGAATTGGACAAATTGGGTCAGTGTATTGATTGAACAAGGTGTGGGTAGAATTAATACAATTGCGGTCCGATTAGCCTTCTAATGTTAATAAAGTCAGCCGTGATTTATTTAATGAATTACGTGTATGGGCTATGAACAGTGATGGACTAGATTCGTTTCCTATAATAGGATTTCTATTTTGTGTGAGTTTTGTTGTTTAAAAAATCTCATAATATGACTGGTACAGGTCGGGAATTTTAGCAGGAGCAAACAGGTCACCTATAAGTGGTCACTGGCATCCATGAACATCCACAACGCTGGGTCATGGATGTGTTGCGGGCCCAACAAATTTGGAGGAGAGCGAGAAGGAAAAATTTCACCGAATATGCTGGCTGCTCATTGAAACCTCGGGTGAGGTCTTTGTTCAGCAGTGGACTTCTTATGGCTGAATCTGATAAGGAAAGACTTCCCTACAATCAAGAGGTAAATTGAGAGCTTAGCTCACGCTGGACTATTGCGGGCTGGCGCACTTCACAATGCATCAATCAATCATATCAATCACTCAACTTGAATCTTAATAGTACTCAATAACGTCAATAAAATATGAATATGATTAAAGAGATAACGTGACGTAAAATAAATACATTCAGATTAAGTGAAAGTGCATACATAATATACTCTCGACTGTATCATTTAGGGGGCAAGCGGCGGTGTCCTAAATCCCCTCTCCCAAATTTTCAACTTACTTTCGTCCCAGAATACTTTTAACTGTTTTCCAGCATCCTGTACGATAATTAATGCCAGAATTAAGATCTCTGCCCCCTCTAAAGTATGCTTGATCATGCAACGAACATATCAGGGATAAAGTATTCTTTGTTACATTACTATGGAACAGCGATTCATATAAAGACATATAACGTATTGTAGTGAATAGAGACCCTTATCTGTTGGAAATGACATGGATCCAGCTGTTTGAATAGGGATGAAAATATTTATTATTGAATCCACATTGTTAGTATGAGAACACTTAAAAAGGGTTGAAGGAAACGCATTGCGTGCGTTAATGACCCCCTTTACTGGTTAAATCCGTTTCATGCTTGGTCTGCTACACTCACGATATTTTGATAATGGCGTAAATTTATGCAGCAGTGCTTCGAAATCCGAGACTGCATAATGACTCGGTGTCGGGCTTGTTTTATGCTAAATGCGAGGATGAAACAGCCTGCGAATGTATGCAGATCGCTTGCGTGGGAAGTGGCAACAAGTGGCCGCGACGCTGATTCCGAAATGTTTTAAAAAATAATCTTTTCGGTCTTTTTGGCGAACGGGATTAACCGAGGGTTAATTAAAACATTAAGAGGCGGTGCGTGGATATTGGTATCGCGTTTTGGGTACTTTATCACGCACTGAGGCGTAATTTGTTCGTTCGTACGGTTATGTTCAACGTATTTGGATTTAAATTGACGTTTAAAAACCATTTACAAGTAAGCTGCTTTAAGTTACTTTTTAATTGGAAGGAGTGTCGATATTTTTTATATGCCAACAATTTAATACCTGTTAAGCGTTAGCTGTGATTACCCAGTACCCCTAGCCGGAACATTTTGCAGTATCGTAATAGAATAGTAATAGTAAAATTTTGTATGGGAATTTAAACAGCGCCATTGTGAGCGTATTTGGAACTAAAATGTGACAGCGGGAAACGTTTACGATACTATAGTATAGTTAGCGAGTAGTTTAACGATAGTTTTACTTTAGAAATGTATGAAAAGTGGCAGCAGGAATAATTTTTGACGTATAGTATCGCCAATTACTATAGTTTTGCTGTCGAAAAATACGAGAACTTTCTCACCGAGATTTTGTCAGTGAGAAAGCTATCGTGAATGTAGTTTTGCGATTTATTTTATTTGAAATAAGGCAAAATGTGTTAATTACGATCATACTCAGTGCCCTCGACGTCTTATTGTTATTTTGTTTATTTATCTACTCCGTGTTTCACTAAAAATAGGCAATTCAATATGGAGTTACAATTGTGTTGTTTCAAATATTTTTGTTACTAACAGCGGCATTATCAAAAGAAGGTTACTTCCTATCCTAAGGACTTCTCGGAATCGGAGCAATGAACTTGGGAAAAAGTATGAGGATATAAGAAGACTAGACTTAGTGTAGTTTTAAAATGAATAGCTAACTAAAACTGTAACATTAATAAATAAAACAATCATATTATGCACTTTTGTTTTATGTTTTGTGTACCTACTTACTTATGTTATGCAACAGGCTCATTTCAATGTGTAGTCAATATGGTCAAGTTCTTAGCTACTTCTTCATATTATATTATTGAAATGATATATGTGAAGAAAGTTACCAAGGCTCATAACAGGCAAAAATGTAGCGAATACTTTCATTAAGTTTCCACCTTAAAGGTATAAAGGCATTATATTAAACAAACATCTGTGTCTATATCTATTACCTATTATTTATAAGTTTAATTCTTTACATTTACAATGTGTTACTTAGGATCATACTCAGTGTCCTCAACATCTTATATTTTGATCTTATTGTTATTTTGTATAATTATCTACTCCGTGAAATGAAATGAAATGAAATGAAATTCATTTATTGGTCACGTAGGCAATTAAATAGCTCTTATGACAAGTCAATACACATAGTACTTATTTTCTATTTACAAGATATTCGTTGTAATACTTACGTGTTTCACTAAAAATAGGCAATTCAATATGGAGTTACAATTGTGTTATTTCAAATATTTATAATTCTTACTAATAGGGGCATTACCAAAAGAAGGTTAATTCCTATCCTAAGGTCTTCTCGGAATTGGAGCAACAAACTTAGGAACAAGTATGACGATATAAGAAGACTAGACTTAGTGTAGTTTTAAAAATGAATACCTAACTAACCTTTTATAAATAAAACAATCATATTATGCACTATTGTTGTATGTTTTGTGTACTTACTTATTTATTTAATGCACAGGCTCATTTCAATGTATAGTCGATATGGGCAAGTTCTCAGCTAGTTGTTCATATTATGTTATCAAAATGATATATGTGAAGAAAGTTACCTAGGCTTTTTACGAGCAAAAATGTAGCGAATACATTCATAAAGTTTCCACCTTAAAGGTATAAAGGGATCATATTAAACAAATGTCCGTGTCTATAATATCTATTACTTATTTATGAGTTTATTTCTTTACATTCGTTGACGAGTGGCATCCGTATAAATTTGTTTGTTGTTGTTGTTATGTCAATTGTCAAACAAAAAATGGCTACGTTCGGAAATATAAATGCTTAATTGCTTGAAATGATTTTTAAAAATTTAGATCAATTGTTATTAATACTTTTTTGCGTCATAATTCATTTTCATCACCTTTAACAGGTCTTTAAGGCATGCTATAGGCTTTTTATTATTTTATGATAATAATATATTTTTTTACAAACACGGTGAATGATAATTCCGCACGAATCATTCAATAATATTCATTCATTGCCATAGGTTATCTGTGAGTATCGTATCGTATTATTCAAGAGTTTACGAGAGTATGGTTAAACGGTTCATGCTGCCGCCAAATATAGTTATCGAGTAGTAATAGTAAAGTAATGATTGTTACTATACTATTACTATACGATACTTCAAAATGTTCCGGCTAGGGGTACTGAAATATTTTCGTTTCCGTTGCCAACAACAACGTCCATTCGTCAAGAAAAGTCTCATAAAAGATGTGTGTTAAAATATTTTTTTCTTGTAAAAAAGTTATCGATCACATATTACTAATGGAGCTCCATTAAGGTAACTTTAAAACTATCTTTTACTTACGTAAGCAGAAAATGAACTTATTTTCTATTTACAAGCTTTATTTGTCCAATTAGGAGTGCGTGGTGGCTTGTTGGTAACGGACCAGACGCGGCTGCCTACATGTTCAAGGTGGTCGCGGGTTCAAATCCCATCACCACGCACTTTAACGGTGAAGGAAAAAATCGTGAGGAAACATTGTGGCTACTGCGGAAAAAATAATTTGCAGACACAAACCTAAAAAAATCTATGCAAAATCAAAATTCAAACCGATTCACATCCACACTGGAACACCAAAAGCACGTTCCGTTTTACATAAGCAAAACAATTATAAATATTATAGAAAGCGTTCGCACACATTAACGCGCGGCTTGCGCGGATTGTATCGCTCCTTGTAATTACACCATTCCAAAATTTTCACAAACGTTTTTTATCAGATCGCCGTCGACAGTATTCACATATTTGAAATACCGCCGGCTTGTAATTATTTCTTTGGCAATGGTGTTCGTAAATGTTTTGTAGGAATGTGATTTGTTTTCATGTTCATTGCATTAATTTATGTATGTTGGATATACGAGTAACATAAATAGATATGATATGCTTTAAAATTACTTATGAGGCAGACATAATGCAAGTACAATATAACTCTATTAAAATTGAACTCCATTTACCATAAAGTCAATTATAGTCATGTGCCAATATAAAAAAACACCATGTTTCTTAAATGAGAAATAGTGAACATCAAAACTGGTTACAACTGCACCGAATCATGTTAACAAATGTAGAAGCCAAATAATATCGCAGTATACGTCTTGAAATATTTTTACAGCACCTAACATAGCTGGGAGGTAGAAAAGTTGGCATATCGTCGGGTGATTCATGAAGGCTTCGACGTACCGAGGTGGATTTATTGTGGTGCCACGTGACGCGTGACGTTTATTGCGCTGAATGGCCGTCCGATCTGCGGAGCAACTATTTTGCTTCGGCTTCTAAGGGAATACGTAATTTGTCAGTCGGTTCTACACTATTCAGTACATCGGTAGTATTTCTTCAATGCTTGCGGACTGCGTTTTGTGTTGCAGTCGATGTTTGGGGATCGTGTTGGTTTGGTTGTTCGATGCTTTGGTCAACTCCAAGTTCACATTATAGTAATTTTCTGATGTGTGGCCAAAATAGCTAATTATAATTTGGAGGGGATATTAAGGTATTTAGAAATTATTATGTTTGAAACTAGAGCAAAAAGTTCACATAACATAAACTCACGCCTTTATCCGCAAAGGGGTAGGCAGAGGCGCCACCAGGACACCCACATTTCGCCTTGTATGTTCCGTCCCACGATGTGATTGGGGGCGAGCCTATCGCCATATCGGGCACAAATTCCTGATTCCGGGCTGATAATGAATAGAAAAATCCAATATCACTTTGTGAAAAATTCAATCATTTTCGATATAAGTTTTATCATAATCAGTTATAAGTGCAGGTGATCTTGCTGGGAAAATTTAGTATCTGGCGACACATGCAATGTTGTGTCGTTATTGCTTTAAAAAAATCCTCTAACATGCAAACGCGACTAGTTATAAAACGCTTGCCCCTAGTTTAAACAAAGTGAAATATTTTGCATCCCGTTGGAGTGAAAAGTTCCATAGGGATAAATACTATCGCGCCAGGCCACGCTACAAAAGCTTGTATGAATATTTTTCACAGTAAGGATGCCAAACAAAATCTAATATCCAAGCTGACTGGGACACAACGCAAACCCCAGTTAGAATTAAACATTTAGTCCATGTAGAAAGACTCATTAACCTAAAAAGGAGAACATAGACCGCCGCAGTTTTTCATTTTATGAAAATAGACACGTCATGTCACGTTGTCAACATGTGGATATTTACATGTTTCCTTTTATATCCTGGTTTATTGTACGTATAAATATGGTTGTGATGGTGTTTATGGTAAAGGGTATAATATAATTCTAGCCTCGATCCTCAAGTGAGGCAGTGCATATTTTATTGGTTCTTCGTAATCTATATCTATATCTATATCAGCCCATATACGTCCCACTGCAGGGCACGGGCCTACTCTACAATCGAGAGAATCGATTGAGAGTGGTTAGGCCATAATATATCTTCGTAATCGGGTAATTTAAATTAATTGAAAATAATAATTTAATTTATACCAGCTATTGGGTATTGTTACATTATAGGACAGAAATACTGATAAAGTGCATTAGATTTTTAGTTGTTGCTTATATCAAAGCTACCTACCAAGGTTTGTATATGAATGATGATGAAACGTCAACACCACCAGTGGAATCGCCTATTGTTAGTATTATGTGGTTATTAGAAAATAGACTGTCGAAGTCTTGGGAAAAGAAAAGGCGTGGTGTAACTAAAGGTTGACTTAAGTGACAGATGAAAACGCGACTGAAAACCTGTTGATCCAAGTCGACTATCTACGAAAGTGGTTGAGAAAATCAGTTCATGCTGTAATCAAGACTCAGAGACTGGCTCTGCCACTAAGCTAAACTTCTAGTAACAACTACGGTTTGAATGGAGCTGAACATTATAAATAATTACTGCTCGCCACCCACTCATTAGCGATGGAATTAAATATTGATGTTGATCACTTAACACTTATTCAAATTTATTAGATTACACTTTCATTACTGGGGGCATGTTTTATTCAACGCTACTTACAGATAACAGGGGACCAATAAAAGGGCTAATCAGCCGTCAAGTAAGGCAAGGTGCGAAACCAGTTAGGCATTCTGGTACTGCATTTGCTTAGTAAATTACACCGTATCCATTGCAGTGAGAACGGGGAGGCGTAAGTCAGTGCCTCGGGCAATGCAGTTATGACGTCATTAGCACGTTATGTGACGTCGTAACTCTCGAGATATCTTCCGGCTGTCGACAATTACCGCGATGGATGGAGCTACACGTGCCCTAAATGTGCGTTATTATTTTATGCCATAGTTTAAACTGTCGGCTCGGAGTCGTTTGGATAAGTTAGCGCTAAAGCGGCTTTATAAATTTTATGGTGTTGCCAACAGATAATTTATTTATTTAATTCTCTAACGAGCTGTAAAAATTTTTCTGTAAGTTTTAGGTAATTTAATATTCATTTTTTTAGTCAGTAAGTATATCATTTTTGGGAAAGTTTTTGGATGCGACTGTACGTCTAAAACAGAAATATCATAGCAACAATCTTACAAAACAAACGATGTGAGAACGCGTGCGGTTAGCTCAGTTACCACTTAGAACACAACACATACAAATGTACAAAAAAGACAGCTCAAGCATCGAAGACAAACAATCAACCATACGTTTTATTCGCTACGGCCAGCTTGTATCCGTTAATGAGAATAGTTGGCAGTCGGTACCGCACAGACAATGGATTCATAAATCGCGTGATCGCATCGTCGCAGAACTCCTGAAATAGTACATCAGGTGACACTTATAATGCGTATTTATTCCCATTGTAATGAATGCTCGGTATGTACGCCAAAGTTGGTTCTAGCCTTTGCGGGCGTTCGTTAACCGCCCAACTAACATTGTTCTTATGATACTGATTCTTAACAATCCGATTTCAATTAGGTTTAATAAGGGGATTGCCGTGTAATATATTTTCGTTGATTGTCGCGTGCGGGCGATAATCTTGTGTAATTTATTATCTTTTATTTGCTTGATAATATTTGCATTGGAATCTGTTGAGGTGGGTTGCAATTGGTTACGGAAATTGAGGATGTAAAATGAGATAGAGACGATACCGTACTTAGATGTAGAAGTTCCGAGGTACCAACAATTGATACTATAGATTTAAAAAAGGCATTAAGGACAGATTCCGTAGCGACATGTCCTTTCAACACTGCGGGCTGGTAAACAATAGGGCCTAGCTATCGGCAGTAATGCCACTTTTGAGAAATTCCGGCATTGCGCTCAGCAAACCGTCTGCTTAGCATGTGTGAGTGTGAAGAAATCTTTCCTCATTAGCGCACCAAAGCGTAATCTTGAAAAAGCCTATGTTGACGGATATAGGTCGACAGATAGATGGATAGAATGATAAGTCAGTGGGGCAGAGAAATTCTGTATTGGAGAGATCACGAATCAGGAAATGTAATAATGGTTGGATACGAATGGATGATGATACAAAATCAAGGGCAGACCATACGTTTCAATCATGACTGTTCGTACATTCTAGGAATTAAGGAGAGTAGCTTATGTAAGGAGAAGTTACCTTGGGGGGCTTAAAACTGAAATTATGATATAAACATACTTCAATAATATCGATTCATAAATTATAGTTTTTTTGATGTTGATTCATTGTGATATTTTTTTAATAATTATGATACAATAATCTTTTGCTGCCGTACATGGGCTATAAATCATGATATTTTGGTTGCAAATCGCCATTTGCAAAAATTATAAAAATGTTTTATTTATGACTGATGGTGCGTCGATCAGTTTACGAGAAAGTTGGCGTCGGTTAATCTAATAAATAAATAAATAAATAAATACACCCAACAGTCACATACATAGTCCTGACCCCACACTAAGATCGAGTCTTGTGTCGTGGGTATCAGAAGCTACGAGAGACTTTTCGGTCTCACAAACACCCAGACCCGAAACAAATACCTGTGGATCACACAAATATTTGTTTCGGTGCGGGGATCGAACCCGCGGCCTCTCGTTTCACAGGCGGCGTCTAACCAACTGCGCCACGGAGGCTGTCGAGGCTGTTTATTTATTTATTTATTTCAGTCGTGTTATATTTGTAAGATAAAATTCCATTTCTTATCAATGACATTTTAAAATGTCATCCCGCAAGATGTCAATGGCAGGCATGATGGATCATGCCTCTGATGTTAACAGTGGAACATGATGGTGATTACCCTGTCAAAGTGCCTGAAGCAACTAGCAAGTACTAGTCTTTCAATTTCAGCCGGTGCATATCCGGTTTTTTTTAATTCGGCAAAATTTGTTTGGATATTCACTTTATTTTGAATGCACTGTATTTACCGTTATGTCTATCGTATCGTATCTGCGAGTTAAAAAAAGAGCCAATTGTCTTAAGTGGTTTAATTATGAATATTTACTGTATCCAATATCATCATTTATTACTTCATTTGTTTCAATATCGCAACAACGTTTTAAGTAGTCCGAGATAACTGAGAATATGTAATCATTCCATTAAAGAGCACGTTCGTTGGTATATTGCGGAACCCGTTATCCTGCGGGAATCCAGAGGAAAAAAGGTCGGTGTAATTTGTCTTTACTTGGAGGATTTATGTAGGGATCACTAGTATGGACCAGTCGCCTGAGACTGGATACGGAATGAATTGTTGATTATAATCGCTGCTCAAAGGCTATCTGAACGGTAATTGGTACTTACAGGAGAGGCTTTGTATTATTTATCTTAGATTGTGCGGGTGAAAGTAAAGTTCTTTGGGATTTGAGCTTCGTTTTGTGTGCGTATAGTTTAGTTTTATGTTCATGTTTTAAATAAATACACCCAACAGTCACATACATAGTCCTGACCCTGAATGGATTCTTGTGTCGTGGGTATCAGAAACGCCCAGATCCGAAAGAAATAGGTCTGTGGATCACACAAATATTTGTTTCTGTGCGGGGTTGGAGCCCGCGGCCTCTCGTTTCACAGGCGGCGTCTAACCAACTGCGCCACAGAGGCTTAGAGAAACGAAGGTTAATAACAAACCAATCTGCTGGTGGTAAGATATTCTGTATAGTGACCACTGCAAACGATGGTAGAAGTGAAGTGACTTACGCTGACTTACGTCACGTTCCGAGTTCAACTTGTGTATCGTCTGTCTAAATTCTATTAGTGTGTGGCAAAATCTGCAACTCTTAAAATTAAATAGATTATCCCTGAGTGGGTTTTTTTGCTTATTGTAATTGAAAGTACATATGTAGGTACAATTATATGGCGATCTGATTGATTTTTATTTATTATTATCATTAATTATATTTTATGTATAATTGTAAGACTAACTTTAGGCTTACAAAACATTTAACAAATAAAATAGGTATGCGATGTTTTAATAAAAAATAAAATACATATTTATTTACACTTTTACGTGCATTGACAGAAACGGTTTGTATAGCTACCCATCACAAACCAATTAGCCTTACACAGCATTTGCACATTACAAACTCCGTTCAGGTTACAAAACACAAGGCTCATTATAAAAATGGTAAATCAATTATGTGTTCACAGCGAGGCATCTCCACGGGCCGCGTGTTCGCGTCACCTCATTACATTCAGAGATTTACACTGGCGACGCACGCACGCATTCCCTTGATATACTGCGGTTATGCGCCTTCAATATCCCCGTGGCGGATCAGTATCTTTCATATTTCTTGGGGTTTGATAACGCTTTGGCTTTGTATCGGGTTACTTATTTAAAATAGGTGCAGCGACATTCATGTCTAAAGTACTGACATACGTACCAATTATAGATGTACACAGGCTTTATGTTAGTACGACTAATTAAATTTATTTAAATCAAAGTTGTAATACTTTTCTTCTATAAAGGTTAAAGAAAAGTAAGACTTTTGACTTCAATAAAGGATATTTATAAACGAGTTTATTCGCCTTAGATTTGCCTTAGATTCGCCTTAATGGTAATTTCTCGAAAAAAAATCATGGTCACTTTCACCTTAGCTATGTTAAATTTTGGACCACTTTACGAATCGATTAAGTACGGATATAAACAACCAGACAACCCTCCTATCCTGGTCCGTGGTGCCTATAGGGGAGATTAGCAGTTTTCCTCTAGCACAAAACCAGGAGCCGACTTGTCATTATAATGACAATGAAATAATTGTGCAATATTCATACAAAAAATCTACCTTGACCATTGTACGATAACGATATCTGAAAGAATACTTTGATAATCCCTGTATCCCTTAGAATGACATTAGGAACATTTTACGGCGGGTTTTCTTTGGTTTGTTACCAAATGGCCCTGTACCCAAAGGACATAATAGTTTCTACTGAAATTAGGATCGTGTATCCTTATTAATACTACATTGAATTGGTTTCGTACACGTAAGAACCGTAAGGTAATACCTGCTCTGTTTTGTTTAAGCTTAAAAGCATTCGTTTGTTTAAGATGCTTACATACCATGATTATTCCAGATTTAGTTAACAAACGCTTTTTGCGACTGTGGTGAGTGAAATGTTGCTAGCAGATCATTTTACATGTATGGGGTTGGGCATTACTCCACCTCTCGTAGTATTAGCAAGATGATACAGTAGATTAATAGTTTAGTTCCTTTGATAATATACGTTTTTGTTATTCAAAATATGTTAATTACATTTTCAACTCAAAGTTACGTGTTTTCTTCGATAATAATGGATACAAAAATATAAATAAACGTGATTATTGTCTATAGAAATTGTATCAGACGATATTATATGGTGAGGCCCATGTGTATGCGACGTACTTGTTATGAGAGCAAATTGGATTTGTGATATCCGAACATCTTCGATTAGAGACGATCGAATTTCTGTCAAGACCGGAGTCTAGAATTTCGAGCGATGTAGGTACATAATTATATATGTATATTGTACGTTTATGTTCGTGCTATTATTAGTAAGCTTGGAATTGTAGAAATTCTGAAATTTCAGTTAATTTGGAGTAGCATAAATAAGTAAGAAATATTTATCTAACAGCCTTATACCAATTATTTATGCCCAGAAAATAAAATAAAAACATGTTTTTTGCCATGGCTCGAACATTCATTGTCATCTTCTGAACCAAATGTGGCATCAAGCTTTGTAGAACATTCTCCAGCTATGTCAATGACTGAAAAAAATGTGATAGGTAAGCTGTTACTTTAGGGCAAAATTCTATGACGCAGTGATAACAGCTCAATAAATCTGACCCATTTGTATGAAAGTCTATAAGTTCGTTTAGTATAAATGGTTACCTTATACCCTCAATTGTAAGCCAAAGAGCCGATTCATACATCTGTAATTTTATACAGCGACATCTTTCGCAACGTACATGAACTAAATTTTGTTCCGACAAATGTAAGTAGGTTAAGAACTCAAAATGTGTTTTATGAATTTATCTTTCAGTTATGTGAAATATTTGGTAAGTTCCCTGGGCAGTATATTAGAGGCGAAGTGTGTTGTGCGACACGGCAGCCCGAGCTAGTATTTATGTTTCCTTCCAAACGCTTTTATGATGTATGACAATAAGTTTTTATTTTTAGTGTTCATTTTTCAAACATATTCATTATTTAGTCAAGGCATTGGGTTACTGTATGATGAAATTAATAATATTTAAGTTATTTGAACATTAAATAATACAATATGTATTTAATAATGCTCTGTCCAAATTTTGTAGAATATAGAATAGATCACTGTTCAATTTATTCAACTAAACTAATAAATATGTAAATTAATATTATTAGATAGACGTACCTATAAATATAATATTTGATATATATTTAAGGCAATGTTAGCCCGACGGAGCTGCTGTTGTTAATTTGATAGGCCATCAACCATTGAGTTTTAAAAAAACGTGTGTTATGGTAATATTTAATGATCGTATATTTTAACAGTAAATAAAACCATTGTGTATAAACTAACATAGTTGGAAAATATGTGGATTCTATCAATTTGTAAAGCACATGGTACTGATGTCCAACGGGACTGAAAAGTTTTCGAACTGGCCAGCATACCATCGTATTTCTACCCTCAAGATGTACCGATGACAAAATAAAGTTTTCAAAGCTTGTCAATCAAAACGGAAGCCTAGCAATAGGTCCATATTATTCAAGTAGGTAGGTAATTGTTGATTTGAAACTATTCACTAAAATTAGAGACTGTCATAAAAAAGATGTAACTCATAAAGTGATTGATAATAACGACATCTGTCGGAACATACTCGAATTTCTTTTGTGCGAGCAACTCAATCAAGTACTGCATCATTTAATGAAAATACAGACAATGCTACTTGGCACAAAGAGATTGGTAATGTATAACTTCGCGTTGTTCAAGTTAATTGCAATCAGCGAGACTACGTAATACGATATAAATATTAATTAATCGCGACGCTGGAAAAATGTACTTGTGCGAGATACTTTTTCGTAGTAATTGAAACGTTTTGAACGAAGAATCTTTCATGCGTGAAATTGTAGAAGTTTTTATTAATTTATTTCAATAAAGTACATAAAGTTTAGGTCTGCATCGCCGGAGCTTAGGTGGAAGTGCAAATCGTGAAAATTTTGTCACACTTACTTCTATTCCATGATGCAGCAGGGGATGGACTCTATATGTCTGAATCTATCGCCACACTGGACACATATTACAGTACCGAGCAAGGTAAATGACATTTTTCAGATAGAAAAACTGTTTTGTCCCAACTAGGACGAACCCAGGACCTCGTTATATACAGGCCTTACAAACTATCACAACACTAGTAGAATCGAAAAATTACTATAAATGAACTATCGCTGGCAGCCAGCGCTTATAGAGCGAGGCTTTGGTTACAGAATCACCAATTTTATTACCTAGCGTGTATATGGGCAAATTATTCTTAAAAATTCAATGACGTAAAAAATAAATAAATAAATAAATACACCCAACAGTCACATACATAGTCCTGACCCCACACTAAGATCGAGTCTTGTGTCGTGGGTATCAGAAGCTACGAGAGACTTTTCGGTCTCAGACAACCAGACCCGAAACAAATACCTGTGGATCACACAAATATTTGTTTCGGTGCGGGGATCGTACCCGCGGCCTCTCGTTTCACAGGCGGCGTCCACGGAGGCTGTCTGACAGTAAATAAATACAAGCTGAGATAATTCACTAATTCCTTCGTTTAGTTACAATATAAATGTAAATGATTGTTTTATCTACGTTATTAGCAGCGCCTTCAACTATAAATAATATGCACAAATACAACCAAGACTCAAGTAAGTATGTTTTAATGTATCTGCTTAAATTCTAATTTTCATATGTATTGAATTTAGAAATAAATTTAAATGCATACCTCTTAAATCACTACGTGTTATAAAGTCAGAAAAATATAACTAAACCACACCAGTTGCGGCGAACGTCTAGAAAAGATTTATTCCTAGAAAGGATTTATTTTTATAGAAGGTTTATTCTTGAACTTTTGTGTATAAACCTCAGAATAAAATATAAAAAAACTCGGTTCTTTCGCAGTGAAAAATGTTGATGAAAAAACCTTTTTCTTTGTAGCCAGTAAGTCGTTAGAAAACTAAGCGTAAACACGAGAAAGAATTCTCTAGGTAAGTCAAAACGGAATTTTGCAAGGAACATGCAAGTATGCAGATGTTAATGAAATTATTTCTGGGAAAGTAAGATCTGAGGCGGGTGCATTGCCCTGAGTGCTGCCAGCAATTTGCATTTTGAATATTAATGATGAGGTGCACTCGGTATTGCGACAGTGTTGCTAGCCGAATGACGTTGGCATTGAAAGTGTATAATGAGTTATGGTGCCCGACTATGCGCGTTGAAACTACCAAATGACTAGTGTTTCTGATTAGCATTATACGAGTAATATCAATTTGCGTATTTGGAGGCAGCGAGAGTTGAGTGCTTAATGTTTTAGTTAAAGGGACTGGTATTTAGATGTTGCTTGTCCATAGATAACTAAAATCTTTATACGATCGATTAAACATTCCACGATGCTTCAAATGTCACTCTCCTGCCATCGGCAATTTAAAATTCATCAGCCGATATTTGTCTTTTTTAATATTATTTATTTATTTCTTATTCCTAGCTGCAGGGGTTTGAAAACCAATCGGCTTTAGTCTATCTATTTAAGGTCGTATTATCAGCTGTCGTAGCATCTACCTTTTGAGCAGAAGCCTTTCATCGCTCCTTCACTTCTGTTGGTGGGCGTTTTGGGCCATTTAGAAAGCAAAACCTATATTCACTATACACGCATCTTTTTCGCTACCTTTATTCAGGACTAAATACTCAAACCTATCTTTAAATGTATGATATACTTTTTAAATGCTTACACGGCAACTACACCGTTCAAAACCGTTCCTAGTTCAAAACCAATGCCATAAATTACTCGATTAAAAGTTGTTCTCACAATTTCGTTCAGGACCAATCAAGAGTTAACTTGAAATATACCTGAGTGTAACTCGTGACTACCACATCAAGAGTGAAGGTTGAAGGTTAACGTTCCGATTGACTTGTCTCCGGTAAGGCACGTTGCATGTTGTGTGTTCATTTCTCATCGTTATTTACTTTGTCCTGTTTTCTTTCTTGCAATAAAAATAGCAGAGGAAATTAAGTCAATACAGCCATTCTGGTATGGTATCGAGGATGTAGGGGAACTGTCTGTTTTGAATTTAAGGTATCGGTGTTAGCATTGTTAAATCTTTTAAATATAGCTTCTAACAAGTCTCCTCTTGTATAGTCGTTTGAATTAGGTGAGGTATCACAATGGTCACTTTACTGATTTTCAGTAACTTCCATCCGGCGAGGCACATTGGGCATAAATACCAATTCCAAGCGTGGACACATTTATCAAACCAAAGATCTGACACAAAATATTTAAAAATTTATAATTATTAAAAATAAAATAAATTATTATTATAATATTTTGCCCTTGCTAGAAATTGAGCTCAAAACCTCGTGGCCGATGAGGTGACGAAGGTATATTTCTTGAGATATATTTTGATCCTTAAAATATACGTAGAACTCCATTTACTGCATTAATCAATCAAAATAAGTGAACAACATTACTTACTATATAAAAAATTTAGATTGCGTATGATAAACAAATATTTTAATTCCTACCGCTTGAAACCTACACAGAATTACGTCCGTTCATTTAAATCCTCTTTGTTGCTAACTGAAAAGCTAGGAAGGAACAAATTGTTAGCTTAGTACATTAAAACTGTCCGTTGCAAAAATGTAAACAAGCGGAGCTAACGACGCCTGAGTATTTAGCGGACTAAGTGAGGATTAAGGGTAAAAAATCTGCCCCACACGTTCCAATACAGGCAGATTGTTACAAAAGCATTGTGTAATTTCGCAAAAGTTTTTAAGCGGCGAATTTTGAAACAATCCGGTGTAGCGTTCAAATTGTCTGTTTGATTGTTTCGTTAATATTGTTTAAATTGTTTGATATTTTTTTAGTTTTTATGGCTGAGAAGCAAACGGCTGAACTAGCGGTGAGGTACGCGTGTCCGTCCAAATAGTGACTACCTTACACGTTGGGACCTTGCATAATTATTTCTCGTTTCGGCCTGTATACATATTCAGTTTCGAACCGGACGGCATAATCATTGTTTCCACTAGGCGATCTGGGAGATACTATATTTATTATTTATTTAGACGTTCCATTTTTGGTACGTCCATTATGTTCCCTGCTATTTAAGAGTATATCTTGAAATTCGTTTGAAGCAAAAAGTTTGTTTTCCTAGAAAAAAAAACATGTACCTTGTTATTGCTATCATGTTTTATGATTTGTCTCGATAAAATTTGTCGCGAGATGGATAATTGAATAAAAATTCTTACATGAAATGGTATACATGCAAAATATTTAAAATTTGAAGTATATTTATGGATTTTAAAATACCTTATTTATCTTTTTATGCGTACTTTAAATTTTTACATTTTAAACGAATATTCGATTGCGATAATTAACAAATATTGAGCTACACACTGCCCGTTATCCTTACAAATAATTTACAATCCTAGAAGAAACCAGCAATATATTCTAAAATTGCAATAAATCTCGCTACTAAAACAAAACTACACTACTACGAATCTCCTAGGGGTTGTGCTTTGGTGCAAAAACTGTGACGTCGAGACGACGGTTCCGCGGGAGTCAGCGGGACAGGCGCGGCGATAAGGACTGCTTTTATTAAATTTTCTCTCATCGCCTGACTAATGTCGCCCAGCTGACGCGCATCCGACATACTTACTTTCTCTTTTTCATTCGTTTGTAAAATTTCCACGGATTGATAAACATTGTCTACGTTAAATCTTGTGAAAGGTGTGAGATTTTATTATTCCAGTCGATATTTATCTTATTTTGATTTTACAGTGGGAGCATTATAGTGTAAGCATTTTTTAAAATCATGGATAGGTTCCTTTTCCTCTTCAACAAAACAAGCAATTATGATTCCCGAATATTGTGGCTATGCATAATCGTATTGATAAGTCGGCGTTAGGTAAACGAACCACTTTCTTGCTGCCCTGGTGCTCTCAATCGCTACATTTTAAAAATACCTAAAAAATACCTTGATGTGACAGTTCGAATTTGGAATATTCATAAAATAAAACAAAATGCTTGAAAACAGCAATCTTCAAGAATTCTAAATTCAAAATTGAATTTCATGTGAAAAACGATTAGCCATTACACAATCGAATAGGCGAACGATTATACAGTCTTCGGTTCTTCGTAAAAACATTTAAATCGCTTCGGTTTCAAATAAATCAAGCCTAATGAACGCTGAATTAAATGAATCGATTTAAAATTGGCTAACATTATTGAACATCTATAATAGCGAAACGTTTGTTCTTGTTCACATTAATTAAGAATGTTCGTTTTGTGAATACTACTGAAAGGGTTGCCAGCAACTTACGACTTATATGTACAAACGGAATTGTATATTTTTACACTGACAAAACTTTGTGAGAAAGTAATTTACCTAAGTTTGTTACGCATACGTGATGCATTGTTGTTTCAAAACCTACGAAAAGCCAAATGAATTATAAATAATATTGCAATATTTCTAATATGTAATTCTCTTCCCTTCGTGATTCAGTTACAATTAAATCAAACTGGTTGTTTTCATTTTATATAATAATACATTTTATATAGAATTATGATCCTGGTTAATGTATTCTTTTAAAAAAGTGCATAATATCAAAAAGTTTGATAAATATCACATCTCCAATTTTACCCAAGGATAACAGGAAGCGGCTCGTTAAGCTAATCCAAACTTATACAAAAGGCCAATTGCACAAAATAACTTTGCCATAACTTTGACTTTGAAAACGTCAATCCCATACATTGGCAATGTCAAATGCTTCACAAATGTATGGCGATGACATTGTCAAAGTTATTGCAACTGAGCCTAATTGATGCTCAGGTATAGTCCAAAATATATTTTGTCACGTGGCAACACTAACTACAGTGGGCTCGGTAGCACTCCGCTCGTTGATTCCACGAAATTCATTAATTAATTTAAACATTCATGCTTAATTATCGAACTCTTCAATTAAAAGTCCCTTTTAATTTGTTGCTTTATTTATTTCAGTACAATTAGGTTTATTCGTAAACAGTTTTAAATGTACTTAGGTATTTTAGGAGTTTATAAACAAAGACATGCCGTGGTTCAATTGAAAGCCGAATAGACTGTTTAGACAGTGACAATTACAAAGTAGTAATTAGATAGTGAAAATTTACATACATTCACACCTTTTTTCCAAAAGGGGTACGCAGAAGTGTTAACAGGACACCCACGTTTTGCCTCGTGTGCTCCGTCCCGCGATGTAATAGGGGGCGAGCCCATCGCCAAATCGGGCACAATTTCTTGACTCCAGGCCAAAACAACAAACAATTTATCATTAATTGAACCCTCGAGAACCCAAAAAAAGCCTTCTAAATATATCTGTAGTGAAGCTAAAAGCTGTCAGTACCTGCGACGCGTCGTGCCCTTGAGCTAGTTATTTCCCTTTTTGTTCTGGCCCGAGCGCCTTGAGCGTTCAACCAACTTGCCCTTTGAAGTACAAAGGTTATTAGACCAACAGTTTTTGCGAACAAAAAACTTATAGTCGTATTAAATCCTTCAAGGGTTTATCTTTAATGATTTTAAGGAGAATAGATTGTTAGTGAAATATTCAAACTCAGCTAGCGTGAACTAAGGGTTAGTCCTCTGAATCGTAAATATTATAGTCATATAAATGAAAAGGTAAAATAAATCTCATTTGTTGGTTATAGGAATGGGATCAATTATTTTATAAGAGCAAATCTTGTGCTCGCTTAGGCCGGCAACGCACTGGCGATGTGCTGTCATGTAGCCCATCTCGTCGTTTCCCTCCTATTCCATACAAACATAAATAATGCCAAAATCTTATAACAAATGCCTAACTTGTGCTCTAGCTAGTAAATAGGAAATCTGTTAAAAGCAGCGTAGACCTTCCACAAATTGCTTATTTTCTAATTCGGGTAAATCGTGTCGAAACTTCTAGAATGTCGTTACATCAAAGGGAACCAAAATGGTTTAATTATATTGCCAGTTTAGCGTGTGCATCGACTGCATAATCTCAATACTGGCGCATAGTCTCACTGAAGTGGTTTTGAGTTACGTTAGCGCTGGGATCGGTGGCTTTTCGGTCCTGTGACGTCATTGCCTCAAAACTTGTACTGTTAGTGGAACAATACAGGTTAATGAGGGGAGTAGTGGCGAAGGCTCCATGGAAGCCAATTCCCGCCGGCTTCCCTTTTGTAATTTATCATTACACTATAAACAAGCAAATTATTCAAACTTATGTATTTAATATCAAACTCAATTATTATTTTTTACATTCAACGACATCTGTCGGCCAGATACGTAAATATTACTAGGAAGCGGCACAGTAAGCCCTTTTTACATTGCGACGCCCTGCGACCTCTGGCGGATTCCTGTAAAATTGTTCGGCTTATTCAATAACACTAGCGCGGCCCGTGCGCCGCCGCCCCGCCGCCACCGCGCCGCCGCCGCGCCGCCCGTTACGCATTGTATAGTATGCAACAAACCATGCAAAATTGTACCTTAAATTGATTATGATTTAAGGTTCAAATTACGTTAAAAAAGCAAGAGGCATGCCGGAGCTTCTCCGGCATTTCGTGTGTTTAGGTATAGATAATACTTATTACAATAGCGAAATGCGGAGTCTAATGTATTAATAAGTGTTGTATTTACATTTTTACAATATATTCATGATTCATGCAATTAGTTTTAAATGTTTTTAATTACAAAATGTGTAATTTTAATATTATGGTTTTAATGGAAATTACTAATCGTTAGGAGCGTACTAATAATATGTTTAGATTGTCGATTTTACAAATAAAGTTAGTGTTTAGATTTTAGGACGTGCTCGACCCTCGCCTGTGGAATACATTGTCTTACTAATGTTACAACTGATAAATGCGGGGCTATCGTACTTGTTAACATTGAGTCTAGGTTTTTATTTCTTTAATATTAATCTTATATTCACGTGCGGTTTAGAAATATACTTTTTTATTTTTCTCATTATGTAAGCATGGTTTAGTTTTTATTTCATGGTCATTGTAAATATTATATAAGTACCTACATAGGTAACGAAAATATTAAAATTTAATTGACGGCCGCAATAGACAGATGCCACAATATCACTTACCAAATGAAACCCAATAATTTGGTTTGGTGAGTAAGATTCTCGGAGCAATAATTTGCTGGTGGGAGAATATTCGCAAAGGTCCGAATATAAGGACACACGTGCATAAATGTGTCGCGTTTTGCGTTCATTCTGTGAAACATCACACAGTAAATTTGATCTCTATTCGGACTGCACTACGCTTACTATAAGTCGCATTGTAGTCATTTCGTAATCCCTTAACCCTACTAATATTATAAATGTGAATGTAAGTTTGTTTGTTACGCTTTCACGCAAAAACTACTCAACCGATCATCATGAAACTTTGTAGACATATTCTTGGAACTATAAGAAGTACCATAGGCTACTTTTTATCCAGAAAAGTTTAGTGTTCCCGTGGGATGAAGAAGGAATTCCGATATATTTGTTACTTTTTCATACTCAAAAAGATGGGATGGGACTGGATTACATTCCATTAGTGAGAATGAGACGGGGCGGGCGGGATATAACGGGATGGGACGGGACGGGATGGTATATTTCAAATAAAATTAACCACGCAGACGAAGTTTGCGGGCAGAAGCTAGTAACAGGATAAAGAAAATAAACATATTTTGTGATTTGAGCTTCGGCTTCCCTTTTAAAAAATGTCACCCTTCGCCACTGGAGGGGAGCGATGTGCCGGGGAACTTGGATTATAGTTATATTAATATTAAGCTGTATTAACAACCTTCTAAGTAGATTAGGCTGCTGACTGACTGAGGCTGCTGCTTCAATCCTTGCATCGGGATAACAGTATGTTCTTTAAGATTAACGGGTGAAAATAAAACGTTTTATATTTGTTTTGGATGTAGATGCTGTAGGACGTGAAATCCCGCATAGATTCTATATTCTACTGCATATGGCTTATGTTGTGGCTCATATCTTAGCGTTGGTTCGAACTATGTGTAATTATTATTAGTATTTATTTATTTTATATTCTTTTTCATTATCCTTTTTGCAGCAGCCTTAATAATGGAAGCAAGGACAATGGGTTGTGTATATTGGAATGAGAACCAAAAACCGCCCCGCTTATTTTTTATAAAACATAAAGGGTAGAAATGAAGACTGGCGAAAACCAAACGTACGCTAGCTTGTCTGCGGTTAACGCTTAGTCTAATACACAAGCGATTACGCAGTTTTTTCATAATAATATAATTAATTTAAAATTAGCGTCATCATAATCTCACTTTGTATGATTGATTTGGATGAATTTCTATGGTATGTACGTAAAGTCCGCCAACTCGCACTAGGCCAGCGTGGTGGACTTTACGGCCTAACCCCTCTCTATCGTACTCTCGATTGTAGAGGAGGCCCTTGCCCTGCAGTACAATGTATATGCATATACAGATAGTCTCAAGCCATAGGAAGTATACTGTTAAATACATGTCCCCCTTAGGGACTTCCACATCGATTGATGGAAGCCGCTTGCCGCTGCTTATTTTCATTAATTTATACACACACTCAAGCCCGTATTAAGAATAATAGTGCCACACACAGTTCAGCTAGCTTGGGTTTATTTTAAAATGTCACAGAGGGCAAGTTTATCTATCAGAGAATTTTCCAATGGAAAAACTTACACTGAGTGGTTTACGACTACCAATTTTGGAATCACTTGTTTGATCTCAAAGCACATTAGTGCTTATATATTACAGCTGGTATTAAGATTAAGACCACCACAATTAGTTATATAAAATAATATGGACCTGGGAGGTATAGTCGACGGTAGTCTAAAGGCTTTCAAAATCAAAGATAAAGATTTTCAAAACTAGCCCGATCTGTCTGAAACGTTATTTCAAATAAACATTATCAAACAGCAAACAGTACTATTGTCTATATCAATACATTCATTTTCACGTAGTCTAAATAGTTTGGACACTAGCGAAATGTAACGATATGGCATACATCAAGTCGTTCAAGACTTAGACTGTGCATTCGAATTTGCATTTTGTGCGAGCTATACGCTATTCCGGGAAACTCTGCCGTTAGCTGGGACACTAACTGAATAGCTATGTATTTCTAAGCGTTCAAATAGTGACACGAAGCGGGGAGCACGAATTTTCTTCTGCGTATTGAAATCAAGCACATTTGCCAAAAATTGTGGAGTTGCCCGCAATCCTGGTTGGATTCAATTGAGTAAAGAGTCATAGAGCAGTAGAAATATATGTTTTGTTTGATAATATTGTTATTGTTCATATTTGAGAAGAAAATCCTAATATAATTAAGGTAATTGCAAGTCAGGATTTCAGTGGAGGTAATGATTGATTTTGTGTGTTTAATGGTGGTGTTGACAAAGCACTGGAGAAATGCTGCATAGAAATAATTTAATTAAACAGCGTAGAGCTATATCTATAGCTGAAGCTGGTAATAATAATAATAAACAAAACTCATATATGTATATTTAATAACAATGTTCGGCATGATGATTAGTCTCTGAATCGATTTTGGGTGGTTATGAAGAATCCTGGTATTATTTAGTAACAAACGTAAACAATATGGTAGCTAAAGCGTTAGATAAAGATCTAATCATTAAAAATACATATAGAAATGTTAGCAGATAAAATGACAATGGTAAGGAAATAAATAATGATAAAATTTTTGGCATACTAAACAATAAAATGAAGTCAAACATTTTAAGTTTAACTCTATTGAAAATATTGTTTTGATACATCGTATGCTCCACTTACAATGTGGTGTATAGTTTGTTTACTGGTACACAAGCCAAGAAACTAACAAAAGCTGTTTAGTTTCAACAAAAATTTACTTAATAGCATTTGGCAGTACCGCCTTTTCCACTCGGCTACCTAACTGTTATATAATAATTGGTAAAATAGACTGTGAACTTTTTATTTTGGTACATTGCCGAGGTATCTTGGAACTTTTACTCTAAAACCTTGAAGTAAAGCGATCGGTGTAAAAAAGTTTATGGCTATTCGTGTTACTCGAATAAGTTCTTGATTGAGACTGGAAAATAGGAACAGTCTTCTATCTGGCTTTGTTATAATATTGAATAACGTTAGTATATGATTTTAAGTTAGCTCTAGAATTGTTTAGCTCAAATTTTTATTATCCGGTTACTTGCCGTTAAGATTTTCGAAAATTATACAACCTGTGAATCATACTTAGGGCTACACTGATCATTGCCCATGATACATGGGCAATGATCAGTGTAGACACCAAACCAAAAAGGAAAATTTTGTGCATACAATATTTTAGAAAATGGTTTCCCACCATGTTCGATATGCCTTAAATAACTGTTTAAATGGATGTCATTTTATTGCGAAAATTGTTTTCAGTAGAAATAGTTTTCAATTTCCCATAAGCAACAGTAATATTGGTAACTGGAAATATGAAATCACTTATCATATATTTGAATTAAATTTAAATTTTATTTCTAGATAAAAGCAATATTTCGCAGGAAGTTTACCGATGTGCCTGAACTGGCTCAGTTGTTATACTATATTCATTACTTTCTCTAGAAATAGACATTTCGTTGGCGAAGTATAATGGTGGGATGCAATTATCGGCACCGGTGCCAAGGTGCAATTATCAGGTTTACAGGAATATATTGTTTCATGTGGCCGTAACATTGCGTAACATCCGGGAATGGACGGGGATCGCGAGTGCTTCGGAGCTCTTCCACCTGGCAAAAGACAGAGTGAAATATGCGGAGCTGACTGCCAACCTTCACTAGTTGGAGAGGCACTGTAAAGAAGAAGATGTGGCCGTAGTTCAGTTTAAAGCAGGTCGTTCTGACGTCAATGTCCTCCGAAAATATTATCAGGCACTAACCAAATAAAGGATGAAGGAGGAAAATTCTAAGGGTTTAAATGTGTGAGGAAAGAATTAAATCTAATCTGAAATTCGAAAAAATAAAAGAAGATAGAAACTTTTATGATAAATGGCATTTTAAAGTTATATTACGTGTGAATTCTGTTTTAGAGCTTTTGCTGAAGTTTCGAATTAAATACACCGTGGGGCGTCAGAGCAATAGCAATCACCTTACCATAGGTTTTTACAATCAAATGTGGTTTCTTCTCGTTCTGGATTTAAATTTAAGACATTCTCTATGCATCAGCATCGAGGGACATCATACAAAACAATTCATAGTAGCATCACGATTGTCGTTGGACTAAACGTACTACCAAATTGTGATCTCGTGTCGTCATTAGCCGATATCCGTTGAAATTTGGACATAGACCTCTTCCGTAGGACGCACGATACCCAGTTCGATTTTCAGCTCTTCGCATTCAATTACTGCTCGCCGCTTCCCGAAACAGTAACCTTCAGTTACTACAAAAAACAATACAAAACATTAAAGTGCGCACAAAATTCAGTACAATAACCGTTGCTACCCAGAGGCTTCTAACAACGTTATGTATGAAAAATTCATATAGCCTTTATTGTTCAATATGCCTAATAGCGTTTTATTACTTTGGCCTACAAAATCTTTTGGGATTTGCTGTGTTGCGAATATCTTATACAATATCGTAATAATAGACTTGCCCTCATTTCTTGCATGTATGTCTAGGGACGCACTCCTCTTTTATATCGCAATTTGGCCAGAACGTACTTGCTTTATAAAGGAACCGTGCTGAATTTGTTATGTATATTACTTTTAATAAAACTTTAAAGTCAACTCTGTTGAAAATATTGTACCGATTATTATGGAAAGATATAAATAATATGGATATATTGGTGTGATGTGAAAAATAATGTTACAGGTCTCATTGTTGTGATGGTCTTGTGTTTCTAATATAACGTCACACATATCTTGTTGTCAGGGCGTGACAGCTTGATTGTTAGGGTGTAATAATTTATTGTCCTAAAATTATAATGCTCTAACTATATTGACTAAGCCGTGGACTGAGCTGACGTTGAACCACAAAATCACTTATCAATAAACGATCAACACGTCACAGCCATAAATAGTCTTTGCTCTGTCACTTCAGTCCAGCGATTTCTCTTTTGCTCGCAGTTTGTGCATCTTGATGAACAAATAGACGGCTCTCTGTCGATGAATGTCGACAAACGATCGCCGAAACAAGAATTTCATTGATAACCTGCGTCTAGCTCGATATGAGATTTAAGTGCTGTAGGTTTAAACGTTTATTGATTGTGGTTCGAGACGTTTGAGGCTCATTTAGTATGAGTATACGATTGGAAGAAGAGCAATGTTAATATGATGTTTGGGATTGGGGTAAGGGGTGAGTTTTTCAGTGTCAAAAATGTAGTAACGTCCAATTAACGTCCCTGTGGTTGTATAAATAATAGTACGTTGTTTGAAATCAGAAAAACAAAACTATATTTACAAAATATATTATCCATTTGTCTTTATTTTTGGAGGGCTTAATCTAAATACAACATACATACATAAATTCATGCCTTTATCCCAGAAAGGATAAGCAGAGGCGGCTACAGGGCACCCACATTTCGCTTTGTATGTTCCGTCCCATGATAGGGGGTGAGCCTAAGTAAATGAACAGCACGAGGGGTTGCAAACTGTCAGAAACACTATGCATGGCAAATTTATAAGTGACGCAGTTAGTGCGAAGTCATGTGTGAGACGAAAGGCCGCGGGTTAGATTCCCGCAAAGAGACTAAGGTATCAACAAATATTTATCTCAGCTATAGGATGTGGGGTTGTAAAGCCCCTTCCTTCATATCATACCTAAGAGCTCTTCGTAATTGGTCAATTATGGCTAATAAAGATGAGAAGATGTGGGGGTTGTCAATAATGCAATTTGCAAGTCAGTCAAATATTAGGAGTTTTATAATTGACTACAAAATGGGTCGAAAGATGTTCTAATCAACATCCACCGGGAGTCGGGACCCAATCTATTATTGGGATATTTAAATGTGGAGAACTTTGTTCAGCAGTGGACTTTCCGTCGCTGAAAATGACGATGGCCATAAAATCCTATCAGAAACCCGGAAAGAACACAAAAGTTTGCTACATATTTCAATAAGGAAGATTTGTAACAATTCCGAACAAGATTACGATTCATAAAGCGTATAGTGTAATCCATTCAGCCCACGTTTAAATACGTCATATTTTTCACAAGAATATCTTCGCCACGGAGGATTTGCATTTAAAACGGGCACACACTATCACGACGTTATCGCGGCGACTGCCGAGCTCTAATGTGTCGCTTTCACGGACAAAAAAGATTCTGTAAAAAGCGGCGAAAAACATTTTTTGGTAAGCTAGCGAAGAACCCTTTCAGACGGTCTATTAAAAGAAGAAAGATCTATTCTCGCACCTTTGTGACTGACGCTCAGTCAAAGTTATTCCTTAAAAAATGTAGGTCATACATTTAAGATTTGCCTTCTTTCTTGTTAATAAATTGTAACGCTGAAGTTCTATCTTTAAACAAAATAAATCAAAAATGAAAAAGTATTACTAGGATATGCGATATTTTTTGCTACGAAAATAATAGTTAAAGAATAGTTCACAAGGTTCTACTGTTGGGCAATGGTCTTCTCCACAATTAAAGAAATTTAATCCTTATTCTAGATAGACTGGCCTACTAGCTGTGTTTTTATGTATCGTAGACGTTAACAATAATTAATTTCTGGTACATATAACTGCGGAAAACATAATATGTTTTATCTGACTCGACCTTCTAACCCTTTATTAGTCCGACTCGCTACCAACTATGCTATCGCTAACTTATACATACACATGAAGATATTTAAAATACCGCTAAAAGAAATCAGTTGCTTTTGGGAAGTTTTTAATTGCATACATACATACATACATAAACTCACGCCTATGTCCCATTGGGGTAGGCAGAGACTATTGAGCGCCAAGTGCTACGGTCCATACATACCTCTTTCGCTTCATCCACTGTCATTAATCTTAGCATACACGCTCGTCGGTTTTTGCATTGTGTCTGTAATCACTAAAACTACCTGGTTTCGTTTTCGGTCGCAGTCTTGATATACCCTTTATAAACATCCCCATGTTAAGAATCCATGACAAACAGCATGCCCTGTGCAAACTCTAGCGTGAAGGAATTGCGCGATTAATATAAATTATATATAACAATTCAATGGCCCTCTGTTGGAGTGGTATCAAAATAAAACGCCTTACGCTTTAGCACATTTCAGCTCTGCAGGTAGTGTAACTTCAAAGCGGCTTACAAACGGACGCCCCTAGACAACATTCGCTAATTCACTTTGATGTCACCCCTCGCCCCGAGCGCCGCCCTTCCCGTAACGAGAAAACACGTCTTAAAACTTTAAACTCCACGTAAAATATTATTAAACGTTCGCAACAATTTCTAATATCTTTTTTAAATGAGAAATTGTTGAACAAAAGTTCTTTGAATAAGAATTTGTGCGTTGGAACAACTCCGACATCGTGGATGTTGTTTATATTTAATAACATTATTTCATGTTTTTCCTTTGACGACCGATTTGCACAGATGTTATGAAGTAGACTTTCGAAGCGGGAGGTTGATGGTTCTATCCTATCACGGATTAATATATATATTTCAGCAAAGTATTTGTTCGGTTCTGAGCAGCGATATATGGAATATAGGATTTTTTGTCCTTATTTTTCCTACTACGTATGATTCATACTAAAGTGGGACAAAGTTATTAAAAATACATACTTCATACCTAAATATTATTTTTATTATCATTTTACACAAAAATACTTGATTTTTTAAATAGTAAAGCCACACCGAGCCAATGTCTATAAGAGGGGTAATTATATAACCTTTTTCTTGTGGTCGCGTGTCTTTCATCAATTTTGATGGTATATTTTATACCGCAAGCAGTGACGGTGCAATAGAGAGGCGATTTCCATATTCACAACACGTATTAAGCCTTAAATTCAGTGCGTATATTCCATAAAATAAATAGCTAGAAACGTGTCACGCAGCATCCCAAATCACCCTCTATAGGGGTGTAACGCGGCATAATTGCACCCGGAAGAATTGGGGTTGGATTGCTAACATATAAATTTGATTAGCATACTTCGTTAGAAAGTTGAATAGGCATGGGCAGAACTGAAAGATGGAGCTGAATACAGGGGGAAGGAGGAGGACGCATGGAAATCGCTGCTTCAGTCGTCTAACGTACATGGTTGCAGAATGTACCTGGATGCAAGCCGCTACCAGAAAGTTCATCAAATTCAAAAGATAATTGTGTCCTGAAGAGTTCAGGTTTAATAGTGGACCAGGGATTGAAGATCATAATACGTCATCGAATTCTATTCAAAATGAAGCTGGTTGAACGCAATAGGGTGATTAGCCTGGATCGCGCATAATGACCGATCTTTTAAAGCGTTTTGCTGAAATGAGCTACTTTCGCTAAATACGTACTGGTTGATAAATAGTACTATATTTTGCATCGAATATTTTTTATACTACTCGTAGTACGAGAGGGAGTGACTAATATACACCTTAAGCGGTAAGTGTAATGTAGTATAATTATTATCCATCGCTAAGACAAAATCTATCTGCAGATACAACAGTAAAGTCCAAGTTACGGACTCTAAAAATATTTATATAAATATTTAAAAATACTAACGCCCGAATACTGGAACGACATTCAAATAATAAGTTGCTCTTAACAGCGCATGGCTCACTTAGCCAGTACATTTAATCGGGATTAACGTGGTTAAGCGCAAGTTATATTTAAGTTGCGTTCCAGTATTTGGGCGTATATCATATAACATCACGATCCAACATAAATTAGAAATGAATAATGAAAATAGCGATATCAATTACTACAATTGACATACGCCGGTAAAAACGGTTATGTCATGCACGCAGTTAATACATGCTAAGCTCTCAGGGATATTGCTTTGTGGAAGGCCAGTGGTTACAACGTGCTTTCATAACGTAGATTGAAAACGATACAAAGCCACCGCAAGAACGCTTTGTGGTTCATATTTTGTTTGAAACCTCTTTTGTATACGACCAACTCTGCAACAAACTTCAGCGGATCTGTTGATCAAATAGCCATGGAAACTCGCGTGTTCAATTATTGAGGTTGGGTTAGTTATATTATTATATTGCGCAATATTTGGATCACTAGCGGCATATTTCAATTTTACATTGGATGATTTTGAATTGATCCAATTAACTATTGATTTTATTGTGGGAATTACATTTTTGGTGTGGTGTAGTTACTGTATTATAATGGAGAATGTTACAAATAAGTTATGTTGTTTATCTATCTGATATTATGCAGTTTTGGCTTGTTAAGATCGTTGATAATAATCCAAATTAAATACGCTCTGTGAAGTAATGCGAATGTGTGGTTGTAACTGCTAATTATTTAGTTTGTTATTGGTAAATGACGCATTTATCGAGAGGTGTCTGTTTGTGTAGTTATCAGTATTTGCATTAGATATTCATGTCCTCGTAAACGTATAAAACTAAATGAAAAAATCTAAATATACTATCAATAAAGATTCCAATCACCGTAAAGACGACACTTAAAGAAAATTAAGCCCAAAGGAATAAATCTTCATCTGTTTATCCAGCGATTGAAACTTGGCAATTATGTTCTTATATACTGTGAAATACGGGTTAATCTCAAAGCTATTTTAATAGCAACTCTGGTACGGCAATTACCAAGGTATCCCCGAAGGTCTGTATGCAAATGCTAAGTGCGTAATGCTCGACAATGTTGCCAGCTATTCGCATTGTCTAGCATCCTAGTTACGACTCAATTATCTTCAGAAAGTAAGGAACACCAATTAACATCGTTTTATATTGCCTCTGCCTCGGCCTTTGCGAAACGAGTTTCAAGATACTGAACACATTTTATTTGCAGTTCATAAACTTCATTGTTGATGGGGATTGGGGATTTTTTTCATTTCCCGAATGCAAAGCTATGTTGGTTCTGGTAAGGAATGATGCACATTCATTTGCAAGTGTCCACGGCTAGATTACATTTTGACGTGGCTTAACAAATACAAACCAGTCGAACGGGAGCCGGTAGAGGATTTGTTTTATTAATTTAAAGATTACGCATTGGATGTGAGTCGTTTCTCAGTCTCCGGCGGGATGCATTGCGATTTATTTACTTAAGTAACGAGAGTTTTTAAGCTGATTCACTATCATTGTGCCGTCATTATTTCTGTTTTATTTTTTCTCTCGTTAGTGAACTATTTACAAAGAAGCGCGATCCAAACGCAACGTAGGAACTCATTAAACAGATAATTCGAACAATTTAAATTATAATTGATAATTACACGATTAACATTATATTGCTATTTAAAGTACAATGAGAGCAATGAAGACATGCGAAATATTTTTTAATGAAAACGCATTAACGCATTTCATACATATTGCTAAACTAAATTCTTGCATTTCTATATGCATTAAAAGCAAATAAGTCAGTGACAGCATAAAAGCGGCAACATTTCTGCGCGGCCCATACAACGACGACCACAACACATAAAAACGTACAGTCCGAGGCATAAATCCAAATAATAATACGACAATGGACGCATTATTTTTATAGTTTCAGACAGACGTTAATGTCTCGACTGTTTTTTCGTTTTCAACTATCTTTTTGTCTGCCGCATTCACAATATTTGTAATCGTGCAGTTTTTATTATCGGTATGAAGCACGGTTCGAAATGGATTGTTTAACGGTTACCTACACTTTTCGTGGAACAGATTTTATATCAATTTTAGTTAATTCAGTCTTAGAAGTTTGAATTTATTGGTAAACGAATCAATATTACATTTATTAAGGTGTCAATGTTTGAAGGGTTTATTTCTGAAGTAGAACTAACCATTTTAAGGAGATAAATAATTTTCATTTTAACATTCATCAGAACATCTCGAATTCATTTATTAGACAGCCCCGACGTCGTGATTGAAATAAATAAGTAGATGAAAAATTTAATGAAATGGGACGTCTGATAGATGCAGTTTCTAGTTAAAAAATCTCGAGATCAGTGATCTGAATAAGTGATTTGGACACTATGAAGCGTCGAGTTTATTAATAGTTGTTTCTTTAACGATTTACATATTATTGTAATTGTACGTAAGCAACTGATGGAAATTATATATAGAGTAAGGTTTTCAATCACTGATTTTTTATATTTGATTATTAAAATATTTATGGAGAAACGTTATTAATCTAATTATTATTATATTAACAAAGACATACACGATTTTTAAATTAAATCATAAAGTTTTGTTGTGGTTTGTGTGTATGACAGTACAGGCAAGTTAGTGTTATTGGCCAAGCAGGTGTCAAAGTGGTTTCTATTCAGTATAGCCCTATTGTGCCATTATGGGTAATCGAGATACATTTAGAGCGAGATGAGGTGTCGAATTTATTACTAATATCGCCTTCAATGTGGAATATCTGCGGAATATCGCTACTCTACCGATTCCTTTCGAAAAGGAAATACTATCCCTATTTAGGATTGCTATTGTGTGTAAAATAATATAAAGATGAAGTGAGCCTATCTTATTTATTTTTGTTTTTTTTCTTCTAAAAATAACAGCCTCCGTATTGCAGTTGCTTGAGTGCCAGGTGGGTAATAAGAGGCTGCGGGTTCAATCACCGTTCTGAATCACATTTTTGCGAGACCCATAAAAACATATATTTATTTTGGATCTGGGTGACGTGAGAACGAGGAGTTTCTGATACTTACCTAGCTTTGGCACAAAATTTGGTATAAAATTGTAGTCAGAAATATGTATGTGTTCGAATGTTCGGTGTATTTATTTATTAATGTGGAATTTATTTGCAGTCTTTTTAAAAGGTCCTTTTGTTGATTCAAAAGCAGAATGTTGACTTTTTTCTGAATGCATTTATTGTACTGCTTTTTCAAACTCGACAGAAAAATGGAACGTATATTATAAAGGAAAAATAAAACTTCTGATGTTCCTGCTTGTGTATTGATTTAAGGTTTTTTTATGAAATAACTGTTAACAATGACTAACTTACTTTCTATTATATTT
The DNA here is from genome assembly GCA_949752805.1 of Deilephila elpenor. Taxonomy (NCBI): domain Eukaryota; kingdom Metazoa; phylum Arthropoda; class Insecta; order Lepidoptera; family Sphingidae; genus Deilephila; species Deilephila elpenor. The sequence continues at coordinate 7,774,040 of OX457108.1, forward strand.
GCTCAACTAAATTAGTATTTAACAATATCAGTATTTTTGCATTGTTTGTAACTATGAAGGTAGTTTTAGGTACCGTTTATGATATACCTCTATAGTCCATATTGCAATATGCCAGCTCGTTGGCAGGCACTAATTGCATTGCCGGACAGCAGACCGTAATCACAGAGGTACGAAGCGATGACGTTGCTCAGTATCTAGCCGTATTGTATTTGGTGAGAAGGGATTATTAGGTTGCTGGAATTTGTGTTAAGCAATTCTTAGGCGTGTGTGGAACTTGCTGTAGTAGTAATTTGGTTTTGTGAATTTGGTAGGTACCTACTTTTAGCTAGTTATAGATTTTATGTATATAGAAGACACTGTGTTTAGTTTTTAATATTTTATTATTAAAAAACGTAGAACGTAAAATAAAATAAATCTTAATATATATTTTTTAGAATGATTGTACCACATTGTCTAACGACATACTCGTTAAACGAACTAATGCAAGCTATTTTTAGTTTTCGTTCCATTGCTGCAGTATTAGGGAGAGGGTGTAATGTACAAGCATACGCGCGGCGCCGTGTACCGCTGATGTATTTACGACGCGTTCAACGCGACGCGTCGCACGTGTCGCCTCATCCGTGTAATTTAATCGCCATTATGACGCTCACTTTGTAATTAATGACTGTTTACTTTGACCCATATTGGAAACAGCACTACAGATTTTTATATATTACACAATACGTGAACTCCTCTTTTTAACAGGATTATAGGCTAATCGATATGGGCATAATATGTATATAATTGTATATTCAGATTGATTTGTCTTTAAGTTTTTTAAGGTGTAGTAATTATGGTTATCGACGGCGGTGGTCAGTTGCCATCAGGCATCAGGTAACACGTGTGCTCGCTTGGGCACCGCGTTTTATAGAAACCACAGCAAATAACATTACTATGGTCACACGCTTTGCCAGGCCTTATAATTGCATAAGGAGGGAGAGCAAGAAAGCGTTAAGAGAGGAATTTGTTTGAAGTCACTAGCAATTTCTCACTGAATGAATTTTAAACCGATGCGTTACCATCAAATCGAGACAAACTTCAACACCGTAAACATCATCATCCTCAAATTATTTGCGAAACTCACACGAGTGGATCACCCGAACTGAAAATCAAACCCTAAACCGAACAGTTTAAATACACATAGTATCAAATCTAAGGCGACAAATCTAATTGAAACATAGTATTTGTGATCTTGATTGTGAACCTAGTAGGAGACCCTGTTGAGAAATAAAAAAAATAATAAGAAAACGCAGGTTCCGCGCTTAGCAACTTTGTAATATGTAAAGTGACAACGACCTTTAAGAAAAATACAAGTAGCTATTCTTAGAAGGTTTATCTCTCCTGATTTGAAAGGATTAAATTTATATTTATATTTATCGCTAGAAAGTGATATGAATATTCTCTACTGAAGAATCTTTACGATCAGATAAACTGTGTATCGGAGGAATTAAAAATAAATCTCTTAATGATTATTGATTGTAATATAAACAGTAGTACTAGGAATTATTAATAATTATTTTTACATGGTTATCTCATAAATATTTCTCTGACACATTGCTCTATGGTGTGATTTTTGAATAATTAAAAGTATAAGATTTTTAAAACCTAAAATTTTATAATCTAACTTTTAGTCAAAAAGTTATTTTTCACCATAAAAGAAAAAAATACGTAGGTACCGTGACCCATAACCTTTAAACCCCATAATACGTAATAAAATTTATTACACCATGGATCTGATAAAAAGTACCACGCATCAAGTTTTAAGTGGCTGGCATATCTATTGATTTATCATAAAATGTTTATGTTGACACGCCAGTCATGAATTTGCGTTAGGGGGACTTGAGGTTATGTTTCTTTCTCTCTCTCTCTCTCTCTCTCTCATTTCTGCTACAGGAAACCCACTGGTGATTATATGCCTCTCCAAGAAAAAGACCAGGTGCATCTATAATATGCAACTTCAGTGTCGCGTTTTGAGTTAACCCTGTGTCTGTATCAGCCCATCTAGGTCCCACTGCAGGCCACGGGCCTCCTTTACAATCGATAGTACGATTAAGAGGGGTTAGGCTACATAGTCCACCACGCTGGCCTAGTGCGGGTTAGCGGGCTAATACCCTGTATATCGGGATGTAATCAGACCGATATGTTTGTATGATGCACTCTTCGACTACACTAAACTATCCATTTGGTGCGTTGTACTCACTTTTTTATTTTTATTTTTTATATTTTTATAAATAAATAAATACACCCAACACTCACATACATAGTCCTGACCTCACACTAAGATCGAGTCTTGTGCCGTGGGTATCAGAAACTACGGGAGACTTTTCGGTCTCACAAACACCCAGACCCGAAACAAGTACCTGTGGATCATACAAATATTTGTTTCGTTGCGGGGATCGAACCCGTGGCCTCTCTTTTTACAGGCGGCGTCTAACCAACTGCGCCACGGAGGCTGTCAACAGCCTCCTGTCAAAGTTCTTTGTTGCATCGGTAATTTAGAAAAAGTTTAAAGTATAATCATCGAGACGCCTTTCAATGTTTGACGAAGCTCGCAGTTACACATATTTTAAATGCTTACAGTAAATGTAGGCGAAGGTGAGAGGAAGTCCATTTCCCTTCACAGTTCACACACAGGTGACTGATTCTGCAGTTTGGAGTTATGTTAACTACGAGAAACGTACATTTCAAAGGGCTCTCAAAAGTTGCTCTACAGGAATGATTTCACTAACTTATGTAGGTTGCCGTTTGTAACGTTCTACGTTTACAAAGCAATATTTCTGTAACCCGAGTACGATTTTAATATGAAAAATATTCGTGCTTTAGACTTAATGCCAAGAATACTTATAGGAAATTACACTATACGCAACTTCAAGACTCGGTTATTATTGTGACTATTTAATAATGTGTTATTACTAAAATACCTAATACATACAAAATAATTTATAAGGAGTCTCTTTCATCTGCTAATTTGCCTTTTGGAAATGCATATACAGAGGTCAAATCCTTAACGCAACATATTTATGTACTGGAGTGGCTCCCTATGACAGGCTTTCGCTATATCGGTGGATACCGTCCCACCACTACCAAAAATAGAATAATTGCAAACCATGTACAGAATATTAAAAATCATCCACAAAAAGTACATAGAAAATTCCATACGATAAAAACGGTATACGGAATTTAATAACCCAGCCAGTTGGTGGGGTCTACAGCTAGACCAATGCGGTTATGTTTCCGATACGGTGTACCGTCATATTGTCGCTAAATAAGTTTTTAGCACGATCCCGGGGAAGCATTATAGAAGCATTTACGATCGGATCATTGCGCCCCGTGCCGTATAGGAAGCCATTTAGTAGTGCTACAACCGCAAACGTTTATGCCTTCTGGTACGTACGTTATGTTTAAATGATTACTCTCGCGTTTTATTGGCTACAGTGTAGGTAAGAATGATTAAGGGAATTGAGGTGTAGCCCTCTTTTATTCAAAAGTCTTATACATTCATTTATCTTGATAAATTATTCCAATATCAGGGCATTTCTAAAAGCTCTAATGAGGCTTTAAAATGAATAGATAATTTACATTTGTAGTTTTCTGGTAATGCGTTGATGAGTATCCAACTTTTTAGACATAAATACATGCAGATACATAAACTCACGCCTTTTTCCCATGTCTCCCTTTGTATTTTACGTCCCAAAATATGATGGGGGGGGGGGTCAAATTCCTTGACTCCGGGCTGATACTGAATAGAAAAATCCAATATCACTTTGCCCGACCCGGGATTCGAACCCGAGATCTCAGCTCGGCAATCATACCATAGTACAACGGCGCCACCAAGACAGTATACTTTTTAGAGTCTAGCAATATACGCCCAATATTTAGGATCGGTGTTTTGCTACGTTACATAAGGAGATTTTCGACATTTGTTGAGACATTACACTTGCCTATTGTTAGTTGGTGCTGCTTGAGATCTAACGGTAAATTTCATTTAGTAAACACACGTGAAAACTAGGCAGTAGGCGTTTGTCCTACTCTAATAGAACGTATAGTACATGGCGTCGATACCAAAATCGTATCTCTAATCACTGCGAAGCGTGGTAAACAATCTGGGGTGCTTATCCACCCCTCACGTGCGTGTCAGCCAGGGTTTGTAGTTCGTGTGCCGGTGAGGGAAAATGTCAGTGGGGTCCGCAATGGATATTTCGTGTACGCATACAAACAGACTTTGCATAGCATTCTCGAAATATCCGGGAATTTTGGGATACCTGATTTTGAGACGGTATTCAATTTTAGATCTTTTCGAAGAGGTATTGTTTATATAATTTTTATTCAATTATTACTTTAAAACTCTATTAAAATCATATATTAGGCTGGTCCAGTGCTATAACGCGGAAATATATAATTTTCTTTTTTTAACCTCTATTATCCCACTGCTGGGCCAAGATCTCCCTCCTCTTTTTGTATAAGTCGCGGTTCCAAGCAATTTTAGGCCACATGGGCCTATAAACATCCAGGTCGCGTCGCCAGCCTCTTTAAATAATATAATACATAAATACTTCAAAAATGTTTATACCGTACACATTCGTGTTGGAAATAATTCAGTGACACCAATCGGCACTTCTTGGTACTATTTCATAATGTGAGATCAATGCTAAGGATTTCCATACTAAAAACAGGGAACCATAAAAAATGTTACCTACATTCGTTTTCACATGAATTTGAGCTCGACAATCAAACGCGACTAGTTTCATGGCAAGCTATGACACTTGATTAATCTGAAGCGATATTGTAAATTTAAAATACGGGTACGTTTTGTTACCTTTCAACTCCGCAGCTATGCGATACCGAATTTGATAAGCGCAGTTTGTTTGACGGAATAACAAGCGACGTGGGAAATATGTGCCGCAGTAAAACAGCTTTTAATATCGGCTGGGTTAGAATTGTTCACAAAATACATTTTGCGTGACATTGGATATCTAAATAATGCAACAAAGTGTGGAAAAACACGTATCTTGCAAAACATATATCATTTATTGGTACCTACAGTCCATAAATTACAGTTTCAATGAGCTTAAAAACTAGTCATAGAAACAATTTGAACATTATTCTTTCAAATACATTAGCAAAATGAAACAAATGTCCATTAAAACATTTCAGTCTTATTTTAAAACAGAATTATAAACATAAATTTCAATTTGACTGTAATAAGCACGATGTATTTTCATAACAAAACCTCATTTTATCTTTGATCATAAATGTACGAGCTCGGTTTATTTGAAATGATGCTATAATCTTGTTAGCAAATACAGCATTCGCCCTTAAAAGTTCGCCGTAAGCGTTGCGAAATTCCACCAGGTGTAGTAGCCACGTCATTGCGGTCTTCATTCTTTTTGTGTTGTAAGAGACTAGCGGGCTGCGGGAAAACATTTCCTTTTGATTACTTTTTTATAGGTTTATACAAAAGTAAGACATGAGCCTATACTAGTTAGTTGTATAGTATTTAAGACAGTGCTCAAACAGTCATAATTACCATGAGAGTGTGCTACGTTAAGAAGAAGAATGAAGAGAGAGACAAAGAAAGAAGGAATAACGTAGATTGGTCGTCGGTAATCAAAACGAAACTAACCCGGCAGCATAACTGTTACATAAAATTGCTTTATCTGATACAGTGACACGTCGCGCCGGTCGATCTTTCCCCTTGCTGAACCACTTTAAGTTTCAATAAGATAAGAGAGGCTTCTATTCTGTGACTTATCCCAATCTCTATTTCCCTTGCGGTCCAGTTTACAGTAGTCCTTTGTTTGGAAGCATCGCCCACGGGCTGTCATCAACCGTTAAACGTTGTCCGCCGTCGAAACGGACCCGTGTAGCTTTGTTAATTTCATGGCGGTTTGCATTCGTCCTTGGGCGAGAACCTGCGACAAATTTATTTTACAACTCCAGATAAATTAGAGCTGAGGTGTCGCTGTGGAAAATGTACGCGCGAAAGCCACCGCAGTTTTGATGAATAATTTTGTCAGACGCTGTATTGTCTGAGCAAGCGGGTTAAGGAAGGGCGTTGGGTTAAAAAGAGAAAAGATTTCTGTTAAATTGATATGGTAGCCAAAAAAATATAGTATTAAGCAAATAAGATTCATGTATGTAATATGTAATATGTTTGTTGTATGAGTTTATATTTGTGTTTTAATTTTTTACCAATTTGTAATTTATTGTTAATTATTTTTTTATATTTATGTCACTATATACCTTAGACTGCCCTTTCTCTTTCCTTTCTTCTATGTCCATTCTAAGGTTGCCTGGAAGAGATTGCCTGGAGGAATAAGGCCGCCGATTGTAATAATTATAAAGCCGATTGTAATTGTAAATACAAAGTAGTTTATTAGCTGGTTCATTAAACAAAAAGTATTCGGATGTAACTATACAGGCAAACAAACAATTAATTAGTTTAAGTAATTGGCACTATCAGTTGCTTCCTGCCGGAAATAAATCCTTTGCTGCCGAATTATGTATAAGAGTGGTGATTTATTTTAGGTGGGTTTTTATGAATGAAATATTCCTTAAGGTTTTTTATGTATTGGCTGTTGGGATGATATACGATAGTGGAAAACGCGTCAAATTGACAGGTAACGCAAAGTGCAACAATGTACCTACCGTCACACATCAACTCATTTGGTCTTCATACGATGATCTTCAGATAAATAGAAAAATATACTAATGACAGATTGCTAGATATAAAAAACTACTCTTCAAATCGTTTCATACGATTTGTTCACTACTAGTAAATACAAATTCATTATATTTACTCAATCGGAAGTCAACATCTGTAAGATTATCTACAATGTTAAAGATATATGCGCAACTGTCGTTGTGATCAATACGACCCATAAAGTTAATGATTGCATGATAGATACGGTTAACGGGTTGGCTTTTACAACCGCAAATACAAGCATTTTCAGTAAGTAGTTAACTTATTCCGTATTTTATGGAGGGACATTTTATGTCAAGGACGATCGTTTCATTGCATTTAATCGGGTATTACCAATCACGCAATTTAGCTAAATATTTATTAATAGCGAAGCCTTGTTGTCTCCAATTTGGTCACATTGCATCTAGTCCTATTGCTTATATAATTTTTTGACAGCCTTCGTGGCGCAGTTGGTTAGACGCCGGCTGTGAAACGAGAGGCCCCGGGTTCAATCCCCGCACCGAGACAAATGTTTGTGTGAACGACAAGTATTTGTTTCGGGTCTGGGTGTTTGTGAGACCGGAAGGTCTCTCGTAGTTCTTGATACCCACGACAGAAGACTCGATCATAATGTGGGGTCAGGACTATGTATGTGACTGTTGGGTGTATTTATATAACTAGTCTGAAAGCATTTTTAAAATAACTTAAAAATAATTAAAAAAAGGAAATAATATAAGAATACCGCCATTCTTAGAAAAGTTTTCCATTAATTATGGGATGTATCGCACTGACGTGAATAAATAAGAAGAAACCCTTTACATTCGTAAAGTCGATTCAGGGTCGGTATGTCGTATACGGCATGATAATAATTTATATTTTTTTAATGCAGTGAATGTCGAAACGAGAATGCCATTCGCCTGATGGTAAGCGATACGACCGCTCATGGACAGTAGCAATACCAAACAACACCGTGAATTTCAAAGTAATGCTTGGCATGCTTGCCTCGCCCTCCAGAGACATAAGATATTAAGTCTGAGTATGTCCGGTAGTTACTCTGGCTACAATGTCCTTCAAAACGGAACACAACAGTGCATTTACACTGCTGTTTGGCGGAAGAAATAGATATCGTGGTGGTACCGACCCAGGCGGTCTCGGCACATATGAGAGACCTACCACCGGTAAATTTAAATGATTATAAAGCTTGTTAATACTGGAATTCGAGTTCTAAGAAGACTTCCTTCATTTTTCGCATATCTATAAAATGACATTTTATACCAATACGATACATAAAGTTGTCACTAAGAGTTTCCACGAAAGATATCAACGAAAAGTACTCAGTTAAAAGTTTTAACGATACCTAAAAGTTATTCCACGAAATAGACACGTATTCTTAAAAATTACTTTTTGTTACTTTATATTGATATAAAAGTTATGTTTTACGTAGCCGATTCGAGTGGTATGTATCTGTGTATTAATAAAATAAGCTCATTGTATTTGAAAAGCTTTTTAGAACACTCAACTACATAAAAATCTTCCTCATGTCATGTCGAGCCGCTGACATGTCGGCGACAAAGTTTTCCGACTTGCAATGAGTTAAGCCGCCAACTAGCCCGCCAACAAAAAGTTGGCAACATAGGTCGACGTTGGTGTGCAGACCGCTTAACATCCCTCCCGTGTATTCAATTTCAAATAAGTATTAAACTAAATTACAGGCATAAAATCCCACACGCGAATGTCTGAGACGTTTTCAGCTGTACCAATGTATAGGCCTTTGAAGAGCCCCAAAACGGCGGCGACGATTTCACGCTACAACTATTCCACTCGGCGACTTTTAACGCACATTTGTTGCTAAGAAATTTCGCTTTAAATTCTCATTCCGCTAACAAAATGTAAACAGAAACTTTGGAAGGCGTCGAGAGGGAGGAAGCGCGGAACGTTTGCGCTCTCCCGTTGATATAATTGAAATTTTGTACGCTGCTTTGCTAGCTGTCACCCTACATTCACGCTCTAATGGAAATAAAATAAGGTTTTTTACGCGGAATATATTCTTTTGGTGTATATGGGTACAATAAAATTCGGCTCTCCAAGGTTAGTGGCTGAGTCGTTATCTGTGCGTCTACTGTGTAGCACAGGCTTGTGAATTCTATGACGGGTATATCCCGGGTTTTTCTGCCGCAGAATGAAGTAGCAGTTAAAAAGGGTCACTAAAATTGGGCCCAAAAGAAAAAAGATAGCACATTGGTCAGTCGCTAAATGATAGGTTTCATTAATAACATTGCATTTAAAGTGTGGTGAAACACGTTGAGCCAGGCTTAATAAGTTAAAGTTAAATAATTTTATATAAATAATATTGCTGGATACCTCAAAGACTATCACGCACGCAGATTATAATGCAATACATACATACAATTTATCCCCGAAGGGGTAGGCAGAGGCACCACAAGGACACCCACATTTCGCCTGGTATGTTCCGTCCCGCGATGTGATAGGAGGCGAGCCTTTCGCCATATTGGGTACAAATTCCTGACTCCGGTCTGTTATATAAGGAATAGAAAAATCCAATAGCACTACCCGACCCGGGACTCGAACCCGAGACCTCAGCTTTGTAACCATACCGTAATACAACTACGCCACCGAGCCAGTCGTTTATGTTATAATTAAACATCAATCACATTCTACGATCAAGCAATTCACACGCGTTTATGACACTAATACTACGGTCAAGTGATGGTGTAGTCAAAACTACCCATGGTGTGGCTGTATCTTTGAATTATTACGCCCCGAAACTATTTTACGACCACCATTACCCAGGTTATGTGAGTACGAGGATTCAGTAAATTTAAGCAGTAAACAAAGTTACACCAATGACACCACGATTCTCTTTGTTATATAAGTCTTGGCGTATCGTTTAATGCGATTTTAACAAAAACGGTTTGATATAGGACTGCGTTGAAAGTTCGTGATAAGGGTCTTACGAATTCGAGTGCTATCCTGACAATGCTTTTCGTGTTTTATTGTTTCACGTATCCTCCTAATTACATTTTATGCTGTGTTTATTGCTTGGTAGTATTCTTGTTTTCTCGGCTACATTCAGTCAATATTTTATTTGGAGTTATTTCATAAATCATAGTCATATGTTTGGTAGTTTAGGTAACTGATACAAAGATATTGAACATTAGTATTCTGCAGAGTGAAACAAAATCTGTTACACTGATTTATACGACGGACCGCGAGAATTTTAAATGGAAATCTATCGGTATTACAATTTAATATAGAACATATTTATTGTATCGGTATTGCAAGGTACATGCTCTAGGTGTTGTTAGGAATATGAAAGCGTCTTTAAAAAAAAGTGTGATAGTAATTGTGTGGTTAGTAAAGTCATTATTTACTGATTTGGTCAATACTTTTTATTTATCTTTATTAAAACAGGCCTTATTCATAGACAGTTTCGTCCGTTTCGAACGACTTTTGAATTCACTTTGAGCGAAGAAGACAAAACATTCGATAACTAAAATAGGTTTTAAAACTGTCTATGAATAGGGCCGCAAAAGTTTGCATTCGAATATTTCACGTAAGTCAACCACGTTATTTTTTAAGTTAATAATTATATTAATAAAGGCATATTCGACACTTACTGCGTAGATATTAAATTCATTTTAAGATTGCGTTTTAATATTTACAATAATATTATCTTAGCAAAAAATAAATGCAAAAGTCAACAAAATGACATAATAGGGACAAATATCTTCGTCTTTCAGTTGTACAAATGAACCGATGTCTGTAAACAATGACATGGCTTTAATTGCTTGTTCGTTATAGTTTCAAAGCGAGGATTAAAAACACTTAGACAATACTCACTAGTGCGAGCACCATAACACCAAAATTGCTCAATTTCCTGTCCCAAGTTTCTACCTCGCTTAACGTCTTAATGAAAACTAACTTTACAGAACTTTATTTACATTTTCACTTCAAAGAAAGTAATTAGTTTTTAAATTACACTCGGTATTTTATTAATTTCGCGAGAAAATTATTCTGTAACTATATTGCAGTGTAATTTGTAGCTTCAGGACAGTTCACTTTTCAAAACAAAGGATTTGTTAATTGGTTTCGTAATGACGTCTTTATTCACCGGAGGCGAGATAAAAGCTTTGGTTTGTGTGAAAAATTACTTTCTTGTTTATTAAGGTCAGCTTTTCAGTTGTCTTGTGAACAGGCATTTAGAAATTTAACTTCAGATTGTATTTTGCGTTCGTTAACTTTGCAATTAGCTTATTATAGAAACTTTGTGAAGTTGCATTTGATTTGATGGATTTAAATCTAATTGAGGTTAGTTTCATTATATTAAAGATTAAAATCCTTTAAACTATATTATTGTCGAGTAGAAAGTAATATAATCATTGTCATATTCATCTCTCGGCTCAGATGGTCTACCGATAAATATAAGTATCCAAGAGTTTCCACAGCGACCTACTGAAACCCGCCTGCGCACAGTAGAAAAAAAAAATTAAAATAATGACCTCATAATTGGGTGAATAATATTTTATACAAAAGAATGTATGGATTATTGAAAATACAAAATTATAAGTCACAATGAATTAGTCCTCAATAATGGTAACACTTACCTATATATTTTAATTACATAATCATATAACCCATTGACGTCACGAAATAAACTACGTGAAAAGTACCATCCACTTTTAACAAGGACAGGAATATAAGGATTAAAATTAAAAATAACGTTAATCCAAACGGACTCAAAACTTCGGCGATCGGGCTAGGTAGAATGAGCTCGGATTAAATCCATGTCTCTTTGTAGTTTTTACTTATGTCCACTTTCTGGCATGTTGAATTAATACTAAGCTTGTTAACTGTTCGCCGTCGCTGCCGTGATGTGATATCATTAGAACTTCGCTAAAATACGAAAGTTTCCCTGTGATGCTTAAGCGCCTTTTGTAGCGATATTGCTCGCTTAGGTTTCTCGGAAAAATTGCGATTACTATTTCTCTCGCGTATTGAAATTGTACGTTTAAAAGTATACAGTTAAAATATTGATCTTTTCTCTTAATTTCCTGATTCAAATTATAGTTACCGTTGTTTTATATTATGTGTGTTATGTAGGAAAATTATAACTAGTTTTTTTTTCTTTACAGGAGATAATCGAGCAGAAGAATAACAATAGCTAGTTGATGATACTGTCTTCAGGGGTATTCAAAATTATTTTCAGAATGGAAACTAAAGAATTGGTCGAAGAAATATTGAATGTGCTGCGACGTAACAAGAAAATTGTAGATCCAAATTAAAGGTGGAAGTGTTAGCTAAAAGGGCTAAGCTAACAGGTGAAGTCGCTTCTCGACTAAGACATGAGTATAATAAAATGTATCCGTCGAGTAACCCTGATTGGTCCTGCATTGTTATGTAATGCCCCAAACATATCCTCATATTTACGTGGGAAACGCTAACCAGATTTATTGTATATCGGAGGTGATTACACCAAACTTCATTTCATCCACCACAAATCGGACTAAACCGAAGATTAAACACTGTCTATCATTACTCCCAATACAACTGACAAACGTCACTTGCAAAATATTTCCCAATCAGATTTCCTTCTTGCAGCCAGACGCGTGTTTTGGCATGTGTGCAGACCTCGTTAGTGCACCACTTACCGACGCCCAATTATGGAGCCGGCTCAACCCAGCCAAATGACGCGAGAACCATCAATTAAATCTGTACCTTCGCAAATTTATCGAACGTCGTGGGATAGATACGGGATTCATTGTATTGATTGCGGTGGGATTCGTGGTTAATTAGGGTGTCGGTGTCCCTAATCTCGGAAGTACTATTCGTATGTATGGAATTTCTATCAGACCCTATTAACAAATTATATCATAATCAATACACATAGTCTCTCAATCAATATCAAACTTCGAATCCGCACACAAGAACACACAACCGAATAAAATAATCGACCAATAATATACTAAAGTACTTACCGCAACCTCGTACTTTCAGCTGGATACTCCGCGTCAATGAGAATGGTGGACCACTGTAGCACTGAATTTCACTTGCACTTCTCACTCACTCACTGTTACACTCACACAAAACGATCAGACCCGAAATCCAATGCAGTGGCAACGCACTACGCTTTCGGAAGCGCACACGAAACTGCACTACCACGCGAAACCAGAAAGCAAATGAGGACAAACTACCCTCATTTGCAATATATTTTTGAAAAGCCAATAATGGAACAAAAAAATGCTATTAAATATAGTTTTTACAAACCAATTACATGACGATGACCTACCATGCTCTCTTTAAGGAATAGGAACCCACTCTGTACTAGGAGAATTAACTTAAAACTATAATTAGATATTGGGGTTAATTTAATATGCCGATCAATATAACCCTGTGGTACCTTTTGACAAAGCAAAGATTTAGGATAATATCTTCCTAAGGCCTTATTCATAGACAGATTCGATACCTATTTTAGCTATCAAATGTTTTGTCCCTTTCGAACGACTTAAGAATTCAGTTTGAGCGAAGAAGACAAAACAAACACCACTTTGCTGCAACAGTACGAACAAAATTAATATAAACAATATCAATTAACAAACATCATAACTTTAATAATAAAATAACTGGATTAATTTGTCCATATTTACCCCTGCATTTCTATTTGCACGCGTCTAGTGTACCTAGAATTAATTAAAATAGATATCCACATCTAGATATTAAAGCTATTTTCTTAAAATCTAATTATAACTTGCGAAGTTTGTCAATTCCATTAACAATGATGAGCTTAGCACTGCACGTTGGTTGAGCTTATTTTAAGCTGGATATCCTCTTTTTGTGGGTCAAGTTAGGAGAAATTGGATATTTTTTTCATTATTTTGTGTCAGTAGCGGGATAAAAGTAAACGGCTGTTTTTGTATCTTGAGGAAATAAGTATGGGAACTATTAAAATATCGAGAGGATAAAACACACACATAGTCCTCACCCTGCACTAAGATAAGTATCTTTGAATAACAAACTGTGCAGGATTTTCGCTCTCATAATACCCAGACAGGAAACATATTTGTCTCGGTGCGGAGTCGAACCTTCGGCCTCTTATTTTAAGGCCGGGTCTCAATCAGCTGCGCTACAGAGGCTGGTAAAGTTGACTATTAGTACAGTCATCAAAGATTCCGTGATATAGTGAGCGCCTGAAAGCACCATTGTCGTATGCCACATCGAATATCCTGAATAGCCTTCTAGAAAATGTATTCACTATGTTTATTACACCCTAAAGTTTCTTTAAGTCCGGTATTAGGCCAATGTAATGGACTAAGTCATAAGCGAATTGAGATTGTTTCAGGACCAGTAGATTGTGCCCACCATTTCGACCTAATTACATTGATTGTTGTTTATTCTTCTAAACTTTGATAACCACTTCGAAGAAGGTTCTTGTGATAAAATCTCACTACAAATATGTAAATGAAAGTACTGTAGCATTATTTGGTTTCATCTTTAAAAATATGAGTTAATTATCAGCTGCACAAAATATATTTACAGATACATTTAATATGATTTTTTCCCGCTATATCTTCTCATTTGCGCCACAAACACTACATGCTTGCGTTTCTCTCCGTAAGAGATACGTGTCGCGAACAAGCACGTGTTGTGGATTAGTTGTTGCGCATAATAACTCCTCTATGTACAGCCTGATTATCAACATTCGTTAGTTACCCAAATAACTTGAGAGAGTTTTCGTCTTTTCCCTGCTGGCTTAGTTGTTGAGTTTAATCACTTCTATGCTACTATAGCTTAGTCTCATTCTTTGGAGATTGTCTCGTTTTAGTGAGCTGGCCCAATTTATAGTGCTTTCGCTAACCAGAATCTCTACTTTTTTATACTGGCTCCAATTAGGTACATTGTAAGTACAATGCGATCCGTATAGTGCATCTACTGATGAGATATTGTTATCGCTGTCGTCGCCGGATGATTATTATTACTTTATTTTATTTTAGACTGCCTTGGTGGCGTGGTTGTATTACGGAACCGTTACAAAGCTGAGGTCTCGGGTTCGAGTCCCGGGTCGGGCAAAGTGATATTGGATTTTTCTATTCATTATCAGCCCGGAGTCAGGAATTTGTGCCCGACATGGCGATAGGCTCGCCCCCCATTCACATCGTGGGACGGAATGTGCAAGGCGAAATGTGGGTGTCCTGATGGCGCTCCTGAAGGCTAATTATAAGTTTCCACAGGCAACATATGCCTAAGCAATGCTACACACATGCTGTGTCCGAAACGCTACAAAATGTTCTATTATTTCGTCAAAATTACCAGACTGAATAATGAAGGTAACTTCACGCAGGTAATATTCAGCGATCAGACTCCCTTTTAGATGGTGGACCGGTCAGACGGCCCCTGTTCGATTATTTGCCGATACAGACGACAATCAACACAAATTTGCATGTGAGCCGTATTGAATTGAGACAAGCGACCGTCACGAGCCAATCGTGATGGGGCCCGTCTAAGACCTACGTCATAACTGGAAGCGTCTCAAATAATAAGGAAACTATTGATCTTTGAAATTACGCTGGCTTTTAGCTACGTTTATTACTTCTAATTACTACTGTAGCCCAATAGTTTATCACATTTTCACATATTAGTGCGTAGTGGCCTGTTGGTAACGGACCAGACGCGGCTGCCTACATGTCCACGGTGGTCGCGGGTTCAAATCCCAGGGCACACCTTTGACTTTTCAGAGTTATGTGTGTATTGATAGTGAATCACCACGCATTTTAAAGATGAAAGAAAACATCGTGAGGAAACCTGCATACCGTAACGATATTAAACAATTTCTACGGTATGTAAGTCCGCCAACCCGCATTAGGCCAGCGTGGTGGACTATATGGCCTAACTCTCAATCGATTCTCTCGATTGTACAGTAGGCCCGTGCCCAGCAGTGGGACGTATATGCGCTGATACATTACAATACAATTTATCACATAGAAATCATAGGCATTTTTGCGAAGTAGGCCATTCATGTTCGAACTATAAAACATATTTATTTATTTATTTATTTATTTAATACTTTTTTGCACTAAATGGACATATACAAATGAAAACTTATAAATATGACTTATAAAAATATGACTATGTATATGATTTTTTAGGAAACTTCGGCCGTTTATCTAAAACCGGGACAGCTGACCTAGCGAACGTTGCAAGGAGCTTCTGGATGCAGGCCTCTTCTAAACAAATTCATGTAGAGATCTATGTGCCTAATGCAAAAAATCCATTTCGATCGTTTGCTCTCCTTCATATAAGAAGCACAAATTAATAAAAACACTGTATAAACAGTAGCAATGTAATACAATTTGCAACAATATCAGGGACTGAGAATAGCATTTTATACAATTCATTAAAAACAGTCAATAAAAGTTGTGCATGTAAATCTTGTGCGCAAGACATTTTTCATTTACGTCTATCACATCTAGACTCTTTGTATTCTAGAATAAAATTTGCAATTCAGTAATCTACCGCCAAAGGGAAAGATAACTGGAGTTAATATAACTGGCTGCAGAATGGCTCATCTCTTGTATTAACTTTATTAATGTTTTGTTTCAAATATATTTTATGCTTTAAGCCAATAAATAAACATGGCTTGATACACTCCTAACTTATTAATGTCTTTCTATTCGAGACATTATAAAATCCCGGAGGATCCATGTCAATTAAAACGTAAAGAATAAGCACAGATGATTGTCGGGCTAGGAATCAAAACTAGGATTTAACAGTTCATATATAATTCTAAAGTGGTAGAGCCACGCTGCTTTAGTCTTATTTATTTATTTTATTATATTTGGGAAGCTTACAGCTAATTTTACATTTTAACAATATCTTAAATATCTGGATGCCAATTAAAAGCTTGACTCAGCATGAATGGGCAGGCTCGTCCGGGCTGGTACCTCAGGAGAGGTGGTCTCACAGGGGATCGAAGCGAAGCGACAGCTCTGCTGTCGCGTTTCGCTCGGTAAGTGAGATTGCCGGCTGCCCCCCGATTTAATGGACCTGCAACACATCTATATTCTCAGCGATGATTTTCATGGGCGGCAGTGAGCTCTTACCATCAAGTGACATGTTTGCCGGATCTATTGTATAAAATTGCACTATGATAATATAAAAACATTTCCCAGGAACAAAATATTTCACCAAAGCTTTCATTACAAAAAGAATGTAACTTGTATAATTATATTGTATTGTACACAGTAACTGCATTAACTAGATCGCGAGTTGAGTCCGCGACACGTCCCCAGACTGTATGAACGCGATAACCTTTAGTTTTTATTGTTGTCCAATCTAAAACATTTTCTCGCAACTAGAGAACAAAATTCAAATTGCCAATTTATTACACGACAATAGTCTCGTGAACTTTATCGATCTGACTGTAGACAATTTTGCTGCTTTGTAATTGAAAATTGGTACTAAGAATTTTTGCTAAGGTTTCTTTTATAGCAAAACAGAAAACTGGCAAACCGTTTATCTCATGTGAAATAATCAAATACATTCATAGTACGTTGGACAATTAGCTTTTGGACTGAGGAAGAAATAATCTAGGGAGTGAAATTACTTTACATCAACCAGAGCCAGAGTAACTACTGGACATATTATTAGGACTTAACATCTCATGTCTCAGGATGGCGAGCGCAGTTGAATGCCAAGCATTGCCTTGTAATTCATAGTGTTGCTACTGTCCATGACCTGTCGTATCGCTTACCACGCGTCACGGCATGTTTGTCTTGCTATTCACCGCAATAAAAAAAACAGCAGTTCTCTATGGCGCCGCGGTACCATCTTATTTACATCACTTTAATTCAAATTACAACGCATAACGGGTTACGGAAATACGACTTGATGAAATCCTGATTTAATCACCGCTGTAACAACTATTTTTATCACTTCAATCAAGGTTAGTCCAAAGCAAACCATAGGCCAAGATATTCTCATACTAAAACTATTCAAATACTATAAAGCCTATGACCAAGAGCTCTTTGTATCCTACATTTTACATAGTTCACAAAGCCATACTTACGTTCTGGACATTGCCAACAGTTACATCGCCTGAATACGAGATTTGTTTCACAACTGAAATTATATTGAAGCCGAGTAAAGTTAACATTGGCAAATTTCCAGTCGTATTAGTCACGGACTGCTAACCCCAGTCCTCGTATATCCCAAAAGTTTTGTAGGCCTCACGTATACCTTTGCTTTGATTCGGATGATAGCAGGGGTAAAAAATATCCGAAATCTATAGTGATAGTGTTAGAACATTATATTGAAGCAAAAACTGTACGGCTGTGTAGTAGTTTGACATTTACGTACAAAAACTTAGGTTGTATTGCACCGGACGGGTATAATACACTATTACAAAAACAATTGAAAATGGTTTCGATATGTATTCAATAACAGTGATATCGAATATTGTATTAAGAAGTTATTCTAACATTATGTTTATGCGAAACAGGTTTATAACATTTTATAATTTTCAAGTTTTTTTTTCCTAAGGACCCTACCTCACCCAGACGCTATGGTCACGTTGCTGGCTACATTGGTATGGATACCTCTGGATACCTACGGTTGCCAATTGGAGTAGCCAGTGGCTACCACTTATCAGTTTAGTTCTACATTTTTTTGCGTGCGCGTCCGCCTTGGTGACCTGTTGGACACTGAGTGTGTGAGGCGCAGCTTGCTGGTGTACATTTTATTGGCGACGTCGCCAGCTTGCCAGGTATCTAGATTCCACAAAATGATCCGATGTTCGTGGCTATGTCTTCAAATTGGCGACATCGCCAAACAGTCGCCAGGTAAATGAATTGCCATAAAGTTTAATATTAAATGTTTGGATGCGTAGTCGGCGACTTCGCCATGGCGTCTCGGTGATGTAGGGCTCTAAGATAAACTAATGTCAACTATTTGCTGTAAAGATAATACAACTCGATCATTAAAATAAAAAGGGCAGATGATATTTTTTTCTCCTAATTTTTGTACGGACTCAATCAAATCTATGCTGACCAGAGATTTTATTACTTGCCCATTCCGAACAGCCTGCTAACTGCGCCTCTTAAAAGGGCATTATAAATAGTGCGCTGCAGGCGATCCCCTATATGACGTCATAAAACAAATATGAAAATTGTCCCATATAAAATAACTCGTAAAAATCGATATTTGAATTCGTATTGAACAAAGCATTCGGACTAGAAACAATGCGGGGTATAAAATATAACTTTCTAATGTTATAGCTCCTCTTTTCTATGGTAATAAGGAGGTAGTAAAATTTTTACGAGCTCCGACAATAAATTTTCATAGTGAAATTATACCACGGATTAATATATAGCCTCCATTTGATGCACGAAGAGATTGATGAAGATTAATTTTATGACGAATTTATTTACTGAGGAAACATGTTATATACATTATTGTTATTAAATATTACTATTTTACGAAGAACTGCTCTTTTGAGTGACTATCAATAATGAATGCATTCGCAAAAAATCGCTGTAAATAATGATTGCGCCAGCAGTAATACTACAGTATAAAATTGCTACAATCCTGTATAAAACAAATTAGCAACAATTCTCGACGCATAGTAAACCATACAAGTTATACCATAGGAATATTTCAATTTAAACTGGACTCAAGATAATTCGTTTGTAATATTTGCTCTGATACCATTCTGTTTTTGTTATGGCGTAATATTGTTTCCTAAGTGGTTAGCTGCCCACAAGACGCGAGATGACGTGGTTGTATTGAAATTAAATTACACAGGAAATAGATTATGGTTTATTGTGTTTGGAAGTTAGAACGAGTCTGTAATGTGCGTACTAAAACATAATTGTAAATTATCTAATACTTCGAAGAACTCAAAAGTTTTTCTTAGTGTACTTTTACTAGTATACTGGAAGCAACTTTTTATTTATTTATGTTAAGTATTGTTTCCAAAGCTTTCAAATATTTTACAATAGAGCAATGTAACTTTGTTCCGTAGAAATTTATAGGCTTAAGGAGAGTGTAGGAAATGTCTAAGTTCAATAACAATTTAAACTCAGAAGTTATGTTATTTGATGCCGTTATAAACTAGCTCTGCAAAGTAACATTAAAACTGATGATGTGCGAGATGATGACACCTCATCATTTAGTGAATTACTAAACTATAATATCGAATTATTATGAATACATGTTACTGAAACAAATTTTGATGTTACTTATTCAGGGTACACGAACTAGCTGAGATAAATATGTTAATCCTAAAACATTAACAAATAGAGGATAATGCTAAACGATGCCAGTATTCCAAGTAGCAATTTTATTTAATTTAAACACTAGTGTCCCGATTGCAAATATATGCAGATTATTTTGCGTGGGACGCTACAGACAGCAATCAAATTAAGCGACAGCAAAAGGACTAGCAAATGGCGTGTTAAAAACGTATTCTGTTTTTGTACAGTTTTTATTTTGTTGCGACATAATAGAAGCAATAAATTGCCTTTTATTTTATGGCATTCGAAAGCGAGAAAAACGTGCGGGTAAGTGCACGATGATGTTTTTTTTACACTTGATGTCGTAGCTTGTTACGTATTAATAGCTACCTTGTCTTGTGCTTGACTCGTTTCTTTTATTCCTTTGGTTTTCTTTTCTTTTATTACTCTTTTGGCTGCTAGAGAACCAATTATCATCTTTACCGTCTCTCTTTTTATCCTCTTTTTCTCTCTCGTAGGTAAAACCTTCCTTGCTCTTCTTACTTTATTATTTTTGAAACTCTGACAATGTACTTAACAATCGATAGGAAGTGATGATGACTAACCGACGAGCCGCTTGTTCCCCGGCTAATGAGCAGACGACGCACAACCTAAACTAGTGACTAGGGAGTCTAGGTGTGTAAAATTCTGCTCAGAAGTTCTTTATTGCCTCGGCGAGCAGTAAAAGGGGTTAAATTGGGGATAAAAGTTTGCAAGTAAGTTTGTCTGTCTTGAAGTTTGAAATACAAAAAATAAGTATCTAGGTTACGAAGATATTAAAAACTATACCGAACAATTGGATAATTCTTAAATTAATTTTCTGACTCATATACGAATTTTGTAAAAATATAATTCACCTCTTCCGTGCACAAAAGCCGTGACGTATTAGAAGCGCTTCCGAGTAATAATTTAAATTGGATTATTTTACTTTCGCAGCACATTTTGCGAACAACCTAATTCCGGTTATCCCCGACGACACTCAAAACAAACGAAAGTCTGATAAATGTTGCTATTAATCTTCCGGCCGCTTTGCTGCGCGCCCTTGCGAGAAAGGGACGGAAACAATTATAATAAAAATCTAGGTTTGGGCTAAGTGCGCTTAAGCGGACACTTTATGCTGCTGTTTATGTGGCAAATCCTGGATACGTGTATGGATAATTCTTTTTTATTGGATTAGCCGGACCGGGGCTGTTTTTTCGAATATACGAGCACCACAAACGTATTGGTGGCATTAACCCTTAACTTGGCACCGTACATCCCACTGTACATACATTTTCAAAAATTATTACTCTTTGTTTATTGAATATTTTTTCTTCTCGTTTTTTGTGAATATATTATTATATACAGTAGAATCACTAGACAATTATTTTGTTGAGACTGCACTGTAATATAAATGTCTAAATAAAAAAAACTAAAAGCCACGAGCTCATCCTCGCGACACCGTGATATTATTTTAGCTTTATTCAACTTTTTTCATCTAAACTTGACAATATGTTTTGTTTTTTATTATGTATAAAGCTTAAATTATTCAATAAATGCCTTTTAACGTAGTTAACTACAAACAAACTCTTGTATTCGAATGAAATAAGTGTATGTACATCACAATGTACATTTCCAAGAACGCGATAAAGTACCAATGGTAAACTATGGTAACCACGCTGTACATTGCCAGGTTTATAGAACATTGGGTTTTGGTAAATTTGCGGGTATTCGTTTGTTAATTTGTGTGTGTTTCGTTTATTTGTGTTTGTTTTGACATTTATTTGTTATATCTTACCTATAGAACAAAAACTAACTAACTCGCATAACATAGTGGCATTAACTGTTGTGAAAATATCAGCTCTGAGGATAACTCTACATCCGGTAGAGCACCTCTTATTTGCATACAATCTTCTCCATAACCTTTGATTTACTTTCATAGGCATATTAACTTTAACAAATTAATTTAAATTAAATAGTTTGACAGACTTTAATAAAGAATACAGTAGTGTCTCTATAAGTCTCTCACTAATCCCCCAACGCCGAACACGAGCAGATATTACATGATATTTATTTGGAACCCATACAATTTTTACAAAACACAACTGCTGAATAATCAGGCACTTTACCCAGCAATGCCAGTCGACAATAGGAACAACTTACCACTTCTAAGACACAACATAACAGCTTATAAAAAAGTAGCCAAAAAAGTTAAGGCTATGAAATTTGTTCTAGATTATGAGATTCATCCAAAGCCGTACTTCGTCACACAGCTTGTTTTTAAGAAATGTAATATGCCTTTCATCAAACTCACATAAATACAAAACCATATTGTTTATATTACAGATTTCAATAGACTTTATTTCAGACACTGATCATAGAACAAATCTATAGATAGTGCATAAGCTAGGATGACCTACATCGTTGACAGGAGATGAAATAAAGAACTTCTTAGCCACTCTGATCATGGTGGGTATAGCGTAGATGCCTGTCTATCCTCATAATTGGGTAGAAGGATCAAGATACCTGCTAATTACAGACTTTATGCCTCATAACGAATATCGAGAAATATGTCAACATATACATGTAGCTGGTACTAGCTTAGAAGACTCATACCACTGCTTCAAATTTTGTCTTTGATTAGAGTAAATACATTATTTGTTTTAATTGAACAAGTGGGAACCCATTTCCCGGAAGTAGGTGCCTAAACATAGCGTTGCAAGTGTTGCAAGAGTGATAGGACAACTGTCGTGTGTAAAAATGACAAATATTTTTGCATTTCGATGACCGGGATGCAAAAATAGAATTATTTCCGAAAATTTCATACAAAGTAATTGAGGTTATCATTGTGTTTTGTCTTTTTTATTAAAATATATAGAATAAAATATTACAAATGTATTTCATTACGAAGCTGGCAATGTGCATCACAATGTACAAACAAAACTACATGAAGATTTCCGCTTACTTGGCAATGTACACTGTGATGTACATAGGTTTTCTCGTAACCTAGGATATCTAGATTTTTTATTTTATTTTTCCTATGCTATCTAACCCTAACCAAACTAATATTTGTCAAAATAATATATGTTTTCTTATTTTTCCGTTCTTGCCAAGTTAAGGGTTAAAAGGACCGTTTATAGGGATATCCTCACAATACGGAAAAACTCAGCAAAGAGTCATGAACAAAAATACCGAAGTCATTTACTCCCTACGAATAAGATGCAACTAAAGCAATTCCACTTCACAATTAGTTGTGTCTGAAAATAATACACCACTGTTTATAGGAAAATACTGCCTTAAATTTTAAAGATGATAGTCTTCCAACTCACTCATAATAAATATTGTACTGTTGATTCTTCATATCTCAAATTTGATTTCTATTGAATAAAAGATAATGATGCGTTAACCTCCCCGGTGTTAAGAAATTACTGCCGCCTACAAATACCCACACTACCAGAGGTGTGTTAATTTGAGAAAAGTGTTGACTATTTTCGTGATGTTCCCTGGGTCGTATCAATCTGAAATCATCTCAATATTCATTTTCTAATCGTATTGAACGGAATATAATCATTATATTAATAATAATTAACATATGGGCCTCAGTGGCGTAGTTGTACTACGGTACGGCAAAGTGATATTGTTTCTATTCATTGTCAGCCCGGAGTCAGGAATTTGTGCCCGATATGGCGATAGGCCCGCCCCCTATCACATCATGGGACGGAACATACAAGACGAAATATGGGTGTCCTGGTGGTGCCTCTGGCTACCCCTTCTGAGATAAAGGCGTGAGTTTATGTATGTAATAATAATTTAATTAGGCAAGCAGGCGAAGTTAGCGCACAAATCGCAACAAGTGGAGTAAAACTCGCTGAAATATGATTATGATATTCCGGTGTCCTGTATTCCTCCTCACCTGTTTTGTTGCGTTTTGTTTTTGCACTGCCACGTAACGAGCATCCTGTTCCGCGGTTAATTTAAATACACGGTTTTGTTGCTAGGAAATTTACTTTTTGGTTTTTTGACACTTTCGTCCCTCGTTTTTGTTTAATTTGAACAATTGCGGCCTCATTTCGGGCTCGCAATTAATATTTGTATAAATTTTTATATTTCAGAAAGGATGTTTTTTATTTTTAATGTTAAAATGCAGAGAGAAAAAATATTGTGAGGCTATAAGCACTGCTTTGTTTCATATTTCTTGCTATAATTATTTCGGACCGTAATTTTTATTTAAATGATAGTTTATTTTATATCCTTTTGAACAGTAAATGAAACATTGCTATTTCATGATATTTAAAATAGTTAACCCGATAAGTATAACAATATGCCAAGATTTTTAACCTATAATATGATTTTTTTTACGAAAATGATTTTTACCATAAATCTTTATTTATGTTTTTGTAAGACAGAGGCAAACAGACTAATGAAAGTAACACCAGCGTAAACGCTCATCACATTACAATTACCTGGTCATGCAATTCAAACAGACGCTAATTTCTTTTGGCGTGCCTTCATGGCGCCTCCAGTCCTAAAATAACTAAAGGGTTACCATACTCGTACGGAATCCTCTTGAATAATGGACGAAGCATAGCTGAGCACTCACTGACCCATATTACACGACCATGCTGTTTTAAACGTTACAAACGTTTTAATGGCAAAAATTTGTCCGACCGCGAACCTTAATATTTTAATTGTTATCTCTGTATTGTTTCAGTTGGGTGGAAGTAGACGGTAAAGTGCCTGTGGAGTTTTGTGGGATAAAAGTGATAATTTAGGGTAGAGTATTGAGAGTTGGGAGACATTCTGCCGAGTTTTGAGTTATAAATTTGTATTGTGATGTAACAATGTAAGCTTCAAAAGCTTATGCCTTGTTGAAAGAAGCAAGAAGAAGAACAAGAACTTGACAATAGGTTTGTCGCAAATGTATAAAACAAATATTGAATTGGTAATCATGAAAGATGTAGCAAAGCCAACTTAACACTTTGGGCATAAAATATCTAAAAAATGAAATAACAATACTTTATTTATTTATTTATTTTACTTATTCGCAGCAATTTATGATCCTATCGTTTTAAGGCGTAACTTTACAACCCTCGACAAAACACTTTCATCCGACACTGGATTGTCGACTAAGTGAAAATTTAATAGCTCAAACATTTTCAATTTCGCAATATCACCAAAAGCCTCGCTAAAAAGACTGCCAAATCAAATTACAAATATGAGATTACGTTAGAATGAACCTACAGAGGCGGTTTTCGAGGGCGGCGGAGTGGTTGCGTCAAACGTTTTATCTGGCAAATACTTAAATTAGAATTAGATCCGCATACAAATGAGTTCACTAATTAATTTCGTCGTAATGGCTTTCCATATTACGTTAATTTTTTGCACCGATCCGCTGCAATTTAGGTCAGGAGCTTAAATGTGGGGCTTGGTGTTGGGGTATTTAATGACGCGATATTTTGATGGTAAAGTACTTTCGAAAAACATTTCCAGTTGGTTGGTCAACATATTCACTTCTGTGATATACTTCTGTTTTAGTGTGACGTTATATAAATTAATAAACTTAAGTAAACTGCGATTGTTTCAGTATACGATTCTCAAATCGCCATAATTAATAACATTAATAACATAGATTACCTTTACCTAAGTCCCAATTGTATTTTTTTTCCTTAGGGAATAAACGTCTTCTAGACTTAAGGCGTAATCTTCCCATTTCTTTATACGAGGTCCTAAGGCCCAATTTAATTTGAATCAACGAGAATGTATGAGAAGATTGATGAAAGTGGATGAAGCAAGGGTAATTTTTCAGGATCAAAAGAATTGGAACTCCATAGTCTTTCCCTGTATCAACATGGGCCTCATCTACAATCGATAGTACGATTAAGAGGGGTTAGGTCATATAGTCTACCACGCTGACCTAGTGCGGTTTGGCACCTAGTCTCTCCCTACCTCTATGGAATACAGCTGTGATTATTAAATGAAAGTGCTAATCAAGAGACAATGTTTTAGGAATGTTAATAGCATATACGTGGTGTACTCATGAAATATTGATTTGATTTTTTCTCTAAATTAGTTTGTGTGAATATATCAATCTTTGTATTTCGATAAATCTATTTAATTTATTTTAAAAAGGCTTTTAATAGTCTGAACTGATTGTATTGCAGGTTAATGACGTCAGGTTTCTGTCATCCTGTATAGTAAATGTAGTAACAGTACATTGTACCTGGATGTGTAACTCACGGGACGGAGTCACTAAACCTCACTTTAAATTAAACATGAGCTACCATTTAACAGTCTTCTTTGAGTCTAACTCGTTCGAACGGTGAAAACCTTAGACAGTACAATAAAAACACGCTTGTATGCAAAGTTAAACAGAGCCTCAGAGTGGTTTGTAATGTAGAAACGTATTCATGAATGTTCAACAAGGTAGGGGAGGCGATAAGTGAACAAAACTATACTACACTACTGCGATAGATTTATTTTACTCTTTTGTAGGACTAAAAAATTAAAAGAAAGCGGTGCATTTGTAGGTACCACCGGTGTTAATTCATAATACTTGAGGATCATTGGATTTCACAATTTTACTAAACATAATACGACGAAGAAAAATATTGAATGCATGTCGGGTGTTTGTATAACTATGGTTTCATTGCATTTTAGCTCAAAGATACTTTAGTTTAAACTACTATAGAAGGTCTATTATAACTTTAGGAAACTGCTAAGTTTTAAATGGTTTGAAAGGTAAAGTTTATATGTCCTGTTTTAATATTCAGTATTTTAAATCTTGCAAATATTAAATGTTTGTATTTAGTATTCCTATCAAGACTGCTGCTTTTTTTAATTCACTCCCAATGTAAATATATCAGGAACATCCTCCCAAAATATTGGCAAAGTAACAAATATCGAAGATTAGGTATATTATTTTAATTATTTCATAATCGGATTCGTGATCTCTCGAGAATTTCAACACATTAAAATGTACAAACAAAGCACGCTATCGAGAGATTTGCTCGACTCGCGTCATCAGAATTCGTCCCTCAAACACAATCTCCCGCTGATAAGGTCAGAATATCAGTCGTTCGCTCTAAATGCAAATATTACCGCACCCCGGAGAGGTGTTATAGCCTCGGTTTTGAGGTAAAAAAGGACGAAAACAGCGCTAAATGGCAAGAAAGCGCTTTTTATGCTGACGGAATTGGGTAGTTAAAGATAAAGAATGGATAGACCGTCTTTTAAGATAGTCTGTTTTAGTACCCTCCGTGGGTAGTGTTCGTTTTACATTTTGTTGTACAGCGTGTGCTTAAGTACATCCTTTCAAATTATTTATGTTTCTCGGAGCATAATTGGGGGTCGTTCTGTTTTATTTGCGCTAACAGATATTGTAATGCAAGCGAAGAATTTATAAGTTTTATATAATTGACATTTCTATGAAGGCTGACTTGAGGCAGTTTGTCTCTCCATGCATGAATTTTACTCCTGCCATGTTATTTTTTAATCAAGTAATATAAGATACTTTTTTAGTGGTCAAGCTACACTGTTGTCAGCATGAATGGGCATGTACCATAGTCTCACAGGAAATCGACATGAAGTGACAGATTGGCTGTCGCGTTTCGTTTGGTAAATGAGATTGCCGGATGCTCAATACCCCTTTCCGCTGTCTTCCCAATTTGATGGGCCAACACATCCATCATCCAGCGTTGTGGATGTTCATGGGCGGCAGTTATCACTTACCATAAGGTGACCTGTTTGCTCGTTTGCGAGACCTATGTAATAAAAAAAAATTTAAATAAATGAAACGCAACGTGCTTTGTAGCCACAAACGTAAAAAATGCTTATTATGTAATAATATACAATCAATGACACGTACAACAGTCATCAAAGAGTCATTCAGGCTACAAGTTGATATTTTAAGCACACTACAACATTCTTTCATTTTCGATTGTGCATACACTTTAAAAATAGTATAATTTATATTTTTAATTGCACGACAAAGTGACTGGTATACGATGGACACTATTCGGGCGGATACGAATTTCCTTAGACCTTGCCCTTTTTATTGTGAACCACAAGACCGTTGTTTCGGGTCTGGGTGTTTGTGAGACCGAAAAGTCTCTCGTAGTTCCTGATACCCACGACACAACACTCGATCTTACTGTGAGGTCAGGATTATATACATATGTGGCTGTTAGGTGTATTTATTTATTCATTAATATATGCATTTTTTTCTTGCAATTAATGGCGAGACGAGCATGCCATTCGCCTGATGGTTAGCGATATGACCGCTCATGGACAGTAGCAAAATCAAACAACACCATAAATTACACAGCAATGCTTGGCATTCCAATGCATGTTAAAAAATTGAATACTGCAATGTAACAAAGCATAAACCCGACCATAATACATAGTAAATTAGCTTCTTTTTCATTTATGATTAAAATCCGGCCGTGATTGAACATTTCCTGCAGGAAACGAACCCCCGGGGGAAACGCGTTGCCGAGCACAGCTCATTCTCCAGTCTTATACAGCTGAATTGATTCCATGTATATTTTGTGACCTGGGAATTGAAGCTAAGTTTTGCTGAAACTCGCTGCTGAAGCCAGTTTACTATTGTAGCATGCTGAGATTGCATGAGAAATTTAAAACCGCAGAAACGCATTCGGATTGTTTTTATTGGTGATGTTGTTTTGATGGGAGCAGTAAAATAAATTAGTGGCAATAATTGAAAATATCAATATAGATATTTTGTTATTTTTTACATAGATAGAAACGACGCTAATTTTTGGGAAAAAATATCTAAGAACAATGTAGTTGCAGATCCCTTACAATCTTAACTTCCAAAAACGCAGTCTATAAAAATCTGTTTAAAAACATATAACTAGATTATCACATCTGATTTAAAGTTTAAATTACTGCAGCACCTACAACTAGCAAGACAAGGCGAATAGGTGCATACCGTGCACCACAATAGGATCTTGTTTCAAGTTTCAGAGTCTGGCAAGTTTGTACCGCATCTCATCTACACGTTACGGACATCTGTATAGTATAAGATTTATTATATCAATTTCAGAAATTATTCTGTGACTGGGAATAAGTAGAAATTAAGCAAATATTTTTGAAAATTATTTTAGCATCCTCCAGAATGGTTTGCTAAGATTGACTTGCGATTTGCTTAATTAAACACAACGTAGTATATAAAATAATATAACATAAATAAGTACAATGAGTGCGATGGTATGTAGGTCCATGTAATCCAAAGATAATATCTACAATTATGCAAGCCTGGTAGAAACTGAAGATATTCAGTTTATTATATTCGGCGATAGATTAGAGTTGAATGTGTCAGATTTCCCAACAGTGGTAATGATATACCAAGCAATAGAAATGTAAGATGAAATTGCAATGCTATGAACCTAAGATTTTATAAAGAAATAAATATAAAATCATTACAATCACTTATTTGTAATTGCCTGATTGACTTTCATAGAAACATACAAGCGCATTAAAGTAGCTTAACCATTTATGTGACATCAACATGTTTAACGAAATCAATTAATACGTAATGCGTGATTAAAATAAACGTCAATAACTCCAACCAGGAATATGAGTGAATAAATGGGTGGAAATGGAGCGAGAGGTGATTTCCACGGGCGCTCATTAGCCTGCCGCGCCAGGCGGATTCGACGCGCCAGATCAACAATTCTGTTCGATTTCAAAAATTACAAGCCAATACACGGATTCGAGTGGGTGCTCGTATTGTGTATTTGGGAATGGGTTTTCAACGGTATTTTGAATTTTAGTCGTATATTTTAGTTGATGTTACGCATGAGAGGATTTTCGCGTATTGCTGTTTTAATTTTAAATGGCGAAATTAAGTGAGGGAAAGTTTTTCATTAACGGATGATTTTTTAATCGTCACGTTTATGTTATCCATCATATACTCGTATGATATTTTAATGATACCATTTTAAAATTTACGCATGAAAATTTGGCGCTTGACGATTGAACAATCAGAATTTATCATATTCTATTGGTGTGCAAGAGAATGAATAGCTAATTGAAAGATTAGAAAAACGACATATAAAAAAAAGGAATAATTAATACACTTCAACAATCCGACTCGACACTCCCAAAAACAAAACGAACGCTGGAAACAAATATCGATTCACACGACCCAAGTTGGCATCACTCAAATTCTTCGGAAGTTCTCGCAATGACCTGCCAAT
This sequence comes from Deilephila elpenor, assembly GCA_949752805.1. Taxonomy (NCBI): domain Eukaryota; kingdom Metazoa; phylum Arthropoda; class Insecta; order Lepidoptera; family Sphingidae; genus Deilephila; species Deilephila elpenor. The sequence goes on from OX457108.1 coordinate 7,804,243, forward strand.
ATTCAGCTATCAAAGTTTTCCAATGCATCCATAACAGTTAAAACTTTCGGCAACTCAAAACAGCAATAGATCGCAAACATAGCTAAGTACGGCAGCCATTGTGTTCTTGACAGACAGAACTTTGCAACTACAAGGAACAAGTTAAATATTGAAGTTGACAAACTACAACCGAAGTCTGCTCCTGGCTGGATCCAATTTGAACTTTTAACAGAACTTTTAACTAACCTTGTAAAATCAGCTTCCGTCTCATTATAGTTGTGGATTTATTAATAAGTACTACAGTTGATTTACAGTAACAAAAGGACAACGAGTTTTCAGAAATCAATAAAGGGCTAAAAAGTACCTTACACACTGCCCTTTACTTCTGAAAGCGAAGTTGTAGGCAATGTAAATATTATAACAAAGTGTATGTTTTTTTTCTTTTTCAATACGATCTATTAGGGTATGTATGTATAATGTATATACAGGATGATATTGACAAATTGTATTTAATTTAACCCACACGTTTTTCATCACCCCAGATGACATTAAACAAAATAAAAAAAAAATCCGAGGTTGTTTTTTGTCAAAAATCTTAATTTTAGTTTTTACGATTTTTGACCACCGCGTATAGATACGAGTATTTTTACCGCTTAGGTGAGCTTAAATTCGATACGGAAACCTACCTAGGCCGTAAAAAGACTCGTAACTAAAATAACGATTTCTGATAAAACTCCCATGCACTTTTTTTTTAACTTGGTAAAATGCTACCTGGGGTGGTGAGGAACATGGGGTCTTAAGTAAATACCATATGTCAATATCATCCTGTATATGATGAGTGTACATAATTTTATTTTATTTTATTATATTTGGGTGGTTCACAGCTATCACTATCAAACGAACATAATATTAACATCGGCACTAACTACAACGGGGTTAGTAAATCTGTGTGAATTAAAACATTATAAATAAATAAGAAATAAAAAAAACACGTGAGATACATTTCTTGTAATATTATTCATAATAAATACAAAAAGTATAACCGATGAACAATATCACATATCTATTTCACACTTGTAAGTTGAATCTGACAAAACGCGTTTGACATTTCCATACCAAAGAAATATTGTTAGCGATTCCCAGAAACCGTATGTCAGTCATAGAGGGGGCAACTATTCGTTCGGTACATATGACGGTAAATTACAATTTGTGACCGCGCGTTAACACCCCTGACAGATTTATTCTTCGTATACACGTCCTACTTTACGTCACAGCTCATAAAGATGTCGTTACATTGAATTAATATGGGCGCACATTCAATTTAATACTAATAATTTGGTCCATACGAGGGGCGTTATTAACAAATATAAATCAGCTGTTTTATGAATCGTTAGTGTTTTTGTTAGTTTTTGATTCTGAAACATTTAAAGGTTACTTCAGGTTAAAAGTGCAGAGTAGAATGGGTGAAAGTCGACAAGAAATTTATGTTATTCTTTTACAAACATTTCTTTGTGTTTATACGTATAGTGAATAGAGAGAAGTCGACTGGTCCTGATTTATTTTTGTCCTTTTGTATTGCGTTGCCATGGTAACCGTATTTCTATTCAGCTTCGGAGTTTAGTCCTTTCACTGGTACAATGGGCATCAGAGTAAGTGCGCTTTAATCTATCACACTGGGCATTTCAGAGAATTGTCTCGTAGCGTCGGATTTAGGCGCTCGTAAGGCCACCGTGCACGAAGCTGCTTCTATACTCACTGTACACAGATGTATTTTAATATTCTCGACGTTGTAGATTTGAATGTTGACATTTTACGTATAGGTAGCAGTCATGATTAAAATAATATAATACTTTTTATTGATTTAAAAAATGTTGAAACGATGTGTATATTGAAATTTACTTTATTTTAATGACTCCAAGGAACTCTTGTAGTATACTACACTACACTTTGATCTTAACCAAAAGGCAGAGAAGCGATTAACGTATCCATTATACAGATACTATAGTCTGTCCCGCATGGTAGTGAAATGTAACTGGAGCATCTACATTTTGCCAGTGTTTCCGTGCGACGATGAGACAATCGATCGCCATAGCGTAATTGTAATACCGAGCTAATTATGCTCCTCGATTTAATCGCCAAATGATTTTGATTGATAATCGAACCTGGAGTCTCGACGGCCCGATTATATTTTTACTGATTTTATAAATGCGAATGTGAGTTTGTTCCTTATGCTTTGATACAAGAACTACTCAACAGATTATGATGAAATTCTGCATACCTGATTTTAGAGACACAGAAAAGGATATAGGTTCCTTTCGTCCAGAAAAAAAGTACTGGTGCCAAGGAATAGACAGTAAGTTTTGGTTTCAATATCAATGCTGCCTTTGTATACGAACTATATTTAAATAGGTGAGTTCTATATTAATCCGAGAAAAGTTAGTATATTGATATGACGTCAAAGATTAAGGTCGAAAAACAATATTATACAGGGTATATCAAGACCGCGACCGAAAACGAAGCCAGGTGATAGTTTTTTCTGTTACAGACACGATGCAGCTAAAAATTTTGAAAAAAACAGCGACGGTTTTCTTTTTACAGTATTTTAAAAATCATCATGTTTGGGGGATAAATACCTACTTTTTGCAAAAATAGTAATATAAACCCTTACATACCATTGCGTGTTTAAAAATAAAGTGGTGTACGTCATAATTTTCAAAAAACTATGTATTTATCACACAAATATGACGATAAGTAAAAAATTACAAAAAAAAAACTTGACGATTTATTTTGTGAAATTTTTACTTGCATTGTGTTTGATATCAATAATACTACCACCAGGCTTCGTTTTCGGTCGCGGTCTTGATATACCCTGTATACTGAAATTGTAAGATACATCTTCAATCCCATTAAAAAGTTAAATATAATTAATATTAAAGACGTAATACCGTAGGCCGATGAAATTCATAAATTCCGTAATAACGATATCTAGGAAGCTACTTTCATCCGAATTAAATTTGTCCGGGGCCAATGTGAACGGGAAAATAGATCTTGGTATCCAGAGGAAATTAACTTGAGTGAGGATTTAAATTTTTCATCAAACCAAGCTAATTAATTTCATAATTAAACTTGGAAATCTTGCGCGGCTTTTATTCATCTATTGAGATTTCAGTGTGGGCGGTTTGATTAAACGTTATATACTTTGTAACGTTCATGTATGTATTGGAATGGGAGATGGCTGTATTTAATTAAACCTTATGTGGTTTGAGATAAAACTTCGATGGAAATAAAATTCCAGCAAAACCGCTGCGTTTTAAGAAACAAACAGCGAGTGGGTAGTAAAATGCGAGTGATTTTCTACAATAATTAGAGATTTTAAAATATATCAGCAATAAAAGACAATGTATTAAAAGTTGGTATAAATAAGCAATAGTATTAGTACATTTAATAGTTTGAATTGTATTTATATTCGAATTTTTATTATTCGCAATCATAAAAGAAATAGAAATATTCCATATTACTACTAATATTATTCTTTACTTCCCACAACAAACTTTGCTATAAAGAAACAATCACGCACATCGTTATTACATTAGAATGCCAGTCTTTGTTGGGGATGGCTACGAAATACTTTTTTGTCTTACAAATACTTAGATTATACATATATTTTTACGTGACAAATTCGTCTGGGTACGGAGATCCGAGAACTTGTCCCCTGATTTCGCAGCCAACTTCTCAACCATCTGTCTGATGAAAGGTACCAAGCTCATATTACTAGATACCTTGAACTCAGAAGCAGGATGTATAATGGCTAATAAAGATTGAAATATGAAGCATGAAATTGAAGTTGTAATTATTCACAACACTCTACACAAAGTTGCTCAGCATTACGGTTACGAGCTATCCCCATTTCTCATTTCCTGCAATCAAATTTTATAAACAGTTTATTATTACTCCGCATTAAATTCACCATTAAATGTTACGAAATAGCTTTCGGAAAACGCTACAGCGTTACAAAGGACCTATTCGAGATAAACACAAAACGAGGGTGGAACAGTCCCTTCAAAATAAGCATTGTTAAATCTTTTTGAAGTCCTCAAGTTCTTCCCATTAAGTACAATTTAAGTATAGAACTTAAATGAAGTGGAAAAGTTGACCGGGAAAAGATCAGCTGAAAGTTGAAAGCTTGTAATACTTTTAGCTGGTTTGTTTTGGTTGCACCTTACGTAAATGCAGTAGTAAATTTAAAAATAAGTACCGTTCAGAAGTGGAAGATCTTTTAAAGCTTAACTAAGTAAAGTGCTTGTGGAGAGAAAAATATTTATGTACGTGTCCTTATATCATGATGTATGTACAATACGTTATATTGTGTTGTATAGAGTAAATTCGATTGGCATATATCAAATTAAATAAGATAACATCTCAGTTTTATAAGAGCATACTAGTTGGAATATATTCCTAGCCAATATTTATTTATCATATTATAACATATTTGTGATTGAAGTTGCGTGTGACTAAGAAATAAAATATTTTGAGGTTGTATTTGTGTCTATTAGTGGCTATCGGGTTTATAGGTGAAAGAATTAGGGGGAATCCACACTTTCATGAGGTCAGTGCAAAATGACTTTATAGCTATGTTGTAAAATGATGTGGTTTACTTCTAATTAATTTACAATCAACTGTCTGACCTTAGCAGTTTGCATGTGTAAGCTTTTAATTTTCCGTACGGGCTCAATGCGTTTGATAAACTCCACACTTTGATATTCTAGTGAAGAACTCTTAGGTAAGTATGTTTCTTCCCGATGCTTACCTGCGTTGCTATAAGGTTCCTTCAACACAACCGTATAACCTTCAACACAATCAAGGTTGCAGGAATAGATTGCTGTATGCAGGTCGCTTTTTCTACGTGTCTTCGGAAATCCTTAGGTTTCCTGAAGTAGAGGTCTACTGAGCACAAACCTTCTCCAAGAATTTCGACCTGTTGGAAACAGCTTGTATGCAACGTTCATTTTTATCAGGCCGCTCATTAGTTTTAAAACAATTAATTCTAAAGTATCATAATTTGCTTTTGAATAGGCTTAATTCGGAGTTTAAGTACTCCAGCAGATTATTAATTAAGCTATTAATTTTCTAGAAATGAGTTACTATAACCCTTCCCACTTTTGTCACTTACCTTGTACCGCAAAATGTAATTAAGTTTACTAAACCGACACACTGGTGACGTAACAGCATCCGATATTTATTAATTAACAATCTCTACTTTCGAAATATTCCTGTGACATTGTCTATGAAATTTATATTGATTGATTGCCCGTGTACCAGATTATTTTAATGAATATATTATTATCTTTAGCGGATTTATAATTATCATCTTAAGTCACATGAAGTCTATGGCGATCTAAAGGAGGAGGCCTGGTTCCAATGACCACATTAATTATTTTAACAAAACCCCAATCCATTCATGGTGTTGGTTAAGCTAGATCACAACCTTGGGGTATGTAACTTACACATTACAAAAACGTTTACCAAAAATCACTATTGAAGACTGTAAAATGAAAGCTTGCATGCTGTGGTATGGTGTTGTACTGTAGTATGCAAGCTTTGATTGGCTTAAATCTACATTGCACAGAAAACACAATGGACCAATTTTCACTCCACTATTAGCGAGCACAGATTACACCGCGAACTTAAACTGATTATCTCATCGCAATCATCGTAATCCAAATGCAGTTGTAAATGTGATAGATGTCGTGTCGTTCGAAATTACCATATGCGTTATTGCAAACAAAATTGAGTGATGGCATGCCTGTAACTAAAACAATGCCATCCAATTAAACAACAATTACGCGCAGTTACCCTAACAGCTATGTCAAAGGCCGTTAAACCCGTCTGTTAATTGTTCGTCCAAAGTAGGTCATAGTATGCAATTCGAAATAGTGGCTTAATATCAAAACTTTGTTGACGCGGGCCCAGGGGTAGCATGAAAAACCGATAGAGATTGTGTTTGCGGAGTTCTCGATGCAGACTTTGTTGGACTTTTATTGCGGGCTGTTGTACCTGCCTTGCCATAGTTACGTTTCTCATAATCGCTTAATTATATGTTGATGTTTTAATTTGTTGCATTAATATGAAAGCGTCAGAACTATTACTTCTTGCGCTATTTTTTAAATTAGTACTATAAAGCATTGCCTTTGATGGTAAGTGTGAAGTAGTACTAAAAAGTGTCGAATGACAAAAAGCTATTATCTCCTCCTCGACAAGTAAAAGGTCTACACTAGTTCTTTTCACAACGAGTCGCTTTGTTTTTGCATGTAATAATATTGTCTATATATTGAAGCCAATTTAGAGTCTACCCTGTATGCCCCAGTTATATCGGGGAATATATAGATAGAACCAGTGATTCGAAACATATAGAAATCTAAAAAAACACAATGTTTTTTTTTCACAATGACGTAATATAATAATAATCAAACATTTCGTTAACTTAAATTAAATGTCGTCTGGAGAAAATTACACCCGCTTTTTACTAATTAGAATAATTAATAGATATTCATAGAAGCTCAGTAGTAGCATTATTTTAAATAGACCGTACTATGGTGTAAATCGGATTTATTTTATTTTTCAGTATCTTATCATCGTTCCCTCACTACTGAGGATCACGACCACATGTGATGTTCCTCCTACGTGTTTAGTCCTGGGTGGCATGGACCGCGTGGTATAGGCTACCACCAACCGCCTTCTTCACAATGTCCGACCATTTGGCTGATGTTCTGCCTCTGGCGCGCTTGCCTTCTATTCGTCCCAATAGTATGAGCTTCTCTAATTCATGTCTGGGAGACCGCATGATGTGTCCAAAGAAGCTCAAAACACGTTCCTGACAAATGGTAGAGTCTCTTTTGAATATTTAGTTCGATCAAAATAGACTTATTGGTTATCATGGCGGTCCATGGTATACGGAACGTCAGATATGCGTTGTGCACATGTACAATTTGGGCTTTGCTTAGAAAATAATTTATTGCGACAGTGATACTCCCCGTCGGGACTGCCAGTGCCACACAAAATCTGTTGCACATACCTATTTTGAGTAAAATGAATTGTTACAAACATTTAAAATAAAAATGCTAATGAGTTTTCACTTTTTCCTTTAGTTATAGAAATATTGCACAAAATTCTGGAATCCGTACCCAAAATATGTAGTCTTTAAGTGTCAGCCTTTTATATAAATAAAACCTACGTATTTATTAAATGTGAATAATTCCTGCTCTCTGTGACAAATTACGTAAAAACATAAGCCAGAATTAAATAAAATGTCTTCATTCCCCTCACAATGTGGCAGTATAATGTATGACCAGACTTATTTTAATCTGCAAGAAAATGGAACAGGTAAAAACTATTTGATATAACAGAAACGGAGCAATACCGCACGACTTTCAATTATACACTCAGACACCGGGGAAAGAAAACGTGACGGATAAAAATGACTTCACGAAGCCACGGTAATCTAGGACGTCGTTTAATCTACATCTTTGATTAAACTGGAAATGGGTCAGCGAAAATTACGACTCCATAATACGAGTTTCAGTTTCAGTGACCGTGGTGTGAAAAACTACAACTTTGTACTCAGTCGAGTTGGTAGCACATAATAGAGCTCACTCAGCTTTATGTCCCAAAATGGTCCAATTTAAAGTTTTATCGTAAGCCGATGTGACATTTAAAATCCTAAATCCTTGTGAGGAGCCACTTCAATTTGTAACTGACTGTAGCAAAGTTGCGGGGCCAGAGCCCGGGGCCGTCTCCGCCCTCTAGTTTCATACAAATTGATATTTACGGTAATAGCATGAGTTTTTCAGCGAGAAGGCAAAGTTGAGGATAACAGGCTCAGTTGGATACGGACCGGAATCCAAATGGGCAAAAACGTTGAGCTAAAGAAGTGAAAAACGGATCTACAATTTTACTAGAGCAGAATTATTCAAGATCAATTTAATGTTTCACGAGTTGGCTTTCCATTGTGGGGATTTATTGTGGAATAAAAGCGACGGACTTGTTGGGAATTATTTACAATTCTTATGTTATATTACCGGAATGGAGTATTGTTGCCCTTGTTAAGTGGGGTAACTTTTTTAAAACAATGCCCGTGTTTTTCCGAATTTCTATTTACGTATTCCTTTTATTACACATTTCGTTTTGTTGTTACATTGTTGAAATAAAACTATTTTATACGGATTTTATCGCGATTTGGTTTAATTTTTACATTTTTTAACTTCCCGACGTTTCGATTACTTTACAGCTTTCGTGGTCACGGGGCGGACTGACCGCACTGTAAAAATTAAACCAAATCGCGATAAAATCCGTATAAAATAGTTTTATTTCAATGTGTAACATTCGCGTAAATCTAAGAAACCATTATGTTACATTGTTTTTTCAATGAAGCTTTACATTTTCTGCAAATACTTTCTATTTAAGGTTATTTGTTTGATTACTTTATCACTGATGTATTCCCTTTTGTATGTTATTAATCAATATGATAATTAATACTGAATTACACCAGAACTAAAAAAAAATTGAGAATGATAATTCATTTCCAAAAAATAACATCTACAGGTCGATCACCACTCTTCCTTTGTTATTCTCACAAGATCTAATATCCAGGTATTCTATTCGATATCGTCTAGTTTGTCGAAACAGATTCACCGCTTTAGGTAGACCTAGAGCTTGACTTAAGCCTTACTTGTGACCGCAGCTCGTAGAGCGCCTTAAGCTTCCGACCCCGCTTGTTGTCACTGACTTATGGGGAGTTAAAAAAAATTGTCTCAATTTTCGAAGGACAAGCGCTGATTTAGTGTAGAATACATTTGAAAATTATTGTGTCTCGATTAAGGGCTTAAGGCTATGGCTAAGATCGATCCACGCACCAAATTATCGGCTCAAAATATCGGCGAAGTGCCATGTGATAACTAGAGAAGTGGATCCCGACAATATATGACTTTGGACCGTGGATCCTTTATATTCTAGACTGCCCTGTCTTCTTTTCCTTTTCTTAGCGATCCACCTTCAGCTTCCACCTAAAGCGATAATACCGCCATCTGTACTTTTCTCTTAATTTTTAATATCTTTAAGTGTGTTTGCTTTTTGTGTGCTATTAATAATAATTAAATATGCCGGATTAACGGCAGGTAAAAATTAAAGCAAAAAAATCTGCAAATGAATTTTATAATTTCAACCTAGCTTTCCGTTTACCATCGTGTTTATCCGGTTATTAAATACCGCCTACAAATTTCTAACCATTAGAGCCAGGTACATTGAGAAGCGTAAATAAGCAGCCCTATGCGAGTACAGTCGGCCCAATAAATTATGCGGCGGACCACAGCCCCGGCGTCCCGGACGCCTGTCGAATCCAACGGGAACCAATTAGTCGTACTCGGGAATATTTATTTGCGGTTTCCTCAAACAAGTGAGCACCCGACACTCTGGCCTTCACACACTCCGTGACTTGGCTTCTTTATGTGGTAATAATGCGATAACGGTTGATGGAAGATTTCTTTATTAAGTACGTAAGAGGTAATTAGTTCTAATTGTGGTGTAACAAGCTTCGGTCGATGTTGTGACGATGGGTGATAGTAATTTTATTGCTAATAAAGAAGCTACGTTAAAAAAAGTCGTTCTGATTCCATGTATTTTCACAGAAAGAACTCTAGCAAGAATGAAAATAATGTCATCGGTTACGCGATCCTATACACATTTCCACGATGCAACACATAACCGCAGTTATATCGATTTTTACTTAATTAAGCTTGAATATTTTACCACTGTCTTCTATTTGCACTTATACAACGCGTAGACTTTTAACAAATTAAGTGACTTGGCTTCTGATTTCAGAAAAACAAGTCTTTTAGCCACTTAATACTATTTACCACGTTAACGTGATCGGTGATGGAAGCCTCCATGAGTTTTCGAAATTATTGCGGAGAACACTAATATACTCGTATACCTGATTCCTTCGATGTCTTCTTTTGGCATGCAATTGTGGTTTATATTAGTGTACATTACAAAATGATAATCAAATATGGATATTTATCTGTGACGGATAAATACCAACGTATTTTCAATAATTCAAAGGGTTGCCTTGCCCTGGATCTTCATAATTACAATCATACATTTGGAACTATATAATCTCTCACTTACATTTTTTTGATGTTAAAAGTAAATACGAAACAGTTTCATCGCTAACGATGTCGCGCAACACGCGCCAACGTCAACGCAATACGCACCCGATGATCCTCCCATAATGTTATGATTGATGGCTACTAGCACTTAACCAGTTATGTTCTGTAAAAAGCAATAAATTTCAAATAAGCGTGCATTAAATGTACAGTTTGGCAGCAGTTCTTTACTGTTATAAATTTTACGCTATAAAGCTTCCATTTGTGGATATCTCCTTAAATACGAGTAAGTTAAGAATATTATTATAATAATATTGTGTATTCCTTATTCATTATAAATATTAAGGTTTGTAAATGACTGTCTCGGTGGCGCAGTTGTACTACGGAATGATTGCAAAGCTGAGGTCTCGGTTTCGAATCCCGGGTCGGGCAAAGTTATTTTTCTGTTCATTATCAGCTCGGAATCAGGAATTTGTACTCGATATGTTGATAGGCTCGGCCCCTATCACATCGTGGGAAGGAACACAATGCGAAACGTGGGTCTCCTGGTAGCAGCTATGTCTACTCCTTCTGGGAAAAAGGCGTGAGTTTATTGATGTATGTTTATAAATTGTGTTTTGCAAAATCCCTAAAGGGATCAGAGAGAAATAAATCGTAGGCTTGCATAATTATTGTAATACATATTTATTTTTTCACAGCATATACTGTATAAAATCATTTCTTAAATATACAAGATATTCTATAAATGCATGTGGGCGTTATTGCGCACAGGAGCTAGTAATGGAATAAAAATATTAAGTTATCTCATTGGACGTATATTTTTGAATATAGTAAAACGTTTTTAAAAATATTGCAGCATGCCTAAAGGCATAGCTTATTTAAAAGCTTGTAAGCTTTGTTTATTCGAAAACCTATTATCAAATAAGGAAAAATATCGGAACGTATATGACTAATAATATTTTCTGGATTTGCCATAACAGTTAATATTCACAATTTTTTTTGTATTTATGGGGTCAGTTTGGCCAGGATGGAATCAACGTCACATAGAAAATCTCATCGAATTGTAGGAAGTTATGTATGACACAAAATGGACTAAATACAATGTTAGAAAAAGAGAGTTAAATAACATGTATTTTGTATTTTCTATATTGAAATTGGGCTTCCTGCCCAAGAAAGGACACTTTCCCCATTTGTTGTTTACATAAGATAACATCTAGGTCTCCACAACACAAATATACACTTAGTTTCTTTCATTCTTTTAAGCGTAAAAATTTACGTAATCATGCAAATTGAACACGGCAGTCGGTATTCTAATTTGTTTTGTGAAAGAAGGAGGAACGTAAACAGCTATTTCTACCCCCCATTTTGTTTTAACCCAATTTAACTTTAGCTATTGGAGGCTCATTTTGCGTTAACGAAGTTATCGCGCGGAGTGCAATCACGTTCGTCGTTGTGTTGTCACGTTGTCGTTGTACAATACTAGTGGAATTCGCGAGTTTGCTTGTATAGAAAAATATATATTTGTTTGTGAGACCGAAAAATCGAGTGTGACTGTGTGATGTGACTGTTGGGTGTATTTATTTTTTATTATTATTATTTATTTTATTGTAAAGGATAAATTATTTTACTTTACATTAAACGAATTAACAATTGACGGAGTAGGGAGACATCACAATATTATACTTGGACACTATCGCAATGAGTCAATCTTAATGCTTTAAAATAGTTAAATAATAAAATAGTTAAATAAAATAAAGTTTCATAAAAATCTACTTAGTGAAAATATACAGTATTATAAGCTAAATTTTACAATATATTTTATACCTTGTAATATATGGATTTACTAATGTAATCATATCTCCAATTACGAAGTGGACGAACTCTTCCTTTTTAGTTCATATAGACAGACGCAAGAACTAGCTGATCGCTTTGTTGCAAACATTTCGCACCCGTATTTACTTCAAACGTATTTACTTTACGGCTAGATGGGTTACGCTCAACTATTTTCTATGTATGTGAGATGTACGTAGGTACATTGCAGAACGGGGCAGAAATTGTCTCAATGGATCATCTCAATGGATAAGTTCAACAACCATTGCATCTAGTATATATCGTGAAGTGTAAAACCAATATGTAGCATTATCAAATAAACTTTCATACAAATTAATAATATTTATTTTCTTTTACTAGGTTGTGAAGATATGACGTCATTAATTCAAACCACAAAGTGACGCGTCAGCAGTAACAGCAGCGATAATTTTTGTAATTAGCTGTTTAAAAAAATCTAATTTCAAATAATAATTTATTCATATTCTAAACGATTGCCAATAGGTAATAGGATGTTTCGTAATCTGCATTCAAGAAATTATTGAATTTATATAGGCAGATATTCTACGAAAGTAACGAGAAAGCTTAGTAAGAAGCGTTTACCATCGTATAAATTGATATTTATTATTATGAGATTTTTTTCACTCAGCTCCGGTAGGGGATCGGAATGAGTTCCGTACTTAACTCGGATTAAACTCTTTGCGGATCTCGCACAGTGCAAGTTACGGTTTGATGAAAACGTTTATTGACGAGGAGTTGAGCGGTGGAATATTTTGCCGGTTTATCTGTACCGTAGCTTTGAGTCTTTAGATCGAGCGGAAAGAAATGTTGCGTTTATAACTTTGCGATTATTTAAAACTTTGAAAGGTTTCATAACTGTTTGGTTGAGACGTAATGCCTTTTAAATAATATGTAACTATTACAAGCAATGTCTATTATATTGCAGGACAAAAAAATATAATTTGACTTTGAATATGATAGCAAAAACAGGACCTGTAAATTAGCTATTTCGATTAATTGTTGCCATTTTTATATTAAAATAAACTACCGAATAAAAAAAAAAAGCAACATACAGTCGAATTGAGAACCTCCTCCTTTTTTTGAAGTCGGTTAACAAAAAATACAGCCTTCAATCCCAATTAAAAATATTAAATGGAAATTAACGGGCCGGCACTTATGCTGATTCGACGTCCGTGTACACTACACACGCAACGAAAAAGGCTTCGGTTCTGTTTTCACAGGTATTTTATATCACAGATCATTTGATATGAACGTATCCTCCTCCTTACATTGTGCTCCTCAAGATTGAGGGTCGTGACCTTCGTAATGTATCGCTTTCTTTCGAACGAACTAAAATAAATTATATTAAGGATAAATAAACAAATTCTTACGCACATGCAACGGCTTCGATGTGTCCCCGGGATTGCCAAAGCCTACGAACGCCGTTGATGGCTTTCCATGAGGTGCTAGCTCCTCTACAAACTTAGGCAAAAATATATCCCCGAAATTATTATACAAACTCAGTATTTCCGAAAAAAATATGACCTCATAAAAAGTAGCGAAAAACGCGAATATCACCCGGCCTGAAAAGTTAAACAAAGCGATGTAAAATATAGCCAAGCGTCTGCGATGTAGCTATGATACGAGGGCCATACATTGACTGCCATTCGCGTCACCCAGTCACCGCGTCACTGAGTTATAGCCGGCCCTGTATTTTGGCCAGAATTGTTAATTAAACCGCACCAATATGCCACTCACAATAGCTTAATAAAATTACGGACCCAATTTCCGATCTGATTTAAATTTCACCTACTGTGGGTACACGGATTCCGGTAATCTAATTCTATTTCAGAACGTTTTGGAATTTATTTGTTAATGTTGTGTTTAGGTTTTCGTGTTAGTAATGTTAAAGTATTTTTTTAGGTGGTAAACATCACGTATTCTTTTGTGACGTCTCGCTTATTTATAACGCTAATTAAGGCCTCAAAAGGTTTGGATCGCATTAGTAAAAATCATGCGCATTAGCATACTTTTCAAATTTGGTTTGAGTACAAAAGTATGTAAATATTGTAATTTAGTTCGAATGCAAAAGTCAAAACCGGGTTACATAAAACGATAAACAAGAATTTATAATGTGTTTGAGAATTTAAAAGGCAAACTAGTCCACTGAAATTTTAATTACGTTTCTACATGGCAAAAGATTACCTCCTTTATGCTAAACACGTACAGGAAATATTAAATATTTTATCTAATATAAGATGCAGTTTTAAAGTCTTTTTCAGATTACGTAAACTACGGTATTGACTTATTTGAACTTCACGACACCCGGATGCCTTAAAACATCCATAAAGATTAAGAAAATATGGACAGTGCATTATTAATATAGTTTCATAGATTATGAGATTATTTTACGTTCACGATGATATTACTTCCGGCGGTGTGATTTTGGCTGTTATAATACCAAGACTGTTTTCGGATAAAATTAGTCGTCAGCTTTATTACTTAGCACTGCCCTATTAAGCAGCTAGAAATGATGTTTTGTAATTAGTACACGATCATTGAATCAGTATTTAGTCAGTGATGGATGTGGATCCAAAACATTTCAAGTAGAGAGAAAAATATGAGTGTGCGTCTTACCGACGTTAAATAAAAAATCCTTCAACATTTTATTCCATATTCTTTTTACCATTAGAACCATCATTAAATATTACGGAATGTATTATGTACGATAGTTTTTTTAAGGATTGTATTACAATTTTAACAACTTTGATTAGTTATAATATTCTATTTAAGAGAAGATTTTGTTTTAGCTCTTACGATAGACCGGCTTTATAATTACCTATATTAAATAATACGTACGCTCCAAAACAAATTGAAACTGACGATGACTAAGCCAACTTGTAAACTTCGACACTAAATTCCGAATAGATTTAAGACTATTTACCATGGAACCATCCCATTACGTGAACATACTATACATTCGATTATTTGTTAACATAACAACATTAGCAACGTATTTCCACACGGCCTAAGGCGATGTTCGCATATTAAAAGCAATTCGAAGCGGCAGTTTACATGACTAATACCGTTATCTGGCTCGTTACAGCTATCTGGTCCCTTGTTATATACGTCCTAAAATTTGAGATCCCTCCCAATGACTTTAGTTTGAAAGCGAGAACCGATCGGTTATTACAAACCGCTGATAATGCTAACTTTGTTTTAGTTTTATATGAAATGTTGCGGGATAACAGTTGTTTCTTCGGTATAGCTGCAGTGGATCGGTTGAGGTTTCTTTATGGTTGTTTGTTCAGCGTTTCTGACAGGGTTAAGTTTCTAAATGGGATTGTGTTGATAGTGTTTTAAGACTTGGCATTTTAGTGAAAGTCCTTTTGGATAAATAACTTTCCATATTAATCTATGATTATATTCTGCTTGACACTGCCTCGGTGGCGTAGTTGTATTACGGTACGGTTACAAAGCTGAGGTCTCGGGTTCGAGTCCCGGGTCGGGCAAAGTGATATTGGATTTTTCTATTCATTATCAGTCCGGAGTCAGGAATTTGTGCCCGATATGGCGATAGGCTCGCCCCCTATCATATCATGGGACGTATCATACAAGGCGAAATGTGGGTGTCCTGGTGGCGCCTCTGCCTACCCCTTCGGATAAAGGTGTGAGTTTATGTATGTATGTATATTCTGCATTAATTCAAATCCAAATTTAGAGTGATCTAGCGGAAAGCAGCGCGAAAAAATCTTTGGTAGCGCGAAATTAAGTATTTTTTTATGAGCTTGATTCGAGTATTACTATTTCTATTACAATATAAGTTAAAAGTGCACGGTGGCCTGGTGGTAACAGACCAGACGCGGCTACATATTCACGGTGGTCGCGGGTTCAAATCCCGGTAATAAGGATACACCTTTGACTATTTGGAATCATGTGTGTATTGATAGTCAATCACCAGGCACTATAACGGCGAAGGAAAACATCGTGAGGAAACCTGCATACCGTATGTAAAGTTCGTCAACCCGCACTAGGCCAGCCTGGTGGACTATTAAGCTTAACCACTCTCAATCGTACTCTTGATTATGAAGTAGATCCAGTGCAGACACTGACTTCTGAATTTAAGACCTTTTTAGTGTCCTGTCTTACAATTGGATGCGGCTTAGTTGTGCCCTTGACATAATCAAAGTTCATGAGCGGTGATGGCCGCTTACCACCAAGCAAGACGCTAGCTTGAATGCATAAACAATAGAAAAATAAATATATACGTAATGAAGATCACTACAATCTGTTGTCAAACCCAAACAAGTCCAATATCGAACATAGACCTCCCCAATGATTGGAAGCGATCTGCTCCAACGTCTCCTGCAACTTTAACCAGGTCATCTTTCCACGTATCTACTAGGTGCTTTTAACAAAAAAACATTTTATTTCATGCTAAGAATTATACTATTTCACATTTGCGCACCTGTAAAATACTGCACGGTAGCTTTGGGATTATGGTGTAAAATAAAAAGTGTACTCTCGCACCAGCTTGCTGTGTTTAATCGGGGAGCTTATTTAAAATTTATTAATGGCAAGGTTCGGTATAAAAAAACTCGAACGAAAAGTAGAAATTCAGATTCAGAAATGAAATGAATACGGGGCTTCAGGCGTTTCGTCGCCGATGAATAATTTATTTTAGAACTGGATTTTCGCGAAATTACTTGCCATCTCATTTTGAAAGAATATGCCGAAGTACGGATTGACTGCTAATGCTGTCGTAAGATGTAATCATTGGTGTCGGTACTTTTATTGTTTCATTTGCCAATATATTTCGAACAGAATCTGAGATAGTACGTGTATTTTTACACTGACTAAAATCTTACCAGTAGCGGTGGAATGAAATGACTTTTATATTTACGGTATATTGTTTGTATGTGTTGGCGTGGTTTTAGTACGCTAGTTTGAGTTTTATACGAGTTTATAAAGAACGTGAAGGAGGAAATTTGTTATTAGTTCGATAAGCAGATCACTCAATGCATAGTTTATCGTAATTCCATTTTCTTCATTTCTGCTTCCATTTTCAGTATAGCTGCATTTTTATCGAAAATTACATTAAATATTTAATGAATAATTTTGTATCTGAATATAATTTTAATCGCGTTAGGCTACTAATTACTGTTTGATACGTGCATAAAAAGTTTGCAGCAGAATTACACAATTTCGACGTTCAATTCTTTCGTCCATAAACAACAAACTTCACCAATTATGAATAAGCTCCAAAAACATAACTGTAAATAATAGTATTACAAAAAGCCGTTATTCTGAGACAAGAAATCACTTATGCCACCCCTGACTGCGTTTTTAACTAGAGGCAACTGTTAAAGTTCTCACATAAACAAGGAAAATTATCCATAACACGAAAATGAGCTCCCGCCTTCAAGAAACTTCCTAGAAAACACTGAGGAAGCCTTCGTATTCGGAGTTTATTATTAAAGTAAGCATGGATTGGCAAGTAGCTGGTAATTTTTAATTAATAATAGTTTAAAAGTAGTTGGGGGCAGTTAGATTTACTGAAAGAAATAATAGTTATCTTGTGAAACTTCTGTAACGAAACGAAATGAAAATTCAGAGTATTCTTGTACAAAAATGTTTGACAATGAGGATAGATGTGGCAACGTTTTGACGTCAACATTACAAGGGTTATCTAAGAAGTACAAGATTATGCTAGTAGATTCGTCATATTTTTTTTTTTCAAAAATTATATTCATTTCAATAAAAATATATTATCGATGGGTCGTAACATTGGAATAAATAACAATGTTGAAGTACGATTTTATTTCAAATATCTAATGGCCTTAAAATGTGTATGTATACCGGAAAACCCTGAGCTATAAAACTATAAAAATTAATATGAACAAAGCACACCACACGCTTCACAATTAATTATTAAACGTATGAAATGACAGTCACATGCGGCAAGACAATTTGGCAATAATGCATTGGGAATTTAATATAAGTTAAAACCGTTTAACGCACCCCAATAAGTAATGACGGACGGCTCATAATAAATTTTGTGATTGACAGTTTCCATTCGTCATTCATAATTAAAATGAAAATGAATTTTCAACGCAGACTTTGTGAAGGAAGAGAGAAGATTTGTATGAACTGGCAATGAAGTTAGAGATAGCCTAAGCTGGCGAAGTTTAAAAATATATTTGAATGAAAATACTAATCACTTCGGCATGTGCAGGGAAGGGATTAAAAAGGGGAGTGATGTAAATTAACATATGAATATACAATGAAAGGGAAATCAATTTAATCAGAGATGGATTAATTATAATGGGAATGGTGGATTAGAATAATAATAAAAATATATGTTAGACACAAATGGAAACATAAATATATTGAAACATTAAAATCGAGGTATTTTTGATGAAAATATAATACGTATCAATCTCTATAGTCTATACTATTTATCAAAATCTAATTTTAATATGTGAGATTACATTTGATAGATAAATCGGAAGAAAAAAAATTGTGGTAACAAGCAATATCATAACTAGACTTACTGATCTCAGTTCAATAAAAATATTATTCTGTACAAGTTATTCAATACTTCAATGGTAGTCTCGTCCTAGTATAAGTTGTTAAATAAGTATTAATAAAACTCAAACGAATATTAAATTGAAAGGCAAACTTGTTACCTTTAATACAAGTAATACGAGTAGTATTTCGTCACAATTACGGCGGAGTAATAAAAGTTTCTACAGGACGCGTACGTGACACCGAAACGGAGACTTTACGTGTGACGAATTGGCAAAAATGTGAACTCTTACAATAAAGAGACGCTCCCATGAAAGTGGATTGAAGGAAATGTTGTATCTCTTTAGGGAATGAAGCTACTTTGAGCATTTATTGTCGTTTACTTTGATACGCATGCGAGGCCGATGGGACGTGACGCGGACTTGTGATGCTTAAACTTCTAACTCCCCTTGATAAAAAACATACGCTGGAACACTGGCAGATAAAAATAAAAAGTTCGTGCTAGTTGACTGTGAGTCATGAGTAATTGGCAAGGGTTTTTATCATTATATAGGAGATAAATCATAATATATAATATAAAATATGTTTGTCATAAAATAGGATTGTTATATTTGTAATTAACATGAAAGTGTTTGCCATTATTATATTGTACATTTTTCAAATATTTAGCAATCAGCGTAGGTGAAATATCACCAATACGTTCCCAAACAATTTCAGTTGAAATATGAAACAATTATCATAGCAAAACAACTGCGAGATAAACAAAAGTGGACGCTTACTGCAGTCGCAACATTTAAATGGTGACACGCACCTCATAAGTGTAAACATACAAAAACAATAGAACAAAACGTTTCTATCAAGGAAATCCCAATCATAACAAACAAATCAGTTATGCAATTATTGCGCACATCAGTACGAAATGTCGAAACGTAAGCATCCATGTACGTAACAATCGATTTGCGACCCGTGATTGGCAAATATTAGCATTGACATAATGACAAAGCCGCAGAATCAATGGGATTGTCGGTTCTGCGGTCTGCCGATTTCAGTCACTGCGTTCCGCCATGACCGTGCTAAGGCTATGCAATTTCCACACGCTACATACCTTTTTGGCATGCGGCATACGGAATGTACGTGTGATCGGTGAAATGTGTAATGATGGCATAGCACCAGCCTATAATTATACTTGATTGTAGTATACTCGTAGTACAATAGATTTTTAGGGTTATAAAAAAAAGCTGTAGAAATCTGTGAGATCAGCCTATCTTAAGCAGTATTTTTCGTGCGGATGAAGGTGATGATAAAGATTCATATTTTTTCGTGTTTGATAGATCGCTTGTAGGTAAAATGTTGTTGAAGTACAGGTGTAATCAATGTTTTTTTAATAGCAGCCATTTTTGCAGCAATATTTTACAAGAGGCCAATACGAATGTATTGAAAATATGTGTCACCCCATAATGCCGCAAGCTTCATTCCTAACACTGAAGTATCAATGGTTGCAGCACTAACAGCGAGTTCCCCTATATCGATAATCCTCTTGATCACTACTCAAACACTGCTATGCGCTACAGTTAATTATTTATTTTACATTTTTTTATACTTGATAGGTTTTTATTTTAGATAGGCTTAGCAAAAATTATATAATATACACATGTCACAAAAAAAATATTTATAACATTCTTTGAGTACATTGATGTCGAATGGAATATAAACTAAAGTAAGAGGCCGGCCAATTTCAAGCAGTTTAGGAGAGGCCGTGTCATGTTACCGTAAAACAATATTGCTAAAGATCAGTCGTTACTTTGTCAAGCTACAAAAATTATTGGCAATATCGGCCTTGTCCTTTAGTTAATACTATAAAATAAATAAATACACCCAACAGTCACATATATAGTCCTGACCCCACACTAAGATCGAGTCTTGTGTCGTGGGTATCAGAAACTACGAGAGACTTTTCGGTCTCACAAACACCCAGACCCGAAACAAATACCTGTGGATCACACAAACATTTGTTGCGGTGCGGGGATCGAACCCGCGGCCTCTCGTTTCACAGCCAGCGTCTAACCAACTGCGCCACGGAGGCTGTCAAACTATGTCGGGTCATTGGCAGAAGCGGGAGGAAAAAATGGAAGCAGGGCCCAGAATGAAGGCAGAAGCGTAAAGAGAAGATATAAAGACAAGTGAGAG
Organism: Deilephila elpenor; assembly: GCA_949752805.1. Classification (NCBI taxonomy): domain Eukaryota; kingdom Metazoa; phylum Arthropoda; class Insecta; order Lepidoptera; family Sphingidae; genus Deilephila; species Deilephila elpenor. The sequence continues at coordinate 7,824,921 of OX457108.1, forward strand.
TGAAAATTGAGAAGTGAAGTAAGTAAAGTACGAGCGAAAGTTGAAGCGCAAAGATAAAGCGTGGAGGCCCATGTCTCCACGCTGTCGCACGATACGTAGAGGTAGATGCTGAAGTAGGAGCGGTAGTGGTATTATTCTTCCTACTGGGCCGGGAAATTGTAAAGGTTTAACGGTCTAGTCATTTTGAGCCATTGACTCGAACAAAGAAGTGGTATTATTGTCACCAACGACGTTAAAGGGAAGTTTCCACATAAATAAAGCATCAAATTCCTGACGCTATTGATTGTAGTCATCGGCTATTGTAGCCTTTGATACATTTTAGTTTATACGTAGAAGCGTGAAAGATGAAAGGTGAGTGAATATGCATTGTGTGCCAAATAAATTTTGTATATTGTGCCTTTACTATTGCAAAGAGTGAAAGGGGATTTGCATGGCCTAATTTATAGATTCATCTAAGCCTAATTGCATAATACCCATGCGTGAGTTGTATGTTAATAAATCGAAGAGTATAATGTATTACAATGCTTATGCAACATAATGGCACTAGATGTAAGTATATTTATTTTTCATTTAACCCATATTAATTATGCAGTCTTATTCAGACTTCTGAAGAGAAGGCACGGCCTCTGGTCTATACGATTATTTATTAGACATATTTAGAATATAATATTACGCAACTTAATTACTGTTAACATTCAAGAATCGCAACTTATACTTAGAACCATCTATCTAATGTGCTTTTAAAAGCACGAAGAACTTGATGCTTTTGCCACCAATCGCTTTCGGTCCTCATTTAGATTTAATTGTGCTAAACGCTTCACTGCAGCATTGTTTCATCATAAATGTACGTATAGACTGAAATACTATATGATAGAAATATACAATATATGTTAGTACACTCTTAAGCCATATAGAATTTCTAAGACAGATTTAGGTTAAGTTTAAAGAACTTTATTCTCATAAGAAATACATATTTCACTTAAATGAGATACAAAGAGAAAAATAAAAAATATTTTAAACTTAATTTAGACTCCGGTACTTTTTGACAGAATATATAGCTTAAGACTATTTATAAAACTATTTACACTTTCACAGTTCTTAACAGTTTTCGGTAGCTTACTATAGAGCTGTGCACCCTCATATAAAATTGTTTTTTTTTTAGAGTTGTTACCGTTCGTTAACAGCAAAGACCAGATTATTCAGATTACAGCAAATGTACATTGTCAATACCCAAGCAGAACATGAAAACACGTCACGTTACATAATGAGCTACAAGTTTGTTACTCCATTCTCATGATGAAATGATAACATCGAATTTTGTCACCAAAACCGGAACTCTAATAACCGACCGTCTACCACCAGCCGTAACAAATAGATTTTGTTAATCATTCCACTGGATTTAACGTTTAAAGTCTCCGAAATGCAGTTCCTTGTTTAGATGTGTTGGTGCATGAACTTTGGAGGGCTGCGGAGGGATCGTTCGGACCTTAACGAATTGTTATTTTGATGCGTTCACTCGGAAAAACAATTGGGGTCCGTGAATTGGAGGGACAAAATTTGTGAAGCTTACGTATTTAGAATTTTCAAATGTTAAATTTGCAATGCTTAGCAATCGAAAATATTAAATTTCTTGTTAGCAAAACAGTCTTATTTTACAAATCCAATTGATTACATGACATCTTTAGATTTTTATTTTCTTTACAGTTTTTTGTTATTTATAATGACTTAAAATTTACAGTTAAATTGGTTTTGCGCTTTATTTTTAACCAAAAATATTACGTTGGTAAGCTCTAGAGAGAATTTCCATGATTATTTTGTGAATATATGAAACTGTTAATGTGCTTAAAATTGCATCCCTCATACCACAAACAAGCCAACATTAAACCGAGCTCTCGTAGAATCTTGTGTGTGCATTAATCACTTTATGCATTCACGTTGACTGCGTGAGCGGCTCTCCCGTTCCTGTTTTTCCCAGATGTGCCCTTGAGCTACTTACTTTGAGACACTGACGGGGCACAAAGCGTTTGATTATCGAGGAACTTGGTATGGGCGTCTTGGGATGGCAAGTTGTGTTACTGTTTAACTGTAGCCTTTATAGCGCTTCTCTACTGTAGTATGTAGAAGACGAGCTTATAGATAACATTGGTAAATTTGTCACATAGTAAGTATTAATAAACGATAATATGCAATATTCTATAATGTTCGGGTACTTAAATAAATAAAGTGTTTTTACATAGCCTTGATCCTATATAAAGACATGTAGAAAGTTTCAGGGATAATAGATGCTATAAGGGAATTTTCATACCCATAAATATGAATGGCATAATTAAATATGAATGCAGGTAGATAGAACATCATAGAAAGATACATATACACAACTAAGATACAAAGTAAAGATAAAAAAAATATTTCCCGGGAAGAGAAATTGTACCAATTCGTATAATAAAGTAATCGCCGCCGAGTACTCTCCGCTGAGGTGCCAGTTAACGCCTTCAGGAGGGTTAAGTGAGGATAATTTCCCTTTGCGTGCCCACTCTTAATGACGAGTTCACCCTCCGCGGGGGTTACGCGCCTTTAACGCAGGAAAGGGGCCTTCGAGGCCCGCGGAACCTGTTTTTGTGATTTCCTTCGAAAGTTATTTTTTACGTAACTATAATATTATCTAGACAACTTTCCTCGTCGTTTTCGTGGCATGGAGCTTCAGTCGGGGTGCAACTATTATGCAACTAATTAAAGTTTTAGGTTTCATTAAAATATCTCGTTTGTGTTCCTTATGGAGCAATATTCTGGCATATTGATTTGTTAAATTTTATTTCTGCTAAAACGCATATATGGTATTTTTATTTGTTGAATTTATGAAAAAAGTTGTATTAACAACAAAAAGATTACTAATATCAGAAGCACACTGAATTTTCAGGCTGAAATCGATGAATATTAAAAGCCAAATAACCCACCCAGTCATCAAGTCAGAACTGGTATTTGGTATCTTCAAATAAACATTATAATGGAATGTTCACATCGCAGCCCCGTGCGAGATATTTGCCTTAATTAAAACTTGTCCCAGTCCAGTGAAATATGGAATATAATTTACTAGATACGGTTGGATATTGTACAGACTAAAATTTCAGTAAATATTGTGAATTTACATTATTTCAGTTCTGTTTGTTTACATTTTACATGTAATAATATTTGCTGGGTGACTTTAGTAAATAGCAAATTGCTTGTGTTATTTGTACATTAAATGGGAATTGTTATGTTGTGTAATGTTTCGCTCCATGTGAATAGCAATTTCAGAAGCAAAGATAAATATTAACTCCTTTAATGGTTAATGTTAAATATGAATTTACACGAAGAAATTAGATTTTATCACGGTCTATTTAAGTATGCATGTTACAGAGATGAATACGGACACTTGTCACAATATGCAATGGGGCTAAGGCTTTACAAAATACTGTTCTATTAGCGTCCCCTCTATGAAAAAACTGAAAAATTTGATCTTAATAAATTAATTTGGATAAGATTAACGACATTTATTTTCTTAGAACCATCTGTAAGTCTGTTTAAAACATTATTATATTTAAATAAATAAAATACAATCCAGAGTCTTTAGGTCTGGGTGGTTGCGCCCGTGTCCAGCAGCCGAACAGTTTGTCTTACAACGGAACTCATTAAGTTACGAGCAATATCCAATCGGCGCTCTGCTGATCGTTAATTGGAGCACTATCGATTACGTAATAGTTCGCTATACATTCCGCTGATTAACGGTCAAGTAGCCGGCAAATTTGAATTTATGAGTGAACTTCAGCGGCGGAAAATACGAGGCATGTTTCACTAGTTAATTGGATTTTTTTCTAACTTTTCAACTCGGCCCGCTTCTTTAGTATTTTGTATTGGCTCGTTTGCTTCGGTTGACGCTAGATCGCTGTGGACTTGCTGGGTTTAAAATAAAGCTGGAGCCTTATTAAAACATTCATTGACCCTCTTTATTTCATTGGTGAGTAAAAATTTTCCTTTGTTTCTTCATAAATCATCTTAAGAATGCCATGGGTTATTTTTGCTTAAATGTATTCAAGTCATCTCATCAGCGATTTTCTTGTAAAAGCTGTTTTTAAAAATACTATGTACAGTTTTATAGGAATTTCATATAAATTTTGACTGAAATTGTCCTAATTTTGGACAATTGAATAAGAGCGTCTTCTTAGAAATAGGCCAAATATGGGTTTGTGTAAGTATATCCTAAATATAAATTGGTGTTGTCGATGAATGGTACATGAAAATATAATCTTTTACGTAATGGTAACGTACCCAAAGATGAATTTTCGCCTGATTCCAGTGTCGTATGCATGTGTTTGTACAGGTATTCGTCAAAGTCGGAGTACGGCAACACCGCATTAATCACTCTCATGCTAGAACCACACGGATATATCATCCAGATACTGCGGTCGATGATGAAGTGAATTGTGTTTGTGATTGTTGGTACTACATGATGAAAGGGTATCTTTACATTAATTATTGAGACGGGAGATGGAATGAAAGCACATCGGGGTAGACTGCTGGCTTAGCGACTGTTTGCAAAGTCAAAACCATTGATTCATTGCGTAAAAAGCTGTATACATAGAAGCATATACATTTTAACGTAGATATAGCTAGATATCGGATAGTGAATTGATAGTGCGTAATAGATAAAATATGTCCCATACGAAAACACAAAGCCAGATAAGATTTGTTGAGCCAAGTGCCGAGTAAAAGCTAGTAGATAATAAATCATTTAGCGCTCTGTCCTGCAATACGGCAATTTTCTGGTTAGGCTCACTACTCGGTGGGCGTAATGCCGATAATGATTTATTGAACAAGAACATGTATTGTAGCCGGAAGGTACGACATGTGTGCTATTATGGTATTTCGCAGAATAGCTTGTTAGTTATACATAAATAACCCAACTGGTAACCATTTACGTTTGTCTATTATAGACGTTATTTATTCTCAATCTGCTTAGTGTCTTGCTTATATAGTAAATACAGGCGCGTGGAGCGTAGCTACGCGCCCACATACAACTTCCAAATTAGGCGTACTTATTTGTTGAGAAACTTCTAAACAAGCGTGAATCCCTTCCCTTTAGTTACGTGCTACAACGCGCTTATATTCGTTAAATGTACTCGAAATGTGTAATTAAAGCAAGACTATTTTTATTTCGCTCTCCGTCGAAATTTAGAAGGAACATTGACAAAGTGTCAAAGGCAAACAAAAAACTTGGTGTTAACAAATCACGGCGAGGTAAAGGCGACATTAAGCGAGTGCGAAATATTAATTTTAATTTATTCAGACTGTAAGCCCGCTTCGGCCGCGGCAGTAAATTAAGTAAGCGGAAGAAAGCTCATTTATTTTTGGCCGGATGCGGTGAAATTCACATCCGCGTTAAATACACAACCCGACGAAACGCGTACTTTCTCGTTTCGCGTATTTTCAGTTAAAATTTAATTTCGTGCGCAAATTACTGTCTTTTTGTTATTCACTTTTGGAATCGCTGATGACGTAATTAGGTCGCTACTTGGCCATTAATTTGCCGCTCGAGTAACGCTTGAGAATCGTTATTAATTATTAATCAAAGATTAAGATTAAGAAATAAGCTTAGCAACACGACTTAGGTACGCTAGGATACATAATGTAATATTGATTTAGTTACAGTGCGGGTGTGAAAAGAAAAATCTGCACTCGTCGGCAAGGAAATTAAGACAATTTGTATGTAAGATTGTGTTCATTAGTCTTGTGACTTGTGCCAGACGTATTAATCTTCAGATAGGGTTTCTGATGGAACTAAGTACTGCTACAATGTATTTACCCGTATATAAATTTTCCAAGGCATGATATTTTTATATTAAATGACTCATTGTTTAGTAATTAGGGTGTAAAGAGTGACTACTGAACTCAACAATGTGGTCCGTTCAAAGTTATAGTCATTAAAAAAAATATCTTGATTGCCATCTAAAGGCATTAACATCTGTTGATGAACAAATTTAATATTTACTCGGAAAAACTGTAAAAGTGGCTCAGTATCAGCCCCACCCTAACGAAATCTGAGATTATTACAAATTGCAAAAAAATAAATTTCTTTGTTTGAAAAGTGTTTTTATACAATATTTAATACATTATTGGAAAACTTTTTAGTGGAATAGAAACAGTTCCAATGAAATACAACATTAAATAACAGTTAATTTATCTACGTCAGAAATACAGCCCGCTTTTTCTACTTTTATGTTTATTCAATGTTCAAATCATTTCATAAATTAATATTGGTTATTTGTTAAACATTTTAACAAAAACAATTCCACGTAAAGCGTTATAAAATAGAGCGCAACTTGTTACAATTACTATATACCATATATTTAGTGTATCTCATAATTGAAACTGTATTTTTTTTTAACAAAGTCTAATCCACGTGAAGCCTAAAAAAACACAACTTGTTACCCTAATTATCTAACTCCAAACCGGCCAGTATCACACAATTACAAAACAAAACAACATTTAGAACAACAACAACTGTCCACATGTTGGACTCTATTCATTAACCCCCACTGCCGTATCGCACATCTAAAATACAACAACCGGCCAATTAAAGTTGACCCCGTGGCTCCGTTCCGCTACTGCACTCTTAATCAGCAAGCAGATACACGGTTAATTAATGTGATCCGCTTTTATTATTCTACTCGTAAAATGGGATATTCATCTGGCCTGTAATGGACTTTGTATAGGTTTAAGACTTGAAGTATTTTATTTTATTTAATAGGGCTTTAAGTCGCCGGTTTTTATTGCAATGGCAAACGAGATTGCAAGCCTGATGGCTACTGTTTATGCTAACTTATTATTAACAAAATTCTAGGTAAATTAATGAGTTTCTAAAAACCAACAAAAGTGAAAGAGGAGGGGATTGCATCACGTAGTTTTAAAATATTAATATTTTTTGTTTCCATTTCATTAGTTACATTTTCCCAATGTCTAAACAAATTGTGCGAACGATTTTATCCACGAAATGCCCACAATTTCACCACACACCGACCACATACAAAGACATTATTCAAACCACCCTCCGAAGACGTGATATGTTATAATGTTTGAATACGGTGCATCCACAACTAATTCACGTTCGGGGGCTGTAAATGCAATATTTCGGAGCGACCTGTCACACTGTCACTCAAACGCCGACACATTGCGTGATCGCCATTGCAATCCCGCTAGCCTAGGGAAACTCTTGTACAAACTTATTTCTAATATTTTACGCTTTGGGGTTCTCATACGGATGTATTGTGTTGAATAATTGTATGTTATTAGTTTATTATTGAATACTTATTATATTTTTTTATTGCGATCAATGGCGAGACAAGCGTGCCATTCCCATGAAGGTAAAGCGATACGACCGCCCATGGACAGTAGTAAAACCAAAAAACACCATGAATTATAAACCAATCTCACATATGAGAGAGCCATCCATACTTACTAATAAATCTAATCGCAGTGATAAATAATAAGTAACACTCTCAACTAGAGCCCGGCAAATAGTGTTGTAGCAACGGGAATGCATGAGATTGAGAGAAATATTTGAGAATATGACAGCCTCCGTGGCGCAGTTGGTTAGACGCTGCCTGTGAAACTCGTTTCACAGGCCGCGGGTTCGATCCCCGCACCGAAACATATATTTGTGTGATCCACAGGTATTTGTTTCGGGTCTGGGTGTTTGTGAGACCGAAAAGTCTCTCGTAGCTTCTGATACCCACGACACAAGACTTGATCTTAGTGTGGGGTCAGGACTATGTATGTGACTGTTGGGTGGGTGTATTTAATTTAAATTAGGCATAAGACAAATTATAAGAATAATGTTATAGTGGTTTTCAAACGCAATATTCACAGCGCGTAAGTCTAAAACTATTAATCTAGCTACTAAAATAACATAATATTATAGAATATTTGTCCTTATTTGACATATAAATTATTAAATGCGTGGCAGCCATCACGTATTGCATTTAAATTGATAACAGAAAGTTATCTAGTTAATCCATAAATATTAATTATTATAAAAAGGTTAATTTGATACAATCATTTGACTTCTAATGGCTTTTAGAAGGATTATAATTATCTTTGTAATTTAATAATTTATGACTGCCTCGGTGGCGCAGTTTTACTACGGTGCGGTTACAACAACTGTGCCCGATATGGCGAAAGGCTCGCCCCCTATCACATCGTGGGACGGAACATACAAGGCGAAATGTGGGAGTCCTGTCCTCTGCCTACCCCTTCGGGGATAAAGGCGTGAGTTTACGTACGTACGATTACAACAAAGTAAGGCAAAGTGATATTGGTTTTTTTATTCATTATCAGCAATAGGTCGATATGGAGATTATTAGGGGAGGCCTATGTTCAGCAGTGGGCTTCCTGTGGCTGAAACGAACGATCATTAAAGGTAATCAATAGGTGACACAAATTATATTCAACTAAGGTGCAAATCATTCCATCTTAATATAGCGACATCTTGTGTCACACGCTTAAACTATTCCATAATATTCGGTCAACCAAAGATTAGAACTACGAACGTACTTCAATCGGTGTAGGTAGTTTAAACACAGAAGATTTAGTACACTTTAGTACAGGAGTAAAATTTTTAAACGCGCTGGTTACTCGAAGAAAAACAGTTATCCGCGATTATAGTCAAGCAATCCATTACCTTTTAACTGGTTCTTAAAAGTACAACGTTAGGAAGTCTAAAAAGTTAGGTACTGGCAATAAAATTATATTGCCTTTCACGAGTAAATTAAAGGTATTTTAGAGGATTTTGTTAAAGTATTCTTAGAAATCCTCTGATCTATACTACTCATCCACTCACTGATAATCATTCAATTCACGTCATTGAGAATACTTCGGCTTCTATAAGAAGTAGCAATTTATTATGCTGGGTAGACAAAATGACTTCAAGTCACTGAAAAATTGTCTCGGCCAACTTGAACTCGAATATAGTTGTGCAACATTAATATTTAATTCAATACTATACTTAAGATTTTGATAATAGACCAACGTACATAGATATTATGTTGCCGTTTAAAACTGAGCTTATGTTATAATGAAACGAACACACCGTAATAATATTAAAATGTATTGGAAAATACACAAATGGTAGATAACGGTACCCAATTGCGCATTCTAATGTGATTTCGTTATATTTATGTAATTGTGGTACATTTAATGGAATGAATTTTGGTTGCGGCTATTGGTTGTGCCGCCGTTTCTAAATTATTTGCAATCATTTGTAATAGGCCGCGTTTTAAGGAAAAGCTGCAATTGCATTTATCATTTAGAATACTAATTGATGTTGGAGCATTCGATACTTACATGAAATATAACAATTATTTATTAAATATCATTCATGATGAAAAAAGTGTGTTTCCATAAGTACCTACTATTTCAAATATCTTTAGGACTAAGTTCCAACTTAGTTCCTACTGAGAGCTAACCTTAATTCAGTGTTTTATATAATTATGTTCAAAATTATTGGCCGCCTTACGATTGAGAATTGTCTTAGTTCTTTACAAAGTCTCGGTTTATAGATACCTATTAGAGCACCAATTAAAATCATAATACTATTTTGCAACAGTCCCATCTGATCCTTCTGACAAAAAACGACTAACCTGTAAGCCAGTGTATGGATAAAGCCAAAGTATTTTTCAAACGCTCCTATACCATGCGTAGACAAACAATAATACGCATATGGAACGCGATGTGGTAAGCGCGAAAAATTGAAAGCATTTGTCCAATAAAAACACAACTGCGTCAGAAAACGCCCGCGTGGCGCGGAATTATTTGCGAGAGCGCGTTTGTCGAAAGTGTTAACTAAAATTTGCATAGTATGACGAAACTTCGCCATGGAAATTGTACATCAATATAGCGCAGTGCAGTGAGATACGCTTCGGGTGCCGGCATTTTAATCACTTCAAGTTGTTTAATGTATTTTGGCCTTTTTATTTTATTGTGGATAGGTAGGGGGTTTCGCGCAGGTCTAATTCAGCTGAAATCGGTACCCGCTGCTGAAAAATTATCTACAAGCACTGTGTAGGTTATCGTCATCTTCATCCAAAGACAATCTCCATTATCCAAATCTCCAAAATCTCCATTTCAAACAATTCGAAACCTTTGGCACTAATTTGTTACTAATTTGTTTGTTTAAGTTACTGAATATGTCGGGGTAAGCGTACCTTGGTAACATCAAACAAGGGTATTAAATGAATATGCTATTATGTATAAAATTACTAAAAGTTTAAAAGTCTCATCGACATTAATTATCAAATAAAAAAGTTACATACAATCGAACTGGCGTATGGGACAACAATGGCGCCTCTAGTGTTGACAAAACACCCTAATCTTATACCAACATTTTTAATCCACAACCAAACGTAACTTCTAATTAATACGGGAAGTTCAAGCCACTCAAGAAAGCGCGACATGGTGTTCCATCGAGTTTAATTAAAGCCCATAAAATGCGAGGCATCCGAAACTTCCCTTGTGTATAATTTAGCTTCCCGGTCATACTAAAACCCGACTAAAACCAGCGCATCATACACAGCATATTTGTCAAACCCGCTAAAGATCATGCGATGGTTTAGCTCTAAAACTCCGTCATCCGCAGTTAAGTGGATAATAAAACATGGTAGGTTGCTTTCATTAGCCCCGGACTCGTATATAAAAGCAAGTTAACCGTATACTAGCTTCAAAACGTAACCTTACTTTTATGACCGATATAAAATTTGAAATTTCGCTACTCGGTGTTGTTAAATCCTCATCTGCACCTTTGTTTACTGTCGCCTGTGTTCAATGTAATTCACTCTTTTTACATCAGTTGTGTATAGGTTTTAAGGCGGTAATTTTATTTGCTGATATTTACGATTGTTATGAACTTTTTATTGCGGAGATCATTCTGAAATTGCAGTTTTATTAAAGTTTGATCGTTTTTGATTCATAAAGTATTAATATTGTTTAAAATTTAAAGGAAGTTAATAAAAATATTTTATTTCACGGGTACGGCTATCATTAATAAAAATAAAATAACCGATTAGCAGCGCATATCCAAAGGTCTCGTCCACCAAGCTGGCATAGAATAAATTATAAACAATATATATCTACAACAAAATACAAGTTACAATATACATTTAATTCTGCACTAAATATTTTCAGCACAAAAAGCACTCGGCACGAGGGGCATCAGGAGGGAAAAGCGTGTTCTCTAATAAGATTAGCTGGGAGCAGAAACTCAGTTCGTTGTTGTGATAGTTTCAGCGAAAAAAGTTCACATTAAACGGATACGAATTAGACACGAAATGTACATCTGTGAGCAGTACCCAATGGGGGTTGTTTTTAGTTTCTAACGAGACAAATAGAATTATGGACCCCATTAAGAAATGATTACTTAAACTTCAATGAACAAAATAGAATATGTTTAGTTTTGATTTTGTTTTTCCACTGGCACGAGAAAGTTTTCACAACTAGTAAATGTAGCACGAAATATTTATACATTTTATTTACCCAAATTGACATTTGGAGTGTAACTACCAGCCTAGTTGTCACAGAATAGTTTTGCTTGCGAGAATAGACTATGTATGAAGAATATCTTTGTTTCAAATTGTAAGGGGGTCATCCCATATAATGGGCTCAAAAAATCGATTTTTTTTTTCATAAATTGCTTTCTTAACATGTCTAGAATACGGTAGAAAAGTAATTTTTGAAAATTCGAAGTCGTTTTAAAGATACAGCAGGTAGAAGAAAGACCTGTTCGGAGCGCTGAGTTGGCAGTTGGGGTCCGGGTCTATTGTGTACCGTCGACTTTATACCTAGCCCTTTATACTTAAATACATTTATACAAGTTTAGACAAGTTTCTATAGGCTTAAACAGAATTTTCTATACTTATTAAATATTACATTATTGAGGGTAAGTTGAGATTTTCATAGTTTTAAATGGACTTGAAACTTTAAACGCGTTTTTCTCAAAACTGTGTTTTTTTTAAACTTTCCTCCATCGTATCTCCAAAACTGCTTGACCGAACGACTTGAAATCTATAGGGCACACTCAACACATGTAAACGCATGGAATGAACTATTATCAATCGAAAATTTCGAAAATTTTGTTTATTTTTATAGCAAAAAACAAAACGCAAAATTCGTAACTTTTATTTCAAAATGTCTACCACAAGTAAATTTTTTTTTTGTTTCAGATAAGCCAATCAGCCGGAATCGTGGAGGTAGTGCGAGGACATTTTTTCGAGGCGGGGGTGATCAGAATGCTGTAACTCAAATTCTACACAATATTTTTAGCTTAAAATTTATATTTATACTGTCGAAATATATGTTAATAAATGATAATTAACTTAAAGCTCTATCTATTTACTGGTCGTAGAAAAATAATTCCTAAAAAGTCCCTAAAAACAGGCCGTCACATGAGATGACCCCCTTAAGCCATATAATACTAGTCTGCTCCAATTTACAACCGCTAAAACATATGTAGGCTAATTACGCTTAATATCTATACATGTATAGCCAAAATCTCGCACAAGAAACAGTAGTGTACATGTACAAAGTTACGGGTGCGCTCTGTAACAAACATCGTCTAGTTCCACCAACTAAATTCTGAGTTAAACTGAATCAACTAAATGTTATTATGTAAATAGCTGGAGCTGCTCGACGCCTCAAAAATAAAATTGTGTTTTTCATATTTTCGATAATGCTATAAAGAATATTCTACACTGAACTAAAATATTCATCGCATACAGTTCGAAAAGAATATGATATATAAAGACGTGCCTAAAATAAACGATAAAATTATTTTAAATTAAAATCTTATCAACACATAGCATAAAAACAACTGGACTATAATAGCGACAAAATAAAAACCAAGTACGTAAACAAAACACTAAAAACCTATAGCGTTCACGCTACCATATTACCGTCTAAACGTAACAACAAAATACAACAATAATAATAATTCATAACATGACATGATAGACGCACAAACTAATACCCCTGCGTTAACGTTTGAGCCATAAAAAAACTTTGACAACGTATCTTGAATTATTGGCGGGACGAATAAAAAAGTTCGCCATCGCGACGGCCCCGGAACAAGTTACAGTTGTAAACATAACAATGATTTACAATACTTGTAAAAAGTTGGTAATATGTAACGCCATGTCATGGATTTGTGATTAATTTTGTAGCAGATTGTTCGGCTGTTTTTGATTTACTCCTATGTTACAAGGCAACTGCAACCCTCGTGTTCTTATTACCTAAAGAAGATCTCTTAAGATTTTATTTAAGCCCACTTACTGCAACTCCTGCAATTTTGAGGCCGTGTTGCCAATACTTGACATACTTTTTCCATCCACAGCAACGCAAAATAACATAGAGCTGATTAAAATCTTTAAGAAATTTCGGACCTGATTGTGAATTAACCCTAATCCTTATATTAAATGAGTAAGACTTTTACTACTTTCAAGAGCTGATTGTGACTTAACCCTAATCCTAATAATAAAGCTATTAATGGAAATCAGTTCCCAAAAGTAATTATTCACAACATAATTAGTAATTATCTACAAACATCAGCAAATCAAGCGTTGTATCGAGAGCACATTGGCGCAGAGGGGTTTAATTGTTATATAGATATGAATGAATCCACATCACCCCAGCTGGCCTGCCTGCGAAGGGTAGCGCTGCATCAGCGTTGCGGTTAACCGGCGCGCGACGGACGCGATGTCGCGTCACCAGAATTTGTCTCCGGTCCAATTTGGGACAGGCAGCGGTTGGGAATTTTGAAGTTACCAGAAATTCTTTACGTCATTTCGCCGGTGCTTCCTTTCTACATCAATATTTATTGGAGATTGTTCTTCTACTTGTTCTAGTTTAAAGTTAAAGTATGATCCGTACAATATTTATGCATAATGTAGAAACACGTAGTATCTCTGAAAATTCTTGAGGGAGACCTATATTTAACAGATGATCTTTTGTGCTTGAAGAAGAAGAAAGACTGATGATAATTTTACAGATCAATCAATCCATTAATTAAGTTTTCAGTAATATCAATACGAAAAGCGACAATAAAGGCATATAATGTACATTGTATGTGACTTTAACGAGAACCAATAAGATGATAATTCTACACCTAATAATTGTAATCAAAACGTCACAGTTCATAGCCCAGGAAGTTGTAAATAAATACGTTTATTCGATTTTCCAACATTAAGTGCAAGCTAAATACTGGCATTTGCTTGAAAATCGACTGCAAGTTAATTAACAAACGAACATGAACATTACCAAAAATGACCGGAGAAAATTCCAGTCATTAATATAGAGGTCAATGAGGGCCTTTAATTATCCAAACTGAATGAACGTATTTTAGTAATGTAATGTAATAACATGTCTGAAATCAGTCTATTTTATAAAACGGGCTTCCCAATAAATTATAATGTTACATTTGTAACTGATACGGGGATCCGAAAGGGTAATAGAACCCATTTTCAGTGATTTTCATGTATGGAAATTGGCGCATTAGTGTAGTAGCGTCAGCTTAGCAATTGCTTATAATAATCTGTGAAGTAATTTTCAATATATACATATTTTTTATTATAAACCATGGTTTGTTCAGAATTTTTTCTCGATGCGACGGTATTTATTAGTGGTCAAATATGATAAGGACCGAATCTAAAAACAAACTAAAAATGGATTATATTTTCTCCGTATTATTGAAAAAAAAAAATGAAAAAATATTTATTTCAAAACTGAGTATTCACATAGTGAAGACAGTATTCAGAGTTTCCATTTATGCATAAATTATTGAATGAGCTATCGTTTGATGGTAAGTGCATACTGCTTTCTATTAGAATTTACAAAACTTGGGTTATGGGTGTTTTGATGGCCTCTTCAATCAGAGGGGAACGTTTAAGTATACTTTCAATCAAAAGGTCACTCGCTCATAATTAAAACCAAACAGCCTAAATGCTCGGCTGTATGTATATAACAATGTATCGCCAGATGAATGTGTATGCCAGTGATATACGTGTGTAATACACGTCTCTATGTTTACGTGATCGTGCTTTACGCTCGCTGTAAACTCCGTGAATACAACACCTGCGATTCATAAAAATACGGGAATTTCAAATATTTTCATATATTCAGGTGGGTTCTGTGTTTTTTTTATGGAGAATCAACGCGTATTCTAACAATTTTTATTGGTAAATAAAATCTTCTTATGTGAGATAGAATATTATTTTCGTTCTTGTTTTTATTATTGAACGGGAAGACTTACAATTTATCCGGAAAAATAGATCGGATGACCTTTTTTAAACAAGTAATGATGGTAGTTTCCAATAAAATATGAAAACAATGTTTAATTTAAAAGAACATATAAAATAATCTTATAAACATCTAAATCAAAACATTTTCTCCCTAAACATTTGAACCAATGGTTTAGTTTTTACAAGCTTCAAGCGTGTATTTGGTATGCAAATACGCGTTATTTCACGTGGAATGGAGTATGGTGGGCGCACACTGAACAACTGGTCACCCATTTTTATAAAACCGAGCGGGGTGTTTTAGAACTGAATACACGCCTTAAAATACATAAATCATTTTAAATTCGAATTGGATTTGGATGGTCTAGACAACAGAAAACTAACAACTCTCACAAGTTACAATCCCTCATTTCTTCCTTATTTTGCTTAGTCATTTGCCGTCGCTACGTTAGAACAAATGTATTTAAAGCCAAAGCAAAAACAAATACAGTACAATGCCGTAAATTCCACCAAATCAAATTCCTGACTCGAGAAATATGAAAAACAATTTAAATTCATAACAAAGGTTATTACAAAACACCAAATCTCATTCGCATATCCAAAAGGCAATTCTCTATCTAGCTGACTCGATAATTGCTTGTGATAATTGGATTTCCGCTCATAAAAATGTAAAAAAACGGCGGGTTTCGCCCTTTGCCGCCGAGTTTCAGGAGGGGCGTCGCTTATTTATATGCTAATGCAGCGCTGTAGAAATGCCACGCACGACTTAGGCGCTGCACCTGTCCAATTATAAGAACAACATTTTACCTTATATGCATTTTCATGGAATTTTATGCATGGAAATTGAGCGAAATTTCGCCACGTATGAACGAAGCTGCTACAGCGAATATTTTGCTTAGCATAAGCAACCCGTTTGTGTAAATATTAACTTTGCACTAAAATACGGCGAGATGCATCTTGCAAATGTATGGTGGCAAAAATTTTTACTGTGCATTCTTATTTTGTTAGCGTTGCGTGAAGCTTTCATGAAAAGGTGTTTCGTGAAAATATGTTCAATTTAGCACGATAA
This sequence comes from Deilephila elpenor, assembly GCA_949752805.1. Taxonomy (NCBI): domain Eukaryota; kingdom Metazoa; phylum Arthropoda; class Insecta; order Lepidoptera; family Sphingidae; genus Deilephila; species Deilephila elpenor. The sequence goes on from OX457108.1 coordinate 7,841,301, forward strand.
TAAATCACAATGACCACAATGTGTACTTTGGCTCTCATTATTGTGTTGAATCATAAAATGTTTTCGCTGTGCTTGCATGAAATGGCATACACTATCTAAAGTTTTGACATACCTAAAATATAAATGATTCAAAGACAAAATTCGTTCAAATTACTTTTATGGAGTACTCACACTTATCACCTCACCGCTATTATCTGTTGTGCCATTTGGGTTAGTGATGTTTCCCCACTTCCCCCAAGCATTAGTATTCATGGAAGTCACTCGATCGAGAAAAGAATTTTCGCGGCCGGCCCGATCTTGACGAGGGACTATGCTGAGTGGTTGCCATTTCCTCTCGCCCTTTATTTTTTCTCCAACAACTTAATGGAGTCGTAAAAAACGGGCTTGTATTTCATTATAATGTATTAACCTCATCCGACATAAGCGGGACAATTATGTGTCCTCTGTTTTTATTGTGCGTCATTAAAAGCAACGCGTCGCATGAAAATCATATTTTTCATTAACGCATATGAAAAGGATCCTATGTATGTAAATATCATGGCTAACGTCGTTTTTATCTGGGACTAGTTCGAGAAACGAGCAAGCAGCTCATCTTATAGAATGCTTAAATATTCAAATAGTATTTTTTCGCCGCCCATAATCATCTACAACACTAGGATCACATGAGAGTTGTCACCATAACAATCTAGAAGGGGTAAAAAGAAAATAAGAAAAGAAAATAGAAAAGGAAAATAGTATTTGGCCAAACTCACTCGCAGAACAAAACCTGACAACGAACCAAAAGAAAGGATTATTAAACCTCACGATGATTAAGGTGGATTAAATAAATACAAATTTAGTCTCATGTTATGTAATACATAATATATTATGAACATGACATAGCGGTAGTAACAAGGGTTTTAAACAAACAAACATATATTTAATTAGTCATGCGACGTAGGATGTGCGAGACGAGGGCTTAATATCGTTACGTATTCCAAGAGGGATCTCCGTAGTTATAACTTAATGCTAATATATGTAGTATTATACATGTTTCACTTATTAATATATTCTTGCATATCATCCTATGTAAAGTTTGTTCAAGGTCATTGTGACCTAATTTAAGGAAAATGTAATTTTAGTGTGTTAGTTGTGTGTGTTAGTTTTCGTAGTGGTTGCGTTAGTTTTATCATATACCACAAGATGTCGTGGTATGAAATTTGCAATACGCATAAAAAAACGCTAATTTTGTTTTTCTGTTGTAAAAACTTTTTTTTTAATCTCAAATAACACCTACACCTACACCTACATTTAAAACTGACAAAGGGAGATCCACCGTATCAAATAGCGAGGCGTCTCTCCTTTGTCAGTTAAATCATCCCACATACTAAAACACAACACTTTACAGTGATATAGACAATTCCCCTAGAACAAAACACAGAAAAAAAAAAAAAAAAAAAAAAATCTCAAATAAAAATGTGATTTTCCCAACATTCAAATTACAAAAGTAATTGCATAAAGACGTTACTTTTTATTCGCTATAACCAGTCTCATACTAGGAAACTGCAACCGCAACCATTTTGACTGGAAAACTGCGAATGTAAAATTGGCATTAAAACTAAGCATAAAACCCAGCCATTGAAATAAATGCGAGCACATAGAATAACATAGGAGAGCATCTATTCTCTTCCCGCGACTTCCCAACGCAAGAATTTATCTAAAGCAAATCTCATTATTCCGAGATCCGTAGAGACGTGAGAGGAACTCGCAAGTAAGACAAATTCCCATCGAGTTGATTAAAGTTGTCAGCCGGAGATGCATTTTAGACACAACCCACAAATACGTTGAGACTTCTGCATCAATGTGTTCATTGGTAATTGAATTACCTAATTAAGTTTGTGATAAATGTGGGTTTTGTTACGGAAGTTATGAAGTTAATGTGCTACATCTATTATTAAGCATCCTATACCATAAAAGGGTGAGAGATATATAATACTCACTGATTGACACTATTATAATGATACGAATGAAATAAAATGAACCAGTATTTAATATTAAGTAAATGTAATGGCAGCCCTCTTTTACAGGTTAGTATGCGCTTCCCTTACATGTAGATGGCAATAATGACGTCAACAACAATATTAATCCTGAAAAAATATAGGTGCGTGGAAGATATTTGCATAAATTAAACCAACCATGCTAAGATAAGGAAAACATTTTGAATAAAAATTACAGTTGTTCACCTTTTAAGCACGAATGAGACGTAAACAACAAAGTGATTCAAAGGCTAGAACGACTGAACCACGTAAGTAAGCAAAGGCACGTAATAGATAAGGTAATAAGACGAAACGTTTGTACAGCTGAAATTATACAACTATAATTTCAAGGTTCACAAAATCCAGAGTAAAGCGTGGCAGACGATGTAACGTATACTCTAACAGTAAAGAGGCCTTAAGAAGGCTTACAACACAACTGAATATACCGCTAAGAACCTTTCAAGGGAATAAAATTCTAAGAGAATAATAAAGCGTCGCAGAGGAACAACTACAGCCATGCTCACAGTTTAATCTTATGATACAACGTGTCAAACACTTACCTTTGTATTTTTGTTGTGTGTAGATACTAAAGAATAAAAACTTAGTACATATAATTAATAGCCATACAAACATCAGATATTAAGTGCGTGGTGGCCTGTTGGTAAGGGACCAGACGCGGCTGCCAAGAACAGTGGCCGCTAAAATACTGTGTTCTACTTAAAACGAAACTCTTTAAAATCCTTGGGAGTAGCTCGTGCTCTTGTACACACTATATAAAAATATTCGTAAAGTCACTTATTGTACGATATCCCGAAAATAAGCAATTTAAATAGTTCGCGGATCAGCCGGATCTCAAAGCGATTTCGTTTTAGCATTTCAAAACGCTACATCTGAATCGATTTGCATTTTATACATAAATATACGCGTACTCAAAATCCCCGCGAGACGTCTATTCCTTTTTAGACTGTATTAATCCACATCAAAGAAGATTCGTTAGATGCAACAATGGTGCAGTAAATGTAGCAACTGAAGTGAAAAAGCACGTACGTACAATAACGGTTGTTGGGAAATATTTCTGAATAGCACACCGTTGATATTTCTAATCCGCAAAATCCTTGGCACGCGCGAGTACGGGGATTACACATTCAAATAACGCATGCTAGTGACTACACAGACTACGCTTTCCATTAGTGACACAGCGGACTATGCAACTATGATGTTCATCAATGCACTAAGCGTAGTTTTGAGGAGTGCTCAGCACGGTGGCTTGTGTGTTTCGAGTTGGAATTGCACTTAAGTAAACTGGGATTTAGCCCAATTTCAGAGCTTATGCTTCTAAAGGCTTACTTACAGTGAAGTTGCATTGTTATTGTTGCAAATTTAATATGTATTTTATGCAGATAGTCAGTTTGTGACACAGTGTTCAACAAAGTTAGACTTGACGAAGCAATTACATTAAAAGTTCTCTCTCACAGTGTTTACTTTAGATTCAGTTAAATTTTCATATGTATCAAAAAATGACATTTATGAAACTGTGGAAAAAATTGGGGTGTATAATATTTCACAGATAGCCGTCTAATTTTAGATTGTTGTAATTTTTAAATAAATAAACCTTAAAATGTCATGAAAAATAGCATACAGATGTTTACGAAAATGTCTTCGTTCATTCTAAAAATATAGCAAGGTAGTGAAATAGATTTTACTCGAACTAACAAATAGGATACTTCTACTCCGGAACCTAGATTGATTTCTCAGAAGTAGCATTCAATTTCACTGCGAAGTAGGTGTAAAACCAGCGATAAAAACAAGCTGTTTGAATGCTCCAGTTCCAATAAAAAATTCAATTTCCTTTCCATGTAAGAAACGCTAATGTCATATAAATTAAAATCCAATCATTATAATAAAATAATGAAAGGTTTCTGCCTAATTCCCAGGATTGTAAAAGCCTATTATACCTATTATACCATTTTAATGCCTGTCTGATTGCATGAAGTTACTACTGCTCATGGACTTTTGAAATGCACGAAAATGCAAGAAGCAACTGATTTGGAAAGATGATGGTTATTCATCACAATATAGATTGCAGGAAATCTTTGGTAGAGGCCTACCTTCAGCAGTAGACTTTTTGTGGCTAAAAAGAGTGAGAAAGAGGTACGATAAAGGTATGCTTAATTTTAAAAACGGATGAGATAAGAGAAAATATTACTTGGTTCGACTTGTAGATAATGTCTCAGGCATTATGTCCGCTTATACTTAATTTGTATGAATTCAAAATAAATAAATAAAATATAATTAAAAAAATCAAAATTCTTCACGACCCAAAGACACGTATATTGTACATTTAAGCTATGGGATGATAAGACGAGTAGCATACAAACGGAATAATTTTCAAATATTTGAAAGTTAGCTCTACCTCAAAGGATAGAGATTCAGTGATTGCAGTCACGTACCAATAACGAACCGTTTGAGTGACAGACCCCCTGTCGCTGCAACACCTAATAGCATAACTCCCCTCGCAAATACTGCCACGATAAGTGAATGGTACACAAAGACATGAATCAACGTTGTGTAATTTGCTACAAGGTAAAATAATCTTTTTGAAGGAAATTGTCTGAACCAATCAGCCGTCGGGATGCAGTTTCATTTTTTATTGGCACTACAAAGTGAGTAATACCTGCTGGTTATATAAATAAACTGTCTCTTGAAGGTTGACATAATGCCGACTTGGTCGAAAACGAATACATATATACTGAACCCGAAAAGCGAGTCTCGTGCTTTACTATTACAGATTTTTACCAACGTGTCCAGTGATCGCTAACCTGGGGTAGCAAAATTCTATCCTTAGTTTTAGATTATGCAGATATCTCAATGTAAGACGGTGGTACTTATTGGACCGACCTATTTGTACCTTTGCCACTACATCTTTACTCCTACATCAAGTTTATGCGATACTTTTATCACTTCTCACGGTTACATCAAAGCTCTTTCATTTATTAATATAGTTGATGTCAGCTATCTTAAATATTTTTGGCTCTAGTATGAGAATGCAGTACATTCAGGTATTAGACTCTATAATATTCAATTTGTTGTCGTTGATCGCCAAATCATGTGCTCTTATTCCGAAGCGTGCTCGAAAAATAATAATATTCAGAATATACGTAAGAGCATATTAAGTTTAGGTACGCAGCCGAAACCTTTGTGATTATTTCTAATTTACTATAGTTCTTTGTAAGTCCTGCGTAAGTACTTGTACAAGGACTTTATTTTCTATTATTATTTTAACTTATATACATTACTCGAAATAACTTCCAAGGACCCAATGAAATGAAAAAATAATACAAAGACTTATAAAGTTAATTAACCACCTTGAAACATGTAGCATTGTATTTAAATTGGTAAAGTAAATATAAATTTGGGTAGTAAGTTAATAATTAATTAACATTGGGTACGGGCCGTCTTCACTACTCGGAAACTTAGTTTGCCTCAATATTTGTCTAGCTCTACTGTGTTGAAGTTACGCGTCCACGAATAGTTCTGTTATTACCTGGCGAAAGGCACGTAATGAGGCAAGAATAGCGGGGCCCAACTTTACTTTCATTGAGTTCATAATTTATTGACAAGTTAAACAAAACTATTTAATTTCATATATCTTTAGATTGCTATATGTCATGACTTCCCAGAATATGATTCTTATCAGCAAAATTATCAAATGGTGTAATAATTACAGCATGCGTTTGTTTTCAAAATGATCTGGTTTGATGCCTCGCTAGACATATCGATTAGTTAAAAATCTAAGTATGCAGTTCTAGTTTCATCAAAATTGGGCTCATGATTCCTTTCAGCATTATTCGCTTCTGCTCATAGTTTCGGATTTGGCCTTCCACGCCGACTTGAAAAATTCTATCTGTATATTTTTAATATTTATTTATTAGAGTATTTAGAAATACTACAACATTTTGTGTCTCAAAAAATATATAATTCCTGTATCCATATCATTTTAGGTAATATGTTTTGTTTAATTGTGTACTAAATATAACAATGATTAATAAACAAATTTAGGTCCTTTCATTCACTTCTAACTCCGCGCCTGCCGTACCGTACCTATCCCAAGAAAGTTGGTCTCGTAATAATATTGATTTAGTTACTTTACTATTAATGCACAACACATCCCCACTGTTCGAGAGCTTTTTTTGTTTTCAACAAATATTAAATAGGTTTGTTTGAGGTGCTATGATTTGAAAATAATATGTGTGCTTTGCAACACGAGCTGTGTACAGATTGTTGTGTTTTTTTTTTTTTTTTTTTTTTTTTAAACTGGCACGGCATAGTGACTGCATTGCACCTGATGGTAAGTGCTAATGCCGTCCAGATAGAGTATCGAATGGTATCAAACGGTAGTCTCATACCATTCGATACAATCATGCCGGCCCGCTGAGATGCCTCTTCACGCTACGGCGGAAGGACCCAGGACTATAGGAAGGAGGGAACACGTGCGATGGCAAACCGTTCCACAGCTTGACTGTACGGCAGAAAAAAGAGTTAGAGAACCTTTTGGTTCGCGCCGAAATGGATTGAACAGTCAAGCTATGGCTCCGCAAGCCAGCACGCGTGGTTCTGTTAAGGAAAGGAGAGGAGGGGATTAAATCGAACAATTCCTCAGAGCATTCGCCATGATACAGACGGTAGAACACGCTTAGAGAGGCGACATCCCTCCGTAACTGTAGCGACTCTAAGTTGCCCGTAATGTCTGCATCATTCACAATGCGGATGGCCCGCCGCTGCAATCCATCCAAGGCATCGAGTAAGTACTGGGCGGATCCATCCCAGAGGTGCGAACAGTATTCCATACCCGGCCGAACCTGCGCTTTATACAAGCGGTGTTTCCGAATATCGAAAAACTTAAAGGTGATGTAACATTAATTACAAAACTTGTTTGAGTGCGGTATCAAAACATGTAGTTTTTGTTCGAAATACGAGTAATTGATTTCTTTTGGACTTAAGTTGAGGGTTCTAAAGTAGTGTCTTCAAATAAAGGTGTTTCCATTTGACAACCTCCGTGGCGCAGTTGGTGAGACGAAGGCTGTGAAACGAGAGACCGCGGGTTCGATCCCCGCACCGAGAGAAATGTTTGTTGGGCCTCCAAATATTTCTTTCGGGTCTGGGTGTTTGTGAGACCGAGAAGTCTCTCGTAGTTCTGATACCTGGACACAAGACTCAATTGATCTAAATGTGGAGCTGGGACTATGTATGTGACTGTTATATTCACTTCATTGCATCGAATAAAAGATAGGCACCAACCGTAGTCAGCCACACTCCAAAAATAAATTATTACAATGCAATATATTTCTCATCTATTATAGACTTTTCACAGAAATCCATAAACACTATTAACGAAAATTTTATGTTCCTAATAGCTGTTATTGCCAGAAGCGTTGTTCAGATATTAGCCCAAAGAAATGATAGGCAATGTAGACGCATATTTTACGCGTACACCAGGAGACAACCGTACAGCACATGGTGCGCTATAATCGTAAAATTTTATAGCTCTCGATGCTGAAATGATACACGAAACAATCTAAATTATAACGGCGACTCTCTGGCAAACCGCCAGAGTTTGGTAATGACAGAGCTTATCCAATTTGTTATGGTATCTATTGATGTTAAAGATTTAACTTTAGATCCAGGTCTTTGCTATGAACACTTTGAAACTTTGATCAAATGTTTGCTGTGTTTGGAAAGGCTTTTGTCCAATTGGTAAAGATTATTGATTCAAAATTGTGCATTGGACTCAGTTTTCTAGTCCTAGAAGGGTAATATGTCTGAATCCGAGAGTCTCAGGTTTTTTCTTAATCATAACTTAGCTTAACTTAGGAGTGCGTGGTGGCCTGTTGGTAACGGACCAGACGCGGCTGCCTACATGTTCACGGTGGTCGCGGGTTCAAATCCCAGGGCACACCTCTGACTTTTCGGAGTTATGTGTGTATTGATAGTCAATCACCACGCACTTTAACGGTGAAGGAAAACATCGTGAGGATACCTGCATACCGTAGCGATTTTAAAGAATTTCTACGGTATGTAAGTCCGCCAACCCGCACTTGGCCAGCGTGGTGGACTATATGGCCTAACCACTCTCAATCGATTCTCTCGATTGTAGAGTAGGCCCGTGCCCTGCAGTGGGACGTATATGGGCTGATATAGAATATAGAATAGAATAGAACTTAGCTCAAACTGAGTTATGCTTTATTAAAGACTTAGACAAGCTGTTACATAACAATAAACAAAATATTATAACGGTGAAGGAAAACACCGTGAGGAAACCTGTATACCATAGCGATTTGTAATAATTTCTATGGTATGTAAAGTCCGCCAACCCGCATTAGGCCAGCGTGGTGGACTATAATATTATGGTTTAACCACTCTGAATTGTACTCTCGATTATAGGAGGCTTTTGTCCTGTAGTGGGACGTATATGGGCAGAAATAGAAAGAAAATATTTCTGAAATATAGACTTGAACTACGCTGTATCATCTCGGCATGATCTTTCAATACGGGAAATATAAAAGAGGAATATTTAAATTAGATTCCGGTTTGTAAATAAGAAGTTTTCTTTTCAACTTCTTATATTAAAAGCTTAATTTAAGTGGCGAATAAGCCGTGTTATTGAACATTTCCATTACTACGATCTATCTCACTGTTGAGAATCTTAAGGGCTTATATTGAATAAACATGTTTGCCGAGTACTAATTTGTAAGCATCTTCACTTCAAAATATATTTAGTTGATCTTTAAAGTCTACGGATCCCATTTTGTTTTCAACAATAGAGTAAACGATAACCACAAGTATTAATTTTATATCTAATATAAATCCAAGTATTTTATTACACTTAGAGCTTAATTCAAAGACAGATTTAAAATCTATTTTAGTTATCGAAAGTTTCGTCGCTTTTCTTCGCTCAAACTGAATTCTAAAGTCGTTCGAAAAGGACTAAACATTCGATAACTAAAAAGGTTTTAAATCTATCTATGAATAAGTTATTGTTAAACTATAGTACTCAATCACTGTTTCATAGAATACAACAATAAAACCTAAAAGGCCATAATCTTAATCTTTTAAACATTTAAAGAAGTTTGTTCCTTAACAGCCCTCGCATATCTTAGTAAGTAGATGGTTTTATTGGCGTTTGAGGCGGGGTAAGTACACTACTTACGCTATATTGGCTGGCGTGGGCGGTGTAGGAAAACTTGCCGAGCCAGCGTTATCAAAACAACCTCTGGTAGCTACTTTACAACGATTTTTGAAAGTTGTTTATGGATTTTGATAATGCGGAAAGCTTGTTTTATTGAGTTGTGTGGTTTTGTTTAGTGGAGATAAGTTTGAAACGGTTATGGGGTTTTATTTATTTATGTTTGTAGTCCGTGAATGATTATTGTAGTCCTGTTGACATAGGTCTGTCTTTGTTTCTGTTTACGAATGGTGAATGAGTGGTGAGTGGTGTATTAGAGTACTTTTTGTGAGTTTTGAATTAATTCGAAGAATAAGATAATCATGCTCAAGATTGTAGATTATATCTATCTACACGGTAATGGACACACCTGACATCTAGAGGGACCATTGTACCAAAAAATTGGCCTAAAATTATAAAACAGGTGCAACTTTCCTATATTTTAATTTTCATTAAAATTCATACCTTTGTGTAAATTGATAACTTCATGTTTACCAGCGGAATCATAACAACGAATACAGGTAGCGTTTAAAAAACCGTACAAATTATTCAATGCATGTATTTCGGCATCACAATTTTATTACCTCCGAACAATATTATGCCACCGAACAACCCTACGGCGATCCTCAATCCGTCGGATTTAATCTTGTTATTACAAGCGCATTACAACAAACATCACACCCCTACTCTATTTGATAGCGAAAACAAACCACGAGCTTTCAAATCTGCACTGATGATTAACCCTCAAGTCGCCATTAAAAATAGATAAAACAAAATATTGCTGGCGGGGTCTCTCGGGCCCGGCGCACGTGATGCCAGCGCGGCTTCTCGCAATTCAATTACCCATCCGCTGCGCCAGTCTACACATATCTATGCACTGAAATCAAATATGTAAAAGGCGGGAGACGGTTCAAACTTCTTGTAAGAATAAAATTTTCAGTTGTTCCTTCCAATATTCTTTACTTAACGAGGTTTCTTTGAGTCGTGCAGTTTGGTTCGCGCGTTTGTGACACTATGTTCGGAACGCGTTTTGTTTAATAAGCAGAAGATGCAATGTCTTCAGCAGAATTTGCTGTGATAGTGGAGTTGTGAAATTTAAATTTAAACTGTTTTCAGGTCTTAAAATTGCATTAAAAGTTTGTAATATTAAGTAAGCAATCCTAATGTTATGGTATAATTATATTATTTAATTAGTGTTATTGAATTAATGGAACAACAAATGTAAATGTCGTATGAGAATAGTTGTTTCCATCTGGATAGCGGAGCTACCGTACACAATCATGAAAAATCCGTTGGGTGTTCAATTTACATACCCGGTGTCGGGGAGGCCGGCATAACTGTGTCGATCAGCGAAATAATTATCACTCGATTATGGATTGTCTTTTGAATTGCACTGTTCTTACTATCCAGGTTAACTTAGTCATGTTAGTATTAAAAAAACTACCAAACAAAAAAAAAAAATTGACATACATAATAAGCACCTTTATCAGATTATGATTATAATATTATGTATTTGAATTGTAAATTCTAAATTTCGTCGTAGAAATGTTTTAAATAAACCAAACTTCGTAAAGTAAATGTAATGAAAGAAAAGGCTGCTTAGACTAAACCCAACTTTGCTTTACTCTAAACAATGGTGCTTCTAAATTTAGTTTAACTTGTTTCGAAAACATTTGATGAATTCTTAAGTAACATTTTGCTTCACAAAACGAGAGAAAATTTAAAGTTGTGTTAATGTTTTTTATAACTTTTGGCATAAACAGAGGGATTCGGTGCAAATTACGCTATAGTATGGCTGATGTGGGATTATGGTATAGTAACACGGAATAGTAAGTATCTACACTGCACCTTATAGCAAGGTTTATTGGTGAGAAGACTATTTCTTGCGGGCCTACAAAATTATGTCTGCCAGCTCGAAAGCGTAATTCATTGGTGGTTTCTAAAACCACATAGTTTTATGTCAGTTTTGCTTCGTCTGTGTTCCCGACATAAATATTTGACTATAAGGTACTAAAAATGAGTAGGTATTATTTTTTCTACAAAAAAACATATTTAAATATTATACTAAATATAACTTAATATATTAATATTTACTTATAAGTTACAGTTAAGTCTAATGATATTTGGCACTTTAAAAGTTCAACAAAGTTTTCAGACTAAAATAGAACTAGACAAGGATTATGTTCCGATCAAGTTTGAGTTTTATTCTTTGACCTTTCATATTACGCGTCTAAAAATAGACGTAAAGGTCAAAGATTTTATTCGTGAGTCTTAACAGTTAACTCTTATTACAGCTTATTTAGGTAATTAACACTTATTGGAGGTAATATTAATGCTTAATTAGTGTAGTGGGCGTAAAATTATATGTAACATTCGTTTTATAAACACGATATTAATGTTTATGTATTTATATAATTATAGGATATATTGTTATGCATTTATGTAATAATTTAAGGAGATTCAACTAACGTCTCCTAGGGACCAAGCCCTCTTGGTGTGCTCGAGATGCATCCTGCCGACCAAAAAACGAGGCTTTGAAAGCCTCCGTGACGTAGTTGGTTAGACGCCGGTTGTGAAACGAGAGGCCGCGGGTTCGATCCCCGAAACGAGACAAATATTTGTGAAGCCCACAAGTATTTGTCTCGGGCCTGGGTGTTTGTGAGACCGAAAAGTCTCGAGTAGCTTCTGTTACACGACACAAGATTAATTATCATCTTAATGTGGGGTCAGGACTACGTATGTGATTGTTGGGTGTATTTATTTATTTTCATTTGGCGACACACGTTTTCTTAATTTTCGCAATACATACAACCTATAAAATAACACCCGGAAGATTTTCTAACCTAAATTTATCGAGTCTAACACTAAGCATGCAAATTAGCGGTAGATCCCTCTCCGTACACAGAATATTAAATCTAAAGCGGACTTACCCGGACCATTACCATAATCGGTAATTACATATATACATGATCAGTTTCCTCGCATGTGCCGAACAACAGCAAATTAATTTTGCATCTAGCAATCTGCGGATGCGTCCGTTGCAGCAGCTGTCATGACACTGACCGATTTGATATTCACCCTTCCGTTCGGAGTGACGTGACGTCAGGCCTTTCATATACCTACAGGTTTGTTAACGTGGCGTCAATTTAAATTGAGGAAAAATTGTGTTTATTTTTGTATAATTTTTATGCCGAAAATTCTGAATTCTTTCATTTTCAATAGGACTGGAAAGCGTAATATTGGAGAAGATAGGTACATTGTTTTAAGAACACTCAACATTATTGTTGTTTTTTATAATACATCGCATTTACATATTCTATTAATAAACATAGTTAAAACGATCTAAACGATGCCTACAATTTATTTAATTCATTTACGAAACTATCACATTCTCAACAGACCGTCCGATATCAATATACTCTATAACTCTGTAATATGCTATAACCGAAAATGCTTTTCACGCACCTCGTATATAATGGAAATAATTGAAATAATCCAATTATGTTTAAATTATGTTTAAATATCGAATAAAACGACAAAATAAATTCAGCAGCATCACACTCAAAAAGATAAATGGGACATAATAAACACATTAAAATAAATCATTACGCGACCGCACCATCCAAAACATAAATGAGTAAAGTTGAAAATTGTAAAAATTAAACACGAAATAAATTGAATATAAATTAATGAATTGTAAAATGAAATTTTGTAGTTCAATTTTATTTAAAGCTAAGCTGAATTAATGCGCAGTGCGGTCGGAAGTTTCCCCTTTTACGTACACCGTCAACTGTGCACGCTGCGACGCTTCCGCTAACGTAATTAACTATTATCGTTATGTTAAACATTCCTACAAATGCTGCACAGAGCCAATGAAACCTACTTGTTTATCACAACTTGTTTACTTATGAGCGTCAACTGTTTTCAGAAAGGGAATTTTGTTTATACACGTATAATAGTGGTCAAAAGAAAAAATATTCGCCGTAATGGATGTATTTGAAAATCGAATTATAAGAATTAGGAATGACGAGAAGTAGGTAATACAGGTTACATAATTAAAGTTTAAAAAGTCATAATAAGAATGAGATTTGATAAATTAAAGAAACACAGAAGTATCTCGCGTGTCTATATAAAATATTCCGTGCAATGTTTTTAGCGCGAACAATAACAGAAATTCAGAATGGGGTGACCGAAAAATGAATGTAAAATTGTCCTACCAATTGCATTAATTCAACTGCATAAAAATCAGCCAATTATTCAAATACGGGCGCGCCGTGAACCGAAGACTGTATCGATGAATATTAATTGTTTTCAATGCAATAAAAGAGAGTAAAAATAAAACGAAATAACTGGATATCCGGGTAAGATGATTGTTTACGAGCTCGCTGAAGAGCAGTGCTGACAATTGTGTATGATAATTTCTCGCTGCAATATTTATGGCGAGGCTTTAAGTTTTATATTCCGGGAGAATTTAATTCTGCTACTCGTGGGTGAATGATGAAATTCGTGTTGGGTCAAGTGCTGCGTCAAATGACAAATCTTCTGGTGAACTGTGTCATCAAACTATGAAGAGGGAAATTAGTGCTCTGGTATTATGCGTGGCACGGTTTCAGACTCTGTATTTCTGGAAATCTTTTGATTTGTCAAGACTCTCGTGTTTCAAAGTATGGCTTTGACCGGTGGTTATATCAAGTTGTATGTGACCTAGATGTTGGTAGGGGTTTATCTGAAGATTATGAGAAAAGTTTTATCCTAATGCACTACGCTTACCTAAAGTAATAAATGGGCGAAATCTTAGTAGATTAGTAGCTTGTACTGGAGCTGATGTAGCTCCCTCACATTTTGGAACCTAACTTAAATATGTTTATTATAGTGCACCACGACAAACTCATAGAGCTACGAACTTTTAAATTACAATAATGCAGTTCGAATCAATCAGTTAGATGGTGCAACGTGCCCAAATAATGAAAAAGAAATCCAACATCTTGCAATAAATGCATCTAAAAAAGAAACGAAACGTTTCAGTCTGTGCGGTGATATCTCAGATGAATTGAAAATGTAAGCAATATAATAAAATCACTTGGAGCATGTGCGACGGGGAATGAATTTAAAAATTACGTGTCTGGTATAAAAGTAAAAGAAGTCAAATTCACTCCGTTAGTTCGCCCCATGAGAAATAAAGTGATGGAAAGTCGGCAAGTAAATAAAGTCTATCGGATTCTGATAATTTTCTATTAGCGTCGATACAGACATTCTAGTGTATTTATGTGTTACTCGAAATACTTCGAATTATTTGTCGCAGTGTATATCAACTACGATGTTGAATGAATTTTTTAAACATTATTTTGAATATAATTTTCTTTTACTAGTATTATGTGTAAAATTGGAGGTTGTTCAATGTAAAATTATTTACTACAAAAAAGGCACATAACGCATAATAACCAAAATAAAATCATTAATTAAATAAGCTCTTTTATCAACGAGGAGGCAAAATAAAAAAAGGATACATAAAATGTATACTCGTAAAAGCTCATTGTTCACGGCAATATTTTCAGGCACCCATGGGACGACAGCAAGGAAAGCAATAAGAAGTGGTTAGTTTATTTTCACAATCAATATTGCGTCGTACTTAGTTTATTCTACCTGGCGTAATAAAAGAACATAGAAGATTCTGACTAATTCCTTCTTACAACTAACTACAACGAGGCAGCGCTTTTTTGGGCCATCCTGAAACAAGCTGTAAGTGCTTTTGAAAACCGCAATTCGGTTATTACCACATTTTTTTTTTCAGTGTGTGCGGAGAACGAGCAAACAGTTCACCTTATGGTAACTGATCACTGCTGCCCATGAACATCCACAAGCTTGAATTATAGATATGTTGCTGGCCCATCAAATCTGGAGGGGAGCGAGAAGGAAAAATAATGCGAAGAGGAACAGGGTATTGAGCATCCGGCAATCTTGATTTAAAAAGAAATTACACATTTTGAGGTGTGGTGATGCACTTTTTTTTACAAAATAATTTCTACGCATATAACAAA
The DNA here is from genome assembly GCA_949752805.1 of Deilephila elpenor. Taxonomy (NCBI): domain Eukaryota; kingdom Metazoa; phylum Arthropoda; class Insecta; order Lepidoptera; family Sphingidae; genus Deilephila; species Deilephila elpenor. Next base: position 7,856,576 of record OX457108.1, read on the forward strand.
AAGAATATCTAAGATGTTTTTACTATTACCTACCTAAAATTAACTTTTTCTAAACATATCTAGACCATGGAAATCAAGTTTTTCAAATCAAAAAATTCACTAAAAATAATTTCTTGGATCTGGGAACCTCCAGATCTCAGGGATCATATAGTATTTGCTGCGAATAGACTAATGGGGCGACGAATGCACTTTATCCAGACACAATATGCCATTACGTCATCACTGATATATTGTTAATACAAACCTCTCAAGCGTGTACTGTTATTTTAAATTACGTGTCGAAGCGGGATGTATCACCTAAGCATTACCGCGGTTCCTAACGATAATGGAACTTTCGAGTGACTCTCACCCGACATTAATTTAACTCGTACTTTAACGTAATGGCTTCGGTTTCGCTAATTGTACGTTAGAATAATTATATTGCGCCGCATATGTATCGTTTTAATGGATTTTACGCTTACACTACATGTATACTGTACGGTATTAGAATTTAATGGCAACTAATGTAAGTTTATTTAAATTTTATGTTTAGTTTCGCAGTTCCTTTGTAATTAACGCATTGTTAGATTATACTTGCGTGTTTTCAGTTTCACTAATAACGAAATAATTTAATTGTAGTAAAGTTGGAACGTAATATTTAAGCGTCTGTTGTAGCTGAATTCGAATTGGCAACAATACTTGAATAAATAAATACACCCAACAGTCATAATAAAACAATATTTTATCTAATGTAAATAAAATATTCGATATAAAAGTTATATTTCTAGTTGTTCTTATTTAAAAAAAAAATCTAAAAGCCTAACAAAACCCTAGTCTCAATATTACGCACTATACTAGGCATGAAAGTAGGTACTTTTTGTTCATAAACCAAAACCACAACAAACCAAGTGCGAAGACAAATAAATAAAATTTTATAAAGTTCAGTGAACGCAGAAAACGATAAGTACCTTACACTAAAAAGTGGGTACGACCACGACGAAGCATAGAAAATGGCGTCTTCAGTGCCAATATATTGCTTTCTCGCGTGATGTCGTTACGTCCAGCCGTTACCGTAGCCTACTTGTTTTTGCTGCCGATGTTTTAGCCAACAATATAAAATTCGCTACTTTATCATTCTTCTTTTTACTGAGCAAGTTTGCGATATTAATTTGCGTTGCAATCAGTTTTGCATGCAATGCGATCATTGTTGCATTAATTAAGCATTAAATGGCTATATTTTATGGACTTTGATGAAATTCGCGCTGGATCGAGTTTGTTTATGGTGAGGATATTCAAATTTGATTTTAGGCTTGACTTATTAGATGACTAGTTATTATTCGGTATCTATTTGAACTGATAAATTCAATTTTGACCTTTTTAAAGTACTTTCTGTGGAGTCTATCTATGAATATGCTCGTTTCTTTCTATCAATTTATTTTTATCTGGTGAGCAACGTTGCACATTTGGAGCTTCTATGTAATCGATAAAGATGAAAGGTACTAAACATTTAATAGAATTATAACAACCAAATTATAGGTTTTTGGGTTCATTGTTTAAAGAAAGTTTACTGTAATGCAATGTATTAATTAAGTACGTCACAAAAATAAAAATTAAGACGGCCACTATAGAATTCTGGTAATGAAATTAAATCTTAGAAAAAGTACTTAATATAATTATTTTTCCCTGATAGAAATAATGAAGTAATTTAAAAATGTATATTCTACACTCCTTTAACTTTGTACGACTGCATGTTCTCAGAAGCAACGTAATTCAATTTTAATGGCATTCAATTTACAAGCTCACAAACTAAATATTATTTAGTACCATAATGCATAGCAATCTCTCCTTTAACGATATTGAATTGCAACAACGTAAAAGCTTATACGAGTAAAACAAACAGGGGATATATTTAGAGGTCATAACTTAAGAAGCCTTGTAGGTTTTTTCGCGTACAATAAGTGAACAGTAAGATATCTGCGCTATTAGGGCCAGCTACTAAATTCACGGACGCATGTATGATGGATAAGATACGGTACTAAGGCTAAATAAATGGGAACGGTATTGTAACATTTGATATAGATATAGATTTTGTACAGAATCTTGAGTCTTAAACCTTGTGCGCTTTATAAGTCTTAAAATAAGAACATGTCAATTGAAATATGTTGATATTTTTAGTAAAAAGAAAAAGGTACAATATTATTTTTATGATTACTACGCTGTGCACACGCTAAATAATATATAGGAAATACGTAATATAAAAAAAATAATTTTAATGCGTTATGTAGAGTATTTAAAACCGGATTCTTTAAACAATCAAATGAATATTCTTCAGATAAATCATAGGTAAACAAAACCTAACGTTTCTCAGAAATCTCGGAATTTAATCGAGACCACTGATCACGCCAAAATTATACTGTCGATAAACCAGTAAACCTACTACTAAACATAAGACTAATTGTACCCAAAATAATTCTAGTTGCCATACCGTTCTTTCCTACTTATGTATAACGGATGCCCAAATCATAATAAATTGTATGGAGGTTAAAGGATGTAGCGAGATTGACAGGGGTCTCTAACACTGCCCAAGGGCAACTATCAAACTTGTGTTTTGCGAATAAGTTCCCAATTTTTGTAAGGAAATGTGAGCTATTATTTTTGAAGTGTTTCAAGAGCCTTAAGTGTTTTATTGTTGAAATGGCGTGTTTTTATTGTAAATATGCTACTTGAAATAATGGATTATATTTTGGTTCGGTTTGTATGATAGTTTTATTTAGTTATTATTATATGATCTATTGATGTCGTATTTACATGTAATATTTAATACATTAAAATGGTCTTATTTATTTGTAAATTTTCAGTTTTCGTTTTTAACTACAACTATATCCAGTAATGATAATAATATACCATGAAAGTAAGAAGCTAGTTTATATATTATTTTCGATACATGTGATACGATGTATCGAATAAACAAAAACAAATACACAATTAAGGTCAGCAGAGCTAGTACGACACGAAAGCCTAGAAATATTACGTTTACATTTTGACATTACAAGTTTCCTCCAAGCAAAACATCTTCGGGCCAGGCGTATATATTTATAAAATGTATTAGCTAAAGAGCTGGCAAAAATGGAACATTTATTACTCATAAAATAAGAAATAGGTCGACAGCCGTTTGCATGTGACGCTGAGAGTAATTTAAAAATCATAACTGTAAAACAGAGAGCACCTATAAAAACATAGTAGAAAGGTGTTGGTGTGAAAATGAGCCTTTTAATAGTCTACTTTTCCGCCACGTGTGATGACGTCCTTATCATGGCCTAAATCTGGACTGTTACCTTGGCAGCTTGGGTAGCGTTAGTCGCCAACGGACCCTTTAAGTACCATAAAAGGGTTTCGTGAAATATGGCCGGTAAAACATTTTATTAATAAACTATTATGACTCATAATATCCGTAGTGAACCGTGCTAACCGCTAAAATGGTAATGGACGCTGTTTGGAAATTGTGAGGATTTTCGTGTAGTTTTTTGTGGGTTTCTCTAATAATATTATGGTACGCTGTACATACAGTTGAGAATATTTGAGTACATTTTATATATAGATTCTCTCTCAAATTACAATGGAAGACTTCTAATTATGGTGACTAAAATAGAATATCCCATTAAAAAACTAAGAAGCGCAATATGTGATCCTTACCGAAAGGTATTCATGTTATTGTATCAGGCATGGTGTGATGTCCTCAAAGACCAGTTCAGAAACTGATTCGTTGCTGCCACACACATTCATAGTCGATATCTTCACTGCTACAAAGCTTTCGATAAGAAATAACAATTCCGAAATGTAGAACAATATAATACACATCCCATTGTGTTTATTTTTGTTCTAATGGCAAAGTAGATATTTAAATCTTAAAATACTCCACTCCCGAATTCCAATAAACCTGCATATAACCTGAAATAAATTATTAAAAAGCGTAAACGACCATACAATCTCACCTACGTATCTGCGATGAAAGCAAAAATGATAGCTCGCAAAACAGTATGTAGGTACTGGAAAATATTTTTGCCACTTCAAGACATTATTCATTGATGCCGTTATGATAATACCTACCTTCGGTTGAGTTATGTTATCACACCGCGCAGTATCTAGGTCACTTTATTTCCCCTTCATTATTTCTAAGTGAATATTTGCATGACGTTAATGAACGCGGCACGTAACCTCCAATTGCCTATAAAGTAACTCGCTTTGTCTGCCTTGGAACTCTTTCATTTATTTTACGACGCTTTCTAATATAGGGGTGGAAATGGGCTAGGGCATGTGTTGTAGGGTGTGATGTGTGAAAAATTATGGCGTAAATATTTTCTATACTTACATAAGTATTGAGCCTACTCTGGTTTCGTTTTTTCGAACAACGCTTTTGTTTCTATGGCATATTTAGTAGTGACTGTGATCATTTACTTACGGTTCGTCCACTCGCTAGTATAATAACTATACCTGGTTTTTTCAGCCGCCCGATATGGCGATAGGCTCGCCCCCTATCACATCGTGGGATGGAACCTACAAGGTGAAATGTGGGTGTCCTGGTAGCACCTCTGCCTACCTCTTCTGGGATAAAGGCGTTAGTTTATGTAATGTATGTATGGTTTTTTCATTGATTTTATAAGACATATGTATGATTAGGCCTTCTAAGATTATGATAGGTACTAATGTTGGTGCAATGTCAGTACATTGATTTGGTCTCTACTTGTATCTTTGAGGATAAAGGTGCACCAATATATTATGTAGAATAAAAATACTGGCCACCGACTATGTTTAATATGTTGCAGCGAATAAGATTGTAATCAGTATAGTTTATAATTTTTCAACACCTTTAACTTTACAGATAATCAGATTAATAAAGTAACATGTTTCTCATGTTACATTGTACGATTTGTAGGAATATTTTCTTACACTTGAACGAAATACATCTTTTTTATTATACATAATTAATTATAAAAGTAGGGTAACATGAACCTGGTGTTATTTTTTAAGTATATTTATTAAGTTTTACAAATAAATTCGTGACATACTTGATGGGTCGCTGTGAAAGACTTGATCCATGTGCATATTATGTGCGGCAATCGCTATTCCAGGAAATATGAAAATCGCATCACCGCTTTAAATATTTATTTATTAGTACTTTAATGCCATATTCTAGACTCTTACGAAGACTTACATAATCTAAGTATTCAAGTTATCGCTTTTTTTTTTCGTGATGAATGGCGAGACGAGTATGCCATGGTAAGCAATGGTAAGCAATACGCCTGCTCATGGACAGTAGAAAACTAAACAACAACATAAATTACAAAGCATTGCTTGGCATTCCACTGCGCTCGCCATCCTAAGACATAAGATGTTAAGTTTCAATATGTCCAGTAGTTACTCTGGCTCCAATGTCCTTCAAACCGGAACACAACAGTGCATTTACACTGCTATTTGGTGGGAGAAGTAGACATTGCGGTGGTTCCTACCCAGGCTGCCTCTCATATACAGACCTACCACTGAATCGTACATTTTATTTGTACATTTGGTCGCTTGAATATCCATATTTCTATTTACTGCTCTCTTTGCTTTCTCTTTGGCTTATAATACGTTGAGCTAACAGTTATTTATAATATTGTACTGGAGTTGGAAGACAACTTATTTCGATTTTATAAGAAATTGTTATTGAATAATATTCTTCTAAGATATTGTAGTTGTGACAGGTAATCAGGAAACATCTTTTTGTCTTGAGTAAAAACGATCGAAATTGCAAAAGCAGAAAATAAAGAACTTTCATCGAAGGCGGAATTAAAACCTCTCAATCTCGGCAAGACTTTCGATTGCAAATTTCGTGCATTGTTAAGAAAACAATGCAAATTGTGACCAATTGGAACAGATTGAAAGCCTCAAGCGGGATCCTATTAATCATAACTCAACACATTCAGTGGTGCCACATGCGCGATATATAACGATAGTAAGGAGCGATGCGAACAGTTGGCGTTAATGGCCGACCTTACCCCAGGGAAATGCGCTCTTGATAATGTGAACAGTAATTTTACATTGCAACAATAGCGATAATGGACGATTTCTACTGAGATAATATGGTATTTGAATAATTTAGATTCGTAATGTGGAGGCATCCGTTCTTGGAAATTGAGGTAACTTATAAATAATTACAGTTTGTGGAATCATAAATGGTTAATGGCTTTTGATATTACAGGAAAAATACACAAATTGATGCATTAATTTGTTTTAGATTGAGTTTTCTTGTTTCGAGAATGTTGATCATTATCATAATCCCCAATTGCACGAGGACAGTTATCCTGTATGTTATTTGGAGGTAATTATCCTAGGATGTGGCCACTATAACTCAAGAAAGAAGAAAATGTTGATCTAGTGTGAAACAGCATCACTGAATTTCTTAGTGCGTCTCTACAAACGAATGTATATTTTTGAAACGGCGGTAGAGTCACACATATTACTTATTTTTGACTTGTTTAATAAGTGTTTATCATCTTTGGTTAACCACGGGTCGACCTACATGAACACTTTTATTATTTTATTACCTGTTTTTTTTTATTTTGCATATTGCATTTGGATTACGTTACTTTATACCTGCAAACTCAGTAGGTAATAGATATAAATATTTTCCATTAATTTATTATCATTTATTTCACTTATCAAACTACTTAAGCTACTTCACCCTCACGTATTTATTATATCCGATAAAAATACCACCTGAACTGCATCAATAAAACATAATTGTACTTGCATGCATATTTTACAAAGATAATCATATTTACTGCACGATAAGGGTGAATTTATGAATTTATTAGTTATATTTTTACTTTACTTTATCTCGGGGTAATAACATTAACCTGGGCTCGGGCAATACGGTATTCTAAAAGATAAAGCGTTCTTTAAACATAGATTATTAGGCGTAATCTCCCAGGCACTTATAGTTTTAAAAATATTTTAACACAACACTAAACATTCGCTTTTGATAAAGCCGCCGGTCTGGTAACGCGTTCCGTCTTATTGCGAGAGTGTTATCTACCCTCACGCGCACTCCCTTTGAAAAAATAAGTACTGAACTCGATAAATCACTGGGCATTAGACATATCGCCGAGGGCTTAAGGGCTACGTTTAAGCCGCGAGTAAGCATAGTACATATCTAATGAAATGGTCGGAAGAAGTTATGTACACTCGAATTAATTTATCCAATTGTGTTATCATTACATTAAAATTGTGGTGCGTGAAATTTCTGCTGGTTAGAGAACATTCTCGGTTTATTAAAGTAATTGTTCTGTTGAATGTGGAAGTCAAAGTAGGTGTATTTTGTTATTAATATTAATTTAATTTAATGTATTATATTGCATAGTCGTGTATTTGTTACAGCCTAGGTACGCTTTGTTTCTAGATAAAGGTTTCCCCTCCTTAACGTTAGGGTCTTGAAGTTTGACTTTAAGTATGTAATGGTGCACGAAAAATTTAAAGAATAGTGGCCAATTATGTTTCAAAGTTCATTTTACCTTCTCTTACAAGTATGTAACTTGATAGTATCTTGTTATATGGGCCACATAAAATATACAATCTCCTGTATAAGACCAAGGAAAAAACTAACATAAGTATCACACCCAAGATAGCCCTTGACATGCGGATTTTTTTACGGCTTTTGACCCAAAAACCTTTTTAAATCAGTACGAATAAATATAGACACCTTGATCCCGGAAATAAGCAGTTGAGGCGTATTGTCGGCGGCTTTACGCATTTCATAAAATCTGTCATGTAATGGTACGTAAATCCTTGGAACAGACATCGAAACAATCCCTCCATGTCCGTCAAAGGGCCACGTATTACTGCTGTGAAAGGACAGAATTGCTCAATATCTGAACCTCCAATTCCAATGAGATTGAGCTAAGCCCCTCACATTTCCTTATTCGCCGTCCGCTGCGAAAATCTTTCTGAAAGCTTCTTTGTTGCAATCAGACAACGCGAAATAAAACATTATTTTCTTCGGTCATTTCTTTAAAATTACGTTTTTGCTCACCGTTTTAATATTGCCGTGCTTCGTGCCGCTTTGACGTGAGTGCTGAATAGACGATTAAAGTGGACAATAACTGTCGTTTTAAAAATTTATTCACGATTTATGAATTAAAATGGTAAAAAATGGCACAAATGCTACTCGCCGCATTCAATGGCGAGGACGTTTTATATTTCAAAATGTTGCGATTAAACTACATTTTGCGAGATTGTAAAGTTATTGACATTTAAATTAAACTAATAATACAATATCCATTGTCTGAGATATTATTGAGTCCTATGAACATAATTTAATGTCAGATATCTATACGATTTGTATCAGATAAATACTAACGGCCCTATTCATAAACAGTTTTAAAAAGTATTTTATATATCGAATATTTTGTCCCTTTAGAACGACTTTTCATTTTTAGAGAAGAAAACAAAACATTCGATAGCTAAAATAGATTTTAAACCTGTTTATGAATAATGCCTTAAAAGTACACGATTTCACAAAATATAACTCACAGATTTACGTAAATTAGCCAGAGAGTAAACATCAGCAGAATAGTAACAATTAAGAAAGATATCTGTATATAACGACAATTATTGCCAATAAACTCCTAAATAACAGGTACAATATATCTTACACAAAAAGATGACCATTAAATCTGAAATACAATGTCGAATATTCCAACTACGGAAAACACCGTCAACGGTCAGATGAAGGTTCCAAAGTACTAATACCAATCGATTATCCCCAAAATTATTAATTAATCCACGTCCAAGCCGTGACGTAACACATGTTTAATCGCGGCCGCTCGGATGACCTATGGCTCCGGCTGTTTGTCCTTTGAAGTTAGGAAGCACATCCTTGATTTTAACAGTTAAACAGTGGCTATGTTTGCACAAACAAAATATGCAAAGTAGGTGCGGGCGGGAACGATACGGGCCCTGCTAATTATGTGGGAACACGCGGCGCTGTGTCCGACCATCGTCCTACATTCAGGATAGCTAATAAAAATGCAAAAAAACGCTGCAAATTATCAATTATAATTAGCCCCTCGCCACGTCGACTGTTAAAAATTCCAAATCGTTTTTCATGGGATGAAATTGTGTTGATTTGATTTGAATAAATGTGGCATTTTTCACTGTTGAGATAGAAGAGGTTCTGTGATGAATGTTGATGAATTATGAATAACTTTACATTTTAAAAGTGATGTTTACATTAGTATTTTTACCGACTTTTTATTTTTGTAAAGAACTATGTTTTGTTTTTATTTCGGAGTATCCGTGATATGACTGATATTTATCATCCAGGAATGCCGCTTGATGTGGTTTGGTTATATCTTAAGAAAACTATAGGAGTACGTCGTAAATATACTTGGCCCGACTCTCTTCATCCTCTATATGAACGATATTCTTAACTTACGTCTTCCCAACACACAAATAATTTCTTATGCTGACGATACTTCTCTTTTAGTCCATGCAAAGTCCTGGGAAAGTGCATATCGTCTCGCGGAAACTAGTCTACAAGCCGTCGTTAATGCTTTAAATCAAAATTTACTTACTCTTAATGTAACCAAAACACAGGCTCTTACTTTTTTTTAAACTAGAGCTTCAAGCCCTCCCCAACATATGTCTTTGAGGTTTCAATCATGTAAGTCCAACTCAAACACACTTGGTTGCTGTGAATGCCCGGTCATAAACCGCACACATTCCATTAAATATTTAGGCATAACTCTCGACGAAAATCTTTCCTTTAAACCTCATGTCCAACTACTCTCCGACCGCGTAAGAAAATTTATTTATATAATGAAAAAGTTACGAGATTGCACTCCACCTAACATACTCATCATAGCCTTTTGTGCTCTGTGTCAATCAATCATACAATATGGAATTCTACTTTGGGGAGGGGCTGCAAAATACACACTAATTGAATTGGAAAGAGCTCAAAGGGCAGTTATTAAAGTGATGCTAAGAAAGCCATTCCGGTACCCGACAGATCTTCTGTATAAAGAAACGTCCCTGCTTCGGGTTAGACAACTATTTATTTTAAAAGCCACTCTCAGTGTTCATCGTTCACTACCTCTTAGACCAGATTATCTATCACTTGCCACTAAGCGCGTCTTCAGCATTCCTGTACCCCAATTCAAGTCCGTTATGGCCAGGCGCTGTCCAATGTATTTACTTCCTTATGTATACAACAAAGTCACAACATTTTGCAAAATCACTACCCTCCACAACCATGCCTGCAAGTTAATATTAAAGAAGTGGTTAGTCTCTATGACTTATGAGGAATCTGAAAAGATTATACTAGGCTAAACACACACACACACCCATTCACACACACACACACTCACACACTCATACACAAACACCCACACATAAACACACACACACACACACACACACCCACACATATCGCCAAATCATCCAGTTACCTGTCTACTCCCTTCTCCCGTCACAATTATTCAGGCACAGATATTGGAATCTAAGAATGTTATGAGTTGTCTATTATTCGCAACGAGGTACCCAAGATACAAGCTTGCTTAGTTTGGGTACCACCGACATGATCAATTGAATTATTACATTTTGTGTCAATGCATAGAAATTGAATAAAAAAAATCCATACCTCAGGTTTTGTATCAAAGCCTTGATCACGAGGTCAACCAAAAATGCTCAAGCATGATGTCGTCAAGGACGATATAAGGACGTTGAAGATCGGGCGAAGTAGCGGAGATTATGCAGGATGACGAACTCTGGTACTGGCCGAAATGATGTCAGGTAGAACCAACAAAAGAATATTGTTGGCAGCTTTTATGATTCACGTAATTGAAAATTAACCCAGTACTAGCAAAATTTAATTAAGTTTTACGTGAAATAATATGGCTATCATAACAGTATCACATATTATTTTGTATTGAATAACATTGTCCCATTTTACAAATAAATTTTAATCGTCTATCCCTTTATTCCGAGTATCTCGTTATTGCGTTATTCCAAAAATATAAACAAGTAATTGCTCGACACATCATCCATTACTCAAGTCAAAATACGACTTTTTAAACAACAGATGTTCAAATAAAAAATGTTGTGCTTACTTTTTATCTCACGATGCTCACAACTTAACACCTAAATATCGTTTTTCTAGCGGATGACGTCATGATTTATTGTTTGTAAGACGAACCTCCCGGCAAACGAAGGTTTTATCTCCCCCAGCAAAATGACTAGGGTTGCCGTTTCAAAATTACTAACAAGTAATGAAAAATTAAGGCCATTATTTTAATTTTTTAATTTAGTCTTGCTTGCTTCGCAATATTGAACGGATTTATTTAACTTAATTCTGCATGTAAAGCTTTGTTCCTCAATTTTATTATTTCAAGTAGTTCGTTTCTTACTCTTGTCTTCTCCTCATCTACACCAGGTCATTAGTACCACATATTTTTATGCAGCGTTTAATATATAGTGCGTGGTGGCCTGTTGGTAACGGACCAGACGCGGCTGCCTACATGTTCGCGGTGGTCGCGGGTTCAAATCCCAGGGCACACCTCTGACTTTTCGGAGTTATGTGTGTATTGATAGTCAATCACCACGCACTTTAACGGTGAAGGAAAACATCGTGAGGAAACCTGCACACCGTAGCGATTTTAAAGAATTTCTACGGTATGTAAGTCCGCCAACCCGCACTAGGCCAGCGTGGTGGACTATATGGCCTAACCACTCTCAATCGATTCCTTCGATTGTAGAGTAGGCCCGTGCCCTGCAGTGGGACGTATATGGGCTGATATAGTTTAATATAATCATACTTTTGAGGAGAAAATCTCCCATGACTGAACATGTCCGACCCCCGGCTATGTTATTCCCATTAAGTATTACTTAATAGTAATAAGTTGGGAATACATGACCAACAGGGCGATGTAACGATTAATAATATTTTATATGCATTATTTAACCTGCAAAAAAATGGTACAATTACAGGACTTTTACGCTATAATTTTCTTTTCGATACGGTAGAAGTAAACTTCATCTTAATATATTTGCTACTAGCGATCAGCCGTGCATAAGAGATCCCATTGAGTATTCCTTATATTTACTCTCGGTTTTTGAATATAAGTGATTGGGCAAGCCGTGTGTGACGTGAGACAGCTGTTTGTGTGATCGGCAAATATTTGTTTCGGGCCTGGGTATTGTTGGACCAAAAGTCCGTCGTAATTTTTGATACAAACGATTCAAGACACGTATCTCAGTGTGAGGTCGGGAATATGTGACTGTTGGCTGTATTTTTTTTAAGTTTCAGTTAATTGGGTGTGTGCTAAGTAATTACTTATGCTGATTTATATAAAGGCAAAGAATGTTTATTACTCAAATATGTTATTTGTTTATCGACAACATTATATGCACTTCATTTTATAAAGCTTCGTATTCAGGAAAATTGTCACTATGTCTAGACTCTAGATACTAAGGCGGATACATGCAGTATGAGTTCCATTCAGAGGCAATATATATAACGGAATACGGAATTTGGTGCACATTCTATACGAGCTTCATTCTCTAACAGTAAATTAGAGTCGTAAAAATATAGAGCCTATGGGTTTCAATTTAAATATAAAAAACTGTATCCGGGCTACACACTAAAAAATTAACGCAAAAACGTTAAAACACAACCCTAAAACTAGCGCGATTTATACAGCGCCAAGATGTTTCGAGATATTTCAATAAATCACAAATGCATATCGAATTTCAAAAAGTAACTTCCCCCATGTTATTCCATTTTTTGGACCGTAACTAAGGGTCGGAATGTTAATCTTTAGAACTTATTTCTAATCACGTGTCTCGAGTCGTTTCTGTCCGATTAAAGCTATAATCGTCTTACCGAGGTTTTTAATGCATAGATTACAACACGAATTTTGTTGAATGCTTAGAAAAAGTTATAAAACGATAATTACGATTCATAGATGTCGCTACTTCGTGATATTAAAAGTCTAATTTTATTTAACTGCCTCGGTGGCGTGGTTGTACTGCGGTACGACTACAAAGCTGAAGTCTCGGGTTCGAATCCCGGGTCGGGCAGGGTGATATTGGATTTTTCTGTTCATTATCAGCCCGGAGTCAGGAATTTGTGCCCGATATGGCGATAGGCTCGCCCCCTATCACATCATGGGACGGAACATGCAAGGCGAAATGTGGGTGTCCTAGTGGCGCCTCTGCCTACCTCTTCGGGGATAAAGGCGTGAGTTTATGTATGTATGTATGTGTAATTTTATTTGTCGGTTTTTATTTCCTGTATTTTAATTTAAAGTCTTAATTTGTGGTCCATTAAAATATTATAAAGTATTGTTTCATTAATTTTATTTCATCCACCAAAAAGTATATAAAAATAAGGTATGCTTTAAATTATATAATCATTCCGTTTTTAAAATCAAACATTTTTAAATATAAAACCGAGTTACAATACAGAATATATTTTTTTAAATACAAAACCTTTGTCGTTTTCTCCCGTTACGTAGTGCTGGCTTTTTAATCTTGACTCGCCATTTTTTCTAAAGTTGTGGCTTTCTTATTCAGAAGTCCAATTATTACACCCCAGCGGACATTCGTCAGGCAACTAGTTATAGGAATTTCCGTTCGTCTCCTTATTTTTTCTGTTGTGCGGATTTTAACTGCGCTGCGGAAATGATTCGCATCGGGATTTATTTTGAAGTAGCAGTATATACCAACGAATTGTATTCCTAATCAAGAATACCTAGTGATAGTAAGCATCAAAGCTACACAAGAAATCCATAATGCCAGATTAGTCTAAGCTATGTTTCCTTAACTTTGATAATTATAATCAAAGTATTACATTATAATGTACAGCTCGCAGAAAACCGTTTAAGAAAAAAGGGAAGATCAGTTCATTTGGACCCGATTTAGGCTTCCAAAAGAAATACAATATTTTACGGTTCAAAAACGTGCGACGTAAGCCACGCCGATGCCCGCTCATTCAGATCACAATGTTTGCACAGAGCAAACTTATAGAGACAATGTAATGATTTGTAAACATGCATATCTAAGCCTATGTGTTTATACGCAGCGGTTGATGAACGATAGTGGACGTGGGCGGCAATAAGCGCCGACACAACAAACCCGTGTTAAACATTTGTCTTCCACTCGTAGATTATACCGTAACATGTCGTGTCGGTCAATATTTTACTACGACGTTAGTTTGTGGACAGATATGATTTGCATTCCACTACGTATGTCCACAATTTGTTTCTCGGGATTACTCGTGTGTGCGGTGCAGTACGCTTATAATGGCATCGTGTGGAATGTAAATCAGGTCGCACACTTACTTAATATTGTTGAGTACATTTTGTAGGACTTAATTCAAGGAGATTTTAAATTCAACACGAGGAATGAGGGGTTAATAATATAAGGCCTTTTATGTCCTAGAAAACATCTTGGAAATATAACATACCTGTTAAATATTTTGAAATTCACCAGTTTAGTATATGTTAGCGATTTGTAAGAATTTTTACGGTATGTAAATTCCGCCAACTCGCACTAGGCGAACGTGGTGGACTATATAGCCTAACCACTCTCAAGCGTACTTTCTATTGTAGAGGATGCCCAGCACTGGGACGTATAAAGGCTGATACAGATTGTTTAGTATCCGGTGCGTCTGTTTATGGTCCTAGAGAAAGGTTTTGGATAAAGGCTTGCATTTTCACTTTGCATTCATCGACTAAATTCTTCTATTTCCCTTACATTATAAGAGCATTCCAAGTAAAATAACAGTACAAGCCAGGTACATCTGTATAAGACAGTACAATGGAACTAAGACATCAGATTGATTTAAAAGTGGTCAATGTTGTGCCAGAAGATTCAATCCGTCCATATTTTGCCATGTGTCCGTTGCCAGTTGGCACTGACTTAGGCCGATTTACGTATTCATGTATGGAAGTAAAAACTTGTGTATTACAAGTATTTGTAAAGTGTAATTGTTTGCAGGCTGAGCTCGGCCAATATGTGCATTGGATTCGTAGTGCTGGTCGGTACTTTATACTTCTAATAAGACGTTGCGAACATCTGTGCTGCTGTATAGTGTATAGTTTAAGTTGTGTGGCACTTTCTATATTGTAATTTTAATATGTTATTGATTTTAAGACTGTTTCATGTAATTGCTTTAGTAATTTCTTTTGCAGCTACGGTCAGTCCATTACTGGATATGGATCCCCAATGCACGAACAGGATTTTTTTGGAATTTGCTTAACAATAGACGACCAATTGGTGATTATGATAATTATATTTTTGGTTGAAATATAACTATTTTTTACAGATTTTATCGCGATTTGGATTAATTTTTACATTTTGTAAATTCCCGACGTTTCGATTACTTTACAGCTTGCGTAGTCACGGGGTGGACTCCGTAAAAATTAGTTTTATTTCAATGTGTAACATTCGCGTAAATCTAAGAAAGCGATAATTTTTGTTTATAGATTATGCATAAAGAAAAATATTTGATGAGAACCCAAAAAACTGCACAATAAAATTAATTAAAAATTCGCTCTTAAGGAATTAAAAAAATTGAGATTATAAAAAAAACAATGTGCGGAGCGGAGTGGGTCGTGAAGGCTGCATCGTGTGCATCGTGAATGTAATGAATACCTGTCAAGCGCGCGTGTGGCCGATCCACCGATCCGCCGATCCACCCGGCCGCTCTAAGTCGAACGCAAACATTTACCCTTCGCTCAACAGTAATTGTTTAAAATTGAGCCTAACTGTGTGGCCCTCGCCTGTTGCCCGAGTCCTGCCGTACTCAAACACATCTTTGTTCGCTCCATAAGCACCCGCTAAGTGATACCGAGATTTCTGTATTCCGTTCCAAACATAACAATAAAAATTCCGCCGCAATAAACAGACGTATCGACAACTTAATGGAATTAATTGGACGTTGGTTGTAAATTAAAATGGCTGCTTCGTTAATTTTAAGCCTGGCGTTTTGTATAAAATAATCGGTGGAACGTTCGCCTAATACGATAGTAAATTAGGGTGTTGCGACGTGGTGGCGGTAGCGCAGCACGCTGACGCGACTATTAGCTGATTTATGTCGAGCTGTTATCAGGATTACTCCATTGTCACTAATCCTCAACTATGCAAAGAACGTTCGGGTGCTCTGAATTTAATTACCTTCTTTACTATAACCTCGCTCCGGGCGTTTCCGGTGTAAGCTCTTTGAAAGATTAATGGAGGTAAAATTGTTGATGTAATTCTGGACGCTATTTTAAGACTTAGTAGTGTTTAAGTAACAAGTGTAAATTCTAACCAATCTCTATTCATATGCTACATTTACATTTGGTAAATGTGAATTCTCTTGATTTGCACATTATGAGTTCATAATATCATAGTAGGTAATTGAAAATAATAAATTAGGTAACGCTAATTTGATTTTTGCAAAATGCTTTATTTATATCGTATTACAAACGGATCAATAATGTTTATTTAGAGTGTATTAAGGGTTTGTTTAATAATTATAATTCTTATTCAATTCATAAGAAGCTTTTTATTCGCTATGTCCGTAGCCCGTAACTTAGATTCGCTTTAATTGCGTCTCATTAATTTCAATTATGAAACTTTTTAATAGTACACACATTTAATGCATTCAGGTAATATCTATGTATTGTAAAATATGCGGGCCGTACCATTCACATTTTCATTCGCATCACTGAAGCGAAAACCCACTTCCTACGAACTATTTAGCAGGGACATAGACAATCAATACACGGCTAGCGCTATTGTCGACACGTTTTTAATCTTTCAGAATAGCAGATACGTCTAACAACATCGTCGAAAGCCAACAAAGACTAAAAATAATTCAGCCTTTCGTTTTGTAAATGGGAAATAGAACGACATGATCGGGGGTTGAAAAGAGTGGCACAATGCCGTAGCGCCAGTGGACCGCTTCGATCACAAAAGAGTATTGTTCTTGCCATGTCGAATGTATCGGCTGGGAACAGTAATATGGGAACTTTATTAGCCTTTTGAGTGATAGGTAAATAGGAAATTTCTTGATGAAACATTTAGCAATAAAGTAATGTTCTAAAATTCGTCGCTGAGGAATGTGCATGTTATCATCAAACTGTAAACCTAAGTGAGTAAGTATATAATATTAATTCTAAGTTTGTTTCACTCTTCCTCGATGAATCATGGTATCATCAGAATCCATAATATGACAGTGCAATGTTGGAGTTAATTTGAATAAGAAGAAACAGTATGACGACAAAAACCAAAGTTGGTTGTTATTGTTTCTAATGAAAATTTATAAATCTCTTTGTATCAGCAAGGGGAATACAACTGGATACTTATTTCAATTATTGGGAAGTGGCAAACAATAAAATCTGAATCATCAACTAAATTACATTAAGTTTTTGTAGGAGTTTGTTAGGTAGTCGACCATTTTAATGACAGAATTTAATGGCATTGAGGTTTTCGATGCGGTTATTGCACACGAAAACAACGTGGACCACCCTGATGCTCTGACTGAAATACGAAGGCTTCAAAATTATAGCCACTAAACCCTTTCTGGAATGCTAAATCACGTCACTTCAGCGCAATAGTGGCATTTCCCAGCCGGATAACTAAATTACGAGCCCGACTTGTATACAACAAATACACTCATAAAATAATTAAAATAACTCGCTAGCGAAGATAATACCGGTATTATAGAATTCCCATGATTGATACGAAACATTACGGCCGTGCAAGTCTGGATATATCATAAAGTCAATTATAAGACAGAAACGAATAATGGAATAGTGCGACTGTGCGACACAAATAGATAACAACGGTCGAGCTACCGAGCACCATATATCATGCGATTCTAATTATTGTTGCGGCCAGTCTAAATCAATTCCATAGCGCTCCGCCACTGGATTTACAGCTCATTTCTATAATAAAACGGATTAACGTTCGGGACGCAATAACTTTGCTTGCAAATGGTGCCTACATTAGTGTTATGACATATACAATTCAGGTTTTAGTTTTAAAATAAAAGCCGGCAATTTGCCGCGGATAATTTTGTTGGGCTTATTAAATAACGTACGCCGTATTTACTTCGAAGTAATTTGGCCGAGCAAATAGACGAACGGTGACCCTACGGTCACAATTTGCCCCGCAATGGCTCTCGGCCTTGCTTGAACTCCAGTAACAATGTTACACAGGCCCCTGCGTCCCCCGAGGCATCGAATGTCCCTACATCTGTTGGCCGACTCCAACTATAAAAGTGTAACGTACTTTACAATCCGCAATTTTATTTTATAGATATTGCACAATAAATCAAAATGAGTAAGACTTTCATTGGCGCCTTTTGTTCTGAGGTGGTTAAGTCTGCCTTTATAGGAGATCCCAGCCAATCGCAATTGCAAACTGCAGTTTCATTTTCTTTTCAGTTACTGTACCGTGTTTTTATTTGATCGGAATATCCTACTTTAATATCGGTTTTAAGTGTGTCGTTGTAATATCTGTATTCCCACTCAGACAACAAAAGGACTGCTTATGGATTAAAGGAGATTTCTCTATTTATCTGAGCAGGTGCCGTTTCCCACTATAAAATGTTTTTCTATCGTGTTGCCCCCGAGCGGTCCGATCTCCCCCGAGGACGCAGCAAGTCGTCTTAATAGACTTAGAGACGTACTGTAGACTGCGTCCCTTGGGGCTAACATGTCCCTATCGTGCCCGATGCAATGCTACTGAAAAAAAGGAATTAACTTCTGCCGCGGTACATCCGCTTACCTAACTGTATTTTGTTGCACCTAAGCTCGTATAAATACTTGTTTAATCTAAAATAGTTCCCGGGCAGGTACGTTTCGTTTTGTACATTGTTGCTGTAACTACGCGAAGTTGCCTGGCCTTTTAGGACTCATAAACTATATGCTAACGATGTAGTTCAGACTATAAACAGTGGAAAACTGGTTGTAACGTGGGAGTGATGACGCAACTTCTATATCTCCAGTTTCCGAATAAAAGTTAACGTTTGCAGCAAAACAGCTACGCGTCTAGAATGCTCTCGCCCGTATAACAGAACAGGTGGCAGTGAACTTTATTATTGACGCGACTAGTGTGAAATGTAAAATGCTGCAACTTAGTTCGAGCTCGCATTGTGTGGAAACGCAATAGCCTGTATACCCAATAGTTACTCCAAGTTGACATTAACGTTCACTCAAGGAAAAAATTGCGTCGGATAATTACCCATAATGCACATGCTATTTTGTTTCTCATTATTTTTGTTTATTGTGCTATTTTTCTCAGATCCGTGTTACTTTGGTGTTTACTTCATATGAGTATACGACTTAATACAGCTAAAAGTCTACTATATTGCAATTACTAATATGCGAAATCCATGTCACCATTACAGAAAATCAACACGTGCCGAGGACATAAATATTCACATTATTACTTACATAGCTCCTGCCCCAACGCTTCGGCGATTTTTTTCTCGATCTCCTGTTGTGCATTTAGATGTAAAGGGGATTTGGGCGTAACATATCGATGCAAAGCGGCGGAGGGTGACACGCGTTGCCTACTGTTTGGCATTATTTGCTATAATGTGGGTGAAATTTAGCTCGTTTCGACTACAGCGTGCCATAATTGTCTCCGTTCTTTTATTGGAAATGGTTTTATTTATAGCGTCGTGGGGTCGGCATCGAAATCCCGGATTATTTGGCTAACAAATTATATTGAATCTGTTAAGAATAGGACGCGCCTGTCAATAAATCAACGGAGGGATTTATTGATGAAATCCGACATAATAAAATGTGCTTGCAACAGAAAACTGAAACTAATTGTTGGCAGCACAAAGGAAACGTGATTTGCGAAATTAACAATAACATTAACAGAACGCTAAATGCTTTTTCGCACATTTTTTCCGTTTCCATCGGGATGAAGAAAATAAATAATAATACCATGAATCACTTAGTAGATTACGTACGTTTTGGCACAAATAGTGTCTAGGTCGCGGGAAGGGAAAACACCGAAATATGGGAAGGCTGCCGCAAAGCAACCCAACGGTGATTAATGAATCCACACGATAACAAATATGTCGCATTCGTATACGTATTCTGGCCGCTTTGTACATGTTCACGTCGGAAGTGTGACAAATCCTTATGGTATTTATACATAAATATAATTGTAGGGCGAACCGATTTCTTATATTTTGTTATCGTTGCTTTTTAATATAAATTTATCTTCTAGTGGATGTTTCAATAAAGAACAACTATGGTAAAAATTATTTAAGTTTTGCAATACAATGTCATTGACATGGACAAACGTTTTTTTAGATGTAGATTATATGGGGATGATGGGGAATGTATTTGATTTTCACACAATTAAAAATAAAATTATATTTGTGCGCATAATTTGTCCGGATAGTTTCTGCTTTCACAGAAGCTATACAATTCCAAATATGTGTACTATGAATAAGATGACAATGATAACATAGTCCAGAAAAACAAAGACAACTTGGCTGATCCATATCGAAACAAATGGCTAACAAAGTCTGACCTTATGATACCCAAACAAACGAAACAATAAAAACCCAAGCATTTATTCCAATAGGACTGGAATAAGACTGGCGAGGACATCGCAATGAATTCGCATACGTAACGCACAGCTAATGTCGTGTTAGTGACGAAGTTCGTTTAGAGCATCGGCTCGCAGCACCAAGACAAATTGTGACAACACTGTGTCTACAAATTAAGCTGTCTCATCGCATTCTATCTTTTACGCTGGCTGGACTTCCATTAGTTTCACACGTTCTTACGATTGTTTTTTGGGTCAATTGTAGGTAGAGGCTTCAGGTCGCGTCTATGATGTGTAATTAGATTTTGCCTGTAGATTCATGTACAATTATTTGAGACTCATCTGCTATCTGGTCTAGCTTATGTACTTATTCAGGATCGCATGGATTATTTAAATATGTTTTTTTTTTTGCATTCGTACCTATAACTACTATATTTTTGCTATGGTGAGCCAATTTCTTAAAACAATGCGAGAACCCTCATTAATAAAAACCACTAGTTTGGCCAATAAAAATTGACACAAAATGCGACAGATGGCATAACTGCTCTATAGTGGTATATTAAAACACATTGACTTACTGTTTTATGGCGCATTTGCCATCATAAATGAAACACGATGTATAAATGAGTATCGTAATTATATTTGAAAATTACCCGAACACTTTGAAAGATATAAAAGGAGATACAATCATCCGCAGCATAAATGTTGAAGTAAATTAAATCATCCTGCACAGGATATGAGTTTACAGGCTCGTGCATTAATAAAGCCGTCAACTAAATTGTGACGATGATCCCATTTCGTATCAGTGCCGTACTTCATAATACTCTGGACGGACCATTACACAGCAAAATTACTACTCGGAGGCTGAATGCGTCGCTTCGTTTTATATCACAAATATGTCGTAAAGTGTTCGGCACGACATGTGAATTTAGAATGACCATTATATTCGGATTGTTAATTTCATTTCGGAATTGGTGCGGTTCAAACATTGTTTGTGGGGGCTGTAGAGTCTAGTTAGGACGGACGGTATTATCAGTTGACCTCTAATGATGCCTCAATATGGTTAGCTACTAGGATGCACATAGACATAGCCATTAAAGATTATTTCGTAAATTGATTATACTATAAACTTTAATGATAAACATGATTCATATTAATAATAGAGGTATGTTTTATTATTTGTAAAAGCGAATTTTAACGGCTCAATTGTAAAGTTTAAGATCAAACCATTATTTTCGGGTTCTTAATTAACACTAGATTGTCTTCTTTTTACCTAAATAATAATAAAAGATAAGTCAAAAATTAATAATAAAAAGGCGTTATTGTGAAGAAATTTTATTATGCTCACAAGGCATATTGAAGACAATTGAATTGAAAAGTCGTAATTCAATAGCTATTGTAAAGAAAAAAATAAGCTCAGATATAACAAACACAAAAAGAAATAACTATTTAATTTTTAAAATGATAGCAATCATCCACGCCACGAATGGAAATGTTGAAAATGCTGAAGTCATAAAACAAGCCACTAATGAACATAATTAAAATTGAATTTAATTGCGAATATAAAGTCAAGTTTGGTGTTATTAATTTAACTTATTTGCATATTAAAGTCACGAACGGACTAAATGCGAAATGTCCTTTTCTATGGGCACAAAAAAATTAGAAGAAAGGCAAACAAAGATTGATGAACCGGTGAGAATGACAAAAGAAGGAATGTAAATGTATGGAGGTTTATTTATCTAATTATTAAACATAGCTCTCGAAAGCGTAAATATTATTTTAAAATGAAACATTCTAACAAGGGTTATCGTCACAATATATCATTTCTATTTTCGTACACAGGGCGTCCAAATTTTTATAACCCTTTCACGGCTCACTTTTTATAGACCGTGAATGACTCGTAGCATCTGTAGTGGATTTATTTCAATTTCCTTTACTCTTCGAACTTCCGTTTCAAGCCGTAAATGCGACGATAAAAAATTAACAATTCTTTTCTTCTGCCTTCCCAGTCTGAAATACACTACAAAAATATATTCTGTATCCTGAACCCTTTATTTTACTCGTGTTTTATACGAGTTTTAAATATTATTTGTATAGGTACGTAATACATATAGGTCATTTGGATCATGTTGATGGATGTTTATTTTAAGAAATAATTTATATCAAAGACAGTAATGATCAAATCCACAAGATCGTTATAAATTGAAAACCGAAAAATCTCGCGCGTTGACAAAATAATTTTGTGCCCAAATGTCGTCAGCAGCCGTCGACAGGGACGAAACATTCGTTTCAAACATGTGGCACCAATTAAAGTTCTTTTACAGAGAGGATAATAAAGATAAGACTTGAATAATGAACTGTGGAGAACATTTTACGAATGACTGCCACTTGAACAAGTGACAAACTTATAAATAAAATTGTATTGTATTCAGAGAGCGTAACGTCGTGAGATCGACGGAGTTATAAACCGAAGGCCAAAAAATATAAATTTATCGAGTACAGCATCTCGCCTCGTGTAAGGACGAGTACTGCAACATTGCTCAATAAATTAGAAAATCAGAATGTGATGTGTCTGACTTTTATTGAGTGGATAGTTCATTGAATATTACTGATTGGGATCGACATCTTGTGTCTGTTTTTATAGAAAATATTATCTGCGGCCTTCTTGCAGTCGTTTGTAACATAGTTGACAATTAATTAAATATGTGTTTTAATTTCTTTTATGTTTCTAATAATATCTGTAGATTTAACATCTCATAAATTACGGAATTCAAGTAGTTAATTGCAAATGTTACTCTCGTCCAACCAACAAATTAAACTTCAAAGCAGTTGTTTATAAGTGAGAACGGTAAATTTTATCTGGAGACGTATGGCTTGCTTAACCATATTCGATAGAAAGTTATTACTGTTCACAACGTAATACACAAAGATTGATGAACATCGGCATTTACGTTTTGATATGTGTTGTAAATCATAGATTCAGGTAGCAGAAAAAAATTGCATCTCAAACCGTATGTTCATGCGCAGAGTTTGATTTAACAATCACGATAAAGTTATTTCAAGCGATGATCGATTAATGCTCGGTTGTTTTTTTAATCAATATCGCTGTACATTTCTGCTACTGCAATGGATACTACCTCAGTTGGTATCGTCGACCTGTCTTGTACCGTAATCTTTTTATGATGGAGTGTTTCTACTATGGCTTCCATTACTGTTTTTTTGCTGGATGTATGATATCAAGCTATATGTATTAAATATATAATTATCGCCTCATTCGTCTAGTGGCAGGGTACAAGCTATAAGCTGAGACATTCCAGGTTAGAGACCTGAACGGGCAATGGACTCTGTAAGAGATTGTTCAAAAAAGTTTACATGCAAATAGTTGTCCTTAAAGTTGTGTGAAATCAGATCCATCAACAAGTTAGTCACAATTCCTAATGTTATATTTAATATCGCCTATATTTAGAGGACATTTACGTGTTGTAAAAATTAAAGATTCGTCATTATTGAAAGAAAAAAATTACCCTGGGGTTTCATTGGTCGCCACTGTGTCAATAGGTCCACTTATCAATTCTTAGTTCTTACCCTTCCGTCCTTACCTTTAAGATAATGCGTGAATACACGTATATTTACTTATTTGTAAGTATAATAAACCTATGCCCTACTCTGGAAACTGCAATCAGCATTTTGCATAAGAAACTCGACGGGTTTCAATTAAAATTGTAATTAATTGCTATGCTCAGAGCTCTGACGGCTTCACAGCGAACATCATTCACTTTTATATTTATGCGAATTCACTTGACAGGTGAGGAACGATGCTCATCTTTTCTCAATACGAGACCACTTTATTCTTATCGCTCGCATGAGTGAACTAAGGCTAGGTGCGCAAGACCACCTAGTATCATATTTTTTAGTTTATTTCAATATTAATGTGAACGTACTGGGGAGATATGAGCGGTTCATGGCTCAGTCAGTGATACGCTTTTGTTTTTTTGCAAGCTCTTTTGATAGTATCGCAGTTGCACATCGCTCCTATAATGCTTGATGTCGTAGATGGGATCATAAGTTGATTACTGGCTTTAAATATTGCAAGGAAAGGATCGTTGGACAGTCCCACTTTGGTACAGGCACGACAAAGTTAATACAATGCAGCTGATGGTAAATACAGTCCAATGCCGAATAAGTAATCTTTCTTTCCATGGCTATGTTCACTTCACTAAAAATATTTATTTTACTCTTTATAAGCACGTAACCAAAAAAATCTAGGCTAAATATTCACAGAAATAATAAAACCTACCCAAACAGAATCTTAATTAATATTTTCCGTGGAACAGTGATCGGTTGATTCCGGTATTCAGCGGTAGTACGAGTGAAGATAAAGCCGCAAGTTAGCTACATAACGAACTCTCACGAAACTTACGGTATTTATCTTACTTCGGCATGCGAATGTAAACGACATTATGAAAGTTTACCAGCTCTTGTATGGCAAGAAAATATTCCGTAATATCTTACTGCTGAACATAATATTTAGGCTTTGCGTTGTTCGAAGTTTTTCGCAAAAAAATATGAATATTGGGTTGTTTTTTTATATAGAATCAGAGTAGGAAATAAACGACAAGTTAATGGTAAGAACCGGTTTTCTATAATCATTGTGCGCATTAGTAGCCAGGCTGGTAGTATTATACACGATAGTGGAGAACCATCACAGTGACCCATAAAAGCGTGTAGCGTTTCAGGTTCAGGCTGTACATATATCCGATTTGGTTATGAACAAGCCGGTATCGTGTCGCTCGGCAAGAGATTAACTCCCATCCTTTCGATACTCTATTGAGATGGTACTTGTCATCAAGCGTTGTATTTAATTTGCCGTGCTAGTATGTACAGGCTATTGTCTTACATGGATTTTCTAAGACAGTGGTCCTTTGGTCGTGTCAGCTCATGTTGTAGCCAAAACCATGAGACTCTTCTAGAGTTTTTCAACGGCCCATTGATTGGACATCTGTTTGTTTATAAAATGATGTTTTTTGCAGATTTCTAAGGACACGAATGTTTTTACTGCTTTAAGCGCGGGTGGCCTAGGTACTTGAGATTTGAAAACAGGAAGATAAAACATACAAACGAAGTATTTGTTACAAGTTTTGAAAAAAAACGATAAGAATTCGTGTGAGGTTAAGAATTCGTACAAGATTTATGTTTAACTTTTCTGACACCATATTTTTTGCTCCAAGAATATTTGAACGTTTTTTGATAATATAAAAAACAAACACTTCAAGCCAAGACTAGCTAAAGGATAGTGGCTAGCTTACTGGGTGTCTAGTGGACTGTACGATGACACGAAAGTTGCTTCCGAGAGCCTAAGGCATACACCTGTGTTTTCGAAGGTGCGTGAATTATCCCAATTATGGCTCATTTTAATCTTAAAGATTAGACCAGGTGAAATCCTGAAATAGATGAGATTTCTTTTTAAGAATTTCCAAATGGAATAAATATCTCTCCTAATAGTAAGAACAGCCCATGACTACTTAAAATACTCTCTTGAAACGGTTAAAATGGTTTCATAATTTTTATTAAACTTAGACATAGCACGTAAGAAAGAAAGAAGAAATCAAAATCGATTAAATCATTTTTTTTATTTTCTTTCTTTCTTTATTTTACCACGTTTGAAAGTGAATGAACGCTTAGACTTAGTTGGGCGTGTTATACTACCAAGAAGCGAGGATAGCAATGTTTATTTTCCTGCCATTTTTAATCACAACTTGTATATGCCATTTTAATTAACCAACTAAACGTCGGTTGACCTTTCAAATATTCGTTTATTACAAATATGTATGATTAACCTTTGTGTCGTTGGGATTAGTTAAGGGAGTATTAAATAGTAATAGATTCAAGCCGTGTGTTGTTTTCACGAGGATTAGAAATAATTTCTGCTATTACCTACATCGTAAAGGTTATATATTATAGATAATAATTAATACCGATGCTTAAGAGTACGATGTTAACTGTGACTACACAAATAAATATTATATATCAGAGATGTCTACCCTATCAACAATCTATATATTAGTCTTTCTAATTAGGCTTCATTTTCTTTAACAATCATTGTTATTAGTGTACCATACGAAATTACTTTTTTAAAGGTATCCCGCCCACACATTCACAACTCTTAATCCTGTAAACCAAGATCAGTAGTGACAGAAACGAACTTATTTTCAGAAAGGTAAAAATCCATTATCTAAATACATGGATTAATAAGAAAAATATGTCGGTATAATAATGTCAATACTCTTTGTGACACGGGACAGTAATATACTTAACATCAAAATATGCAGTGCAGAGACTTTATAGGATAAAAATCACCTTGAAACGTGAAACACGCGTGACAGCGATAACACATTTCACTCAACATTTGGAACTATTGAATATAAGACATACTGTATACATACACTCACGGCTTTTTCCCAGTAGAGTAGGCAGAAGTTTTCCCGATAGCAACCAGGACACCCACGTTTCGCCTTCTATGTTCCGTCCCACGATGTGATAGGGTGAGCCTATCGCCATATCAGGTACACATTCCTGGCTCCCGGCTGATAATGAATAGACAAATCCAATATCATTGTGTCCGACCTGGGATTCAAACCCGAGACCTGAACATTGAACCCGTACCGTAGTACAACTACGCCACCGAGGTAAAGAATATAAGAAAAACCTCAAAAAGCCACGTACGCTATGAAAAGGACTTTGTTCATAAGCACAATAGAAGGGGAAGGGATTGATCGTCGCTCTTGGAGTGGTTTATCAACACATGACAGCCGAGTAACGTCCAGCCGCACAATGGGAGGCCTTAAGGATTAACCTGAAATGGGGTATTAGGGCCAAAAAATCCCGGATTTGGACGAGTAAACAGTGTGTCTACTCATATTATTAATATATATCATAGTGTTTGGGTACCTACTTAATGATATTGTTATGGATTAGTTGAAGGAAGTAGTATGTTCGTCGACTTATATTGTTTTTATTTTATAGTTGCTGTGAGTTATAATTATTACGGTTTCGTTTTAAAATAGCTTGATTTAAATTGATTTAAGGAATATAATTTTCTTAAACACAGTAAAAACGCTTTCATAAAATAAAAATTACATTGTTTCAAAAGTATTACTGATAAAGAATAAAAATACATAAATATGTTATTTGAAATACGTAAATATTTATATATTGTCACACGCGAAATATAAATTATAAATATAAATAAATACCTACCAAAGTAAAGACTGTTTATTTATGAAATAATATTATAATATCTACAAATGGTCGATTCAGATAAATTGTCTGATCTTTAAAAGTCTGAAAAGTTCACTCACCATCCCCATTTCACGTATAATGCGCGATTAAACAACATTTTCCCTTTTAACGGAATGTAACTTCTCAAAAGCTTTCCTCCGATTTCTGGCAGTACTATTCAATCTGCTGACATCACACAATAGATGTTCCATCAATTTTGTTCACTAAATCGTTCAATCTTGTATAAAATTCATGGGGTGTGCTCCGAGAAGAATGATAAATAAGTCGGAGGCTCGACCGAATATTCTCATTTAATACGTGACTTGTTTTGTGAAAATACCCACATATATGAGTATCGCGATGGATGGTAATACCGGAATGTTATCTATCACACGTTTTTATCCCGTGATATTAATGAGCTTCCTTTGTGTAGTCTCATAGACGAGGGTGGAATGAGCAGTTTTTGTAACAATGTTTTAGTTTTCGCGACTGCGATGTGATTACGTGTCATAACCAAGCCTTCCTCTGGAAGATGAATTGAGGATGCTTAATACTCGTATTTTCCTGTCTTTATTGGTATAGAGTTCCATCGTCTTAAAGACATAGTTCTTTGAATTCCTAGATTTAGAGCATATTGCCTTACATAGGTAATATATAAGATTTTATTATCTGCATTTAATACATTCCTAAACGGGTTGTCGTGGAGGAGTTGGCAGTACGTAAAGATCGCAATCCAAAGCAATGATATTATACTAACATTTTACATTTCACTCGACATCTCACAGTATTTCAATCCTTTCAGTTTCATAATCTCCTCAAAATCCATTCGCATTTATTAGTTTTGATGTATCTCCTCGACCTATAGACATATTATTGCAAATATTATTGAAAATGTGGTAATATTTTTATTTACTTCCACCGTTAATTACCTACGAATTTTGCTTTTTTCCAGAGCGCCCCGGTCACGCAGTCTGTTGGCATAGTGCCTCGCCGGAGCGATATCGGAAGTGCCGACTAACATCCGTTTCCTGAAAATGGCAGACTGCGCAAACGGCTCACTTCTATTGTTTTCGCTTTATCCAAAAAATCTCGGATCCGGCGTAAATGATCAACTGTAGCTACAAATTTTATGAGCTCAGAATATTTTGGATTTACGGAAAATATCAGATTTATAAAAAACATACGTTGTGTTAGTATGCTTAGGCATTATGTTGTCTGGTTGATACTAAATAATATAAATGTCTTTAGTACTAAGTAATATGTCAGGATTGAGCAAAGTGGCGATCTATTGTCTCTGCCTACCCGTATGGGATGCGGGCGTGACGATTATATGTGTATGTATGTCTTTAGTACTATGAGGAGTTTGGAGATAATCAACTAGATTTAGATGCAAGGTGATGGCTTCAAGATAATGGGAATCTGTTCAAATAATTTAACCACCTTCTGTTTTAAGCCGTCTAGAAGTATTGTATTGACTTAGTTATCCCAAACCTAAATAAAACAAATAACTAATGTAAACCTACGTAAGCACTGACATCTGCCTACAAATAGATTTTATGTTAATAATTCCTAATATTCTTAATACCATATTTGCTACCACTAACAGAACCAAAATATACCATAAAAAAGTATGCAAGCACCCTTACCCCTAAATTACATTCCGGGACGAGTTCGTTCAACCGACAATTCGTCGCACTTTTTTGCCAATAGGAATTAAATCATAAACAGTGTAGGGTTAAACACGGCATTTTTCTTCGAGCGTAGATCATCATTCAACGTCAAGCTGTAATGAGGCAGGACCGTGGTTCCGTAGAGACGATACACATAAATCAGACGAAATTATTCACTCACGCCCACGTATTTAAGTGTTTCGATGGATGTGACGACGGATCGGATATAACTGTACAGAAGTGAGGTCCTTGCGATTGTTTTTAATATATAATTTTGTAATTTATTGTTTGACTAATGTAAACTGTATAAAAGAAAAATATGAATACTAAAAAAATGGAAATTTTTGGACATCCTTTATTTGACAACTACATAGTTAAAGCTTATACAAACATACATATGTATTGTCCTAATGTCATAATGGTCCTAAATTAAAATATAGTCGTCAATAATATATTTATTAATACGACTACGATAGTGTTTTAAAAGTAGTATTTTTATAAAAATAGCGTTATTGAATTTTTATGATTTTGTTATGATATAAACCACTTTAAAAATTGATTATCTGAAACGTGTGAGTTTATACTCCACTTACCATAATAACATAACTGGTTGCCTTTAACTTACATGGCTGCCTATCAACATTTAATGGACTTTTACCATTAATATCAACCCTAGGCAGTAGGCTAATAGAACTACTCTACTTACTACAAATCCTATTGTGAGAAGCTTACATTAGCTATCGCTAGATATTGAAATAAACTTTACTTTTACGGATTTTATCGCGGCGTATTTTATATTTATTTATCTAGGTAGCCATTTAAATATTTACTATGCGGATGCCTATCATCTCAGCCCGCCCCGTGACCACGTAATCTTATTTGAAACGTTGGGAAGTTAAAAAAAATTAGAAGTATTCAAAAATTCGAATAAAATATGTACAAAATTGTTTTACTTTAATGTGTAACATTAGCGTTTATAAGAATCTATTATACTGCAATATATTTGAATTTGAAAAAAGAATATTTTGCCAAATAATTTAAAGACAGCATAAATGTCCGCCTAAATAGGGTATTAAAAAGCCGTCACAGCGAAAATCCTTACCTCCACACCGATCTTAATTGTTGCTTGATCGGTGCTTAAGGTCAAATCGTGGCGAGATTTAATCACATGTCGATTGAGGGCGTTCTTATGCTCGTTTTTTTTGCCGCAGTATTTATTACCTATATTTAGAACCTTAATTCGGCAACTGGTTTGGGAATTAAAAGGCATTTAATCCAAGTAGTCGTTTTTTTGTTTGCATTACTTTGGGATGCGCGGGGCTTATGCGATTTAAATGATGATAGATTGTCAGCACTCGATAAAAATTTTATTTTTGGATGTTTATACAGGTATACACATAGCCCCCAAATGAGATACCAAGTCATATAGGTAGGCAGCGACTTTGTTGTGCTGGACCCCTGGCACTGCGAAGTTCTCTGGGCAGCGGTAGCCGCTTACTATCAGGCGGGCCGCTAGCTCGTCTGCCTATAAAGGCAAAAAAAAAACCTGGGTATCAGAAAATACAAAATAACTTAGTCTTAAACACCCAGTCGCGAAATAAATATTTATAGGATACCAACATATTCAATTATGATAACGCAGTATTTAGGTACATCAATGCAAAAATAATAATTTACACACACTTAGTCTTCACTTTCTCGGTCGCACAGTCCTTTAATTTAATGTAAAGTAATTAAGAGTGAATGAATGCTGGTTAGAGTTTTAGCAAAATATGAATGGTATTGTGTTAGTTTTAATTTCGACTTAGGTAGCTAAGCATTATCCGCGTCGAGTTTCATTACGCAGCGGTTTCCCAACAGTACATAAAGACCATAAAGACATGCAATTAAAAATAGCTATTCTAGTATAATGTACGAAAAGTTTTAATTAACACCTTTGTACAATGATTTTATTTAACACTATCAAAATGTTCGAGTATAACAGAATAATTAACACGTAGAAACTACATATTGGTTAGTTTCAATTCTCGTAACAATAAAAGTACTTTTGTTTTAAGCGGTTTGTATTTTACGAAATTGGACATGTGTAAATATTTCCACGTGTTGAACAAAATTTACTTTTCTCAATACTTATTCTTTACAATGTCTATCCTCAACGCTTCTACGTACTCTTTGGAGTAATGGGAAATCATGGGAGATAGTAATTACCTTCTAATAGATGATCATCTAACATATTTTTTGCTGTTGTACCAAAGAATCTAAAGGGAAATGGTTCAGACTAACAGAAAAGTGCAGTTAATTTATCCCGAAATATTTATAAAGTCAAGCAATTTCACCTACATTCCGTTGAGCTTATTTCCATCTCAAGCTGTTTATAGCTGCCAAAGTTAACGCCATGTCGAACATACTTTTTGTACAAATTATATTTTAAACGATTAATGTGCATTTAGACGATGACGCAACGCATACATTAACCATGGATGTTCGTGCTTGAGGCACGGAATAGTGCAGTAAATCGAGCGGGCACTGCCACCGCCTCAAGCCAACCCAGATCACTGTTATTAACCCAAGATGTTGTTAAGCTCCCGGGTAAGCCTCGCAATTGATTTTTATCGTGACGACATTATTAAACTCCATAAAAAACAGTTGGTTTACTCATTCACTGTCTATAATTACATTTTATTTATGGATCAAAACTCTATTATCTATAGACAAAACTAATATTTACGGCCAAATTGTTTCGTCACAGTCAAAGAACAATTATAGGAGGCCGGAATAGTAATTCTTTATTTGGACGACAGGCCTGAGATTAAACAACATTTGATGGTAATAAAAATAAATCCTCAGAGAATTTTATTTATTACGCTTCTGGACTATGAATGGTCTTAATAAAAACTTTCATGTCTATGAAGATGCAAAATGTAGGCCATAAATAATTATGAATAGTGAGTGCGTGGTGGCCTGTTGGTAACGGACCAGACGCGGCTGCCTACATGTTCACGGTGGTCGCGGGTTCAAATCCCAGGGCACACCTCTGACTTTTCGGAGTTATGTGTGTATTGATAGTCAATCACCACGCACTTTAACGGTGCAGGAAAACATCGTGAGGAAACCTGCATACCGTAGCGATTTTAAAGAATTTCTGCGGTATGTAAGTCCGCCAACCCGCACTAGGCCAGCGTGGTGGACTATATGGCCTAACCACTCTCAATCGATTCTCTCGGTTGTAGAGTAGGCCCGTGCCCTGCAGTGGGACGTATATGGGCTGATATAGATAGATATAGTGTGTACCACAATATATTGAAACACAGACAACAGTAAACATTTGGTACGTGCCTACTCGAAAAATCTGCTGTCAAGATTTATCTTATTTACTACTAACGTATCTGAGTGTTATATCTGGGAAATGAAAAAAGTAACGTTGTGTAATCTTTTCATACTTGACTTTGCTTACGTGCGGTCGAAACAGCATTATTTTTGTGCCTTTTGCCGAATAATAAAGATTTGGTTTATGAAAGAAACCAATATTCTTGGCCGAAAACCGAACCGAATACCCATTTTACAGCCTATGTAAAGGATTCTATTAGACAGAACAAATATCACAACGAAACACGCACGAAATAACGATCTTAGGTCACCGATCACATAATGTTCGCAAAATTTATTTTACTCTTCTCTCCTCGGGTATAACTGGCTTGAATGAACCGTATGAAAAAATAAAAATGTTAGTTCACATCTCCATCAACCAGAGGTTATAGTATAACGCAAAGTTCATCCGAAAAACTTGTGTCGAACTGTCGAAGTGGGATAATCTAGCGGATCGGATCGACCCACCAGACGTTTCGAGACAAATTTATGCCTCAACTTTACACATCACTTTTTCTTATCTTATACTTTGTGAGAACCGCGTAATCTATGCTCTTTAGTGATGCTTTAAAGTCAACGCTATGGGAAGTAGTTCAAAATTAAAAGGATATTTATGGCATAGATCCAAAAAGAAAAACAACTCAATTGATGGTAACAGTTGTCGTGCATAAGCATTCAAATACTTTAGGGACATAGGTTTTCATTACTTTCTGGGGACCCAATTAGCTTCAGCTCATCACGGATCCGCTTCGAAAATAGACTGAGCTCTTGTGTCAGACCGATGGACGCGTAATCATCGGAGAGTTACTGTAGCTATAATATTATGTTACGCTATTGAGGGAGCGCAGCGGCATCTGTGAGAGAAGCTACTTGCTTACACGCTAACCCGCCTGCCAAGTCAATTACTGGTAACACCCTAAGCCAAAATGATACTTTAAAAAGGTCTATGCTCAGGAGTGAACTTCCTGTTGCCGCAGTTAATTAATGTGAATTAAAGTAACCTTAATTATCACCCAAATGCCAACATAATATTTATGTCGATACACACAACCGAACATAGTTCCAAAAGCACCTATCTTGTATCGTACCTATCAGAGACTACAAAGACTTTTATATCATACAATAGCCGAACTTGTATGACACACCACTTGACACTTAAAAACACTCGTACACCCAAAGCAACTTTGAGACTCCGATAGCTCACACTAGAATTTCTAGTTTAGTGATACTTTAAAATTTATACAAATCAAAAGGGAATTCTATTAACTAGCAACCACATTACAAATTAACACAAACATCCATATATGACATGTATTCCGACATACAACATTTAATAAAAGCTATCACAGTACCCCGATACAATCTCCACTTATTTTTACTGTTGTATGCATTTGCATAACATCCCCAAGTATCCAGTTAAGCACCTCGGTAAAACAACAATTTGCCGATTGAAAATTAGTACGCGATATTTATCGAAGTGAAATATTAACCATCATGATCACTTGAGAGTAATATGTATTCAACGGCTATCAGATGAGATAGCGCCAGTGTTCCTAGGAGATTTAAAATTGTTTAATTCCAGCTTACAAGCTTGCAGCGCTGCAGCCGCTGTGGGTGGCGTATATTCAGTCCGACTTTATCGAAGTACGGTCCTTAATGACAGCTATTCGGTAATGGGCTCACGACTAAAGCAAGGATGTACTTTTATGATAATTAGTGAGATCCAATATTTATTCGAGCCGCTTTATAGGCCGCCCTTTTATCTTCTTGTTTATTGGTATTGCTGCTTCCAATCCGGATTACTCGATGCTAATTAGGTGTTCCATTTAGCTTTTAAGTTTTAAGTGTACCAATCGCTGCGGTTTCGAGTGGCTCCAGTTTATAACGCGAAATGACTAATGTAAATACTGAGCGAAAATTTTAAATGCCATTTGCTTGATTGCAGTTTCGAGTTTCGTTATATTTATTTTACTATTTTAAATATCTTGTCTCCACGTCTCAAGTCTCAGAAAAGTCTATAATATGAGTCCATAGCTTGGATGATACATAAAAACAAATTGCAATATTATACACTACTGGGATTATCGATTACGTTTACAACATTTCTATTTGCAATATCTCGATTACAAGTTGTTTTTATATTACGTATTGTCACAAAAAGTTTAAATTGCTTGGGACGTGTATCGATTAATAGCAAACTTGTTAAATTACGCCGTCGACTATCCATGTTTTCCGTGATGTCCCAATTCTGGTGCAGTTTCGATAAAATCCTCTAGAGACGTGGCTCGTTACGTCAATGTCGCAACTAGAGTGCCCATTTCGTTTATAATATTGAAAATCCTGGACGGCATTCGTTGACAACCCTATTCTGAACGAGTAATAAAGTTTTTATTAAAATAAGAATCTTTATTACATGTCATTCTGGTAATAATAAGCAATTATTTTCCAGTTCTGTAAGTACATGTATTTTAATATGTGAGTAACAATATAATTTAATTATTGGCGGTAAAATAACTTCTATCAAGGTACGAGTTATGAGACGTGATTATAAAAGCTACGTTAAGCTTATCAATAGCAATTATAAAAAAAAACATTTTGTTTTAATTATGGTAAGGTATAATTTATAAACATCATTGTAGTAATAGGCATAAGAATAGCAATAAGAATCTATTGTGTATCTATTGCTGTAAAAAGGACGATTATTTATTGTGTCAAGTAACCTTAAGGACATGTTTTTTTTATATATTCGAGAAGTGATCATTTTCTGGGTTTAGAAATATTGGCAAAAAACGAGCATAATGGACTCTCCTAGGCTGCGGGTGGAAGAACGTCCGGTCCGCCCAACATACGATGTCGAAAAAGCCATGACGGTGACCCGTGCAAGTGTGTCTCATTACGAGTTCACCATTTCTATCCGGTTAGGAGCAGGACAACAACCTAATGTTGTCCTTTTGTTGGTAGATATTTGAATTGCACTGTATACACCGTACTGCCAGGTGCATTGCAGTTACCTAGTCTATTACGGAAAAATATACGATTTTAAGTCATTATAAGCTCTCGTGCAGGTTAAAATGGTGGTGACGATATAAAACCATTCCATCAATAAAAGTAGCTAAAGTAATTTTTCACACCTTTTTTTTCACGCTCCGTCGAGTATACTTAGTGCGTAATTCATTTCCTTCATCTTGCATCGAGAAAAATGATTGATGTTGC
The DNA here is from genome assembly GCA_949752805.1 of Deilephila elpenor. NCBI lineage: Eukaryota > Metazoa > Arthropoda > Insecta > Lepidoptera > Sphingidae > Deilephila > Deilephila elpenor. The sequence continues at coordinate 7,892,680 of OX457108.1, forward strand.
GGTTGCTCAAGTGTGTTTTTTCGCTCAAAAATTGCGACAAGTTTAATAATCATTAAAATAATAAGCTGGATGTAGCAAAAAATTATAATTCAGTTTGCCCTTGCTCGTAAATGATGATCTATAATAAACTGTTTATTTTTAATGCTGTCGAAAGTAATTTTCAATATTACAAGGCAGTGAAAAAATGGTATAATGTCTACTTTATTTATAGACTCATTTGTACAGGCAGTATTCAATTATCTTTATGTCTTATTGAATAAGTTTAAATATGAGTTTGCACGCTTTTATAATTGGACATTTATTATTGCCACATGAAGTCTTCTGCTAGACACTAGTATAAAGGTATTTAAAATATTGAAAATGTTCTGCAGCCAGAGGTTATCTGTGATCTTTTAAGACCGTATGTGTTAGCATTATCATATTGTGTGCTGTATCAAACTATCCAAACAACCACGTTAAATTATAATTCCTATTTTCCAAAAGAGAACTTATGATTGTACCTACATTTTGTGCAAATAAATGATTTCTGATTCTGATTCTGATTCTGAGACTAAATAGAAGTGATGAATAATAATTAATTAAATTTAAATAATATCTAAGGCAAAATGTGTTCTTAATAAACTTGTTAAATATATTTGGTAATGCGTGTTTTTGTTGCTAGTTTCGTTTTATTTATATTTTTTAACTTTCAATTGAAAACCGTTCTGTTATTCCTGTAATTTTTAATATGTATTTCGTTTCTCGTGTAATTATAAAAAAAAGAGTACATGATAATCGTAGGGTAAGTTAATTTAATGTAAAATATTCAATAGCCAATTACGCTTTATTCCATTTTTACAGGATATAGAGAACAAGTCTGAAATTTCTTTAACCTTTGTAGCTTGACCTTATAAAAAACGTTGATGCCATCAGCGCCACGTGTAATATGATTAATATATGATGCACAAAGTATTCAAATCAATCAAAAATCAAAATAATCAATATTTAAACTGCAAGTCATTAGTTCATTTCGTGAACCAAAAAGACAAATTTTATTGTATTGTAGAAAACGGTTTTGCTAATTCTTGAACTTAATTACAATAATTAATTACAACAAAGCACTAATGAAATCATTATAAACTACGAACAATTCATTGAAAGAAAATTTTCACGCAAAACAGAGACGTCCGCTCCCCCAATACAATAACTAAATCATATCTTCTACAAAGTGAAAGGGAAAATAACATATGAGCAGTAAATCACTCGTAAAAAGATGATAATAAAGCATAGCATTGTTAGTTGGTGACGCGTCGGGAGACATCGTATTTCATAGAGATTTCGTTCGGGCATAAATTTCGCTCGCATTGTTTAGTAATTATGTCTCGGAATAAATTCCAATGTTTCATCTCAAAGTATTATGTTGTTTGTGAGTGAATTTAATTGTGATCCTCGTTTAGAATCCTTTCGGTTTCGCGTTAATGAGTTTCATTCTTGATTGTGTTATCAGCGTTTTGTGCCTATTAAAAGTATCTTAATCATTGTTGTATTCTTTCAAAGAGCTACTTTTATTACTTGCTATATTTTTACTTTATGTAGGGTTTTTGTTGTTTTACATTCTGGTTAAAAATATAAAAACAACGGATCGTTCCCTGTTTGACCAATATTTTCTTATTTGAAATAATATTTTCACCAATCGCAAGCACCCGTAATATTATTTTTAAATATTTCCCCATTTTTATACACATAATGTTCGATGTTTTACCGTAAAGTCTGGAAGTTCAACCTATTCTAATTTATTGGCTATATCCAAAGTGAATTGATATTATTACCTAATTGATAATCTAAAAATTTACTAATTTGATTTATCCATAGGATCATAACGATTCAAATCGATAGCTCCTTATTTTAACTGCACACACTACGTGAATGTCACTCGGTGTCTAGCCACACAGGCTTTGCAAATATTTCCTTGCAGGCCTCCTATCCCTTAATCTACTGCAATAAGGGTTAATTTAGCTTGCACCAGCGTTAGTGCATTTGCATAAGTGTACCTAGATCTCACTTCCAAGCGGTCAGCTGCGAGCGATGGCTAATTAAGAACCTAACCTCAGAGCGTCGGTGGCCTAAGGCCCGCTAAATGCGGACTAAGTGAGCTACTGAGCTTGTCTTTCGGAGCATTAGTGAGGCACTACCTACTTACACGTACGTGTTAGAACTGTGGTTACTTTGTTGATCTAAACTATTGGTTCTCAGTGGGCGCTCTTGGCACTTTCAATGCTTGAGCAATCAAGCTTGTGAGTTGTTAGTGGAAAATTTGTGACACAATTTTAATTATACGTGATTTAATATTTTTCTCCATCAGGACTTTTCTTTACTCATAAAAGAGTACCAGAACAATCATACAGCATATCTAATTTCACTATTCCTATTCTTTCGATCCTTAGTTTTTGTTCTTCTAATATCTACATCACCTTTGGTGCGACTGTTAAAGAAAGCCTCAGGCATTAAGCCCACCTGTAATGTATTTGTATGAGGGTGTAAATTAATAAATAAAGATGCTTTATCACCGTGTTCATAGCTAAAAACCTTTTATCTATAAATGAATATCATGTATGCCTTAAATTCCCCCGAATCTAATTTGTAAGACAGAAACCAGTATTAATGAGGTGAATTCTAAGTCGGTCTCACCTTCTGACCGCCCGCGACTAATACATACACTTTAAACCGGCATCGGTAACCGCAATAATTTTGCATCAATTGAATTGCTAATAGTTGGTAAGGCACATAGTTTCGTGCCTATTGAAATGCGAGGGCAGGTGCTTGTATGAAATTTGCAAACATGTGCATACGATCGAAATAAATTCATTTATGTTAATGGTGCCGAAGTGATTTGCTGTCTATGTGATTGCTATGTTTACGATCCACAACTCTGTATGATGCTCATCGCTATTAAGTTGTTTATTGAATTTATCGATACGGTTGGTTTTAGACGTGTAAATTTTCCTCTTGTACGTAATATTTTCGGATTAAGTACTTCTGTGGCGTCTGTGTAACTATGATATATGTCGCAAAAGTATTTGGATAATATGATTTTGCTTGGGGCCCCGTGCCATAAATCACCGACTTAGAGGAATTAATCGAATTCGGATAGATTATGTTTTTCAATAGAGAAAAATTACAAAAGTACACATATAACCAAGAATATTAAGCCCTAACAATTGTTATTGTAACATATTTATGAATAATTATCAATCATAATTAAGATGCGTTATAAAGTAGATGGAAACATCACAAGGAAATTTTCAACGAAGTTCGCGTTACCACATAGTGCCTAGTATGTATCATAGTGTACACAATGTTTCTTCCTCAAACCAAAAATATTTCCTATTGAAAACACGTAGGTTTATCCACAGATGCTCACAAGTCAAACTCATGTGCCACCTACATGCCATGCCTACAATCTTTATCTCACACAGTTCATCTTTATATTCCGGAATATCTACTCCATATTTCGTATTGTTTTGCACATTCAAAAACCATTGGGTGCATGTCAATGGATTTAGCGATAATCTAGTATTGTTCGTCGTAGGCCTCCCGCAAGGATGTGACTCAAATGATGATAACAATGATTTATAAATTATTTTCGAGAATATTTTAACAGTGGCAACATCCACTGTATATATCATGAGCTCAATAATTATTATTTTAGTAAATTTTCTCTGCGAGTTACTTTTAGTTTCTAGTTTAGACGTGGCCCAAAGTGGCAAATATACTATTATAATATCTGGAAGAGTTTGTCAGATTTTTATTTAAAAGCAAATAGGTGGAGAAGAAGAGTAATAAGGTGTTCTGGGGCCTCAGCTATATTAATAATTAAGCCGGTATTCATTAAATATTTTTTTGTCTTTTATTTATATATTACACATATTTACTACCACGGCCATATTTTTGTTTATGCATCAGTATTACCAACACCTCTGAGGTGCTACCGCGTATAAAAAACACAAGCTTGAGCTCGGTTTAAATGCAAATCAAATTAAAATTCAATCGAAATTCGATTAAAACAGTGCCCGTAAGGATATCCTTTTAACTCATACTGCCTTTGTTTTGATTTACGGCCGTAAAAAATGTTTTGGGAACCAATTTTATGACTCAAATTTCGCCAAAGAACTGTTACCCATTATGCAGTCCCTTCATTATAAAACATGAATCATTTTGATTCCGTTCCATAAAAAGTAATCAGGGTGTAACATCTGGGAGACGGATTCTTTTCTTTGTTTTAGCATTTATCCGTCGCTAATTTTAGTTTTCTAAGCACGTCTCAGGACTTAGGATGATAAGAAAGTCCAATATAGGAGTTTAGGGTCGGGTTTTATTGCGCACGGTAATAGGTACCTTTTTACTTATTAAAATTGTTCTACCTGTCCTGTCTCATTGTCTGTGGTCGATGCCACGTAATTTTAATGTATAGTAGACGCAATAGCTATGCCTGTACACTGGAAAGTTCTCGTCGTACCAACTAGAGTAGGTTAGGACGTCTACTCACAAGGTGATCGGATGACATAGTACCTTGAACATGTAATTGAAAATAATTTAACAGATTTTCGTAGGTTAAAAAATATGATGTTATGATTAATTTCTTGCCTTATAAAGTAATTTTTAGATAAGGTTTACTTCTTATGTACATATAAACCATCCCAAACGACCGGGCTGTTACAACTATTGATTTGACAATTATTTAGTTAATTGTCTAATAATTATGCTTTGAGACATTGAAGCCAATGATTATAGGGCAGAATGATATTTGACCTAATATCACAGGATGTGATGCTTGTTTATTACAAGTTCTGTTGCTTCTTTTTAAGAGCAGGCATCATGCTTACCACGAAACGAACAATCTCCATATCTCTATCTCGTAATTTTGGCTAATAAAAAAGTTAAAAGTAATACATCAACCAGAAAAATTGAGTTATCAATTATTATTGGCAAATCGCTAACAGTCTCACCTTACCCAATTTGACGTGGCTTTCCGAGAGAAATGTCTGGCAGATGGGTAAGAAATTTTGCAGATATTTTATTACCTCATAAAGCTAACTAGATTATTTACACTGGAGCTCGTTTATAACCAATATCTCCTTGGCGGAAGCTAATTATTACTTCCTTCCTCAAATTAAATTATCTTTTATGGATTTACTGGATATAAAACGGGACCTTGACTTGACAAAGTTAATAATTTCTCGAGTACGGTTTCTTAGTATCGTTGTATATATTGTTTGGTTTATTTATATATATTTTTTTCAGGTTCAATTCCTTTGAATGCCAGTAATGGGTATAAAAAAGCTTATTAAAGTCAAATGTATAAGTTGCAGCGGCAACGAGTTAAGACTTTATTATGAAGCGATTTTTTTAAGCTCGCTATTATTATTTTTATTGCGATGAATGGCGAGACGAGTATGCCATTCGCCTGATGGCAAGCGATATGACCGGACCGCTCAGGGACATAAGATGTTAAGCCTTGTTATGTCCAGTAGTTACTCTGTCTACAATGTCCTTCAAACCGGAACACATCAGTGCATTTAAACACTGCTGTTTGGCGAAAGAAATAGACATTGCGGTGGTACCTACCCAGGCGGCCTCTCACATATGAGAGACCTACCACTCGTGCAAGTGAATACAGTGAGTATATATAAGAGCACCACCGGTGTAAATTGTATTTACGGGCAACAAGACATCATAAATACGCGAAAATAGTTACAAGAAAATTCAGGACGCAATTATGACTCCCAGGACTAGTTACCCACTCACACCTTTCAATTATGGTGTTTCCTGTGCTTTAATACTTAAGAATTTAGAAGCGAATTTTAAACGTTAATTACTATGACCCCGTTTCACAGAATCTGTAAATTAAAGGCGGCAGGGATTCATTTTTGAATTCATATGGCACAAATTTAAAGAGTTTTCCGTAAAAAATATGCCCAAAAAGGTGAACAGGTGATTGTAATATAGTCTAGATTTATTTTGAAAAACACAGCTCAATTAGCAGACTATATTTTTTTAATACCACGCTGAAGTAGTGTGGTTGTTAGAAAAATGTTTGAGAAGAATGACGTTTGGCATCTGCGGGAAATATTAAGTACCTACGTGCTTTAAAACTTCATAAGCAGGAGTAATAGTAAATAGTAATATGCTGGTAGGCTTGACATACTGCTACTAAACTCGCAACTACGAAATTCATGTATCTATCAAAACCCATAAGTTTACGGTGGATTGACCTTCACATATTGTGAGTTTACGCTTAAGTACAGCAGTAGAGCATGTATAATAATTCAATTTTGATATGAGACTGTAGAGATATAAGATAAATTTTAAATACTTCCAATTGCGTACAAAGAATCAATAAGCAATGGCAGGCAGTCACAACTTATCATATTTAGTTTGTTTTGTTCCGTAATCCACGTTGGCGGTTTCATTGTGCTTTGTCTATACGATGGAAACGAAGCGATGTTCTCAAAATCCCGATAACAACACATCGGTTTCCGTTTTATTTTATTGGTAGGAGCCTGCGTGTATCATCCAACTTTACGATGGACATGCCTCTTTATTTCCTAAAGAAAGTACAGATTGAACCTAAGAATGACTCGTGAAACTTTATGTTGTATGTTTGGTACACTGGCTCATTTTTCATCAATGTTGACATTGTTAACGGATAGCGTAAAAATAGGAATAATAACATCAGTACTATTAATATTTGAAAACAATGTGTTCCAATTGTAAAACGAAAAAAAAATCACAAATAGTATTGTAATTTTTTTAAGCTTAACTTTGCAATTAAAGAACGCTTTATAAAACGATAATTTTATTATATGGTCACTCATATAGAATGTTTATCTTTTAATGTCAAATACATCTTCTTTTCCGACAAAACTGGGTGCAGATTTCTCCTTTGCAGCAAACTAAGTAATGCATAATTTCATGCTCATTTTATGCGGTTTATGTACAATATTGTGGTTCCTGCTATGTGTGCCTCTATTAACATAACGTCACCCCACGAACGAAAACAGGGGGAAGTTTACATGTTATTAAAACATTTCCGATACAGCGTGCGCGATACTGTGACAAAATTGATATATTGTAGCATCTATTACGATGAAAAAGTAGTATTAAAAATGTTGAATAAGTCTTCTTAGAGTTGAGTATTAACATATACATTTTTTGAATGTTTGACGCTTTGAAAATGAGAGGAGGGTTAATAAGACCTTGAAATGCCTATATGTGGCCTGTTACCATATGCATTCTTCTATTAATTCTCCGTGGAGTTGTGCAAGACAATTAAGGGCGCCTTTTTTCCTAAGCTTTTTTTATTTCCCTGTTTCTCTACTTCTACTGAAGTGAAAAACACAGGTACTTGGTCCTAGCATTATCAAACTTATAAAATGTTTTCAGAATACTGCTCTGTATTTCCTTCAATCTAGGATCACTTTAATTGCATTCCCCGTATCTGTCGTTGTAAGCAATTCTTAACAGGTATTTGGTTATTACTAAACTGCAAGATATTGAGATCTTTTCTTGTGAATTTTGCCCTTTAAGGTAAAATTTGATTTTGACCAAATTTATATCAAGTAGTTATTTTTACCAATGAAATACCAATTTTTAACGTCGGATTTTGCTATAAAACTTGCTAAACCAAACAATAAAGTCGATCCAATTAAAAGTCAAAACTGTATTTCTAGTAACCGCTGCAACGGAAACTGTGTTGCCGACCGTACAGCATAATGCAAAATCGGCATACAATAAATTTCCTCACGAAATAGACGTGCGTGCGGGGCGCGCTTGCACAATAATAAATAAATTTTATTGTGACCGTGTGTGCGCCGTACCTTTGTTTCAGTTACTTATTTATTCGTACTACCCTGTTTCAGTTGCATTTCGACAGAGCTTTGTTAAAAAAACGCCAGCTTTTATTACAAAGTTTTATAGTTTGCGCATTTTGTGGCGGTGTCAATGCAGTTTAAATTACAGCATGAATGGGCTCAGTCAGGGTTGTACGGTACTACCTTACAGATTATATACGTCATAAGTTCACAGTCCTGTTTTATTCCGTGAGAGAGACTACCAGACGTCCAATAACTCTTTTCTCCTTTCTTTTTCCCTTCTCCTTACATTTTCAAAAATCGATTTCGCTCTGAATATTCATCAGTATTTTGAGCAGAGCAGAGCATAATATCATCATGAAACCTACTCGTTTATGTGATATTTACCTATATTTAAAATTAAATAGCTACTTCCAAATACTGGTATCCTTTGCAAATTAGCCGCTGATACCAGATCTAATTAGGTCCCTATTATTAATTTCAACTATGCAGGTATTTGGAAACCAATTACGAATGTCAGAGCAAGAATTGTACATTAATTAGGTCAATGGTGGATTACAGCCGTAGCAACGCTACATGGTAGCGAGAGTTGATATTTTATATATTGATTTGGATGAATAACTTCGTGGAACACGACGATGTTAGGTTTCAAAGAAATCAGCATCAGAATTTGTTTCATTCGAAGTATTCTTTTTTTCAACTTTATTAACTTATTTTATTTGTTTTTGCTTGACAATTGTAAAAACAAATATGAGATCCACAAGTATTTGTTTCGGGTCTGTGTGTTGGTTCGACCGAAAGTCTCTTCTGGTTTCTGATATCCACGACACTAAACTCAATCTTGGTGTCGGATCAGAACTATGTATGTGACTGTTGGGTGTATTTATTTATTATTAGTACCATTGACATAGTTGACATATTCAACCTTGGGGGAGGCGTATGTTCAGTAGTGGACTTTCCTGTGGCTGAAGAGAGTATTTACAGGGTTACGTATACAAGTGAGGAAACGATGTTTTCTTTTACCATGCAACATAAAATATATGGAGATGTTCTTTACAGAATACGAAAACTAATTATAGGTGTAGCGATAGATACAGATCTTGTTGAAATATTGCCCTGTCATCGTTTCGTCATGTGCTTTATTTTTAACGACGCGACGCAACTGTCAGCTGGTAAGTCTCTTTAGTTTTAATAGTTCTAACTTTATACTCCAGTTTCCGTCTATTATTTACGGGAATATAAATTTAATGATGTTATACAAATAAGATGATCGAGCAATTATCAAGCTACATGTATGCGGATGTGAATTATAAAAAATACTCAAATCAGTCGTGGAACGTAATCTGATTTTTTTATTATTTCAATTCTTTGATTTACTCAGATTATGGTAATTTAACACTTTAAATTATAATACGTGAATTTATTCATTCAGTTTTGCACAAAGACCATAAGGTCTTTGTGCAAGAATGAATGTGTTTATTACTATGATGAGAAAAATACAAACAAATTTTTTTAGGGCTAAAACAACATACAATTAATATATCGTAACATCGAAATACCAGATCAAAAACAGTTCCAACATCTCCAACCAAATGTATAAATTATGATGATTGATGACGTTCGATTGATTACCTCTGAGACCTATTACGAATTCATGATATAGCCACCGCATTGCTGTCCCGCTACGGCAAATGTCATCAAACGCTGCATTATCAAAGATCTCCTTATTCGCATCTACTAATATCTAAAACTGAAGAGTTTGTTTGTTTGACTGTGCTAATCTCAGAAACAACTAGTTCGAATTAAAAAATATTTCGGTGTTGGCTTATCCATTTATCGTGGTAGGCTATAGGCTATATAAAATTACGTTATGACCAATAAGCACAGAGAGGGGTTTAATAAGAAATCTTGTAAAAACGGTTTTCTTCGTTAAAAAGTGTCTGTTCACGGGCAGAGCCGGGCCTGGCCGCCAGTTTGAAAATATGCAGAGTCTATAATCAGATCGGTTAGAACTACGTCCCCGCCGTTCGTTTATGTGGATTGCATGACTTACTTGGAGTTTACAAGTCCGTGTAATTGCTTTATGGAACTAAAATGGATGGGATACGGCCAACGGCTGAACCGAATCCTTCTTTATGGAGTAGGATTTTTATGTTCATGAGACCTTATTTGCTGTAATGTTTAGTAGGTTTGAAATGGAACAGTACTATACTATACATTTTATGAACTTTTTTATGTTTAAATTAAAATGTAAATTTATATTTTTTGTTGTTGTTTCGAAAATAACGGTAGCAGATTTCAAAGATATCGCAATACTGATAAAAATGTAGGAAACGAAGGAATTTAAAAAATGCTTTTATTCTTTAATTTATAAACAAATTATATAAAGAATATCCTAGTAAAATAACACGAAGCATATTATTTGGAAGCAAAACAATACCTAAACAGGATCCATAAATAACAATTTGTTTTCGACTAATACATTGTAATTGAATAGACCAGTGCCTCTTATAATTAGTAAAACGTCTTATGCAGCGTGCAAAGCCTCGAAAATCACTAATAGTCGTCTTAAACTACCGCACTCTATGGTTTATGTAAATAAATCACTAACTCACATTGTTCGCTGTCACAAATTACAGAGCTCGGGACGCGTATGGGTAAAGTGTTCTGAGACAATCCTTAATAGTAGGTCAGAGACCTTGATAGACGTAGCTGCCGGCAATTTGCAGTAAGGCTTTCTAAATAATGTACCTACATCATACTTACGATGTGTACCAAATTTATTGTTCTGTGATTACGTGTTCCGACGTGGCGGGTTATTAATTTCCGTTTGTGTTTTGACAACGTTGCCCACTAAATAGTAGATAATTCAGCGACTTTATTAATATGTACTTTTGTTTTATATATATGATACTTTGGTTAAGAAATATCGTTCAATTGTGCGGTATGTAAAATTGCAATATTGCCAGTTTGAATAATTTTACTATACGCCCAAATTCTAAAAAGTCTACTTCAATCTGTTACAACAGAAAGCCATATTTTTATAAACGATCTGACTAAAAAATAATCTAATCTCAAAAGCTATACAAATATAATAATTTCGAAAGCTATTATGTTAGTAGGGTGACAAAGTTACACCTTGAGTGAGATAAACGAGTAATTTAAATCTTGCTAATAGTCCTCCTACAAATAGATAATAAAGTTTACTCCTGAGAGTCATTTGTATTGAGCAAGGAAATGTACGTCATAAAAGCTCTTCATTATTTCAACTATAAAGCAGACGCAGTTTCAAATCATTGATAAAGCAACTAGAGAAAATTTCAAAGAGTTTCCTGTAACAAAGTGTTGGTGTGATGTTACATTCCTTGAAAATACCACCATCAAACACTACGTCCTTTCATACACATGAATAAAAGGCATAAAATTAACGTCGCACATTGTAAGCATTGGTTTTGGCGTATTGCACATGACACTTGGCTCGAGTTGAAAATTTGTAATAATTTGTAATTGTAATTGAGACAGGACTGGGCTTGGTGCAGGACATAAAATTTTACGACTGTTGTCATTCGTTGCACTTTACGATATGAGCTAAAATATGCTTTCTTATATTACTAGGAACAAACGTTCCGTTTACAATGAATTATTTATTTGCCAATTCAAAAACGCAAAATTCATTATGCCCATCCGCTTTGTCTGTTAACTGGCCGACTATAAAGTTGCAAGGTGAAACTAAGCGAGGAACTGTAAATCTGTGCATACGACTCATAAATATGGACTAAGGACTTCATTTAACTTTTACGTTGGGCTTTCTTAAAACCTATAATTTTTTACTTTTTAATGACTCAATTTATTGCGAGGAACTAAACGCATACAATGATGCATTCAAACCGAATCCGCAAGTTCATTATAATTTTTATGATTTCATAAAATTTAAACTCGTATGCCTTGAAGTGGGCGTACGCACTAAAACGAAATAATTTATTAAACATAAGATTGCCAACATTTGCACTCGACGTAAAACTGATAAGATAAATTTTGTGATGTCAAATGCAATATTCAAAGGACGGAACTCTCTTTCATACTCACACAGCTACTCCCGAGGCGCACCTAACTAACCGTGATAAGAGTCGAAGAAGGGGATTCAAAAACTTCACAAACTAAGTAACCGACCAACATAGAAAGATCTCTATATCAACCTAAAAGACACCGGAAACGAATAAGAACACGATATCATCCAAAACCCACACGGTCCAGTTTATATTGGTGTCCAAATAAAACAATATTCGTGTCCAGAAATACGCAAACATTAAAACGGAACATGCAAATTAAAAGCCAAAATGTTGCTACCAAGCCAAAATTAAAAACCATTTCGTTCGAATTTCAATTGGCGAACCGAGTGCAATGAAATATAAGTCGTTTGTATCACGTGGAAGCGGCTTCCGAAACCGAAGTGAAATAAAATTGTGGCGATTACAGTAAATGAGGCAAATCGTTGTATGTTAAGTGGCATAAGCACTCACAGCGCACTTTACTTAAGCTCCATATTCAAATACTTTTATCCCACTTACGGTACGCTAATGCACTTTTTCGTTGAGGTAGCCAGTAATAACGTAGTCCATTAGTTGTTTCGACTAAGAAGCCAGTGACGCATTAGTGCTGGGAGTGGAAATATCGATAATTGAATTGAAAGCAAAATAAAAACAAGTTAGTTACTCCCCGCTCACTACTGTTTTATGTTGCAGAAATGCATGCATTATACCAAAGTTGATAAATCTGATGTAGGTACAATCAAGTGGTTGGACAAACAGTAGCCGTCGACGACCACAAACTTTCTCACACCGAAAGGTTTGGAAGTGAAATATTGTGACAACAGTGACATAAGTTTAACATTCAATGTAAACATTGAGTTCTGAGAATCAAAACCATCGACTGGGTAATAGAGTTTACTGAGTAGAAAGCAAATAAAATAACAAACGGGCAAGTAGTGTAGATACTCGTACATTCGCAATGCTACACGAAGGCTAGCTCGTTACCAGCGCCGGGTGTTTTATCCATTCTGTTTCTTTCTTTGTACTTTGCTACTTACGTGGGTTCTTGTGTTTACTTCGGCTCGTATCGAATTTTATATTGAGCTCAATATAGCCTTAAGTGTACTTAGCGTTGCGCCTAGGCCTCTACAATTTATTAACGCATTATGCTGTTACGCTATTTTCAACGTTCTGATTTTTTAATCTACGCTATTTCTTAAACATTTATCTTTACATTAAGGTTCTGTGCGAGTTCGCTTCGGTGATAGTAAGAGACTTAAATGTACTTATCGCAATCTTAATAGCGTGTTTAAATTTTGTATTTAAGTGAGCATAATTAATTTTCCATTACTCTAAGTTACAGCTGGACTTAATTTAATAATGAAAGTCAACGAAGACGCAAATGCAAAAGAAGGTTTTATTTTTGACCGACTTATACGTGTTTGTTATTTAGCGACCCGCCTTCAAAATATTACGTATTTAAGATTTGTTAGCTAGTCAAGTCAATAAGAACATTAATCATTGTGTACTAGCACGATGAAATATAATATATTATTTGTTACTTTGTAGTAGCACTTTGTAGTAGCACTTTGAAGTCGGTTTTTATTTTTTATTAAAAATTATAATAAATCATTACGTAATTTTCTTAGCTAGGTTCATTTTTAAGTAAGTAGTAGTTGCAAGTAGTTTAAATATAATAAGTCCGTACAGTGGAAAAGTCCAACAAACCATGAATTTTTGGCAATCCCAGCTGTCACAACCAGATCCGAGATAGAATAACGATATCACGCGAAATGTATTTACAAGAACATTACATCCTGTTACGTAGTTATCCCTCTTATAATTCTTCCTACCTACTACCGAGGTCACGCTATATCTTATTTGTTTTCCATTTCCTGACCATTTCCTATAGTACATGCCGTTCATAAAGATTTTCCGCGCCATTGATCCTGACCCTCCGTGATAAAATTATTCACAAGTCAGTTATTCCTATTGTTTAGTTTTGAGGTAAACACGTTGTTTGTGGGATTTCTAATTAAATTGCTAATTGTGTTGTATTGTAAACAATGCGGTAAGTAATGTGTGCGGTAATAGGTGATAATAATATTATGGTAAATATGCGATTTAATTACGCGAGATATCTGATGATGTTAGCAAATTGCTGCTTTGCAAATTGTGGATGTAAATTGCTAAATTGACATCGTAACAAATGTATGTTAATGATCTAATATTATGTAAGTAGCATTAGTATACTTAGATCCTAGAAAATGAAGGGCATGCTGGGAAGTAAGATAAAACTTGACTTAATAATGGAAAACAATTTTGAGAAAAAAGATGCGAAAGGTGATTATAATAATGAATCAGATGTAGGTAAATTTAGGTAACTATGAATAGAACACTAATTTATTTCCCGAATGAATCTTTATAACATTTAGTAAAAACAAAAATTAGTCAGCTACCAATTATAGCGATTAGTAACACGAATTTTATTTTGCAAAGCGGATACATTAAGTTTTTATAAAACTCGTATTAGACAGCAGTAAATCTAGGACGGAGGTAGACAGATGATCTCTGAGATATAATATCTATGTTCATTTAATTATACATGTGTATATACTCTCTCACGCTTTAAGGAAGCAGTACAACAACACATCAAACTTTTTAACTTTCTTCGCAGAAGCGAGATCTAGGTTAGTCAAAAATATCGTGACGAGTTTAAGTTATCCTCACTTTGTTTGGTCAAGCATTCTAATAGAAATTCTAATAACTAACGTTATAGTTCAGAGTTACTCCTTCATATAATTAAGAGTATCAGATTACTCCCAGTGATCTCGGTCATCTCGATACCTACACATTTTAGGATTATAAGTCCATTGTGGGTTATTGAAAATGGATGGGGGAAGTGAAACAAAAGCGAGAGGGGAGAAAGAGAAAGGTTTATTGCGTCTCTGCTAATATGACTTACCCAATGATAAGACGTTTTTTTTAGCTTATAGATTTCTGTTTCCAATTCCCATTTTGTTCCCAGAAATGAATTACATCAGCGATTAGCCATCATCTAGTAGGATTTCTTTTTTACTCTTAAAAATAAACTGCATTTTTACTCAGTCTTTTTATTCGGCAGTATTTGTCCAATTGAAAACGACGAAGGAAACAAATTGAATCCCAACTCGTAGTCGAAAAGAAATGCTCAGGTGGATGGGATAGATGCAACTGTATACAAGTATAGAAGTATTAAGGTAGACATTTTTAAAAAAATCGTTATAGCAGCCATTATCACTGACAAACTATTTAAACATAGTATGGATATTGGGCGAAATAACAAAATATCCATTGATTTTTTTCCAACACAAGGTTACGTTCACAATTTGACAAAGCAACACTTGTGAAAACAGAAAAATTTGCATTGTCAATCAATCACGTGGGGTTGTCACGCAAAAACACGCACATTTCATATGCCGTCACGGCCGGGTCGGCAAGTACTGATACCAAATATTTTTGTTTAAATTTGAGACGATAAAAAATACGTGTACGTGGAACAGGGTAGATACGATCTTTTTTTGTATTATTTGCATTATTCTCCCCACTTCAATCTGGTTTCATTTTTTTGACGGATATCGATCTCGCTTCCCATGTGTTTAGTTTGATCAGGATTATAGATAAAAATGTTTTATGGAGTTCTACCAAAATTGTACCACTTGTATATTTTTTCAATGAAACCTGATGTTTTTTTTACAATAAATAACTACATGTTAAATATATTACGAAATATAATAAATTGATATCATTTATATTTTGTATATTTAGCAGAATTTGATCAAAAAGTTATGCAAGTTAATGCACATGCATGTGAATCGCGCTCTTGGTTCGATATCTAACAAACGTTATTTACAGTAACAAAAAATATTCCATGCAATTTTGTTCTTAGGCCAATCCACGAATACCATACGAGATGCTCACCCTACCATGAGTCATACAATAGGCCACATTTAACAGTGTTTTAGCCGCTGTGCAGCCACCGAGCGATACGTTGTTCCGGTGTCACGCTGTCAGCGCGCCGCCTAGCACGCAAAATTTCAATCCAATTTGTTAATGTCCGACGGTAATATACCTGTGTGGGCAAGTTCGAGGCTTGTCTCTTGGTAACGATAGTTGCTTATTTATCAGCGCATTATGTTTTAAAGATTAGTTTTTTTTTTAATTAAACTAATTTTAGGAGTTTATCGCGATTTTAACCAATCATTTAGTAATATTTTTTTATTTTATAATGGCACGTTTGATGTTTCCAACTTTCCACAGCATTATGTCAAAGTGACTAATCAGGTGTTAACAACAGTTTTAAGAACTTGATTAAAAATTAGTACAATGTCTTATCTTGTTGATACTTGCTATCATTGTACGTATTTATACAGGATTTCGTTGAAACAGCTCTGTTCTAGCTTTTGCGTCTCTTCGAATGTCCCCTAGATTACTCATGAGTGGAATCAGCTATTTTCTAAGAAACGTTGTATCTATATTCTTATACAAATTTGATCCATTTACTTGGAAATTAAAGCGATCATTATGTCAATAGTTATTAATGAAAATGTTGCTTCAAAGGTAAATTAAGACTAATGGTGTATGATGTAATATTTACATTTCTCATTCGTTGAGAATAATAATACAATAGTTCGCTGTCCAAACGTAACGATTCAGATGTCAATAAATGTGACAATATTTGTTACTTATTGTATATTTTTCCAATTTCAATGAGACAGGTGATTTTAGGCTGAAAAATCGTGCATGACACTCCTCCGAAACATGTGATATAATTAAATATTATAGATATTAGCGGGGGTTAATAACATAGCGAGGAAGATAAACGGGTGCATTTGCGCGTTACTTACTGCTTTATTAAGTGAAATCTCTCCCCTGCTCTTCTTTCATGGAGGATTGCGAACGAATTTGTTAGATTATACGCTGCATCTGTTAGTAAGTGCAGGATTTTTCATAAGACTTCTGATGACATACTATTTTCTATTGCTATTTCACTCAAGGATGCCGGCCTATTTAATAGCTTTTTCATGTTTTTAATGAAATTAATTTTGCATTGACAATAACCGACGAGCGACTAGCGTTAGACTGACTAGGAATTCAAATGTTACAGGTTTAATTATTTTATTAAATAACAATTGCTTTCGAGATTTTACTCATAAGACTGCAGAGTTTTTGAGAAATACTACAACTGACTACAGAATATCTATCTACTGTCATTTAAAATAATAACAATATTAATACCTGTACATTGCAACTATATTTCATTTACATACCAGGTTCATTCGTAGGTATTATAATAAATTTGTAAGAGATAAAAATCCGGTTTAATCCTCTCTCTCTCTCTCTCTCTCTCTGGTCGGTCCCTCATGTCTGAGGATCGTGGTCAGCATCAGGGTTGCATCTGGAGCGGGTGATCTGCCTCCACCGGTTTCTGTCCAGCGCGTCTCTCATGGTTGTGTAGAATTTTGCGGATGAAGAGGGTTTCATTTGGTCAGTCCATCTTGTTGGTGTACGCCCGCGTGATCTTTTTCCTTTGGTGTTTCCCACTACAATCAATCTTTCCAAATTGTCTTCGCCTCTGCGCATTGTGTGACCAAAATACGAAAGTATCCGTTGCTGGCATATGGTGGACAAGCGACTTTCGACTTGGAGTAGGGACAAAATTGATGCATTAGTGCGCTTCGCGGTCCAAGGAATTCTTAGCATCCGTCTCCAGCACCACATCTCGAATGCGTCAATTCGTTGTCTTTCGCGGGTCAAGATTGTCTAATATCGGTTTTAATCCGGGTTTAATCCTAGGAATCTAAAAATGCTAATGCACTGATCCGAATAAGTATATAATCTATATTAATATGCGCGTAAATATTAGGCCTTATCTTCATTATTATTCGTTTAAAGTTCTTACGTATTCGTATGTTAACTTAAAGGTGAAATATTTTTACTTCAGTTGTGATGTTGAGATAAAACTTTATCAAGGAATATAAATGGCTACTATAGAATGACATGGGCGCAGTTGAGTAATATGTAGGTGTATTATAGAATATAAATACATCTTTAAAGGTTATCTAGCCAGTAACCCTTACTTTGAATCATGAAAACATCGGTGACAATTGTTCATGTTTATTAGCATAAAAATAGACACATAAATGTCCTGTATGTGTAAATAGATTCTATATTATAAGAAAAACCAACAACATGTTATTGTGCAGAATGTAATGTGTTTTAAAGCGACCGCTAATCCATCGTTTATTATGTTCATTAGCATTTTTAAAACGTGTTGTTTTGTATATTAAAACAAAAGACTTGAGGTAAATATTAATATACACAGAGTACAAGCAATATACATACATTAACCATATATGCAGATCATTTAGTAGACTTGATTAGTATCATTATCAATTGATTAAAATAGTCGTTTGATGAAAAGGTCAAACAGTTTGATACAATCACATAAATTGGAAAGATTCATCACATTTTTAAAGCTGATTTAGATTCCATTTCAAACAATATTATTAGTCATTTTAGACAAGAATTTCATTTTGGATTTGTTTTGAAAACATTAAATTACGATGACATAACAACCATACATGCAATAACGAAGTATTCATGGTCATAATATATGTAACTGCTTCACAACGAACATACTTTCTTTTATAATGTCAAGACTAGTAGTAGTCATACGAAATGATATATTTCTGATTTTATTTCTTAGATTGTATAATCAAAATTGGAATAAATTGATAATCGTGAATATATTATCTGTATCTGTATCAGTCCATATACACCCCACTGCAGGGCATGGGCCTACTCTAAAATCGATAGTAACATTGGGATGGGTTAGGCCATACAGTCCTCCACGCTGGCCCAGTGCGGGTTGGCCAACTTTATGTACCATACATTTTTTTACAAATCGCAATCACAATCACTGTCATCATTTAAAAGGCTGGTTAAAGAACACTACCTTTCTCCTTAAACAGATATTAGTGTTATTTCCTCCGTCTGAATAAATTGATAATATATTATAGTATAAGTATTTATATATGTACTTGTATATTTATTTATTTATATTTTTATTTATGTATTTATGAGTCATAATATGTATATTATGTTTGTGTATTTATATGTTGAACTAGTATTAGTTAACTTTATATCTACACTGCCCTCTCTTTTTCCTTCTCTTAAATCCATCCTATGGTTGTCTGTAAGACATTGCCTAGAGCGATAAGACCGCCACTTGTACTTTTATAATTTTTGTAATTTCTGTATATTGTGTTTCATTGTTGTGTACAATAAAGACTTATTATTATTTATTTAAGGCTTTATTGTACACCGGATATACAAAAAAAAAAAAAAAAGGTAGACAATATACATGAAAATAAAGTACAATTGGCGGTCTTATCGCACAAGGCAATTTCTTACAGACAACCATGGGATGGATATAAGAGAAAAGAACGAAAGTTGGGGCAGTGTCAGGTGTACGAATAATAATTAAATAAATAATAAATAAAATGGTATGCAGGTTTCCTTACGATGTTTCCTTCACCGTTATAGTGCGTGGAGATTGACTATCAATACACATATGACTCTGGAAATTCAGATGCGTGTCCTGAGATTTGAAACCGTGACCACCGTGAACATGTTGGCAGCCACGTCTGGTTCGTTACCAACAAGCCACCACGCACTTGGTGAATATATGGATTTTAAAAATTCTGATCGCAATGATTAAGAACTCTTAAAATGGTACAACATCTATTCGTATTCTGTCATCGATCTCCCTCTCTCCTCCATTTAGAAAACTTTAAGCCTATAGATAACTATACCAGAGTTCAAAGAATATTCTTCAGATTTAAAATTTCTTAGCATTGCGCTTTTAAAAGTTGTTGGAATAGGTTTGTTACTCGTAGCAATAGTCTATTAAGCTTTAATCTAGACTTTATATCCGCTTATTAAAAACTTTTTAGCATTCATTGACGTTCAACTATGCATTTTTTAACGAATTCTCGACTATTTGATTGCTAAAGTAATATAAAAAACATCCCGTGTAATGCCGCCATACAAATTGTTTGTATTTGATAGCTATCCATTAATTGGTTACAGAGTCAAAAGCTAAAAGATAAATAAACCTGTTTGAGTTTTATAGCAGTGATATAAATTAGCGTTTGTTTCTCAAATTCAAATTAATCAGACCATAGAAATTTGAATGTATAGAGTTCGGGATAGTTTTTAAGTAGTGTTATTTAGAACTTAGAAATACCAAGTCAGTTATGGACCGTGAGGTCATATAAACGACGCCCAAGTCAAGGAGAATATTTTCAATTCGAAGACGTGAGTTGTTCGAGATTTGATAATTTATCGAAAAGCTCGACATTAGGCAAGATAGCTACTAAGGAAAATTTACAAGCAAGGTGTAAAAAGTGTAGAATCATAATATTGTGCAAGAGTTAAATGACCAAAGTTGTTCTGCGTTATTCGGAAACCGACGTATAGAAATCCGGGAAACTAACGTTAATAATATTCAAGTTAATTAATAGAAGGTAAACAAGAGAGATATAAACGTTACGACTTTTTAAAATTACCTATAATACAAGAAAGTACACTATTTAAGGAATACTTTTGATATATACAAAAATGAATATAAAAATATTACAAACATCAAAGATTATAATGAAAGCAAACAACGTGGTAACGACAGTACTATAGAAGGCGCATTTATACATTCAAAAGGCCGACATGTTTAGAATCATTGTCGTAAAGTCATATAAAGCAGTAATAAAAACGATGCAGCCCGAACAAACAACTTTTCAACAATTTACGAGTTCCGACAATAAAAATGTCTTTTAACTAACGAGTTAAAAGTTACGTAATGAGCAATATTTATGTTCATTTTATGCATGAGCAAATATGCTTGGGTCGTTTTAATTACCTAGATATGGGTAGTTAAACAGTCATAACATATGACTTTTGTTATTTGTGATAATGCTTGTCTTCTGCTCCGTCTTTCGGAAGTATTTTAGTTGGTGTAAATTATGTCCGTTGTGTCGTACTTGTGAAATGACAAATTGAAATTAATTATGCTAAAGGTCTATCTTTATGAATGCCTGGTGATATTGTTATTGTTTTCTTTATATTAGAATTTTAGTCGTAAATAATAATAAGCATTCAATATTCCCAGGCACACCGTAACATAAATCTCGAGCTTAGAAGTGCAATTTAATGCAACCTAGAAACAATTAAATATCGCTAATAAAACTTTACATAAACTACTCATGAACTAGACACTAAAGGACAGATTCGAGATAGTTGTATAAGAAAAACTTAGAATGTGATGCAACCACCTGCATTATGAACCCCTTAAAAACTATGCCTGACCTTAGAAAGTATTATTTATTGACATATTCGTTAGAGACCTATAAATAACATTCAACGTATACACTATACCGTTTTTAAATCATAAAAACGAAACTCATTTCTAACGTCTGGGGTATTAACTGGTTCTTTAATACTGACCGCCATGGTAACTCTCAGTTTACCTCTTCCAGCGGTAATTATGAAGTCAATCATTACAAATACGTTTCGGATAGGTGTAGTTTAATTGGAAATAGGTGTTAAAAATTACTTCATATTAAAAACTGCATTTTGATGTACGGTAATTTAAAGTTTTGTGGAATGAGACGGGTTAAGAACAAGCCCTCTCTTCCCCTAATTACGAAAGACCGCTAAAACACTACATGGGGTTACTGTGCGACCATCTGCTAAGTGATACAAAAGAGCACTGTTATCTATAAAAACATAATATAAGGGCTATTAAGTGAATACTTCGAACGTGGATGATAACATCCAACAACTCTTTCCACTATCATTTTCGGATGTCAGTAGTACCAACTCAAGAATTGGTATTGCCAATTCCAAGACCGTGATGTAATTTAATGCAAGGCCCTTAATTTAATATATCAAATAAATATTACCACTAGATGTAAATTAATCAGATTTCAGAATATTCGCATCACAGGAAAATATTTCATTACTATTCCTAGACATGCAATATTTATAAACACGGTTGTGAACAGTGGCTGATGGAAATTTTCAAGGTCATCTTTTGTCATTTCTTTGCGAATATTTAAATTAGTTTTAATATAATTTAAAAAAGTATTTGTAATAATTTCAAAATCTGTTGTGCTGCATAGTAACAAAACGCACAAAGTCTAAAATTATTTAAGAACCACAATACTTCCACAACAATGCATCAATTCAAACGCATTTAATCTTAAACGACTAGTAAAAACTTTATTTATTAGCGCAAAAAAACTCTTTGTGTATACAAACCAGTTTGACGCTTAAAGTAGCAAATTGCTTTTTGGAAAATAGATCGTCGAATCGTAAATCTATCTAAAAGTAATTACTTAGGTGACCTGACTCAAACAGCACCGTCTTATAAATGACGCATGTCACCAAGTTTTTTGCCCCTTTTACAACAGAAACTTATCGGGAAGAAAAATGAAAATAAATGAGAAGCGTAGAGCGGGTAAGATAATAGTAATTAGATGTAATAGATGGTGGTAGCCGGGGGCTTTTTTCTTCAATTGCATGATCTAGGCATCGTGTGGTGAGTGAGTAGTAAAGCGGTTGCATCTGCTGAATTATTTTAATTTGTATTTACACTATAATGGGTCTTTTTTGCTATGTCATTTATTTAATTCATAACTTGCATTAGTCATGTCATCTGTTCTAGTGACATTACAATTAAAGGGTCTACCTTCAAGGAATAATAAACTACGGATTTTTTTATTTCTTTTATTATATGTAGTTTCTCGGCATAATAATTGTACACAATGACTATATTTCAACGTTATGTAATCAATCGTTTTGCAGGTAATTTATTCGTATCGCAATTACGAAATTTGATACCGAATGTCTTAGGATGTTTTGATATTTTCATTGGTCTAATATGCAATCATAGCGCTTCGGAATTCCCGTTAGAATAAAAAAGGGGCCACATTATATTAATTGCGCTACTGAGATTAAATTACGTTGAATGCATTTTTATTTTTTAACCGACTTCAGAGGAGGTTATCGATTCGTTAGGTTTTTTTTCTTATGTATGTTTAATAACTGTAATACACATTAGGTGTGTTCAAATGGAGGTCCAGCCTTTAAAAGGATTTGTCGACTATCTTTATCGCACACTTGTTTTGTAACAGTCTTCAATTAATTAATTCTAAGATTTGTTGACATTCATAACAAAACCAGCTATATGCGATAATCGATTCCTAACTGCACTGTCATCTAAGCCGTCGTACCGATTATCCCTATCCATTGCACCTAACTGACTGTAGAGATAGCACGTCCATCAAATTATATGATAATCGTCGATGGTTAATTCCATTACGTGTAATCTTAGACTCACCACCGTAAACCACTTATATCCTGCGCATTACTCACGCAATGATATAAATATCCGGCAACCTTCGTGACGTCATTTGTTTTGTAAAGTTTTGTAAATTAGTATGTCTGATATAAATTGTGTTGAAAAATTAATGACATTGATTGAAATTTAATGTACAGAGTATCGAATATTGCATCAGCAGTTCCTATATGAAAATTTTTTCAACATTATCCTACATAGATATTTTAAGTACAGATCTTTATTTTATCATGTTTCAACCAACCTGTAAAAGTGAGTATCCATTCTAGACATATTCACTTAAAAATAATATTTCATTACAATATTTTAACAACCTCTACCAATCTACATAACCAAGCTTTTGTTATTGGCTTGCAAATAGCCCAATACGGGTCACGGAATAAAATAATTGCTTACCTACGTATTGTCTCCTCACAATGATTATGGCAAACGTATGATAAAAAAAATGCCACTGACCTGCAGACCACATTTGGTCAATCTTCACAGTGTGCAGCCGGGTTCTCCGAAGGCAGGCGCCTTTAGCAAGATCTTATAGCACATCACTAAGAAAGTCTGTAACAGCTTACAAGTAATTATTTAAACATAAATTTAAAATTCATATACTACACTTGCTACTGGTATGTTAATAGTCATACATTGATCATTTACTAATTATATGCCCAAAGTTCATCTATAGACACAATGATATTATGAAACACAAAATATTTTTGTTCAGTTATTGAGCTGACTTCAACATTACATTGTAAAAGTTTTTATATTTTTCTTCTACCCCCAACTTAAGTAAGGGTAAGTATGTAAAAATACTTTGCTAGGTACATACGCTTTGAATCGCCGAGTTTTTGATTTCGAGTCCCAGTTCTGGCAATCTAGATGGTATAAAATTTCGTGTTTGAAAAATACCAGCCGACCGAAGCTAGTATTTGTACCTGTCATAGTGATATGCTCGCCCATCGTCACGTATTGGGATGGAAACAAGTGCGATCATGATCACGATCACGATGTGAATGACACTAGTGACACCTCTGCTTGCCCCAACAAGCATGAGTTTATGTATGTATGTGCAAAATTTGTCATATAATTACACAAACTGCCTATCTAAAGTTACCCTTGTGGTAATCCATCGGCTAGGAAATTGTGGTTTGCGGGCTGATAAATTTACATAGCTTACCTGTTTTGAGATCTAATCTAGGACCACACAACAAATAATCCAACTAAACCATAAAGGTATCATAGAATTAAAATGCCAAACTGTTCACGTACCGTCCTCCCTTGACATTGATTAAGTAGAAATAACTTTTTAAAAGATTAAAAAACGCCGTTCGATTGCACAACAAACAGCCATTAATCCAACTTAGACACTAATAACGTAGCCTGCAGATTAATCGTCCAGCCGCTAGTAATAGAATATTCAGTCACACACGCAACCTGCGAGTTATTATAAAATTGAAGCACACTTTGATAAATTAGCCCTATCCGTCACGATTGGTCACGGAAGTGTGGTAGTTACTGCCTGTGCCTTGAGCTCATTGTACACTTGTTGCGTTAACGCTGCGTTGTTTTGTTAACGCTTTTGTATAAATAGTGACTTGTATTCTGAGTTGGTAGAAAAGTATTTGTTTGGCTATAACAAAAAAAAAGAAGAGATGTGCAAGTATTTTAGAGTCAGACATTGTGTGACGTTATAATATTGGATTAGTATCAGCCCATATACGTCTCAGTGCTGGGCACAGGCCTAATCTACAATCTAGAGAATCGACTGAGAGTGGTTAGGCCAAATAGTCCACCACGCTGGCCTAGTGCGGGTTGGCGGACTTACATACCGTAGAAATTCTTTAAATTCGCTACGGTATGCAGGTTTCCTCAAAATGTTTTCACTCACCGTTAAAGTGTGTGGTGATTGACTAGCAATATACTGAATATACCCATAACCCCGAAAAGTCAGAGGTGTGCCCTGGGATTTGAACCCGCGATCACCGTGAACATGTAGGCAGCCGCGTCTGGTCCGTTACCAACAGGCCACCACGCACTGACATTATAATATGCAGGAGATATATACAGAAAATGTTTAATAAAAAAAATTAAGAGTTGGATATATTTTGTCAGATTTAGTTTTGCTAGTACATCTATATATTAAGAACTAATTGACCTCTTATCATCATGCCACCCTGTAACGTATTCAGTAAAAACGAATTTAATTATTTATAACTTTCAACGTGTTAATTTTGTCCTAGTAATGGTATAACATAAATTTATACACGTAAAATTGTTAATAAAATACAGTTAAAACAACCAATTTAATATTATTATATAACTAATATCTTACACATATCACCAACACGATTCATGTCTGCCTCAAGTTTCCTGTGTTCCATCACATCTGGTGCTTCGTCGCACCTCTTACGCTCAAATACTGGAACGCAACTTAAATATAACTTGCGCTTAACTACGTTAATTCCGATTAAATGTACTGGCTATGTGAGCCGTGCGCTGTTAAGAGCAACTTATTATTTGAATGTCGTTCCAGTATTCGGGCGTTAGGCAACGAAATCTAAATTTTAAAAAGTGATATGAATTAGTAATTATTACTGACATCTGACTTATATGTTTTTCTAAAGTAAAACACAATGACGGGTCTCAAGAAGTTGCTTTTAAATTAAGACGAATTTTAGTTTCTATTAGACGTGCAAAAACCAACATAGCAATGTTTTTTTTAAATAATTCAACTCACATAATACCGCATCGAATATCATAATATATACGCGTACATTAACGAATAATCTATAATAAATTAAATTTAAAAAATCACATGACTTTTTCTTTAGACCTGTCGATTTATTGCATAAACTGGGTATTTATCTCGCTAATGCCACTGAGTCAGGTTTAACGTTCTTATTTCAGTAGCGTAATAAAACCAGAGTTTAACGGTCTAGTAAAACTCACAATGAGATAAAAAGCTTCGAGTTTATTCAAAACCGGCTAGTTGTTTGCATGTCGCACAATACCAACGCGCGATAATTCGGGGAATGTAAATACACCCTTACGGCGTGACATAATGTAAGTATTATCAAGGGTTACCGTAATGAAGCTAATGACTCATTATATTTCATTGTGCTATTCCGGAATTACGCTCTGATATGCTCATTGTAACGTGAGACTTGTTAAGTGAACTATTTTGATCAACTTGATAATTCTTTGAACCAGACTCGAACAATGCCGGCAAACATGTTAGGGGCCGCTCTTTTGTCGTACCGTCTCATGCACTCCAACCGATACCATCCACATTCCAAAAAAACGTATCTACTTCGACTAATTTAATTTAAACCTTTATTCGAATAAAGATTATATCAACGAGAAATTTCAATTGAGTTATTTCCATCTTGATTTGAAGCGCCGATGTCTCACGATTGAAAATTATAATTCCGTAATTATTAAAGTACACCTACGTGCGATAAACAACGGTTTAATGTCGTTACCCGAGGGATCAGTATAGAAATGAGCTCTAAATATGTGGAAGTGTAAAAAATGATACAAATCCAGACCCATAAAGCTATTAAAAAATAAATTTTATTGAGTGTCGACATCGTTAAGACTACAATTTATATAAAACATCTGACACGTTGACAGCGCTTATTTAAAATGTCTCTGTTACAAATTAACATTAGACACCGGAGATTTCTTCGGTCCCCTAGAGCTGTAAAAATGATGGAAGATATAATAAAAAATCCTCCACCAATTCGGCTGAGGTTACAACAAATTATTTTTAGATTTTATTTTGATTTGGGTTTTAATGTTTTTGTCACTCCAATGTGATCAATGCAAACAGATGACGATACAGATGGTTACCGATTATTTCTAACGTTTATGAACTTTGACTATTAAAAAGTAAACGTAGGATCTGAATAATAAAATATCCAGCTGCAATACCATCTCAAAAGTAAAATGCTTTATTGAGCGAATCGAAACAACCATATCAAGCGAATATTATTTCTAGTCGTGATAAACAAATCCTATTGAATTAAGCAAGATACTAGGATGGATAAGATGAAGGAAATCTACGAGAAAAGCATATTCACGACATAGGATGTCGAGGCAGCTCTTCACTAAATGGATTAGTGATCTGATAAAGACGCGAGGCGCTGTTGGGTGAAACGGCAACAAGACCGCAGGCGGTGGAAATTTATAAGCACGACCTCTCTTTGCCAGTAAGTATCTTTTAAAAGCAGCAACCTTTCAACATATTTCAAGCTTCTTCACAAATAAGCAAGTCTTAATTATGTCGGCTAAGTCGAAACATCGATGTTTGTTTATCACTCGCCGATACGTAACGGTCGATTTAATTTGAATGAGAGTTTGAACGGCTGTTGATTTCGTTCCGGATCGTTGTATCTCACACTTTTTATCACTTTATAAAAGTAAACGTTGGTAAAAAATCGTTTATTTTAAAAATGTTTTTTGCTAATTTTAATGATGTTGCAAAAACAAGTAGAGCCGAGGAATTTAGAAATCCACAGCTAGGTAGTCAATAGTTAGAGTGACGCAACAAACAAGATGAAATACCGAATATTGAAGATTTAATAGAAAACATTTAAAAAGACACACTTTAAGATTTAGTCCTAAAACTAAAAGTCTTAGCGTAGGACAATATCAGAACAAAACCTTATAAGTCACAAAACCGTGTAATCTTTCAGACGAGAAATTACATTCCGCACACCACATTTTCACTTTTAAAAAATTGCTTCAGAAAGGAGTTTCAAATGACGGAAGGTATCACCGAAACTCGCATGACACCCGTGCATATGGTGCCTTAATGGTTTCCTGTTTCCTCGACCCGAACACAATGGTGCCCCAGACGAAATTATATTTTATATATACGCGTTTTTAGGGAAAATAATAGCGCACGGAGGCGTTAAATTTAGATAGCACGATGCTCTTTAATATAGTGGTGTGTTGCCTGAGGAAATTGCTAAATATTTACACGCAATCTGCCCTCACGCTGATAGTAGTTTCGCATTTTGATAGGATGTTTTTTGTAATCTTGGTAAGTTAAAATATGCTTTCATATCTTAAAGTATAAATTACATCGGTATTTCTCATACTATAATTTTATTGGTAGAGTGGCAGAATATGTGTAGAGGAATGTAATAATACATTTGATTTCCGAGTCAGGAAACTCACATTGCTATAATTGTGCAGTTTGAAGAATACAGTTTCCAAGGATTTGAAATTTTTATAATTGCAACGTTGATGTTAATACTAGACTAATAAAAATATATTTTCAAATATTTCTACAACGTGGATCATCATTAAAGGGAACAGGGAAATTTCAATACAATTTTATGGTTAAGCAAGATAGTATCTACCTAATTCCTTTTTTATCCATAGCTTGTCTAGTCTATTGTTTTATGAAATACTTGTAGACAAGCAACTTTCGACAACAACAGCCAACGCGACGGTCGATGGACGTCGCACAACAGTATTCATTGTGGTTAGAAATGCTTTTACCTCATTATCAGCTCGGAGTCAGGAATTTGTGCCCGATATGGCGATAGGCTCACCCCCTATGGCCCCCTGTGGGGGTCCTGGTGGCACCTCTGGCTACCCCTTCTGGGATAAAAGCGTGAGTTTGTGTATGAATGTAGAAATGCTTTAAATACCTAAGTCATTTCTTTATAATACATGCACGACAAAATGATTAAAATGCACCTGTGATGGTAAGTGTATTGCAATCTAAACAGAGTCAGAGTCAGTAATCCACAGCCGAGACTTGTAGTAGACATCTCTTTGGTAGACACAGTTATGGCGGCCCGCTCAAAACCGGAATTATAATATTTATTAGGAATAACATATTTTATATTTATGGCTAGTAGGTACTTAAATATATCATTTTTATTCTAAACCGTATTGTTATAGTTCAACCTAAAGATGTCGTCATATCGAAGCTAAAATGCCTTCATGCACACCCATAAACCCACGTCATTAAAGCCAACAGAACCATTTCCTAAAAAGTATAAAAATAAACCCAATACATATTTAATGGTAAAGGATTTGGAGCTCGGAAATGAGGGTCAAATCACGAATAATGCTTCAAAAGTGACCCAATAATGGAAAACAGTACGAAATTGAGACACAATACCAAATTCAAATGAGGGATCGCACGTAACGAATGGCCAACATCCGTCCCCTCACGACGGGCATTTGTTACTCTGTGGGGGTCAGCATGGAAGCACGTTCCCAACATTCTTTCCGAAATAACGCCCCGTCGCATGTGTTTCTACTGACGGCGACGATTAATCACTTCACACTTACGATTCGTATAGACGCATTTTTTTGTTAGGTTACAGTATCGTGGAGGTTCGGGTATTGGTGTCAAATTCCAAATTCAAATCTATAAAAAAATAGAATCAATTCCTGTATCAAATATTGAATATAATTTGTAACATTTGTTTTGTGGAAATAATAATTTATGGAACTTTCGAATAAAGTATTGAATTTGGGAGCATACATGTGTACATTTGTTTATGTTACATTATCTTTCATAAAATTTGTCACTTAAACAGCGAATTTTTTATTTAAATGCAGTACAGAAACTGCAGTTGACCAACTTCATATTGCTTCGTCTAAAACGCTTCCCGTGTAAAACTTTTCAATACTTCACGCCAGAAACTTTTAAACCATATTTTCAGGACGTGACCTCAGAAACTGTTCCAAGATAATAGAGTACATTATACCTCCCCAACTTGATATATATTTTTCTTTTTTAATTTCTCTTCAACCTGTTACCTTGTAACCTCAGTGGTCACGTCCAACGCAGCTGCGGGCTTTAGTTACGCCGTCCAAATTGAGCATTGTTCCGCTTACCTTAACCTACGGCTTCAGTACTTGTTAAACTCCTTCGTTTAAATTTATAGGTCTACCTTCACAACTCAAGAAATACAAAAATGCAAGAGAGTTTATAATTTCAAATTTATGACAAAATAAAAGAACAAAATAATTCACTAATGACTGAAATATTTCTGATAAATTTGATAAGGATGCAAAACACCAAAAAGGATGGCAAAAGAATGCAAAAAAAGAAAAGAGCTCCGTTCCTAAAAGGAACATCGCCTGGGAAGGAATTCCTCACGGCGACTTCTTATATCAACATTTAAAAATACAGAAGGATTAGTAGTTCCGCACGGTAGCACCATTAATCTCGACAATGGACTTTAACCCGTCCAACAATATCATCATCTCAAAATAACATTTGAGAAATTGCTCCCAGAGGAATAATTTCAACGTTTCCGGTTGAAACAAAAAAATGGTATCGAAAAAATCTAATTCAATTATAATTGAAATAATGACTGGAGGTGATTTTAAAGAAAAAGTGAGAATATCCGTATCACCGCAAGTAATGACGGCAACGTACGATCAACCGAATCATCGGGCGCCGCTGTGTCATTACAATAAAAAAACCTAATTCCCCGCCAAATGGTAACCCAAAAAAACCTTTCAACATTTTTCGGACGACACAAAATGACAAAGATTTTGCGTTATAAAGTAGCATTTTATCGAAGGACGGCCTCTAAACGAACACGGCAGACCGATTGCTACCTTAAAGATAACAATAATTAGCGGTAATGACCGCGTCGCCGTGGACCCGGTCGGTTTTTTTAAGTGCAGTGGGCGGCACGAAGCCGCGATCGGAAGATAGTGCGTCCATCAAATCATATGATAATCGGGCTCGGTTAATTCCATTACCAATAATAAATGCACGCATTAAATTAGACCTGTCGGATGAGTCGACGGAGCGCGGCTTCGCCATCGCTCCCATCACTCGGATTATGATATGAATAATTTATTAGTAAAAAATAAAGGAACGCCAGCTTATTATTGTTTTGAAGTTGAAACGTCCAGCGAGATATGTCGCCGATCGCGATCGTAGACGCGATTATGTCTGTAATCGAAAATAAAAATAATTACGAGCTCATAATGTCACATTTGACGATGCTTATTGAACGTGACATAAATATCAATTCGCTTTTATTGCGGTGTAGCCGAGTTGTTAACCACATTCATTGTGCTATTACAAAAAATGCAGCGCTCATTATATTTCCAGAGTATTTTTCAAAAACACGTTCATAGCTGTACGGATAATTCAGACGGAGACAAAGAGCTGCATTGTTAGCAGCTGTCGCGCTTAAAAGAACATAATTCATAAGATATTTTGTTTCAAGTCATGTCACGGATTTTTCTTGTTTTGCTGGAGACAACAGCCCTTAATATTAACATGATAGCACTGAAGGTACATAAACATCGATTATATTATTTATCACTAATATAAATTCACAAATCAAAAGCCTGTCTAATATTCGTCTTAGTAGGCGTAAAATAATGGTTTTCGTATCGTCGATATCCACACGCTATAGTAACCACGTTTTTCCAACAAATGGTTCGTCAACTCATTTGCAAAATCTGGATTGAAGTACGACTGGAAAAAATTGTGCAATAAAAATTTAATGATCCATTTGCGAGCGCATAATGAGTACAATCAGTTAGGTCAGGTAATGGTAAGCGCGGTCGACGTGTGGGGAGGAAGGTAAATGAAAATGAAAATCTTCATTATCGTCAATTGTTATGTGTAAAGGATCCTTAAATAAATTACAGCAATTTTGAGTTTTAGAATCTTCTACTTTTTTAGGCACAGGAATTCCACTGTTGAAAATAGGCCTCTCTAAAATATAGCACTGGGTTGACCATCTAAATACGTAAAACATAAAGTGTCGTCTTTATGCGAATTCCATATATTGATGCCATAAGATAAGACACAAAACTATACTTTTAGTTTTAACTATACCTTTAGTTTTGTGTTTTGTGTATGGGTAGAAAATTATAGAATCAAGAATAATTATCTATGCTAGCGTTATTTAACTGATACAGGTCAAAATCGTTGTTAATGATAATCAAACATCTCTATATCAGCCCATATATGTCCCACTGCAGGGCACGGGCCTACTCTACAATCGAGAGAATCGATTGAGAGTGGTCAAACATACGTGCTGAAATATAACAGTCTTACTAAAATAGACCTTGCGTAAAGGATAAATATTACAAATACAAACGACTATTTAACTCAGTATAAACTTGTGAAAACGACATAAACGTAATATGTACAATGAAGTCCCATTTCAGTAATGGTTTCGTACGATTTTAATTAATATTCTAATTTTATCGGATCATGTTTGCAAATCAACATTTTTTTATTGAGAAATATTCTAATTATTAATGAACTGCTGCATAAATACGGACCAACGTGTTTTGATTAACGATTGTCCATTCATATCCAATCAAATCTATATTGACAGTTTTTGCGTAACTCCAAACACAACTTTTGTATTTAATTAAGAACAGAAAATCAATTATTAATCAAGAACTTATTTGAATATCGTGACAAAAAGTACGGTATTCGTTATGCAGATAAAAAATATGTCAAAATAAATAATTGTTTATGATGTCAGAAGCTTGACTTCTAACAGCTGAATCACCGTGATGGCTTTAATAAAAGATACTCAGCGCGCTTGTAAGAATTCAAAATTCTTCAAAGTTAATAATGCTATTCCTATTTTATTGTTATGTTAATATAATCCATTTTTAAATATTTAAAGTAAAATAGTGATTTTTTTCATATTATATATTACAATAATTGAAAAAATATAATATTTTATGAAGCCAACAAAAAGGCTCTGGCGGACAATGACGGTATAAGAATCGAGAAAATTTGATACATAGTAAAATGTAAAACAAATGACAAGCAGCAGCGACATCAGCACAAAGCGCTATGCCTTCTGATCGCTAACCCATCTGACAAGTATGGCGAGTTTTGGCAAAAACCAATTTGGACTTGAAATATTCGGGAAATGCCTATATTAAGCAGTGGACTCCATACGGCTAAAGATGATGACGATAAAATTAAATAATTGACAAGACTGCAAGCATCGTGAAAAATCCCCATTCATTAACCGATGTCTTAGAAACTAGGTCAGCATTAGTATTAACATATCTCACAGGTGAGGTTGTGTACATCATAGCCTGAGTACTGACTAATGAATTCTCGCTAGTCATTACAAAGGCTAATTAGACCTCGGGCCGCAAACAGTCCCCTGTCAGGCAAGTGTAGTCCACAGATAACAGGGAAGAAGACACGACGTCGAGTCTAGCTTAAGCTTTGTTCTGGTTACCTTGTCTTTATTGGAAAAGTTATATTGTCTGTTTTGCTGGCTAATTTGTTACGTTTGAGGTAATATGACAATCTGGTTTGTTTTATGTTTGCTCTGCTTAGTTTTACTCCAATTTACAAGAGTTGTTTTGCAGCATTGTTGTTGAAGATTGTGTTGAAATTGGGTATTGAAGTTAGCGGTACTTTATTAAATTGGAGAAGGAGACCCATTTCCTCTTACTGATCTTTCAAGGCCAATATTGCACCCGTGTTAAGAAAAAAATGGCTGGTCATTACACACAGTGGTCACTATTAATTATATAAACAATTATTATATAAAACTCAAGACTGTGATTGCTGTTTAGACAGATATGTGGATGAGGATTTTGGGTGAAAATATAAGAAGTCATCCAAATGTCAAACCGAAGGTCATGGTCGCAACTTTAATTCATGATCAGTAGAACTCAGAAAAACTAGATGCATGGAAAAGGACCAGTCTGTCGCTTTTCATCATCACCGCTATCTTCGTCCACGGAAGGGCCAGTAGTTAGCAGATCTCCCCCAAAGTTTTTTGCAGCCACTTGTTAGAAGCTGCATGCATCACACCTTGATAATAATATTAAGAGGTATCGTGCTAATATTCCACGACTACACCAACTATACAAGGTCGTCTAGTAAGATTCACAACATAAAAACAAGCTCAATATGCAATTAACTTATTCTGTTTTTGTATTATAATATTCTCTCGGTATTTATTAATCGCACAATCAAAAAGTCTGGTAGCTGTATCGCATTAATTCATTTTGAGTTCACATTGCACGGACTTGTTTATTTTTCTTTGTGACATTCTGAAATGATTAATGTTATAAATGCTTCACAAAATAACACGCTAAAATTAATCTGTATTATTTATGTGGCACGAAAATTCGAAGTTGATGCTCTCGCGTTTATCAAGATTTAATTCGATAATTTAGGTATTGGTGAATTGAATTGACGTTTAAGTAAGCTGATACTTTAGGACATGATGTTTCTGTCTTTTTAGATCGGAGATAATTACCAAGAAGGACTTATCATTTACATCATCATAATGCATTATGGAGCTGCCCATGACAAGTGGATCGTTAACTTGAATGTCAACAAGGCCTAAATGGGTGTAATCAAATTAGCACAGCGATTCGTATATATCCAATTTCTTCACATCGATCATCGTAAGCTATCAGGGTCAACCAGGCATACGATCCGTCTATCAGATATTTTTATTTCTTGAAAGCATAGTAGTTGTTAGTTCTCTACATTAAATGATGAATCAAAAATGATTTTGTGTAAATTTTTATACAAACCCTCGCCAACATTACAAGTCATCCAAATTTTTCAATTTCAATTCCATTGCATTCATTTTTTTTCCTTTATTCTAAGTTATAACTTAGTTTCACAGTTTTTTTTTGTAGCCTTATTTTTGCGAATCACTGGGCACTTAAAAGCAAACTAGTTTTTCGCAGTTAATAAAGTGCGCCGCCTGCAAATAATGTTGCATTAGCTCAAAAAAAATTGCAGATTCACGAGTATTCAGCAAAAACGAGTTATTTTCAATATGTGACATCGAATAGTTTTAGTATCCACTTACGAAGATAAGTGATTTTAGAAATATATGATATTACAAGCTGTGCAAATCTATCAGAAATATATTGATGTGCCTCGCTTAGCATTTTTCAATAGTATTACCAAATTAAAGCATTTTTATAAAACTAATTTTATAAGTCGATCTACAAAACGTGCAAAATTCTCCCATGCAAAAAAATCCAAACTAATGAGTCAAAAGCGTTAAAGGGTAAAAACGAGTTTGGCGAAAAAAATAACAATACAAAACAAGAGAACAGGAACGTAATTAGAGGACAAACTGTTGTTGTTTCAACTTAGCCTCGCGTATCTAAATATAAGAGGTAAGGGAACAAGGTGAGTTAGCGAGCCTTTAAGTCAGCACTTAATTTATGGTCAATTAACCTGGTGTTAAAGTTAAATAAGGTGACATTTAGATAGCTTCGGCTTAACGGAGTGCCGCTGCTATGAACCCAAAAAGAAAATTCCGAACTGGTCGAATGTTTGAATGTTGCTTCTGTTCACGCCTTTTATTGTCGATTTGCGAGGCTTGATAACGATGTGTATAGTAAAATTGTAACAACTATAGAGGTACTTGATTTTAAGGTTAGTGCTTTGTCATAATATGTAATGCAATATTATGAGAACCTTTATAGTTTAGTAATATTTCTTATTTTGTTTTGTTACAACTTAAACCAAATAAGGATAAAGAAAAATCTTATATTTAGTACACGTGCTATAAAGGCGCTTCAATACCTTGTACAAATATACTTAAAATTTTAAATCTATAATAAAATATAATCTATAAAAGTATCTGTGAAACATAAAAAGAGAGAAATCGTTATGTCCTTTTCCAGATCACGGCTTCGATGAAGACTACTTGTGACAAAAACATCAACCGGTATAACAGATTAATCTTTGATTCCCATAATGATAACAAACAAAAGATAGAACAAGCGGATTTCCATAGTGCGTAATGCATTCACAAACCAGTTTGAGAGTATTAATATCGAAAGTAAATGGTATGGGATGGATTTAGATGGTATTCTCGCACTAGTATTACTTATGTTATTTCGGACTTTCAATTATAAGGAGGTAAACTAAGGACCATATTTCACTAGTTGGCACAGCAAACATAACTGAATTTTACAAAAACTGATCATAAATTATTGTCATACAGGTTAATTAGGAATATTAATGTAAGTATTTCAATGATTAAGTAGTATTGTTTCTCCTACAAACGAATGAGATTGATATAATTATAAACATCAAAAGGACTTCGATCGCTAAAATCATCTAGAATATCAAAATAGCCACTAATGTTTTGTTCTTCAACATTCTCTTCAATCGCTTAAACACCCACATCGAGAACCTCAAGAAACGTGTACTGTTTATTATCAAGCACAATTTCAATAATCGCAAATTGCTCTCATTACAGTCACTACGATTTATCACTCACAAAACGATACGGTTACTGTCCGATTCAACTTCCCTCTGGATCTATCAAGAACGATAAATATCACAGAGACATTACATCGTTATATGGCTGTTATACTTGTTGCGCAGCGTTAACAATCTCTCCGTCGGATCTAGATGCCGTAGATAGTTTGGATAACGTCGATCAACGTGCAAGATTACCTGAGAATTAATTAACTGTCCTATGTGAAACTACCACTATAACACCTTAAGACCTATTAGAAAGTTGTCTTGGTATTAGAAACGGGCCATTGTTTGTGTATACTGGCTTACGTTTTGGTTTAATTTCTCCAGTAAGGAATTGGCATTGTTTAGATAATCAATTCCTTTATTGGTTAAATTATAAGTAGATCTACCGTGTTTTATAACAGTACTATCGTTTTAATTTACCTTTTTATTAGCAATAAACAAACGGATAGCCAAATAGACTTGGCTAATTGAAAGTATACTTGTTCACAGATAAACAAACTCGAATATTTACAATTTAAATTTTAATTGAACGATTGCTTAGTTTGTATTTTTAGTCAGTAAATATCAGTCAAATCCATTACACAACTAACCTTTACTCCCGGCGAAGCTATTAATTACTTAATATTAATAATAACGAGAAATTCCATTGAACGTTAACGGATTTTGAGTAATGATAGTTATTAAAACATCAATAATTTATGTTTTTTCCGAGTAAATCATTTTGGAATCCTCTTTATGAATTATGATCTGAATTAATGCGCTATTTACAGGTAGTCCAATAAACGTGTGTAAATTAATTACATGGCCATTTACATTAGAGCTCAACAAGAAACGTAGGTGTGTATAAATATTTAATATGTTAAAGCTCCAAAAACAAAATAAAGAACCTAAAGTCTGATTACTCCGACCTCGGGCGAAACAAAGCACAATTATTTCCATTTGATTTATAATGTTTGCTTTTAATAGCTGAGAACTGTAATCGTTTATTTGTACGTGGGTACATTAGACACGTTATTCGGTTCAAATTGTGATTCTAATCGATGCGCAAAAAGTTTATTCAGGTTTCTCTAACATACGCAAAAAGCATTTGATGTAAAATATGTTTTATTTCTTTTTTTAGGTAACCGCTATGTTGGCTACTCCATTAGACATTCAATACGGGGTAGGTAATTAAAGATGAAATGATAGACGTCAGTTTGACTTGAAGATTTCTTGTCAGTGGTTGCTAAATATCGCGAAGGTTTGTAAAAACGGTAAACACTACCAGACTGCAAACCAGTTATACAATAATAAGCGCGCCATCCAACCAGAATAAGAGTATATTGTAGTTAGATGCAAAATAAAATATGTAATAATCATCGTAATTTGCATCATAAAGCTCCTGCAAATTTGACACGTTGAAAATTTGCAAATGTTAAAAAGAAATACTAAGTAAGCCCCCAGTGTATTTTTTTAACCCCTCGTTTAAAATAAGGTAACGGTCGCAGTAAGCATGGGGCCCTTTAATAAAGAGAGCGGTAGATGAAGGGCAAAAGTAGCCCGAGGCGTTGGAACCCATAAGATGTGTCCTAATTAACTCAAAAATTTGATAAATGGTACAAATATAAAGCCGACTCGTGTAATTAAAAAATTCAATTTCGAATGCAGCCTAAGCTAAGAATAAAAATATGCATTCTTCAAACCCTTCGGTGTGGTACAAAGGGTTTGTTTGTATGCTGTTATATTATTTTTAGGTAGATGATAATTTATATTGGTATTGTATTTTTGAATTTCCATTATAATTAGTTTTCATAATATTTTTCTTCGTTTTTAGGCAAGTATATTGTACGAACAGCCGCAATGTGATTCCAAATCTAAAGTAATGTCCGGACGCATGAAATATATTAGCACTATTAATTAAACTCTAAAACAATATTTATTGATCACTATAAAAAATGTGACGCTGTCAGGAATCAAACTCGCGACCTTTAATTTAGAGCTTGCGTTTCATTTGCTGAGACACAGATAATTTAATCTTCTAACAACACTAAATCTTTCAAAAAACTACAATTTGTAAAAGAATCCGTCAATTAAAAAAGCAAAAACGTTTATTTGCCCATTAACAACATAAGTGACTATATTATTGAAATTCAAACACAATAAAATTATTTATTAGCGTCGAATACATAACAATACTTCGTTATATCCAATTAAGATGGAAGAACCTTCTGTCAATAGTCTATTAGCGCCCAGATGAGATATAATCGGTGCTGTAGCGAGACAATAAGTATCCGCAGGGTGCCATGTTATTGTTTGTCTTGTCCTACTCTCCCAGCAGGACACTGTTGTTATAGACGGTGGGCAAATTGATGGAGAAATTATAACGGAATCTACTTTATACTAAATTTATGAACATTCTGTTATGGAAATGTTAATTAGCCGCACGGCTTTGTAATTAGCTCGCTTAAATTCACTTCTGTACTCTCCTTCTTTGTAGTTTAAATGATTATTCTTGTCAAAAGCAAATTTAAAGTGGGGTTAGGGTGTTGCTTTATTAACATTATTTGTCTTTAAATCATTAATTTTCTGAATTTTTGTTCAGTCTATGAATAAACAAATGCTTTTGTTTCATTTTGAACGAGAATAGTGATGGTATATTACGATAACAAAACTTTTACAAGGACCATAACCTTGTTATCTTGGATAGGTTATCCTGCACGCACACATTGCCGCTCGATCCCAATTCATTGACTAACACAAGCCAATAAGATGAAATCGATATCACGCCGGTACCATCGCGTCCCTTGCCCTTGCCAACTCATTGTGTATATAATTAGTTTTTGTCACTTCACATTGACAAATCCCATTCGAAATCTATGGGCTGATAGCGCGAACCCCACCACTTATGCGGCACCGAGCCGGTTCTTATCAAAGAGAATATTATTTCAAACGCCCCTGTCAACCCCGATGGGCTTTTCGAACCCCAAATCCAGTTTGTTATGAATGAAATTACAGAAATCGAATAAGGTAAACACAACTGAGAGCCAACAAAAGCTTGCTCGAAAAAAAGCTAAATTGAATTCAAATTGGTTTCGTCGGGTATTAGGGATAGCCGGGGGACGTTTTCAAGACGCGCACGGGAACGTATATCGTGGGTATAATTTAAAGTAACTTTTTGTCAGAGGGCGACAGACCGTTGAGCCAAACAAAAACCAGAAGAAGTGATTGAATCAAAACAAAATACAAAAATGTAAGCTCACAAAGCTATTTCGGCTTTTTCCACATTTCTGAAGCAAATCTTTTTTACAGTCCTCAAATTTTACGTTGGAATTTTGTCACATTTTTTAATTCATTTTTAAATGACATCAAAATGTTTCTATCTTAAACAGACACACACTAAATATTATCCATTTTTAAAATAACAAACATATAAGCTAGTAGCTTTTGGTATATGTTTGATTGTGTACTGGCACTGATAGATATAATAGGAGACGCATGGGGTATTGCACGAAAATTCTATTAGAATCGTATTTTTTTGGCTCTCTCTCTCTCTCTCTCTCTCTCTTCAGCCACAAGAAGTCCACTGCTGAACATAGGCTTCCCCTATGGATCTACACATAGACCTGTTGAATTTTTGACTGACTCTTTAATAACATTATGTTTTTACTATAGGATGGTTTAAAATCCTACAGCGGCTTAAATATTAATAACCCGTATAGTCTTAGTTCCAGCAGCTGTGAATTGATTTTATTTGTGTTCTCGTAACCCAGTATTAAATATTCTTAAACAAACTGTTGCTAATTAAAGGGTTGAAATATAAACGCGTTCAACTGAAACTACGCGAACACCAACTAAACTTCATGAAATGCAATAAAAAAGAGATCAATAACAGCTCGCATTGAAAGCAACTGTTTACGTACGCCAGTGAATTTCAAACATGAAGTGCATAATGTAAAATAAAATTGTTTCACGCTTTCGAGATCCATTGGCGTGAGTATTCACAGCCAAAGATCAACAGGTATGCAAATAGTAGGTTAAAAGCGTTCGTATTGATGTACTATTTGAAATAACGAAGGCATACGAGACGACTCTTAAACGTAAACTTTCAAATCCATGGTTTACCTGACAGAAAGCGCTGTGGTTAACCGCGCGAAACGATTTGACTTTGTTGCCTCCAGGTTATTTTATAACGGTTTGTTGAATTGAATTTTGCGGTTATTTATTTATATGGAGCTTTAGTGTGGCACTATAAAACGACATATAGTAACTTGATGATTTACACCTACACCTTTTTAAATTATTTTAAGGTTGTAAATCAAAGGAGGCAAAATAGTATGTTAAGAGATTTTTAATGCAACGGTTTCAAACTCATTTTAAGGAAACCATTTGAAACCTGTTTCCACAATTCTAAAACTAGACATGACTTCCATATTCCCAAATCTCTAAACAAGAATGTTTTAGATGACGTAATCAACAATTACCACAATGTAATTTTTAAACCGATGATACAAATGCGTTAATCAAGGAAAGTACGCAATATATTACTTTGATCTTTAAAACCGTTGATTCCATAGACAAAACCAGATTAGAATTCGCATGGGAGCAATTCCGTGGTAGCCGGCTAGATGTAACATCTTAATGGTCGTAAATTAAGCCGTATCTCTTTTATAGTCAATTTCAAGAGCTAAAAGATCGTTAAAACGAGGTATCCATTAATGTAATCATTCGGGAGCCAATAACGTCATAGTGACATGCAAAGGTTGATCGTGAGCGTACCCT
The DNA here is from genome assembly GCA_949752805.1 of Deilephila elpenor. NCBI lineage: Eukaryota > Metazoa > Arthropoda > Insecta > Lepidoptera > Sphingidae > Deilephila > Deilephila elpenor. The sequence continues at coordinate 7,934,008 of OX457108.1, forward strand.
TCAATGTATTTATCTATTTGCCGTTGACATTACATTAACATACCATTAAATTTATTTAATTTTCACAGCATCGTTAAAGTGCTTTTAATGTACATAGTTAATGGTTGTATCTATCTACAGCAGCCCTATGCCCCACTGTTGGGCACGATTGACCCCGATATTATGTGTATGTGTGTCCTTATCTGTGATGCTAGCTCAGTTTGCGTAGGTGGACGATTAAGTTTTTTCTAACAATTCCACAAACAAAAGTTTTCATACGATGTACGGACAGCAATGTTTTTATCTAAATTTAATAAACAAAGATCTATTAAGTAATCGCTATTACTCAGAGTTACTTCTATTTCCTTGAATCGTTCCTTATTTAGAATTATTCCATAGACATTATCGATAAGTGGTTCATTTCATAATGTTAATTTAGTAACCGAGTCCGTAAAGAACACTTATCTCAATTCCCAATAGGTTTCACAAAAAGAAGAGATAGACAGACATTATTATTATATTAAGTATAATTTTGCCATCTGCCAACTGCAGAATCGAAGGCCGGATGGGAAGAGCTGTGCACGTGACGTCACGTTCGTTGGAATAGTGTATTCATTTCTAATTATTTTAAACGATTATCAACTTTGACTGAATATTGATAAGGTTCAAATTAGTGAAAGCCTATATGAAAGTGTACGAGGCTTACCGCAGTTGACGTGCGTCGGACCGGTAGATTTTCGGTTATTCGCTTGTCTATCTGAAATCCGCCTATGTGAGAGATATTAGCGAAATAATACTACCGTAATTTCTCTTCATTTAATTATTGTGCTGTTATATTGCAAGACCTGTAGTAGTGCGCTTAATTTACTAAAATGTAGTTGCAATTATGGACCGATATTGAATCACTGTGACGGTGTATGGTCCCAAATTAAGTCCATTATTGCCTAAGGCATTACTAGTTTGGCTTGAGTAAGCGGTAGTTTGTTGCTACCTGTTATGGATTTTAGATACAATCTGTGCCATTACCTCATTTCAAAATAAGCGAAGAATGTGGAACAAGTTCTGATCCTTTCCATTTATTGTAACGTTAAAGTTTATTACGGCATATTACTCTTACATTTCTTACAAGCGAATTTGATCCTTAAGTCACATTAATAAAGCATTTTCGATAGCATCGAAACGCATGGTTTTGCAAACTAAATTCCTTTTAATTGTAGAATTCATTACAAGCAACCTGTTACCCGTAGGCGAATTGTCAGCAGTAGATTTCTTAAAACCTGATTTATTGTAACTTTCCCACAGTACATAGCCGGACTATAAATTCTAATGTACTTGACGTATATAAATAGCTAACGCTAATGTTCAAACTGTAATAGCTTGTAATCGGTTGGATAAAATATTGCTTAGAGTTCAGTTAGCTGAGATATGTGCTAATGGCTTTATAAACAAAAATATATTGCAGGATAGGTATACTTAAAAGATTGAGTTTAATTTAACAGTCAAAACGATCTCATTTTTTTAAAATTGATGAATTTTCTTTTTGTTACTCGAAACATAATTTGCTAATAAAATTAAAGCCATAACTGATATTGTTTTTTTACTGGACCAGAAACAATGTGGATGGACAGCAAATAATGTTATCATGTAACCTTTGGGCAATTTTCTAGAAGCGATTGCATAATCACATAATATGTAAGTTCGTATGTGAATAATAATAATATGTTGCAATAATCCTACAGTCATAAATAATACTTCCACGTATATTTAATTAAACTAATGAATTAACTAAAGAAAAATTATGTTAAAACACAATTCTTTACCAAAGAATCACAAGAAACAAGCGACTTATTCATTACATTCTAAATTACAAAAAGCAAAAAATATGACCACTTCTGTAAAACGTGCTCGGGGTTTGGATGAACAAAGTAAATTGGCTTTTTGTACGTCTTACATGGTAAACGAAACATATTTTTTGCTTTGTGTTTATTAGATAGTTATGTAAATGCGTAGTCAAATATTTATGATCGAGATGTTGTAATATAGCCAATTCAGTTGATAATGCTATATTCGAAGAAGGCAATATCAGAATGGAGCGGATTGGGTTCGATTCTAGAGTAAAAAGCGATCATCATTGGTGTTAAGAAGCTATATTTTTCGCGCCTCGAAAATCTCCGACAAAGGCTTCGGTTAAGTCAATATTAATCGATAACCGCGACAGTCATTTCATACATTCTCAAAACAATTTACACTGGACTGGCAATTTGTGTCATAACATTACTTCCGTTTGTCAATCTTCATTGTTCATGGTGGACAATGACCTTAGCCTGATGCACTTAATATTAATAAATTTTCAAGTCTAGGTGGTGCAAGATTGAAAGTTCCTCTCTATTTTTAAAACGCTGGACAAAAAATACGGATTTTACTGTAGGCTCGGAAGAGTGCATATGAATCTTAAAAATATGTTTTATAACGCTTAATTCTTAAAGTACTAGCAATTTCTTTTTATAAACAATTCGACTGGCAATAATGCCAGTCGAAAGGTTTATTGTTTGATGTCTATCCACTTCACAAATCGAATCCAACTGTACGATATCTAGTTACGTTGCTACGACTTTCAAGACCATTTCTCATCGGCTTTGAAACGTCAGTACTTCGTAAATAACTCACAATGAACGAGTCAAGTACTAAAGTGGGCCCAGGAATTACTCAAATAACTCGGGCTTTAAGTACTCCTGATGATCTTAAAACAAAGATACCATTGTTTGAAACGAGTTAAATGAAACTATTAAGACCTCTGTCATTTAATTGATTTAGTGAAGTAGAAATAAGGGTTATCTAAAATGTAGTATTTGGAGATAAATATCGTTCTTTTGGTATTTGAAATTGTTTCCCAATGAAAATAGTTTTATGAAATAAATACAGGGTAGATCAAGACCGCGACCGAAAACGAAGCCAGGAGGTAGTATTAGTGATATCAAACACAATGCAAGTAAAAATTTTACAAAAAAAATTGTCAATTTTTTTTTTTGTTATTCTTTACATATCGTCGTATTTGAGTGATTAAACATAGTTTTTCTAAAATAATGACGTACATCGCTTAATTTTTAAACACGCAATGGTACGTAAGGGTTTAAATTACTATTTCTGCAAAAACTAGGTATTTACCCCTCAAAAACGACGATTTTTTTAAAATTGTAAAAAAAATCCGTCGCTTATATTGCAAAATTTTTAGTTGCATTGTGTCTGTAGCCGCTAAAACTACCACCTGGCTTCGTTTTCGGTCGCGGTCTTGATATATCCTGTATAATAAGTAAGTAATGAAGGAGGAAAATTGTATAACTCGTACTTTTAAGGATAAAGGAAATCGAAAGAAGACTATTAGTGTTTGATGCATGTCTGATTCGCCAATTCCTAATGTGAAGGCACCAGCAATGAATGAAACAACCTTCTCACATATTACAAGGAAAAAATTGCTTAGCGATGGCAAAAGTAAAATCTTTTTATAAAATACATAAAAAATATTTTTTAGTCATTAAACCGATATCGCATTTGTAATAAAAAGAGAGAAATGAAATTTATTTTTAAGAAATCTAAATAAGTACCAAATTTTTTGTGTAAAGTGCCAGCAGAAAGACTGTAAGCTATATAACATCGTGCTACGAATTATGCAGGTAAAACCGTGGGGCAAAGCTGGTCTCAAATATTTAGGCATTTCGATTAATAACAATTTGATTGCCACTTTTAATATAAACATAAAAGCACGTAATGATATTTTGAGTAGGTATATACACTATGCTTCGTGAAGTTGTAAACAGCGAGATGACGGAATCGACATTCTGTCCGCCCGCATCGGTTAACCGCAACTGACCTGCGGGCGACATGCCTCTCAACTTCATAATTCGACCTATAACATTGTTATGACAAACACGCATACTATAGCTATGGTGATAGTTGTTGTCATTTCAGTTGGCGTAGCAACTGATAGAAGTCTCTGAGTAGGGGAATGAAAATTTGTTTTAGGTTAAAAAGTGGATGTAAAATTATTAAAATGTTCTTTTGTGTTAGGTTTGTGTATATTATGTTTATGGCATATAATTTTCCAAATGATGTATTTCATGTATACCTATCACTTTATGATGTTGTTTAAGCTTTTTTCTGCTCATTATTTGAATATTTCATGTTGTCATATCTTCCTCAAATTAGATTTTGCAGTTAGCTCTTTACATTTTTACACTCAAAAATGACCTCCGTAAATTATAGGTATAATCGAATGACATAAATCGAATTCGTTCCCCATAAAAGTTCCTCAAGTGTGCAATCCTTTTGCGTTGACACGATGCCAAAAGGCGTTAATAATATTATCTGACATGTTAGAATCAAAATTTCTAACCAAGCTAAAAGGTGAAACGACGGGCATAACTAGTAAATATATGAAGTTTTGCTCCTGTTTATGCAAAAATATTCTTTTTAGTAATATCCTTCTTGGATGTAAATAGAGATCAGAGATACTTAACTCTACAAAAACTTAAGCTATTCTGTTGAGTAAAGCCTTTCAAAATCTTTTACGTGACGCGCATCACAAACAAGCGATGGAGTCGACAACGTAAATACCAGATTTAGACCCTAGGAATATAAAAATATCTTTTGAATGAGACATGATGAAGAAATTAGAATTCTGCGGGAAGATCCAAGTCTGTGCAATTACGTTGACTGTGTAAAATTTTAAATATTTATAGTTGCAGCTAAATTTGGAATTTCTGATGGTTGGGACTGATTATTATGAAAGTCTTATTCAACTTATTTCACTTTTGGGCTTATAAGTTAAATTTTAATTTAAATAGTATTAAATCAAAATATAAATTATTTAATGTAAAAATACAATTATGAATAATAATTAACATGTTATAATCATGTGTTTTTATCAAAGCTTTTAGCATCCCTTAGAGCAAAAAACTGGTCCTGGAGGACCTTTTACGAGCAAATAAAGTGGGTTTTATTAAAGGTACGTTATCATTCGCATCCTTATTTAGTCATTTCCATAGTAAATTACTAATAACGGCAACCCTTTATCTCGCGGTACCTACAGCGCCGTCCCGTGGGGTTATAGATACAAAGGACTGGATGTGACTGGTATAAAGCTTGTATTTAAAGAAATTGTTATGAAAATATTCGGACACGGTTACCATAATATATTTTTCCTTTGATTAATTGGTAAATTATACACGATTAGGTTTGTTCCTAGAAAGTCAGTGCTGTACAGCACCCACAGGCCACAATATGTGATATTTAGATAGTGCATTGTCTGATTTTTTAATATCGAAGATGGAGGGTAGAAAGAGTCGGAACCCTTTTCCGACTAGTACGGATTATTGACAATCTCACTGAACGAACGAAACACGTCATCGAACTGTTACGATAACCCTAAAAGAAAATTTGTTAATGAAGCAAAATTGAATATGAATTTTATGCACATTTATTTAGTAGTAACAATGTAACAGTAGTAACAATTTTTTTTTAAAAAGTTCACTGTGGGTCTCATCGACAAGGTTAAAAATGCACGTATTTCTTTGAAAGCATAACATTATTTTCCTTTTTTTCAAGAAATAATAAACACAAGCGAACGACAACTTGCAATGCGAATTATAAAAAGGTCTGCGTTTAACATAATTCATGATGGTTGGTAAGCCGTCAATTAACATCAGTACTGACTGAAAACAATTGAGTAATTAAGGATTGTTTTTGCAAGTATACGAGTATTAACCGGTTAGTAAGACAGTTCCAAGTTTATACGTCAACAGGGATAGGCCCGGTCGATTACAGCAGCAACGAATAATTGAGGAGTTTTTTGAATTAACCGAACTGGTCCGTGAGATCAATTTAAATTCCTGATCGTTTTTTGCGGAAGTCTGTCAGTAATGACTTAAGATCTTCATACATCGAACGAGGATAATTGTGTTAGAAGATGTTTTTTGCGAAATGATACGTGTGTTGTTTATGTTGTCTATATCGTTAAGATATCTAAAATAACTAACGTAATTTAACGTTTTTGTAATAAAAAATATTTTTCTTAATATTTCACTAACAATAACCGAAATAAATAAAGCGAATTATAATTAATATTTAAATATATGGATAGCTAATTATAATTTATTAAATAAATCAATAATAATATACATATAAAAAACAACACGCTATTCTCGCCATATAGTGTTCATCTACATATTTTGTTACACACCAAAATGATCAAAAAGGTCAAAGTTAAAATAAGCAGTAAAAACTGTAGTAAATCCTTAAATTTTGACACCTGACTCGTGCCCCTTCTATAAAGTTTATTGTGACGGTTCCCAACAAAGCGCAACATGGTGTCCGGCCATTACCATTATCATTTGCTTTACAATGAAAAGGTCTGTCCTGGTACGATTCAGATGAAACCCATTTCGACCTAATAACATTAAACATAACGTAACAGCAGGGTGTATTGGTGTCACCCTTTATACGCGTCTATGTGTTGTATCAAATAAATCACGAGCAACGATATGTGTACACTCCTTTACATTTATTGGCTCTAGAATACAATTTTTATCAAAATACTTTGCTGGCATAATTTCAAATTATTTTACTACAAAACTGATTAAAAAAGTTAATAATCAAGTTTGGTTATTTTATCGAATAACTTTTCTTTTGGCAAACGCCTAAGCTTAGATGTAAACGTTATAAGTAGACTAATCAGATTGATCACATCTCAAACTATCTTCAAGGATTCTTCAAGATCAAGATGACCATGTTTAAATGTATTTTATTTTATTGTAGAGAACGGCGAGACGAGCGTGCCATTCACTGCCTGATGATAAGCATTACGACCGTTCATGGACAGTGGCAAAACCAAAAAACAACACGAATTACAAGGCAATGCTTGGCATTCAACTGCACTCGCCATCCTGAGACATAAGATGTTAAATCTCATTATATCCTGTAGTTACTCTGGCTACAAAGTCCTTCAAACCGGAACAGTGCATGTACACTGCTGTTTGTCATTGTAGATTTCAGGCTTTACATTATTCATAATTGCTTGATTATTGTATTATCAGTATGTTACTATACTCGTACATACATTTGACAGCCTCCGTGGCGCAGTTGGTTAGACGCCGGCAGTGAAACGAGAGGCCGCGGGTTCGATCCCCGCACCGAAACAAATGTTTGTGTGAACCACAGGTATTTGTTTCGGGTCTGGGTGTTTGTGAGACCGAAAAGTCTCTCGTAGTTCGTGATACCCACGACACAAGACACAAGACACTTAGTGTGGGGTCAGGACTATGTATGTGACTGTTGGGTGTATTTTATTTTAATTATACTGTATTATGTCCAACTCACATAGGATTTTGCGACATGGTTCACATGTATATCTCATAAAATATTAAATTACTTTTAGGGAACTGTATAAATATAAAACAAACTTTTATTAAAGTAAACAAACCATCAGCTTAATGAATTAAAGAATCCTTCTTAGTTTTTAAAATTACTGCAAACTTCATATTCTTAGTATGTATATTAATATGCAAATTATTTTGCTATGAAGTAAAATTCACTTCAGTTGAGCACAGCTTCGGGGTAATCACCTTGCGCGGCGTTGTAGAATACCTGAAGTTAAAATTACTGTAATTATTACACTAAAATATTCCCCTTTATTACGTTGAAGTTTACGTCTTGTATATTAAATTAAACAAGTCAGTAATATAGACTCGGTAATATTACCCAGTAATCGAAATTTATTTACTGCCAATTATAAAAATAATAAGGACGTAGGACTCGAAAGTAATCAGTTGTATAATTAATTTTAAACTAGTAAAATATTTCGTAGTAGCAATAATAATATATCACATTATTGATTTCATTATGGTAGTTAAAAAATCTTGTTTTAGTGTAGTTTATTCACCATCATTAATGTATACTCTGCAACTTTAAACGAACCTCGAGTGTATCAGCCTAATTGCTTAAGCACAAAATTAAGCCTTCGAAAACTATAGTACAAACCCACAAAACGAAAGAACATCTCTTTGATAATAGTTTCTTCGATTTATGCGAATGTTATATATTGAAATAAAACTATTTTTTACGGTTGTTATCGCGGATTAGGTTTATTTTTTAATTTTTTAACTTCCCGACGCGACGTTTCGATTGTTTTATAGCTTTTGTAGTCAGGGCGGACTGACGTATTGGTCATCCGCTCAGTGACTGTTACAATTTAACTACCCTTATTTTACACTTATTAAATTAAAAAGTTAATTTTAAGTTAGTTGGTTTTTAAATTAAATTGTACCAATTCTGCGATAAAATGTTTTATTTCAACGTCTCTTTGAGTTATAATCCTTACCCACTACTGCAAATCAAATGCATATTTATTGGCATCAACTAAAAGTTGCTCTATATAATCACCCGCTGAGACTAGCATCCATGTATCAAGTTTCTTGAATTTAATCAGGAGAATACAAATCACCATATCTTCAAACAGAGCAATTGGTTCCTGTAAGTCTGCTCGCGTAAATTTAGTAGTATTGGCAATAGTCGTTTGAATATAGCGTGCTTACGTTGATTCAATATAAGTAACGAGGTACAATGATCACTATCTATACAAGTAGCCTACAAGCAAGCTTATTGGTTCTACGAAATACAAACAACATAATAAATAACAGTTACACCACAGGTAACAAACAGTGGTTCCTGCTACCTAATTTGCATGCGTCTTCAGGCATCCGCGTATCGCTATTATTATTGATCGACGGGAGCTTGTCTCGGTGCATTCACCGGCGATAACGGATATTTTGCATAAATAAATGCCTTTACTTACTTTAAATGCATTTTGTTGTTAACGTTAGAGAATACTGGGTTATTGGTTTTTTTCACATTACAGCGTTTTAATGAAGTCATTTCGTTCCTCATTGCATTTGTTATAATTTAAGATAAGGAAGTTAGTGTTTCAGCTTCTATAACTAACATCTGTCAAATGCAACTTGTTAACTAAGGACTAATAAAAATAATAAAATTATACACGCTTTTCACGAAATAGAAAATAAATAATTTAATTGTAATTTTGGAGTTATTTTCTAAAGTGATACGAAAATGTTTACACGTTGATTTAAGTCAAATTCCTACAAGTGAAGTATTATTATAATAAGGTTTATAAATTTACGGTGATTGAGCAACAATCACTCCGATTAAATATGTCAATGAAATGAATACATTACATTTATAACGTGTCAAAATGAACACACGGAGACTACATTGGATACATTTTTATAACGATCGGAACGTGTTGTGATATGTACGTACATCAATCAATATCACAAAAAAGCATTGTAATTTAGCACGGTATCGAAATCACATGTACCGACTTTTTGCTGCCGTAGCTAACCATTAATGTTTTGCTCCGGTTCAACCATGGTTTAAACCAACGTTTAGTTGTTGCGTCTATTGACATTAATGATTTAAGCGGGCTCACCCGGTTGTACCGTAATTTTATAAGGTACATATTTTATACGATCTACTTAATTTTTTGTCTACCAAGAAGCATGAAGCTTATTCGGTTTTGAAAGATAATAAGCAAAAACTCGGTCATGCACGAGTGCAAGTGTTATTTATGACTAACACGGCGAGCAAGCGGCTTACTCCGAGATTTGTTACCGTTCATTAGGAAAAAAATCGCTGATATTTTTGTTCGAGCATATGGAGTTTGCAAACGGGTCGCTGACAATGGTATATCATTAAATGACAGATTTGGGTTCTGGTTTATTCGTGAGTGCTTTGCGTTGAATTGAAATCTATTCGCCACTGAGTCTTGTGATGTAATTAGTAGTTTTTTAGTTTTGCACGTGTATGTTTTGCTTTCGTTATAAATAAGTTCAGAAACGAAAGCTAGTTTGCTTCGCTATTTGTTAATCTTTAACTGAAATAATGTATAAAATTATATCTATTAAGAAACTGTTAATAATAAAGCTTAGCTATTGTACATAGGTACAAATATTTGCATTGTATACGCCACGGTTAAAGAACATTGCGGTGTTTGAAACAAAACTCAGAAACAGCTTCAATTGTATCTAAATTCTTACCAAACCGAGTTTACTTGTTACAAGAAATGTTCTATCGTGAATAGGTGTTGCTTTGAAATTATTTTACTACGAGCTTTAAGCAGAAGGCACCCACTTGATATTCTGAAATTCAAATGACTTCGGGACCAACTTTAGAACACAATCGCATTTTAGTAGAACACAACTTTGTATACAAAAGACCTTTTTTAATTTATTCGAATTTCTAAGAAGATAAGCTACATAAATATAATTTCAGAATGCTTTAAAAGTTTAAATAAACAGAAACTCGGCGATTTATTCAAAGGAAAGTTTAATGTTTTTGATAATATGAAATTATAGAAATTAAAGGATGTTTCAACATTAAACGGTATTTAAACTTTATTGTTTGAATTACGAGAGAATTCGAAAGTGAAAAACGACGGGATCGATAAAGGTCGAACCTATTCGATTATATTAAATTCTATTGAGATGATAAAAGACGTTTAACAATTATGCAAAGCCTGAGGGTTCGTCGAAGGAGCATGATCGAGAACCACTTATTAAGATATCGCGGTCGCATCGAACATTACGCGATGGAGGTTGGAAAGGCAATTTCTTACCCGGTAATACCCGATGGAATTACCATGACAGTCATCAATAAAATTTTAGCGGTTCGACTTTGGGAAACAACGAGATCATCGATTCTGTTAATCTGATTGTGGAAGAGATAATTTGTTATTAAAGCTTTTTTGCCGCACGTTTTAAATTAAGGATTTTTGGCTCAGAATTTGAAGACTTCCACGCAACATTGTAAGGTTAACTAAAGTTTATACGTTATTGCCCAATTTCAAAGCACTATTATTTTACTATTATACTGTTAATAGTTACATGGTTTTGTTTTATGTTTACTACGATTTTACCTGTGCTTTTAATCTTTGCTACAACCTTGACATTGAAATAAACTCTTGAACAGAATTCGAAGAATGGTATTTACGTCATGAGATTTTTTTTGTTCACGAATCTATTTTCTGCGGAACGTTGTATGAATTATTATAGTTCTTGTGTGTCCAACTCGTAACAATGTGTCCTATAAATGTCCCAAACATCAATCAAGTACACTTAGGTAGCAATTTCATAGTTGACATGTCGCGTGTTCCCCCAGACTTCGGTCAATTTACATCAAATTACGTCAGGTTTCATTAACGGATCCCGACAAATTTTTATTTACCTCTCCGAATACATTAAAAGTCTTTGCTACTTCAAGATTACGATCAAAATGCCATAAAAATTTACTTCGAGACACCAACGAGGTCTGGCGGCGGCGTAAAACTAAAAACTGCAACAAAAACTTGGTCCCACGAAAATGGACACCGCAGATGACACCGACTCGACTTTAATGACAATTTAATAGCATCGCCTTCTGTTCTTGGAGAGGTGTAATCAGCGCAAATGATAAAATCCCATTACTGGCAGGATGGTGCTTTTTGTCAAACAACACATTGTTATTTTTTTTGTGAATTAGTTTAATAATAGCATGAAGCTAAATCGGTTTTTGTGCTACAATAATATGGTTATTATTCTTTTTGTTCAAATTTGTTCCCGATTGCTGGTATCATAAATGTTAAGTTAATTATACTCTACGTAATCTCTACGAGAGTAACTATGTGAATAGTTTTCTTTTGTGTGGTATGTTGTTGAAGGATCAACAATTTAAAGTTTTCGCATCGTTAAAACTTCGTTGAGATTTCTGACACGTTATGTTTGAGTGCTTTGATACAGGTGTCACGTCGTGGGTTATCTTAAACACTCCGACAGCGGCACTCTCTAAAATGATAGGTACAGGTACTTTGCGTTTTATATTCACGGCGAGTTCTTCTTATTACCATGCACGAGATGTCTCCTTAGTATGCAGGGTTCGCTACGGCACTTATTAGTCTCAAAAATTCCGAGAATCTCCCTTCTTCAAAAGTTTTCGAAGCAAAATGTCCCAGCTTCGGTCGCATTTAAAACTTAGGTACCTAATGTATAATACATAGACGATATTGCTTTTGATAAAGCGGTTTACGAATCTAAAATTTAAACCACGATCGAATACTAATGCGGCTGTGTTTTGTTTGTGTCGCGGTCATAAATATTAACTCGGAAACACGTAGAGGTGGAAACGCTCAGGTGTTTTAAGATGCACTTTTTTAAAAATCATCTCGTTCAATTTTAAATTCCAAAACAAATGTCCGCTGTGAAGCACCGCAAGGCCGTGGTGTCGCGGCGGCGGAATTTTATAAATTGAATTTAATAACATCGTCGGATAAAAAATGCTGAGTTATGTTCGTAAGTTCGTAACGAATCAAAACAAATTATTCCCGTCGCCAACATCATTGTTCTCGGATGACCTACAAGTTTTTGACGCGTCTACATCATCGTGTTATGATGAACACAAAATGTTAATTCAGTCTTGTCACATTGATGTTATATTATGGAAATGTTCTCGTATCCATTGTCTAGAATTTCATGTTCGGATGATAGGTACAATGTTGATATGAAAGTTGTACTGACAATTCAACATGCTCATGCGTACACACTACAAGGATATACTACTATAATTAATGAAGCTAATCTGTAATACTTGTACTCAATAATAAATAACAACTGCAACGACCTTAAACTTAATATAGCAATTTTATATTTATCAACAATGTTTTTAAATTGGTTTAGGTAAAGTCGATTAGCAGTGGCAGCAATGCAACGGTGTACAGTTCTGAGAAGCAGTAGAGAACACGCAGTTTTGTCGTCGATTTAAAATCGAACAAGCTATTTCCGCGGCAATTGTTTCGCGCCGCAACACAGTTTCCCTAAGAATTACTGGCAGCCACACGTCTGTTCCTTTTATAATAATTTAGCCGATAATGCGAAAAATACGTGCCTTTCGCCGTCTCAGCTCTACGTGAGTGGGACCTTATTGCCACTTATTGCTCTCGAATGAAGCGAAATTATAATCTTAATGTGGAAACATTCCCACTTCGATTTTTATTGTGATGACAAATGTACCGATTTACATTGCATGAGTTTCGTGTTCTTAACTCGGGATTGTGGATGTTTATGACAATAAATTTAAAGTATGGTTTATTGTTAGTTTATTTTATTGCTGTAATACGATGCTTTACTTTTTATTATTACTGAGTAAGCGGATCTGATGGTAAGCAATCGCGGCCACCCATGATCACCATCAATACATTGGGAATGGTTGATGCATTGCGGCTTTTTTGTAAGTAAAAAGTACCTATAGAAAACTTTTATAATTATATTACTAGAGATTATAATCTAAATATTCATTTAGCGTTGGATCATCATCATCATAAGCCCGTTGCAGTCCACTGCTGGACATAGACCTCTCCCAAGGTACGCCACAGAGCCCGGTTTGCTGCTTTATGTATCCAGTTGCTGCCAGCCCTCTTGTGCAGCCTGCTTGTGTCGTCCCGCCACCTCGCCGGAGGGCGTCCCAAGCTATGTTTGCCAAGATCCGGTCTCCACTGGATGGATAATGGATAAAATAAGAAAATAATTCTAGAGATTGTTTACTAATAAATAAAACGGTAAAATATCTAATAAGTTAAGGTTTCTGCTAGTCATAGAAGTATTATTAACACCACGTCAACGTATATTTACGATATGCCTACATATCTCACGGCTATTTTGGTATTGTGTATGTACTCTACATAACATAAAAGGAAAGTCTCAGCTTACATCCGTAACAATACATCGAATAAAAAAGCTTTGAGCCTACCCAGATAAATTTATCTGGATATAAAATTCAATGTCACAGCCGGCTATAAAATCATTTTTATCTATCCATTATCTTTGGGATCGATCTGCTTATAAAATATAAAAATAATGTAGAAAACAAATCCCCGGCTCACGTCTTCTCTTTCAAACAATATATCACGGAGACGTAACAATTTATAAAAGTCTCGAATCAAAACGGAGATCCGGTTGTCGTATCTTAAGCCCGTTTCTACGTCAGTACTTTCCTGTTGAGTAGGTGTGTATTCTGTATTGCGCGATATTTGCCAACTACACGATAATTGGTTAGAATATCTGCTGTTTCAATTTCCGACGGTAGCATGTGTTTTGTATGCCAATATGCCAGATGGAATGTAGAACAACCTTCCGCTTTATGAATATATAGTCTCAATTTGGATGGGTTTTTGGTTAAAAGTACAAGTTTTTCTTTTTGGACAACTGCACAGTTATCGTAGGCGCTCCGCCGTCATAAAGAGATTGATGCGCTTTCAACAACCTCATTCCACTGCGAAATTGAATAAATAGCCTCCATGCAAATATACCGTGAGAAAACGACATTACCTGATTATTTCATTTGCGTCGTAAATTATAATTGATTTTCAATAACGTATTTTGTGCTGAAAACTTACAGTAAAACTTCATAACCAATGTCATTGGCATAAATACACTATTTGAATTTTGATAATAGTGAGACTCATAAACGAGAATATACAAAAGCTTTCATGCAATAGTATGAATAATGGGCACGAACGCCTCTTGAACACACAATAAACTTTATATTTGAAAGAACAATATTCCTTTAGAATACGTCTCTCCGTCTAACGCCTATAATACATTGAACACGCCTAATGCATAAAATATGAATCGCCTCTTTGAATTTGTCATATCAAAATGGTATCAACCGATGAAGCATGATAAGCCACACCTCCCATACAAAACTGCAATAGTATTTTTGCTTCGTACAACGACGCAGACAATATATGCGCATAATTTTATATTTTATCGAACCGACTCCTATGTAAGATCGGAAATTTGCTTTCGAAATCAGCACCTTTCATTTAGTCTGGTCGTGTTTTGTTGTCGATTTACAGGAGTGATAACTCTGTTAGTTAATCCATTATTCATCGGCGAAAAAAGTGAATTAGCTGTTTCGTAAATATCACTAATACGCTTTAAACGTATGTGAACCAAGAAAATGTCATTATTACAGTGTTGTATTCGAAATGGTGTCACAGAGTTAATTTGTTTTGGTGGACATTTTGATGTGGAATATAGAATGTCAAAACTACATAGGGTATAAACATAATTTTAATTACTACTTCAAACTAAGTGGTTAGTGCTTGCCAGGCAATCCATTCTGTCCAAAATCCCCCAAAATAATAAGCCACCACTTACAATTACGTATTGCATTACATTAATTAAGGTTCAAGTTATAAAATATTCAGACATTAGCTGCATTAGCTTTTAAATGCATTGTTTAGAACAAATATTTTCTACATAATTAAGGGCATAATATTGCTCTATGGGATATATGACCTACAATTGTAATGAAACTGGTGTCTTTCTAAACTCATTATGCAGAGTCTGTGTATCTAAAGAATGACTGATGGGACAAATTATTAGCTTCAGTTTTTTCTTTACTTAATCTGATTAAAAATATAATTTCCTAACAAGGAGTCGTTAGAGCTAATAACCCATTCATCATATATTGACAGGACGCACCTTGCACAGAAGATTCCCTGCATAATGACATTAAAGATTATAAGAACTGCTCGTAATACATATACCTACATTATGTTTAATAAGTAATAACAGGCTTCCTGGCATATTATTATACACTATATACTATACCTATCAATTTTTGCATGTAAGTTTGTAAGTAATTAAGAAAAATTTAGATTTTTTTATGAAAATACGTTGTGCGGTCTGGTTTTCAGCTACATTTGGTTAAACCGAGTCAGGTATTAGAAGTAATATTTCAGGTACAAAGTAGTAAAAAGATAAAAGATGAAGATAATAGGCCAAGAACGAAGAGGGACGCGAAAGAAATGAAAAGATATGAAAAGATTTGAAAAAATATGTCAATGTAAAAAAATATTCCACGCTAACGAAGCCAGGCAATACCACTAGTTATAAATAAATTACTGCTTTACGCATTCAAAGTACCATTCGCAGCTTAACCCACGCGCATAAACCCATAGAAATTTAAGCAACATCGGCTCACATTAAATAAAGCGAAATCAAACAGACGGCAAGTGGCATTTGCATTAAATCTTTGTTTATTTACGGTCCACATCGAAAGCTCGGTGTATTGTAAATTATTACGGGCTGAGTTTTAAAACGATAAAATGTACTTGAAATACAGTGCGATTAAGCGTGGGGTGTAAAAACCGGAAAGCAATTTAAATTAGTCAAACGGCAAAACTGGAGAACTTTATTGGCGGTTAAGATCATAAAATGTGTAGATTTATGCTATGGAACTTGGTGTTTGACGAGTTCTGTGACGGAATAGAAAGTCGAAATATCAAGTGGATTATATGTGACAAAAATAAACATCTACTACATTCGGATGTTCAGCATAAAATATGAGAAGCCGTGTTAACAGTCTCTTGTAATCCGCAAATCACGATTTTATGTAGGAAATAAAACTTGACATCCGTAAATTTAATAATTTAATGCTTTTTTGTCTTGATAGCTACATATCTTACTTGATAATATAACTATCTTAAAATGAATTTAAACCTCATGTATAACTTTCACAGAATTTACAAAACAACTTAAGAGAGAACTTAAAGAGTAGTAACTCCGATTGAATATACATCGTTTTAATGTATGTACATACACATAAATTATATTACTTCTTAAGCAAAAACGGTTTATGTATTTTTGATAAAAAATATATACTAATTAATTAATTATGTGCTCTTTATAAGATATTAATGAAATAAACCACCTTATTTTCTTTCATTGCTGTCATTATAATAATAATTATTATAGTAACTCATCTATAAGATAAGTAAGTAATTTATTGGTTAATATTATCCTTTTTTGCCGTGACCTTTAAAAATGACAAATAAATAACCTTAATTGGTATACTGTACCCATAAGTTTTATTTCTAGTGTTTGTTTTAAATATTTATGATAACATGTTTCAGAAAAGATATTTGTATCATTTTATTGCACGTATATTACGTTAAAAATGGACTAATCTTAATTGTGACAAGGAACAGCAATAAAAGCAAATTATTAGCATATAAAACCCGTAATACAAGGCTTGTTTAGATATCTAAACGAAATTAATATGCAAAATTATTTCACATTCTCTTATGAATTTTTATGTGGCGTAATTTATTTGCATACGCACTTAACTAGCTCTTAAATTACGATCCGGACAAGTCATATAAAACAACGATTCAATATTAAGCTATAAAATTCGATTCAAACGCCACAATTCGATTTAAAAGTAAATTATTGCTGAATCAGCGCAATGGTAAATTGAATATCCGATCGTAATGACCTTCGTTTGTGCATAAAGGCGACTCTGAAGGCGGATGCCGACCGACTTCTTATTACCTCACACTTGGGACACACAGCCATGAAGGTAAACACACCTTTATCTTCTATTTTATCACTATTCTTCTATCTGTTGGTAGAAGGAGCATACGAATAGTGCACCTATCACCGGCATGCATTAATATCCCACCACGCGACACAAGCAGGAATTGTGTGTGCCTTGCTCTTTTAGGTATGAGTGCACTCATTTTTTGGAAGTCCATGTCGTAGAGGTTAAGAAATACCACACAGATATGCAAGATCGTAGCGAAGGGAGGAAATTCGAATAAAACGAACTCATGCAAATTATCACAATTCTTTGGAAGCTTCAAAATTAAGGAATGTTAAATTTTGGTCATATTATAAATGTTTTTCTAACCATTAATTATACATTTGCAATTAAAGGATCTATCTTATGTTCCAATTTGGTTTTGAAAAGAACAGTCCAAAGCCATTAAAAATTCAAAGGTATTGTTTCCACAGCTTGCACGTGGTTGATAGGAAAGAAAACAGTATGACCTACCTAGCCATTCATTAGGTTCCATAATTTATGAACGGTTTCACTACCAGTGCTGGTTTAACTACTTCAAGAAGGTTAGTAGGGTCACAAGATGAGTGCCATTAATAACAGTCATCTAAGAATTTACCACACCTTCATTACAGTCCCTGTGATCAAGAGGACGAAGCACCGAAACCCTAATTTAAAATTGAACCCTAATTACCTTGAATATATTATCATGTTAATCGGAAATTTGGATTTGGTGTAACGAAACAAAAAAGATTCGATGTCTCGAATTGATTTACAAACACCATTCCGGTCATGTTTAAATATTCAAGGCTTTTTTCCTTAGTCAAATTATTATCGGGCTTTTTCAATTACTGGCTTAAATGTATTTCGTGTAAAAGGCAATGCGCTTATTAGTGACTGTAAAATATTCGGTAGTTTAATTGGTTTGTTTGCATTCATTAAGATTTTGAAAATATATGTTGTCGATATGAGAGCCGTTCGACCACACGGAACCGAGATATTAAACAAATATTTTTATATTTATATTTGTCTCATATTGGAAAAAGGTCTCTTAAAAGGTCATTTAAAAGCCGGGTTCTCGTTGTAACTTATTCAATTAAAAAACGATTACATCCATATTCTGTCCGATCTATCGCTAGGTTCCCCTTCTGGTACGTTCTTTAACTTATCATCCATCCATCCATCCTTTTAGCATGCAGCGGTTATCAGAATATTAACGGTTGTGTTTAATCCCTACCTTACCCCCTTTTGTCTTTATTCATATACATTTTCAAACGCCGACAAAGCAGTTACAACCCATACAATCGTGGATGTAGTATGAGCGGTTGTAATTATTTATCATCGGGTGATCTATTTACTCGTTTTTTTTAAATTTAAGTTATAAATAAAGAAAGTGCAGTCGTTCTTTACAAAACACTAAAAACAGCGCAAGGAGAGCATAGTATCACCTCTTGAGCGCTGTATTATAAACAGGGTATATTCAGACTGCGACCGTAATTGTCGTGTTTGGGTGGTAAATACGAAGTTTTGCCTAAAACAATAATGCACATCCTTTTATTTTTGAAGACGCAGTGGTACGCCAGACTTTTAATTCGTATTTTAGCAATAACTATGCATTTATCAACTAAATGTATATAACGATTTAAAAAAAAGAAAAAATCGTCCCTTTTGTTCGAAATTGTAGCTTTGTGTCTGTAGTCACAAAAACTATCACCAGGCTTCGTTTTCTGTCGCAGTCTAAATATACCCGGTATATAGTTTAACCTCGCAACTTTTGTTCCGCAACGTAGTTGATCGATAATTCTCATCATAATTAAATCAGTCAATTCAATTACAAATGAACAGACACTGTACACATTTTAAAGTTCCAATTATTGACAATTATCTTCTGTTCTATTGATCACTATGTCACGATTTGTAAGTGGAGTTTCACGCATCGATTACTATCCAATTTTGAGCTCACCGAATACCTGTCGGGCGATCTTTTGTCGCCCTGTCACGTGCCACTGGACTTCCTATCTTATCGCTTTTATTTACTGAAACGAATCCAATGAAAAACGTGCTCTCGTCTGTGCTAACAAAGTTTTATTGTTTGATCAATATTATTTTACTTTCATATCTTTTAATTTTTATTGTCTTACTTCGTGTTTTCATTTAGACTTTGCTGCATGCTTGAACGTAATACTTAATTGCAATATGATTAAAATTATATCTGAAATAAACATAGTTTTATTTTATTTCAGAATAGTTAGTTGGCCTCGCGTCACATATTTCGGAGAATTAATATCCCGTAAATTAAAAACTCTAACAAGCTGAATTAGTTGGTTTGGGAAACCTTTTTTGGATTTCACAATATGGATTTTCAATTTGGAATCATCAATCGATTTCTTATAAAACTGTGATAAATATATCATAATCTGTACATAGGCTGTTAAAGATTAGATGCGAGGTTCTCACCTCGGAGATAACGGAACACAATAAAGCTAAGTTAAAAGCAGAAGTTATCTAATTAATTCATCTAATTACGATGACGAATCATTGGGTAATGTGTTAGAATAAATTAGTGGACCATGGCTAGGTAACAAACAGCCCGTCATTCCTGCTTTATCTAGATCAGATCGCATCTTGTGACTGATTAACCGGCCATGATTAAAATTTATACCTTTCGAGGCCAACGTGGCCACGCTTTAATTCGATTAAGGGTTTATGGTACGGATTAAAAGCGCATGTCAATCACCTTTATGAGCGGTTTGAATTTGTTAATCCATGCGTGGGAGGGAAGCTCAGGGTAATTACAGGGGCTACGTTTACGAAATGGGTCAATTATTATAATTGTTAATTATAATTATTTAATAACACTACCGTTAGTGACGCGTCTTAAACTGCTTTAGGTGAGCACTTCAAAGAATCTCATTTAATTTCAACTATTACAGCTTTCTCTAAACATTTCAAATAACATGTTACGTTAAATTGAGTTATGGTGAATAAAGACCATTTAATATGCCTCTGTGAAGATATTTACTCTGTGTTCGTATTATGTACTATAACATGAAATCATGACTTAATTTATGAAACGGTACAAATATCATAATTACGGATTCATTATATTTGGGTTTCATTTAAATTAAATTAATTTGTCACATTTGAAATTATTTTATCGGTCCAATTTGTGTCATTATCAAGCCATCTTACAAATGTTTTCCAAGAATCACAGACAAGATTATGTTAAATTGCCATCAATCTCTATAATGCAGGTGTCATAGGGCTAAAAGAAAATCTCATGTTATTCAATTATAAACTCATCTTCAGCTGAAATTACATTGTCATTACCTCAACGCCCATCAAGTTTTTCTATCACTAGTATTAAATAAGCTAGTTACTGGTAGGAGATTATTGTTAAGGATTTGTTGTTGTACATCATTACATCGCATATTCTTCTGAAATACCTCATAATTTTCGTAGTTCAACTGAGATTTTACTTTGTACTATCATACATTCCTAAAAGATTAATTTAATCATAACTATCATCATACCAATCATCATTATCATCAGCCCGATGCAGTCCACTGCTGGACATATGCCTCTCCCAAGGTACGCCACAGAGCCCAATCTGCTGCTTTACGCATCCAGTCGCTGCCAGCCCCCTTGTGCCTCTCATCATACCATATGTTATCAAAATACTAGCAGACAAGTAGACCTGTAACCTGATTTAAAATAAACAAACGTCGTCACCAATCACCATATTGGACAAAGTCTGAAGTTTCATAAAATCAATTATAGGCTTTAAATCTGTAAATATAGAAGAAGAAAGGGAAGGAAAAAATGAAGCCAACTATAACATTAACTAATATATCAAACTAACCATAAGTCCAGTAGCCTGATTTATCTAGCCCTATTCCGTGGCCTTATTTCTTAAAATATTCGCAAGTCACACAAACGGACAGGGCCATTTTATATTCACATTATTAGCATATCCACAACACTAAATCTATTGCGGGGACTCTCCGTACTAGTTGAACGATGTCTATCAATCGCTTAATGTCAATTAAAGTAAGAATTGGCATGCCGATCTCGATTAGATTATGGGAAATCGAGTTTATTGAATAAAATTTACTATCATCCGTTTCATCTACTGTATCTAAATCATGCTTACCTCTTTCTTTATTACGAGATTACTTTTAGCCAGTGATTAGTAAAAATGTAAATAGATAGTATAGACCTATAGCAGTTAGATATCAAAACAAAAAAAAATTATACTACTACGCACGAAATTATTGGGATTTCCATTTCCGTTTTAGAATTTAAATTGTAACAAAAAGTGTTTCTATCGATCTGGGAATTTAAGTCTCGATTAACCCGTATTTGACTGCCGTTCTCTATGTAGTCAAACACATCTGGAATAAAAAGACAAACAGCAAATAATACCTTATAATATTATGACACAACCTTCACACAACGCCACGAACCTTACTTCCAAGTTCCAACAAAGGTGCTAATACGCCTACATCCATTATAAAACCATTGAGCAACGCATCACTAATAGAACGATTTCGTGTATACATGATCGGCTGTATCGATATTACCTCTATTGCGGGCTGTTGGGACAAGGAATGTTCTGGTGCCGGCCACGTCGAATAAATCACTGACGGGCGCAACCGATTCAGATTACCGGCACAGTAAACGGCAGGAGAGATGCTCACAGGATGCTGGGGGAGATGTTGTCCGGTTTATATACATTAGATGATACATGTTGGTACTTGCATGGATTTAGTGGGGAATAGATTCAGCATTCATGGAATTGGGTCATCTTAGTAGGCTAGAACTTGATGTCAAGACAGAATTGTTTAGTTTGGGTTTTTGTTAAATTCCATGACATCTGCTGTTACATCTTTATGAACTATTTGTTCTATTTCTTAATTGGTTACTTTTTCGTTATCATTTGGTTTTATAAGTTTTTAAGCAATTAATTTGGAGTCAAACTTGCTTGAATCTGTCAATGTTGTGTATCAACTTTTCGAAGATGCGTCAAAAAATGGCTGTCATAATTGGAACGACTTCATAAAAACTGGCCCAGGTTTCCGTTCCAATATTTTCTCTCATTTAAGCTCCGATAATGTATACCCATAAAATACAATCACTCTCATTAATTAAATATATTTACATTAAAATAATGTACAGTTACGAGTATCTTCAGATTTACGGCTGCGGTGTTAAGAATTGTCAAGTAAGGCCATTGGACCAGTCCAAAAGTCAACATCAGCTGCATTCTGAATAATAAACGAGTGCCTGACGACCGGCTGACGGCGTTATAGCCATCACTCATCGACGACAAAAAAATGAAACTCCACGACGTGCAACAAGGTCATTGATGCGAGGAATCTCATCGAATTTCGAACCGATGTGACTGTGTCATTAAGCTTTCTTGAAGGGACAAGCTTCAAGAAGTTCTTTGTCGATTTGTTCTTGTAACCACCGATGACGAAGCTTCATAATGATAATCTTTATGTTATTTTTTTTAATTTGTTATTAAGACCAGTTGCAACTAATAGTAATTGTTTGTAGGACTATACTTATATTGCTTATAATACTAGGGATAAAACTGTGGTACCTACAATGGCGAATAAGCATTTATAAAAGTATCGTAATACAGATAATTGCTGGCACATTTTTATGACATCACAAAATGTTTACTACCGAATCAAAGTATTGAGTATATAGACAATAAATAGACATACACCAAATAAAGAACAATAAATAAGTATCGCTGATTGCTTATTTACTTCAATAAACAAAGTTAAGATTCCAAACTAAATGAAAGCAATTTAATGCGTAATATAAAAACATTCTGCCGTTATCGCATGTACTACATCTAGGCCTAAACATCCGTGCAGCGAGATTGATTATACTGTATAACTAAAAAGTACAAAACAAGAAGCAGACTAGACCGGCGCGCAACGCCGCGGGCGAACCCCGATAGAAAATTATTAAGAAAATTAAATGATCTACCGCGTGCCGGTTCACAGATATGCCAATTATTGATACGATCGCGTCTGAACGTGCTTTGAAAAATGTGTAGGCTGCTTAATGCATAGTTTACACAGCGCGGGTTACGTACTATTAAAGCTAGGAATGCAATGCAATTAATCTGTTTCGATCTTTGATGCTTGGCCTGTATAATTGATGGTTCGCAGCAACAGGTTTGGGATTTTGGAAGCTTGAGTCAAGAAACAAAGACTAAGATGCTGTCGTTTAGTATACGGAACTTAAATTCCTAGAGGACATGCTCAAATTGGTGAAATTACCTTTAAATTTCTAAACGACAATCATTATTAAATAATAGTATTAAATTCTGACTATGATATACGTGTAACTGTACAGATTTCAAAATATTACATTTCTACTTAATACTCGACGTTTTTAAGGATAGGAAAGAACTTTTCAGACAGCTTTACAACTATTAACAACTTCTAAAACATACTCAGTGGCAATGAACCATAAATTATTGTATTAAGAAAAACAATATTATATAAACACCTGCCCATAATAAAGATCGTTAATGGGCAGCTACTGTCGGCTCAACAAAAAAATCGACTGAAGTTTTTTATTTGAATAATTATTTTAATCCGCACTTACAGTCGTCTACTTAAGGAGGTATTTGCATAATGAAAACTAGTGGTGTTGCGTGTTACAATTTACTCATGTTCTTTATCTGTTTCCTGTCTGAATTTAAAGTCTAACCGTAATTGATTTTGTGTTGAGTAAGGCTAAAGATAAGATAAAATTACATTATTAATTAAATTTATTTCCATTATTCTGATTTTCAACAAATAATGTGTAAAATGAAATTTATATGGGATGTGACAATGTATTACAAATGAGTGAGCAAGAAAGACAAGCATAACCTACTAGTAAAGACAATATTGACGTAGCATTCTGAAGAGAAGACATACTACAAATACATGTTGCATTGCACAGGGATATAATAACTAATGTAATTTTTACTTAAAAAATTGATTACACAAAGATTGAGCTCTCTGCGAAGATTGGATCCCGAGCCTGTTCCTATAGACAACCTTCAACCACTATTTTACATTGCTGTAATGAAATAACTTATGGCAATAAGGGAAAATCAACTCGATATACGTCATGAATCAAAATACAGTTACTGTTATCCATATCAAAAGTGGAGGCAGATGTTTCAATGTAAACAACTGCAGTTAAAAATTGAATATTTTTAGAAACCGATACAAGAGATTTCTCGAAAAAGCGGACAAAATAAAAATGGACAGACAAATTTTACACCAAGCATTTTTGGAATTTGAAAACAATCTGTTTATAGAGAATACCAAAATGTATCAATGTATGTATCTGACACGATATGGCTGGTTATATTTACTTTAGGAATCCATAAATATTATAATGCATTCCAAATTAATGTATAATTTGAATTGTAAGTATGAAAATAAATTAGTACCGCCAGACTGAATGCCTGTCTAATCGTAGTCGGGCTTCCTGTGGTTAAAACTGTCTCCAACTTGGTGACTAAGCAGCCTAATCAGATTTTTGCCGTCTGCCCCTTTCCCGCATTGTTAGGGGGAACTTCCAAATGTTTATTCATTTGATAAAACTTTGCTGCAGGGTTACCACTGAGATTTTCTTTTCTTTTATCGAATATGGATTTAACGACAAAATATTTTATAATTTATTATGAATAAACAACCCGCACTAGGCCAGCGTGGAGGACTTTATGGCCTTCCCCTCTCAATCGCACTTTAGATGTATATGGGCTGATAATACAGAAGTAGTATGATTACCTTCGTACGTCATGAAACGCTGAATCAATTCCTTGATTGGTTAAGAAACAAATTATTGTAACTTGCAGCATATTATTTAAATGTAAAGGTGCACGTAATTTCGACCTTGCATTTTATTACAGCAATCATATCACAAATTCCATTACAGTGGCCAGGTTTGATACCGAAGTAACTTTTCCTACATCATTACCCAAAGTGTCATCACGGTTTTACCTATATTTTGATCCCAATAGACGTGTTTATATTCCCACGAAATGTTTTCTATAGAATTTACATACAAAATGCAGCTAACATGTCTTACTATGGCAGGCGACGTCACGTAGGCAATAAAACTCACAAATCCACCACGAACGGTGGTTTGTCACAAAAACTCCGCCGACAAAACTTGCCGGTACATTAGAATATTAAAGGCTCAGTGTGAGACTGGGTTGGAACAAATGTTTGGTGTATTTGGTTTGTAAAGATTTTATGAGTATTTAATATATTTTTACATAAGCATATTTGTAAAAACCATGATGGAAAAAAGCGTGAAAATTTTGAAGGTAAACATCAGTAAGAGGTCGACTGAATTAAGTCTATGCGAATCAGGAATAAACTTGTAAATTTCAATGTTATTTTTAGAAACTTACTTTAAACTTCATGACTTATGTCGCTTTTATGGCATTTCAAACAATTTGGTAAGTCTGAGCCCTTTCCCTAGTCTGAGCCACTTACATCATAAATCCAAATTTTCTGTAAAAAAATATGTGCAATAATATGACTCTTTAGATACTTTTTTTTACTAAATTCAGTTCGTGAGCCGATGCTCTCTGCCGAAACAGTGTTGTTGATGTTGGATCCAAGGTTCACAAACATTTGTCCATGGTGCGGCGGTTTGGTCACGCGCACTACGCACGAAGCGAGCACGCGCACTGCAAGCTAAGTGGACTTTAGTAAATTGCGCCTTGATTGCTACGTGATATGGAGTTATTATTCCTTTTTTGTTCTTAAAAAAACATAACTTCTAGGACTCTGCAAGCAAAATACAGGTTATTATTTATTACAGCGTGAGTGTGGATCTTAGTCTCGTCTTTTTCTACACGAAACAAACTTTATGTTTTACTTGTCTTCAACTGTCTTTTGCACAGTCATTGCTTAAGGCAGGAGAGCCCATACTTATATCTATTTCATGCTTTTTGCTCTTTCTGTCGTCAGTTAATGGTTGACGATGTTATATTTATATCATAAATATTATTGTAGATGTACGGTTTTATCTTTTTAATAATTCTTTTGTTATATGAATATGTTTTCCAAGACGCGGTCTCCACTCCAGAACACGCTTACTCCAGCGGTCATCCGTTCTGCGACATATGTGGCCAGCCCATTGCCACTTCAACATACTAACTTTCAGAGCTATGTCGGTCACGTAAAGCAGCAGACCGAGCTCTGTGGCGTACCTTGGGAGAGGCCTATGTCCAGCAGTGGACTGCAACGGGCTGATGATGATGATGATGATGATGAATATGTTTATGTAAAGTGGTAGCTTTATGATATAAAGGTGAAGTAAGTAGACAATTGTTATTGACAGCCTTGTCTTTGGCCAATGTAAGCAAATTTACTTTTACATTTTCAATTTTACATATTGAAAGTTATTAAAAACACTTAAAGTGATGGAGACCACAAAACAAAAGGCAAAGCAGAGGTACTCCGCATTCCAGTCACGGCTGCAAGCACGAGAAACATTTGAAGCCGTCGCTCAGAAATTATGCTATACCGTCGGAATAATTCTTCGTGTATCAGTCGGCCGAGCAAAAAGGCCTACCGCAGACATGCGACACTTCATAGCCGCGTTTTAAATTATACATGAGTTGAAGTCGCCGAAAAGCGACCCCGCCTCAGACACAAGGCGCGAGTACCGCCCACTACGCCCCTCACTAATTATTATAACCGGTTGTTTGTAACTGGCCGTAATTAACCGGTGACTGACTAGCGCCACCTGTTGTTCCCATTGAACTAGATACGATCGTAATTGCATTGAAATAGTTCGGACTAGCTACAGTTTTGAAGTTGGATACGAATTCGTGCACCAAACTGTGCGATGGCTTTGGATATTCGACTGAAACTAATAGAAAACTAATAGGTGTGTGGAGTACCTTTAACTAATTTAATTTCCATCCTCTACGAACGTCCCGCGGTACTTTATGTGACTAGCCGTCGCCCACGGCTTCATTCAAGTGGAATTTTGAATGGCAGAAACTCTGCACGGGAATAGTTTGAAATATTATGCTTAACGAACTTAGTTGTCTTCGACATTTTGTGAAGGGAATTTTTAGCGATGTTTTTGTAACGTCGGTATTGTTGAACTTTTTTATTGACTTATTTATGATATAATCAAGGAAATATCAAGCTTTTAGAGCCCTTCAATTATCTGAAGATTTCTTCGTGACATTTGGTTTAATGGTTTAATACGTCTCAAAATCCTCTTAGAATTGTAACCAAACTCATGTAAAACCAAGTATATAAACTTAACACGTATGTTCTGCTACATCTACATAGATGTTATAATTGTTACAACTTAATATTACATAAGAAACTATGTAATCATCGTCCACATATTCTAATTCCGGACCCTTATTAGTTTCAGCTTCCCATAGTTGTTAACTATGTGCTACTCGACGCACTAACAAAATAGTAGGGATTCCGCAGTAACCTATTCAACGTTGCGAGCTATAGAGAAAATTACAAAGTTACTTCAAACAGAAGCGTTCCAAGATTTATAACCTCTTCGGTAATTAACTTCTAGCTAATACAACTTGGTATTTATTCGCAACTTTGCGTTTTATGGTTGCTTCATATTTCTATTTTTTCTGCGGTTTCAACTTCCAGTTCTTGCAGTGTGTGATTATCTTTATAAATGCCAGGGGCACCAGGAAATGCTTTTTCTATCTTAAAGTTTATAATTATAATCGCAATACTATATTATTGGTTATTGATTGGGATTACTTTTGTTTGCTTATTCATTTTAGTTAATTTTATTAATCTTTTAAACGAAGTATCTTTACCGTTGTTTTCAATCTACATCAATGACATCACAAAATCAACCCTAAAGAACCCTTTGTTCAAATCATTATACCTATTATCATCAATACCACTCAAATAATCTGCAATAACTTCACAAGGAATAGAAATCGTACTTATAAATCCCAACACCAACACATGAGATCTAACACAAGACCCAAGAACAATTACAGCAATTATATTGAAGACAAATATTTACCTTGTATTTACAAGTTGATGCTTTGCCTCCTACGCGTTGACAACCGACCATAAACGCGCCTGCATCTCCCTGGGGCTCAAGCCCTTTCACATTAGCCGTAGATCGCGAATGTAACTGTCTTTCTAAACGAGATAAAGGTTTCAAGGTAGTATAACGTGTAAACACACGCGTATTGCTGAAATTGAAAGTTTTGTTCCATTTTTAAATTGGAGTGATGTGAAGCTGTCCCGGTTTTTTATTTTGTACCCTTTTAAGCAAGTGCTTCAGTGTTCCGTTTAGAATTTGTATCCAAACGACTGTTTGTTTTTTTGTTAGCTTTGACGTTTACATTTCAAAAAATGAGCATTTAAGGAATAAATTTAACTACAAAATGTATTTCTCATGTAAATAATACCTTAATTATAACCAAGCAACTAATACGAAAATCTACAGTCGCATTTATCAATAAAATACGAACCGGCCGGTCTCCGCTAATGTGAAAGGACTCGAAATCTTTGATAAATGCCCAGTCGACAGCAGAGATAAGCAGACATCCTCTGAGCCCCTTGAAATGTCCGTCTGACATTCGCTAAGTCCAGTGGTAATTGCATAACGTGAATTTCCGACACTTAATCTTCATAGTTAAATGATGGGACGTTTATGTGGGTAGATAATAAAATTACTGAACTCCAATTTATTATCGAACATAAATGTAATTTATGATTTTGGCGAGCAATTGTTGGTTTAGTATCTTGATAACGGTTAATTTTATTGGATGATGAAATATTTTAAATACCGTTTTGTTTTATGAACACGTCATTATCAAAATAGATAATTACAGTTGTTTTGCTTAGGATTTGTTTGTACTATAGGACGGCACTTTATCGTAGACCAGCGTATCAAATCTAATGGGATTAAGAAAGGATGTTTACCATGAATTAGTCCAGACCTTATCTCATTTATGTACCACCCAACTTGTTATTTGACACGAGGTTGACTTTAATTATAGTTGACATAACCTTTACGTGGTATAACAGGGAGAGATTCGAATTTAAATACGATCTATATTGGAGGCTTAAATCCGTCTCACTCGTTGCCAGATGTTTTTCAACCATGCGTGTGACTAACCGAGCAAGGATGCCCCTAACCGGCAATTTTCTACGCCTTCCAATTTGTCGCCTTATTTAGAGTATTTCGACGGTTCACTTTTTTTCAAAAATTATCTGTAACAGGAACAGCTAAAATAATAAATAACACTAAAATTATAAATACGAATGCCAATTAATTGCTGTGACCTAATTACAACGCAATAATTTCACATTTTTATGGTCCTTAAGTTATCTTAAGATCCACCTTAAGATACAAAATGTTCCTGTAGGTTGGATTTTAAACTTGACGCTGACATCTCGACCATATTATACCAGGTATCAATAAATATTTCATATCATAGCATAGTACTCGACGAAATCACAGCAATACCTAGACATGACTGCGAAATCTGCAGTTGTAAAATACTATACACTCAATTACACTCGTGCCGTATCAACAAACCAGATAATAAACAAACGATATCTGTACACACTCGAGTTACATAAAAGATAGTTGTACTAAGAGGTCGTTAACAAGAAAGACTGTCCCACACATTTGCTTTGCATCGGCAGTTTAGATAGGATCAACTTAAAATATCCCGATTGCAATATTTTTATCTGTAAACCCTCGGGCACAATAATAAACACTATGATAGAACGAGGTTCGTGCATTGAGATTTGTTGCTACAATTAATGGCTTTTTATTTAATGTTTGATATGAAACATCTTTATGATTCTACTGGTTTCAAATGGTTTTGATTGCACAATCTTTGAACATGTTTATAGCATTCATTTTTAATGTTTGCATGAATGTGTGTTTATACTATATTTGCTATGTTGTAATTATTTAAATATAAATTCTATGTTATAATGCAGATAACACCATTGTTATTGCTTTAGTGGTTTTGAACAATGTTTACGTCATTAAGTATGTTATGAGGATCGATCTCTACATGAAAAAATATTTACGACCATAATAATCATTATGTTTATCATTTCAGCTTGAACAGAGACAAAACCATTGCATGAATTTATTTCATCCTCAAACAACTTGTTTTATTTACGAGTACACGTTGTAAGTCACTTCCTCACTGTCGCTGAAGATTATAGCTCAACCTTAACAAGCCTAGCTTTACAACGTTATACAGTAATATTCATGAATAATTTACATTACACAGAACAAATCTCTTCGTGAATTCTCTCGTCGCTCCTCCGCTCGATGTGTACTGAGCTTTTAAAATCTCGATCGCAATACCTGTATCTTGCACATATATAATGTTATCTCAAGGCGGGGAATAAGGATTTGTAATCGTCGGATAATCCAGATCATGGGCCATAAGATGTTACGTGTTACAGAGGATCAACGGGCGCGCACCGCCCTGCAATATCAACTTTAACTTATTGCTTTGATGCTTTGTTATTTTATGAATGCAGGCCAAAGCCGCGAATTATGATGCTTGTGACATTTTTCAATGGGCCGTTGCGCTGTTATTTGTATTTATCAGATTTTTACCAATAATCTTTAACACTTATTGACTGAAGTATATTTTATTTGTATAATTTATATTTTCAACATGATATTTTACACCACCTATTTATATTCAAGAATATTTCCACCCAAAGTATACTATATGAGTAGCTTATACTTAAACTTTTGTGGATCAAACACGATATCATTTAATTAAGTGGGCCAAATGTTATCAGCTCCGTCTGTGAAGTGTTTATCAGTTAAGTGTCTATAAATATGACCAATTTATTAATTGTAGTCTATAAATATTACCAAATAAATACTCGGGTATAGAAATAGCAAATTATTTACGCAAATTGGATCTATTTATGGAGATGCCTAGATTGACTTACGTCATCGTAAGTCAATTCATATCAGAACAATAAAACACGATTGGTAATTAAACTGACTGTAATTGAGATGAGCGTGGGCTTTCTTTACGATCAAGAAAGTGAGATTAGAAAGTAAGACTGATTTCCACTGTAGTGGACCTTCCAGACTGAGGTCTGGTCAATGCTGAGGTCCACTGAAGTGGACCTGTAATAATAAATAAATAAATACATCCAACAGTCACATACATAGTCCTGACCCCACACTAAGATCAAATCTTGCGTCGTGGGTATTAGGAACTATGAAGGACTTTTCGGTCTCACAAACACCCAAACCCGAAACAAATATCTGTGGTTCACACAAATATTTGTTTCGGTGCGGGGATTGAACCCGCAACCTCTCGTTTCACAGCCGGCGTATAACCAACTGCGCCACGGAGGCTGTCCAGGTTACCCAGTGCAGTTTTCTACATTTCATCATCATCAGTATCAGTCACGAGAACTCCACTGCTGGACATAAGCCTCACCAAGGAATTTCATGCGAATTGTTGGAACCGGCCTGCATTCAGTGACCTCTTGCAAACATCATAAGATCGTCTTTTGATTACTGCGATTGCCTGTACCTACGTGGCTAGATTGACCTTTAAATATTATGTCGAATAAATAAAATATTTAAATTAATTGTCTTAGAATTTCAAGATGTTTCTACACAATCTATTC
Organism: Deilephila elpenor; assembly: GCA_949752805.1. Lineage (NCBI taxonomy): Eukaryota > Metazoa > Arthropoda > Insecta > Lepidoptera > Sphingidae > Deilephila > Deilephila elpenor. Next base: position 7,966,119 of record OX457108.1, read on the forward strand.
GTTCACTATTACTAATAGTACAACATTAACGTAAAAACCCTAGTGTGTGTAGGAAAGTCAATTTCCAGACTCTTATTCTTAATAAATCTACAAGTTCTATGCAAACATGTCGCGAAATAAATGCTTCACGTATGTAGGTACCGCAGTGTAATTACAGAACACAGTACTGAATGTACCTTTGAAATGTCACGGAAGTTATAATGGATGCAAGCGCTAATTTTCTTTTCTCCACAGTGTCTTACGTATACCGCTTCCCATTAGCCGCCCGTAAAATTATAACCTTAATCCTTTATGAAACACACGTAATAAATACCCGAGAAAGACGCACTTATTGGTATCAAAACAATTTGATAGTAAAAAGTAAAGAGTTTAAAAAATAAATTATAATAATTCCTACAAGTTAATCTTAACCAAATTCAACCAAAAATGTCTACATTTAAGGGAATGTCGGAACCGAAGGCACATAAGGAATAAGTAATGTGCTCAAGTTCTGTAATAAATCTTAAAAGAATGCTTTGACCGCTCCCAAAAGGATACTCGTGGAAGCGTTCACCTTCTATTTTCCCGGTTATTTATGAGCCTATGCTTTATACTAGAACCGCGGGCCAAGAATAAAATGGGTAACTAAAATAAATGGCCGTATGTTACCATAATCATAGATTTTGAAAGCGAACTGTATAAGTATTTTCTTAATGAAAACAAATGGGAAAACTGGAAGCTGATGCTAAACGAAACTATCTTAACTGGCTTTTTATAAAAAAAATCCGTCGTGATCCTCTTTTAACGATGTAAAACAAAAAGCCTATATCTAATCTTTGGACGTGAATTATGGGAATTCATGGTCGGAGTCGTCTATTATAGTTCAGATTGTCGGCTGTCTTCCATTTACACGTAATTTACATTAAGATGCCTCCGCATTTGCATGTCGGAATAACCTTTTCATAATCGTCACGTCGGTGGCTCCCAACTTGGCGATTAGCTTAATGGATTTCTCAATTTAATGAAACTCAAACTTTGTAATTGGCTTTTAAAAAGATAGGACGGAATTTACGATTATTAATTTCAAAAATTTCGTTCTTCTCTTTGGTCGCCGTGTTTTTTGTGCTTAAATAATGTGATTCTTGAAATCCATTATTTTCGAAAGGATATTTAAGTATTTAAGCCTGTACGCTTGGGATGACAACAATGATAGAAATGAAGGGTTCCTCGGGGCCCTGTGACGTGAAGTCTTTTTGTTTGATCAGGCGTTTGTTGACAACAAATTCGTTGACGTTAATCCCCAGACAATGATACCGTTTTATTCCGAACCGGGAATAAGCGAGCGCGACCAACAGGATCCTTTCTGACCTAAGCCAAATCTATAAGTTGATGTTTGCTTTAAAGATTTCGAGTATTATTACTTTTTGCAAGTCACTGCAGTCCAGTTAAGCTGCGCGCAGTTTAAGCCGGTTGGGAGAGATATGAAATACTCAGTCCGTAAAATTAAAGCGATATTGGGTTCATTTTATAAGTCGGAAATTAATTTTTAGATAGCTGCTTTATTTACGCATGCTTTTATATTGCATAGATCGAGTTTTAAACAAGTTTTCTTCTAAATATTTTATCGAAATTTGAACATTGCGTATGGAAACTTAATACTAAATGCTTTACATTTCCGTACTTATATTTAGCAATTTATCCTACAAATTCACCAAAATACAATATTTCATAATATTTTTTTTTATTGAAATAATTATTTCTGTAGATATCAGAAGAACAGCCAAAATCGATGACATAATTGTACAGAATTCGCTTTATACAAATCGCAAAGAAACTTTAGGAACTTGGTAAAAAACTTCTGTGATTTCTCTTAAAGTGTCAGAACCGTTCGTTAGCCGACATTGGAAGCCCGACAAAATTATATAAATTAAGAAAGTATTTGGTTTTTATGTGCGTCCGGCTAAACGGTGCCGGTTGGAGGATTCTTTAAGGAATATTTGAAGACAAAGACTCTGAGAACAATAGCAATACTTTTTTGTGCTGTGAAATATTGTCATCGGAATATATAACCAAGCAGTATCCATATTATCTTTATCTATTTTTTTCTATTAAATAATAGTATATTTACGCTTATATTTATGCTTATATTAACGCTTGATTTAACAGTCAAGGAAAACATTGTTAGGTTCTGCATAATCAACACCAATAACGAAGAATAAATGTGAGTAGGACTGTCTCTTTTACTTTCAGCACCGTATAAGATGGTATTTTTATCTATAACCTTCGTAGCACAGAAATTTTATCAAACTATATGTGGGTAGTTGGCGAAAATTTAATTAGCGCGTCGCGTTCATCTACAGTACGGTTCTCGATTCGATGCAAAGAACATCTCGAGAAGTGATTTGTTATAATGCACATTAATCGCAGTGGTTTCTTGTGGCGGCTTTATTTTATAGACGCAGTGTGTTGTGAAGTAGTGTGTTGTAAGTTAGGTGGTGTGTATTATTCAAGCCGTCTGTTGTTAATGATTATGTGTTGCTCTTGCTACTGTGAAAGTTGTCGTTGTTGAGAGCCTTCATGGCGCAGTGAGTTAGACGCTGGCTGTGAATCGAGACGCTGCGGTTTCGACCCCCGCACTGAGATAAATGTGTGTGTGCTCCAGAAGTCTTAGTTTCGGGTCTGGGTGTGACTGAAACCGAAATGTCTCTCGTAGTTTCTGATAGCCTAGACACAAGACTTATATCTAGTGGGGAGTCAGGACTATGGATGTGACTGTGGGTGTATTTGTTTATAGTTTATTTATTGGTGAAGCAGTATGTTGTTATTGAGACAGTGCGAAGTCCAACAACGTGCTGCATAAAGGTTAGTAATCTGTATTGAATCGCTCTGCTTCTATCAAGCACCTTGAGTTTTTTTAAACTTAAATTTCCAGCAGATGTGAAGGAAACTCAGTATTAATGCCAACCCAATCCGAAGGACCTAACATCATCACTTATAAAACGAACTGAAAATAGGCCCTTGGAAGTTTGCATGCACCCAAACCTTAAGTACATTAAATACGATTTTTTTTCTATCTGGCTTTATCGTGACCGGTTCCAGGATCCGTTATCTATGATAAAATGATGATATGACTTTATTAAATTAGTGTTAATATCTTCTTATGAGTTTGATGAAAGCTTAGACAAGAGTTTATTGTTAGCACAATGTTTTGTTTGGTTTTGCATTCTGAGTTATTAACCTCTTCAAACAAAATGCTTACTCATTGCCACTACACAGCTTACAATTATGTGTATATCCATCCGTATGCTATATTGTATTGCACGGTCCTACTCTACAATTAAAAGTAATTTCTAAACCAATAAGCTGACCTAGAACGGTTATTCAAGATGGATACGAAAGTAATTTGGTAAACTTTACGGGACATAGATTCCCGTGTTGTTGTCTCCGTAAATTTCTTGTTTTTTTTTTTCATTAAAATAAATTTTAATTTACAATAATAATTAAATTACTTCAAAAGTCAGAAGTTGACTTTGGATCAAAATTGCAACTTTCGTCTCTTTATTGTTTTTCGTGCCGATAATAAATGCAATGAGCAAGATTTCCAATTGAGGTAAATAAATAGACAATTTAATTTGGCAGACATATTTATTTATACTCGTTAAAGATCAGCTTCGTCATTTATAGCAAGTAATATTATGTACATTCGAGTGAAGGTACGAAATTAATCACAAAAATAAATTAATTAAGTTCCTAACTTACACCCTAATCAAATTTTGGTTATTACAAACCATAGTATTTTTGCACGGGAAACATAATTTTGGTCGATTTTCACTACGAAATAAACTATTAAGTACAACGTTCAAAGTCTAGTTACGACTTCAAACATACAATTATAAAACTACAGTGTCTTATACAGCAAAGAAGTTTTTAAATGTTAGAGACATGAATTATGATTTGGAAAACATAAACGCGGCCAGGGATTTGTTACTTCCAAGTTCCAAAGAAATAAGAACTCTGGAAAACCTACTTTAAATCTTATCTGGCCATGCCTATATTGGAAATTATATTAAATTGATAAACGAACCATGATAGAACATCTAATCTCAATGCCATACAATATATACCAATACATCCACCCGTATCATTACAAATATTCTATTGAAGGCCAAGAAAAATATAATTTCTCTGTATGTTTTTATACAATAAATGTTTCAAATATTTACAATAGATACACTTAATTTTATTGCTGAAGAAGACGTTTCACTAGAATGATTAAGAACCTCATGAAATCTATTATATTAAAATATATTCTAATAACTATGTTTAACTAAACAATAATAAGGACTAGTTGTAAAAATAGTTCTAAATATTTATACCGCGTCGTCTGTAAGACGTTTTCAATACAAGGATTAGAAAACAAGATCTCTCAATAACATCTACGTCGTGAATTTGAGGTGTGGAATCTCAATCTTTCCTACATGTAACAAATATTCCATATCGACTTCTTAATAGATATGAAACATGGATAATTCCAACATTTACTTATCCGGCGACACGTATTACATTCAATTATTTACAAGCAGTACAAATCCATTTATATTTAAAAAATATTATGGTATAGGTACTATTTTGTTCTTAACATATTTACAAAGCTAAGTTTTCTGGTGTTAACCTTACTGTGTTTCATAAATACGTACATTTTCATATAATTTAATTTACATTTGCCTATATCTACCAAACAAAATAACGTTGATAATTTTACAGCAGCATTTACAGTTAGTGTTCCAAACATTGTTCTTCAGATAGCAACGCAATGCACAGCGCACGACATCACACAAAACACCATAATAAAATTTCACTTATTGAAGTTTTCATTAATGTATATTGTATATTATATTATCACAATCAACACTCCTTTCTATTCATACGTAATGTTCATCTTTTTTATAAAAGTTCGCCCAAAAATTTAGGAACTGAAGACGGCGTCTTCTACCGAAAGCATGTCGAAGCTGTGACGTCACACGACGACATCCCGGGTAGGCTCGTTGGATGGTGTCTCGGGAGCCAACACAGGTTGGAAGCAATGCGCCGTCGGAGCAAAATCTTCAACCAGCTTCCTTTTTAAAATGGAAGATGAACCTACATATACGTTGGTTCCGGGAAATGTGCCTCGTCGCCTTCGTCTCCATACCACAGCAGCCAAAACAGCTAGTGCGAAAGCGATCATAGCTGATAAACAGCCTAGAACTAGTTCTGAATCAGGAGCGCGTTCCGGTACTCGTTCTCCTCGCATCGAACTGACCAGAACAGACATCAGTCTGTCACCTTCACTGACTTGGACGTCTTGGACGCTTTCTGTCGATACTCGCTGGGCGCGACTTGTATCAATAGTCATTGTCTCCGACCTTTCGTTATCAACACCTGGCGTACGCGACACCAATTCAACTTGGATATGGTAAACAGTATCAGGCCATAAAGACAAAGTTACTCTTGTAGAGTCAGTGAACAAATTACCCTTTAATCCACCTCCGTCCACTTCCCACGTTACTAGGTAAACGCCTCGAGCTATTCTTGGTTCCCAGGCAATTTCACCAATAACTAAAACTTTCTGATGAATTAGTGATATTTCTTTCAGTGTCCATTTGTGTTCATCGTGGTTAGATGTGTTAGTATCATGTGCAACCCAGGTTTCATCAGGACTGTAAATGGTGACCAGGCCTTGCGGATCGACGACAAGGACTCGTAGAAGTGCTCCTTCGTTGTTTGAAGGGACCCTAGTGGCTAACGCCTGAGTTTGTATGATTTGTCGCCAGGGGCCCTCTGCGGCACGGCGCATCACGACGTACACGAGTGGTGCGGGTCTGGAAGGCGCGCGCGGGGCGGGGGGAGGCCACCGGGCGAGTGCGCCACTAACTCGCATCACCCCTTCCCCTTTCGTATGTATGACGGGCTGTGTTTGCGCCGCTCTCGCTGCTTCTGCGTGGAATTCGCACGCAATTTTGCAACCAGGGAACTGCAACAACAATGAATGAATTACTCTTCGTACTTTTAAACTAATTTCAAGGGATAAATGTCAAACGCAACTTACGCAAATGTCCTTTTCTTCGCACACCGCGCCCCACACTTGATAGTTGGACTGGAGAAGCTCACAATTTTCCCAACACTGCAACAAACGCATACCGTTCAGAATGATCATGACACAGATTTGTCATCATTAAACGGATCTTTTGAACTCATCTGATTTATTTGTGTTTGGGTCATTAGTGTCTACAAATGGGTTGTTGGTACTGACATGGACTAATTTAAAACTTGAATGTTCATCGTAGTAACATGCAATGGTTTTATAAGATATATTAATTCTTTATTGTCAAATTAGCCTTTATTGGGTGTCTGGTGTAGATAAAGCCGTTTGTCATTATTTTCAGGAATATCGTCGTTATTTACGAGCGCTGTAAACTCGAGCTGGCTATGCCAATAAAATTATGCCTCGTAAAAAAGGCGGCGCGGTTGTTTTAGCAGCTAGAATTACGTCAATGAAACGAGGGTTAAATATAGGGCATTCGATATTCACATCAAAAAGCAGAAAATTATGGATAAGTAATGCGAATAGAAATAATAGATCGAACCCACACGCCTTAGTTCACCATTAAATGTATTAAGCCAATAATGCTAAAAAAATAATATCTCTCATTGATAGTTATTATGAAGACTGTTCAGTTCAACTAGCAGAAGGTATATTAAACTGATTCTAATAATTTCATTCACAACTTAGAAGGCAATGACGTAGTCAAAAGATTTCCTCTTGAATAATAAAGGAGCGCGGACCGTATCCAGTCATGGTTCACTTCGGTAGCTTCGTCTATAGAATTTGTCATTGGAAACACTCATTAGTTGCAGTTGACGTTAACTTGACGCCCTCTCTCGGCTGGGTAAGCTTTAATAATTATAAGAACCAGCGCCAACCTCGGTTATTAATTACTGGTATTGACAAAACGTTCCGTCCCGGATTCCGTGCGAGCGTTTGAAGTGAAAATTTTATTGGTTTTATTTTAATTTCGCTTACGTTTAAAACGCTTGCGGCATTTCACAGATTTAGTTCTCTGATTTGCTAATGGTTTTCACCTAGATAATAGCAAATGAAAATGATACGAAACAGTCACTATATCAGTGTATTTCCAAAATTAAATTAATTAACATTAAATGACAATATTTTGTCTAGTATCGCATTTCAGTTAAGTTTTACACGTATTATTAATATTCGTAATTTTTTTCGACACATTATTTGATTGTTATGAAAACCAAAAATATAACATCGTGACCTATATTCTATTGGACGTATACAATATGAGAACCATCTGTACACCAGTTTGGTTACAAGGAAACCGGAAAGGATATTAAAAATTCCACACAAAACCGCCTGTCGGTTAGAATCGACGTTTTAACAATCAACTTTTACGAGAGCTTTCAATTCCTTCGTAAACTAAAATTTAAACCTTCTTTATATTCGTGGCTGTTACTACGTCGTCAAATATAATGGACATACATAAAGCGGTAAAGTTTTACTTTGTCGACTGTTTCTACTTAATTCATTAATTTTGAAGTACAATTCCTAAAATTCTATAGGCGTAGAAATTTTCTATACAAATACCTTTAAGGAGTTTAGGAATAAATTATTCTACTTTTGTATTTCACTTTATTAAGATTTCAAAGTACCAACTTTGTCTTTCCATTGTTTATACGGCATTAAAACGTTTGTCTTTTACATCGACAAGTATTGGGTCTCCTTGATCCATCGGCTGAATTTAGTGTGTCGAAATTTAAAAGTATAGATGGGTTAATGGGTTCTGTTAAGCCTTTTCAGCAGAGCTGAGCACATTACCCGTGAACACTCACCATAAAGCAGTCGGGGCCTTGCAAACACGATGACTCCCCGCCGGGACGCGGCGCCGCAAACTGCGAACAAACATCACGAATGTCAGACGAACCTTTATTACGGAATATATTTAAAAATTATCATTCAAATGCCAAATTAATATAACATAAAGTTCATCATCCTATTGATAATAATGGGTATTTTGTGGCTCTATAACGCCGGAGCGGTACGCTCAATTTTGGAGTCAAATTAAATGTGTTGTAAAGTGTAATAAACGTCGATGAATATTGCTATTTGAACGTAATGGAATTATGTTATTTAGATCGTTTATATGTATATGGTCAGTGCGTGTATTGGAGTTTTTTCATTACTTGTTCAAATGGGTAATTCTTTTAAAAGGCATGTCACAAAATATTTTGAAGCGTGGGCATCGAGCGGACGATATTGTTGAGCTTTAGTCAAACGTCGAAAAAGCGCCCCTATAAAGCGAGAGTTTCGTGTATTTTTTTATGCACACTGTTTGTTTTAAACATTGCTACGGGTCAATACATTTTCTGACAAAGGACAGAATGCAATAACAGTGGGTAAAACATGAATAAATTTAAGCTGAGAAATTTTAATAATACAACCTTCGGTTATTAAGGTTTTTTTAACTTGTATTCGTGGACGATAAATCGACTCGAACAACCTACTTTTAACCTCGTGATTGTGACCAGCGTCTATTGTGTTTCTTAAGCGACGACTTAAAGGATTAAAAGTGTATTATCCCCAAGAGTTTCAAATTCATTTCCTACGGATCAAAATTTTTACCGCGGTGTTTTGTTTAACCTTTTCAAAAAGCTAAATTAATAAAAGCAAATTGAATTATAAAATTGTTCTAACTCTAATTATTACTAAATAGAACAAGTAAGTAATGTCAAAATCGATAACTAAACTTGATATTTAAAACGTTCATTAACAACTGAATATCGCACTTTAATTCCCCCAAACCCGATAAAAGGGGACATTTAATTATTCGACGGGAACCAATACATTGTCCGTTATCTGAACGGTTCACAGAAGGTTTTATGCGCGGACGAGGAAAAAAGAAGAAAATAAATGTTCGATTCGGGCAGCCAGTTTAATGTATTTGATAAAAGTGACAGCCGTCTGCTTACCGTCCGTGGAACGGTCGGTTTAATTGCCTGATATGCCAATGGGGACGGTTCCAAACCAGACGCACTGCATTGACTCAAATGTCAAATGTTTTAAACTGAGTAATGAAGATTTTACTTTGAAATAGTTTGGTTTATTTGACTTTTAATTCTTTAAAAATATGTTCGTTATGTTGGTGTTTTGTAATGTGGTTTGGGCAGTTCTTTCCGATAGAGTTTATCAGTGATAAAATTAATTACGTTATTATTATAATAATCAGTCCTAGGCTAGTGCGGAATATAGCCCTTATAAAGATAAAGAATGTTGAAAAGGCTTAGAAAATTGATTTAAATTTCAAAACCGTTAACATTTAGGTAGCTGATACGCTCTAAAGCTAAACGAAATGACATTTCTTGTAATACGCTACGGCAAATTATTCAGTCAAAGCGGCCATTCTAATGCTGCTTCAGATTGATAATAAAGCACTTAGTCACGATTTTATTACAAGTAATGCAATGATATGAAATTTGAAAATTTAATTCTTTGTAAGCCTTATTTATTTACGAATCAGTAGAAAAGATCGCGTGATTAAATAGCATGAAAGATGCACGAATGTACACACAACTAAAATGCTTTAGAAAGCAGGTAATAACAAACAAAGACTTTCAAGGGAAACAAAATTACTCTTTTAGGTTACTATCATTGTGGCTAATGACGCCAATCTGTGGCAGAGGCCATCAAACGACTCCGACCATCCACCCGTTATTAGATGTAATCATCGTAATTTTTCACACAATTTATTTTTTTTGGACCACGATCTTACATCTCAGAAGTGTTACTCCACGTCAACTAATGACAACAAAAAACACACTCGAGATTGCGTACGCGTACACAATAAAAACACGAGCTATTTTCACTACATTCTTAATCAAGGCTCATTTAAAATGGGTCCACATAAATCAAGTTAAATTACAAAGACACTGCCGAGAGCCTGACTGATCTAGACTAATTACTTTAAGACCCTAAAACTTTTTATTAAACGTCTGGTATTCAACTCTCCGTCCTCGAATACTCCAACAATGAACTTTTTAACCAATTCAATTACTACAAGTATTGTATCGCGCGACTTCAACTTGAGGAGTTTGAAATATGAAAGTTAAATAAAACAAAACGAGGTGAATATACTTCGGCATTTGTAGAGGGAAGAGTGAATAATGAATGACTGTGATTGAAAACATAGCCCGTCGAGTGGTACTGTATTTGTGTTAGATGCCGCCACAGATTACGCTTTTGTTAATCAAACAACGTTTATTGAATATTATTTAATTAATCTTTCGTGTCTGACTTCAGGCGCTGTGTGATTGATTGCAGAAAAATATAAAATTGACTATCCAGGTGAAAGTCGCAAACTTTTCGTAAGTTATGACGTGTGTCGCTTAAGTCAATCGATACATTCAGTAATATCAAGGACTGGTGTGGGCAATCCATCTTAGAAGGCAATATGATGTAGAGTAGAAATATTTAAGTTTACGAAATCCATTAAAGATAATCGTTCATAAGGCGAGCCCGGAGCTGCGGCCGGGCAGGAACTAATCGATCGATGCGCACACACACGTTCGTTTACAATCAATCCATCAGCGTTTATGTAACGCGTAACTACCGATGATCTTCATTTATCATTTTGTTTTGTGGGTAGCGAGCGGACGCTCTTGGGGGTCAAATCAAAGGTCCGTACAAAACAACAGCCACGAACTTACGAAATATGATATGTAAACATTTTTTTTCGTTTAATCAAACGGTTAAGCTTTAGAGATTAATAAATCTTGCGTTTGACGTGGCTTTATGTGTGTAATTGGGCAACAAAAACAAAATGGTTACGAGTCGAAAGAACCCACTCACTTCCCGAGGCAGCATCAATTAAGGTCTATCACAAATTGCGATCTTATCGGCAACAATAAACAATTGTGAGTGCGACATTTGCATGTAACGCAGATAGGAGGAAAAACATTAAACACATAACAGCGTCCGTTGTAGAAAGGAGCAAAAACAGAATGAATTATGATTTCGCATAAAGATAAAATACAATCTAAGCTGGCGCGCCAAATGGCGAAGAAAAAATGAAATTTTCTCGGCAGAACAGATACTCTGAGTTGAGTAGCGGAACAAGAAATGGGGCAAATATAGTAAGGCCGATGTGAACGACTATTAATATTGCGAAAGAAAATATATTTTATAGATCTTTGTTTTACAAGTTACTGCTGAGAGCAATATGCTAAAACGGAAAGAAATAAAAAGACGGTAAAATAAACTTTGTGCCTCTTAGCATTCGTTGTTTTTGCTGCGAAAGATATCGTCTGACGTGTTCGTATTTGCGCGCGGACTCATCCGACTTAATAGAAGAATACCGAAATGAATTTTTATCCCCGATAACAATTAATACAACAATAAAAAATCACAATTTTAAGGTGAAACAAAAGATTTTACGACCGGAAGTAATTAGTCGGTACTGTGCAGAAAATACAGATTGGTCCGACCGAAATAATTATAGTTTCTATTGGAGTAAAAACTGAACTAAAACAATTACATGTGTAATCATATGGTCTCACTTAAAATTTCGGTTACAGATTTTGGACCTTATCACACTACAACAAAAATGAATTCGTGCAACTTTTACGCATGGGTGAAGTAAATCTCCCGTGATGTTGTCGGTATAATATGCTTCATTTGAGACTCATAGACAGCCTTAAAAAGAAATGGAAAGTTCCAAAAATCTAAAATAGTATAAAAATAATAATTTTACTTCTCAAAACAGTAGCCCAGGAAGAGTTAAGTAATTTGTCACGTCACGTACTCCAAACCCCGCCTAAAGAAGTTTGACTTCAATGATAATATTCAATATTTCTATTTCCATTTAATAAAAATTTCATATACAGTATTAGTAGATACCAAAGCCAGTCAATAAATGCATCTACACAAAGTAAGAAAGACAAACTAAACCGCGCCACAACCGTACCTTCTTTCCCAATTGAACATTTTAATGACTTTGCGAAACGGAATAAGCAAATGTTTTTGATTCAGATATAAAGAACATCTTTGAGGGAGTTGATCGAAAAACTACTGTTGGGTAAGCGTGCGCGGTGTCTATCGGTACGCTAGTTGTTATTTTATTTGATCAGTACTAGGTAAACTCTATTACCGGTCCGTTTTTACTAGTTGAAATTGAATTTCAGTTCCGTTCGAAGTTCTTAGTGAAATGTAGGTTATTCGACGTGGAGGGATAAAAATAAATGAAAGCCACTAAAAGCTTACGAATAACAAAATCAAATCGCTGGGCTATCAAGTGAAGGAAACTGCTTAGATAGAATTTTGGATTGAAATATTTAGAACGCAAATTGTTGCTGAGGAAGCGATGATTTGATTTTGGTTTAGGTGTGGTTATATTTTTCTATCGATGTATATTATAACAATATTGACAGCCTCCGTGGCGCAAATTCGATTCCCGCACCGAGACAAATGTTTGTGTGAACCACAGGTATTTGTTTCGGATCTGGGCGTTTGTGAGACCGAAAACGACCGAAAACCCACTACACAAGACTCGATCTTAGTGTGGGGTCAGAACTATGTATGTTACTGTTGGGTCTATTTGTTTATTTATAATATAAAAATCCTTCATATATTTTTCTCAATGTCGAACTTAACGCATGTTTTGGAATAGGTGCTAGAAACTGCATGGCTTTTCGGTCATACAGCACACCGACCCGAAACAAATATTTGTAAATTCATATCTGTTTCTTTGTGCGAGCGAGCATTGAATCCGCAGTAGCAAGTTCCTCAGCCAAGTTTTTAGGCAACGTACTGCCATTGAAGATTGGTATTAAATAATAAATTTCTACATCAATAATGTATGTTATTTGCATTATACTCGTATTTGTTACAGTGTAAAGTTGCAATCCCAAAATATAGTTTATACTTGTATTAATGTTACTATTGTGTATGATAAAATTAGAATCCTAACATCTCAATGCAAATGCAGCCTAAATGAGAATTTAATATCAATTTAATATTATACAATTTAAAGGCAATAAGTAATTTAATTTCGTAATTCCGACGCCAGGTAATCGCATATGCAATCACAAAGCGTCGTACAGAACAAACGATTAATGAAATATATGCCCCTGTTGGTAAAAATGGTTTCCACATCATTAGGTCCGACCACGGTATGAATTTTTCATGAAATATGGACTCTTCGTATATTGCGTCGAGTAGAGCATTATTATCATCAGTTCCATACATGATTCAAGTTTTTGCGCTCGTTTGACAGACCACAATTTTATCGCAACTTCAGAAAAAGACTAAAATGTCCTTCAAACTCGTCAGTGCACATGGGAGCGTATTTGTTAATAACTTTAAGAGCCGAGCATTCTTAAAAAAAATAAACAACCATTTATGGAATAGATGTATTAAGGTATTAGATTTACAAGCAAAGTGTTGACCCATTTTATTTATTATAAACGCATCCTGCCAATTTGCTTTATTGATGTTATATTATAGCGTCATTAAGTTTTTATACCCTTTGCCTTTATGTCGGACCGCCTATAATTATGATGATACGAGGCTGTAGTCCTAAAACTATTTTTAAATTACACCAAGACTGCCTAAATATCTGCTCCAATATAACATTAATGTATACCACCAGCTTAATAACTTGATTGGTGCCTGCGTTGTCATAAATCGATGAGCTTTTTGAAGAATTTGTATAATAAAATATGGTAATTGATATAATTACACAACACGGGTGATCTGCGGCGCGGCTCACTTTCCAGCCTTAGTTAATAGAGGACGGATACTTTGTTTATAATAATTATAGGGTGACACATCCGCACGCATCGAACAATAGTAACAACGCGAAGACAATGTCAAATGTGGGCTTACGTCGCGTACCCCGTAATCGCGATGATTGTGGCGTCGGAAACTTTATGCTTTTCATTCTGAACGAACATTTAAATAGGGATTTAAATACGGACAATGTCACCCGCTCCGCTGCGAAGTATCCGAGTAGAAAGCTGAATTAAATCAAGCTGCCACGGCACAGCAGACCTAACAATGATATAAATGGTCACAAACACGTACCAAATTTGATCATGCGGCGAATAAATTAAATGGGAACACAATCAAGGATTAAATTACTGCTTCATTCTACCTCCCACGCGCGCGGGCGTTGCGACACATGTGCGACACATCGGTCGCAGGCCGCCGCAGCCAGCCGCCGGTTATGTATGTAGGTGCCTTAACATATAATATTGTGGCACGTTGCGCGGCTCGGCGACCGCATATAAATGCGCTGAGAGCAAATAAAACGGTGCTATAATTTCAAATCATACGGACAGAGAATGGGTGTGGACGGCGCTCTCATTGTGTGGAAATGATGTAACCGCTATTAAAAGTGTGGGCCGTATCCCTTGAATATTTCTTGCAACGAAGACGTCGTAGGATCATATCGGTATTTTATATCTCGGCGGAGACAATAGCGTACATTTCCCAACAAGAAAACAGGCTAGCCAGTCAGTACGTTAAGTGGTGCCGGTTCTGACATACGATATTTGCGTCCGCATACAAATATTGCCGTCTATGACGATTATGTTATTAATCAATGGACTATTTACAAATCAGTTTCACATGACGAGTAATAAATACACGTCGTTATCGGAACGTAATTTTATTGATCAAATTTGCATCCGAAGTACAAGTAATCGAAGGCTCGTTTTATAGGCAACATTTCAAACAGTCACAAATGAAACAACGACGATAAATTTAAATACTTTATGTAAAATAAAACGGCCAGTTTTATAGCACAGTAAAAGTTTTAGAATTAGTAGCGTCCAAAACAATATTTTGTTAGTGCTATTAAATTTCCAATTTATTTCATTTGCCACCATAAATGGACAAATATATTACCGGAATCAGTAATCATGAATTTGAAAAGTAGCCAAACTCGTAAGAGATGCGGTAGGGCTGTCTTTTTTGCATCACAAATACATTTTAATCAAAAAAATATAGTATGTAAAAAAGTATAGCTTGGATTGATAAAAATTATAAATGAATATATACCCCAACAGTCGAGACAGTTATATAGTTCTGACCCCACACTAAGATCGAGTCGTGTGTCGTGGGTATCAGAAAATAGGGGAGACCTTTCGGCCTCACAAACACCCATACGCGAAACAAATGCCTGTTGATCACACAACATTTGTATTGGTGCGGAGATCGAATCCGCGACCTCACGTTATACGGCCGGCGTCTAACCAACTGCGCTCCGGAGACTGTCAATAATATCAATACATTTTTTAATAAGTCAGCCAAATGTTTTAAGTTCTTCATGTTAGGTCAAGTGTCATAAAAAGTAGGGAACAAAGTAAGGACTAGCAATATACATATAATTTCTGCCAAGTAAAACAGAGCTTTGATGCTGATACTAAGTAAACAAATTCGGCTCAAACTTTCAACATTTCAGTCAAATTAATGTTTGAATTTACTGTCGTAAAATAAATGAAATAAATCTGAAAATTAAAATCCATTCTTTTACGACGGAGATAAAAAGGATTAAGAGAAACTATTATTACGTTTAGTTTCGGAGAAGCTTCTGTTTATTTGTTTGAAATTGTAACTAATTT
Organism: Deilephila elpenor; assembly: GCA_949752805.1. NCBI lineage: Eukaryota > Metazoa > Arthropoda > Insecta > Lepidoptera > Sphingidae > Deilephila > Deilephila elpenor. The sequence goes on from OX457108.1 coordinate 7,981,776, forward strand.
TGGAAATAACATTTTGGTGCCGTATAGTGGGCAGTAAAGTTTGATCTGGGATTTAAAACAAAGCTGCAGACAGCTCTTTTCTTGAAATATCCAATACAGAACACGACAATAAAGGAAAGACTTTAATATTACAAACATTCGTCTGTTGATAAGATCGCCCATGACAGGTCATGAATTCAGATTAGCGCATTTTTTCTGGCTAACCATACAGTTTTTTTTCTGCCAAATTCATCGAACTTGAAGGACATTCTTGTATCCGTTGGGGATAATATTATTCAATTCCGTCCCTTTCTTCCAAATGGATCATGTATACATCCGTCTTTTTCTCGCAGACCCTGTCGCTTTTTGTGTGTCTCACAAATGCTGCGGAGCATGTGACAGATGTACGCATGGTTGCGGTTGCTAACGAAGCATGATTCAATTCAAATAATCAATCATATTTCTGATGATTTGACTTTTGTGTAAATGTATAATGGATGGATTGTAGATAAGTGAATATTTCGCATGCGTTTGTAATAAGCGATGTACAGAATGTGTGCTGACAAATTATTCGGAGTTTATTCATGTTAAATTCATTTTTTTATTGATTTATAAAATTATAAGTTTACAATCACGGTACTGATTATTTGTATCACAAGAGTTGTAGCTTATTTATATAGGGTTACATACATCCACAACTCCAGAGTAAAATACAGTAGAAAAGTCTTCTGTATCGTGGGTGGTACAGATAAAACACACAAGGATAAGCATCTGTTTTTAAAACAAATAGGCGGCATGCTCTGGCCTAATAATCCTTATAAAGCGAAGTTCCACCGGCAGCGTTAATATCTCTGATAAAATCGTGCTAGTAGTTTAATTAATATGCAAATAATCTGAAACCATTTCAAAAAGACCGCAATATGCGAGAGCTGTATTAAAATCTTTCAATCTTATCTATTGCATAAATGTAATGAGATAAAACAGATTCGAAGGGAAATACAGAATGCAGCGCTGATAGCGGGACCGTTACGGAGCTATATCGACAGAGAATCCGATTGGCGCAATGCGAAAATTATCCGCAGGCTGTGTTCGGTGTCCGCTCGCCGTATAGCAATGTGGAGGCGTAAAGAGGTCTCAGGAATGGTTATGTTTTACTATGTATCTGATTTAAACATTGACGTGTCGTTTGTACAGCTTACAGTGAGTTAGATGAGATCAATTTATTTGTATTTATGGTTATTTGGTGGCAGTTTAATATGAATAATACAAGGGAGATGATTTTTTATGATACGCCTCTACATTATAAATGGTTTCATATTTTTGTTTCTAAATATTTAAATTTTATGTTACTGTCACCGGAGTTTAGTTCGGAGTCACTGTCTCGTAAATTCGTAGGAACGATACCAGATGGTGTAATATAGTGTTAGAATACAGTCAAATTCAATACAACTTGACTTCCATCCTATTTGATGCGTAAAACTTATCACGTGCCAATCAACTATCAGTGCCAATGTTTCTACATGAAAGCACCCATTAATCAAAATGTAATAAATGAGATTGACGGAGAAACTAATTATTACATCTATCCTCCAATTAGCACGGTGCCAATGTATTGATTTACGGTCATATGTGTTAACTTCTCCAATGTATGGGAACAATAGATTAGCAACCATTGTTTACTTTTTAGATAGAAAACTAACGCGGGGTTATTTATTAGTATTGAATCAGTTTGTTGCCGTGTTTTCAACATCATTATCATCATCATCTTAAGTCCCAAGAAGTCTTATGTTGAACGTGGGTATTTATGGATGTTATAATTGACAAGTATTTGAAGGTGTTTGTGACGTCCACTAACTCGAACAAGACCAGCATAATTCATAAGGAAGTAAAAGGTAGCAGCTATTATTCCAATTGCTTCCTTAATATCGTTTACGTTGCGGTAACTATGACTATCTATTGAATTTCTCAGACAATAATCTGAAACCGTTACATTGTCTGTACCTAATATGTCTATAAGGCAATGTAATAAGGGAATCACTACAAATGATACCAGTGACTTAGAGAATCAATGTTATGTAACACATTTCCCTCACGAGCGAACCTATCGATCTGAAACGTGAACAATACGGATATCATTAGGCCAAATGTACTGTTGTTCGAACACCAATCTTACAATCACGACAGAATATCCCATCCGAGTATATTTCATATAAATGAGTCGTTTTTAATGCAATAAGCCGCTGACCTGTCAAGGGATTTTGATGAGAATAAATAGAATGACAAAAATCAATAGATGATCCTGAAGCGTATTTACGTGAATATACCTAATGAAGATTTTTGTCCATACTTTGATTGGTTTTAAGAGAAGAATCATGTCAACTGTGATTGGGAAAGTGTAATTACTTGTGATATCAAATTATGGCGATGGTGGTTGTAACGCTTTTGCTAAAACTGAGAGTTGTTGCTGAGCAAATAGTTACTCAATCTTCGAATTGGATGAGTCTGTTTTTATTACAATTCGATTAGCATATAACTAGCTGCAATATTGAATTAAATTCTGATTGGTGTTTGTCTGAAACAATTGTAAATTCCATCTCGATCGGTACGACCAACAGCAAATCTTTTTGGCGGAAATTTCGTTGCATCTTGGGCAATCGACCGATGTCTAGGATGCTTCCGGAATGCGACTTAGAAATCTTACCAAAAATAACTGCAATAATTAATCACCTGCGCTATAATCTGCTAAAACTATTTTGAAAATAATGATAAAGCAAAATATGGTATTGTTGAAAACAATGGCATACCAATAAATGACAGACATACTTTATTTTTAGAGTTCCGTCTAACATTTTTATCGATTCATAAATTTTTATCCCACAGCTCAAAGCCGGAACAAATAGCCGGAACCCGAACGCGAAGTCGTCAAAATGAGATTAACGTTACATTTATAAAACTAATTTGGAGCACGCGGCTTTTTACGAGTGCGTTTACGAGCGGCGGGGCCTAACTTATCAAAGCCCATATTTCAAAGCACAAAATAAGAAGTGCAATTAAAGGGTTCATAACCGTAAGCAAATGACCGCATTCTAATGTTTATGTAGGGTTGGGTAAACAGTAGCTTTAAAAGCAAAGACATGCGTTTAATCCAAGACAAACAGGCTGAAAGAATTACGAGAGTGGGACACAAACATCGTAAGTTCTCTCTTTCTTGAGGGTAAACAGAGCTGTTCGCGTTAAGTGTGGTAATCCTTGCTAGGTACAGTTGGAACTATGTAGAGCAATTAAGGGGAAGTTACTGTATAAATGGAAACGGATTTAGAAATTCAGAGTAGAATTTAGATGCAATATGCATATGCATGACGACCTCGCTTATTCATGCATGCACATTCCTATTGATTTGATTAATCAATTCTATTTAAATACCATTGTTTTTATGTTATTCTAGTCCGGAGAATGTGCTCTGCAACTAATCTGTGCTTACCAATGTATAATAGGGTATAAACTAGTGGTAGATTTTATTTTTTGCGTATCAACACAATTAATAGCAGTTTTTTAAATGATATTATACTTATAATCAATACTATAACATAAAACACTCATATTTAAGAAATTACTGCTGCTGATACTAAGGCTTCAAAAAACAAGTATCAAAATTACTAGTAAAACTATCTTCACTCCGCCTTAACGCCGCGCATCCCCATGATTTGCAAAAGTGGGCGTACATCGCAGACACTTAAGTACTCTAGTTCTGCCGCTAATTGTGACTCCACCTTGCTTAGGCCGCGTCAGCGACTACGAACAAATGGGCGAAAGGAACAAGTGCTAGGGGTTCATGTCATATTTTATGTACTTGCGTGCTGACTAGTTGTGTAGTGATGCTGAGTGAGTGTCATTTTTGTTGGTAGTCTTTTGTTGCTGGGCGTTTTTTTATATTATTACAAAGTGTCACAAATATGGTTTATATACTTAAATATTTTATTAGAAAAAGTTTAAATTTAGTTGAATTTAAGTCGTTCAGATTTTAATTATATTTGTTTCCAAAATTCAATTTCCTTTGTAACAAAAGTTTTCGAATGAATTCACGTCTATTTACTAATTGTACTAAGTCCCTCTTAAGAGACGGCATAGCCGACTAATGAAACGCAGGTATTGTCCCGAGTAATCACAGCGGATGTTTGTTCAAACGTAATTATGTGTAACAAGTTCAATAAACACAATTTCCACGACTGCCGAGGTGGAAATAATGAAGTCTAAAACAATGGGTATTTACAATTCACGCAGAATCACAATACGTACATAAATTTTCCGCATTTACTCGAATGCGATAGAACGACCCAACAAGATGAAGCTCACTGTACACTCGGTAACTAGCTAACTCGCAGCTGCTTAATTTATAGCCAATTAAGTTAGTGTTAAGCTAAATAAACTGACACGAAGATAGCACAAGTAACCATAATACAAAATATCCGCCCCCGATTGCAACGAGCAGCCGACCAGTTTGTGTAGGCGCATGTTGCGGCTAAATCCTTGTCGATGGATAAACATTTTAAATAACCCGGTTTATCTACCGAGCTTTGATATTGCAGCACCGATGACAACTACACGAGTATTTGATTTATATTATTAACTACTAAGCGAGAAAGTGCCCTTTAGAATTATAGCGCTGCGTTCTGTCTTTCATTATTGCTTATTCAATTGACTTCCAAATGAGGATTAATAAGGATTTATGTTCGTTGAAACAGAATGAGAACTTTCTGCATTATTGATTAAACGACTCGGCCAACTGTATTTACCATTCAACTGTCCACGTTTGTTCTTCAATCTGTTTTAATTCATTTCAGACTAGACACTGGGTATTGTGTGTGTAATGTGTATCCCCTTAAAATCATCTCAGTAGCCAAGTTTGAAACGACAAAGTTCTAGCAAAAGGCAAGTAAAAACTGAAGTAAAGAAGCCAGATGCTTCAGACAGTTGGAAACAACTGGCCGAGTTGTTTTATAAAAAGTTAGCTTTTAAAACCCTAGCTATAAATCAATAGAGAGGAGTTCAGAGGAAGTGGAAATGTAATGCGGATATTTACGTTGATGGTACACCCGTTCCACTCGCAGCGGGATAAATCACAACGCACTCCGCTTTGTTGCTTTATTTTATGGAAGCTTCAATCACTGAGCAAAATGAAACAACTTGGTTCATAAATCTGACGAATGGTAATATGCTCTTATCTTATTAAAACTCTTTGCAGATTATCATAAATGTGCTATGATTTACGATGAGCATGCACTCCTTAATGGTATACTGCATCAAAATATTGTCCGTGATAATAGAATCGTGTGACAAGATTTGTAAATACGAAATTCGAGGAAATATCATCGATGCCGTCTATTGTAAGGTGAGAATTACGTAAAAATATTCGAAGAAAGGTTTTATTATGTTAGATAAGAATCGTCATGGTTCGATTGCTTTCCAATTTACTCAACAGCGACGGTCATCCTACCTGCCGCTTTGTCACGTGGTCACGCCACCATCCCGACATCGTTTGTGGACGTAATAGCTTCTTATTTATGTACTTTCTAATTAAAATATTCGAGACGAAGTCGTGCTACAAAAAAACTCAATTGAGACACCTTTGATGAGAATCAAGTAGACGTAAGAGACGTCTTTGTAAGGTTAATGGAAGATGAAATGCAACTTGGCGGTGTTTAAACGTCCAACAATTTTCAATTCAGAATGTAAATGAAGTATTTAAATGAAGATATTGTGTGCATTGCTTTTTTAATTGGGTCGACAAATTGTGTACACCGAATTTCGAACGCACTGTACAACAAAAACCTAATGGAGCCAAAAAGATTCCCTTCCTTGGATCCTTATCAAGTGAACCTCGTAAACAATGATTAAGATTATGAAATATGAAAAATCAGTGTATTTAAATAATTAACAATCAGCGCAATTCTTTTATATTTTTATTGGGTTTTCCATTATAATCACTACAATTCCATGTTGATTAAAAAAATAGTTTGAGCACACTTTATGCTGTTGACGGCTACTGCAATGCCGAGGCTAATTAAAAAATAATAATTAAACCTATGTATATTGAAAGCTTATACTGCGGTATGTAATTAATATTTTGCTTCGAAGACTTTCCATAAATAATCTCAAACAAAGGCTTTTGGGAAAATCTCAAGAACATTAGAGAAAGACAAAAGAAAAAATGCTTATCTGCTTGCCGAGTCCGACTAGCCACTTAGAGCATAAACGCTACTTAATTCAGCAAAAACAAAAGCTGGCTAAGTAAACGGTTTTCACTACTGCCAGCACTTTGTACGAGAGTGTACAAAATACAGTTATCTATGTGCTAATTTGGACTTTATCTTTATTGTATTAAGAGCTATATTAGTCCCCGTGGCGCGGAGCTAGGGCACACACAACTTTTTGAATTTAGGCTAAGAACGTTTGTAAAATCTGTGCCAAAAGTTTCAGATAAGATTGAACCGAGAGTTAGTATCCCAGATTTTATAGACAAATAGGGGTTGTCTGTATTACAAAATATGAAAGATCTTGTTTCTTTTTTAATTAACTTTGCACAGTACGCTTTAGCTGCTCGTGATTTATTTAAAAAAAGAACAGGTTTAACATATATACACAACATTTACATTTTAATAAATACGAGAAAATTCTCATTTGAATATGAGTAGGTGGGAATGATTTCTTAATCAAAACCAAACGCGTAAACGGTGCACATTAAAACATGCAGCGATTTTTCAAAAGTGGGCGTGTTACCATAGCCGCCAACTAATCAGAGGTTTTAGTAAAACAACAACTCCCACTACATTACGACTGATGAATGATTAATATACTCCGAGATACTGACTGCTTACAAAATTATGGACAAAAAACTATCAAAGCCAATGATGACATCACTTGGTTGGTTGTCATCTTTTTAATATTAAGTATTTAAAAGTTTCTATAGAAAAAAATGCTTAGTCTTTATAATGATATTGGCGGTGACTTTAAGTGTGTAATGCTTGTAATCCCTACAGTTTCCACACAACACATAAACATAAAAGATTTACGATCGTAACTTCTGATCTGAATCATATTCGCGCATTACAAACGTTCTATATTATCATCCTGCAGACGTCAAACTTTAAACCACAATATCGTATTATAAGCTAATAAATCTATACAGAGCTCGCTTGGAGCCATATCGAAGCGTGGATATTCAACGTGATACGATACGCCGGCGAAGCCAGCTTTCTTAGATAAGACGGGTTCAATGCAGCCGAGCTTGACAAATGGCCCAGTGACGTCACTCTTTCGAATAACCTACTCTGAAAGTGTATTATAACTAATATTTTAGTTGGTAGCAACGTTGAAATGGCTTGAGATATTACTGCTGCTTTGTAGAATATTCCGTTTTGGGTCTCTGCAAAATTGAATGAGGTCAGCCGCGTGCAGTCATCAAATTCGTCCGATATTTTGCAGGCTGGCGAAATGAACGAATATTTTTATTTTCACGATAATTATTTATACCGAGCTGAATGTTGCATATAATTTTATAGGCATTAAATCCATCGATGACATTTATATATAAATTTTAGATATAAATAAACCCAACAGTCACATACATAGTCCTGACCCCACACTAAGATCGAGTCTTGCGTCGTGGGTATCACGAACTACGAGAGACATTTCGGTCTCACACCCAGACCCGAAACAAGTACGTGTGGTTCACACAAATATTTGTTTCGGTGCGGGGATCGAACCCGCGGCCTCTCGTTTCACAGGCGGCGTCTAACCAATTGCGCCACGGAGGCTGTCTGTTTAATGCAATATGAAACTATATAACATTCTTGAAAACATAAATAATTTAAAATAAAATATATTTGGCATAGGTCGTAAAGTGTATTTAGAAATTTTAATAAGCCATTTTAATACAGTTCACAGTCGGCAATAAAAATCACATAAACAGTTAACGATTGACCCACTAGGAGGTCTATGGAGGCGAGCTATAGTAAAGACCACTTAACGCTGATCCGATCGGTAATATTGTTGCTTCCTGCATTTAAATAGGAAACGGCGGCGAGGGAGCTCATATTATTTTGGTCGGTTACATACAACTACAAAACGGAGATGAAACTCTCGATAATGTCGATCACGACGTATGAAATATCGGAGAATTAATTATAAAAAGACATAATGCGATTAGTCACTGCCTTGCCGCAGAAGCTTTTGTAGCGCTACTATCGAACGCAGGTAATAGTGTGATCATTTTTATTTTAAGACCACTTCTGAGTTATAACTTAACAATATTACATAGAAATAATAATGCTCCTATTTAATGGTTTCTTAGATTTACGCGAATGTTACACATTGAAATAAAACTATTTTATACGGATTTTATCGCTGTCACTGAGCGGATGACTAATACCTTAGTCCGCCCCGTGACCACGAAAGCTGTAAAGTAATCGAAACGTCGGGAAGTTAAAAAATGTTAAAATTAAACCAAATCGTGATAAAATCCGTATAAAATAGTTTTATTTCAAATGCTCCTATTTCTTAAAGATTAGCATTATTTAACAAACTTCCAAAATGGATTAAAATAATTAAGATGGGTATTAAAGCGAGTCCGTAGGAAAAGATTTGGTTTTACAATATAATTACAAAAATAGCTGTGAATACGTTCGTATAAGTTATTGTTGTTGAATATAATATAAATAATTACTAGCGTTTTAAACCCTTTACGTTAATTTCTCGTTGCATAGGGATTTTGAGTAATTTATTTGATATAACTATTAATTAAATCAATAATTAAATCATTGGTTCACTTCTTATGATTTATTAATTTAAATAGGTTTTTTTTCAATTATTCCTTGTAATGGTTAAGCAATCAATTACTAACCACGCGAAAGTTCAATTTTCTGTAATCAATGTCATACAAAAGATTTGTATAATTACACTAGATTATAGTTTCTGACACACATATTAAATATTATAATTTATGTATATGTGCCTCGTAACTTTACTTTATAATTACATACCATTCTTAACGTTCCCAAGTTTATTAAGTCATATATAAATCGTTCACCCATCATTCATGTGGCCTTTTATGTTTTTGATATATCGCATTCTTACATTTCACATAACTTTAAAGTTATAACTATTTAAAACGTTTGTCAAAAGAAAAAAAAATAAGATAGCAATCACTAATGAAGAGTTGTATCAAAATTCACGACGACATTTACGACTAATAAAAACTCATCAAACGCTATAATCTTAGAAAATACCGCTTAAATAACTGCCGAGCGAAATTTCTAGAATCTTGACGAGTATAAATCTCATCGCTGCTCGGAAATCTTAAATATTACATTTAAATGTTAATTAACACCGAACTACGGGGGCCTAATTGATATGCGCTATTATTTTTGTGGTTGTCTGGATCACAATATGAATGGACTGAGTCAAGCAATGCGATACCATTTTCTCACAGCAAATTTACGAAACTATTGCTTTTTAGTTATCTATGATATTACTAGAAATCGCATAACTCCTGTCCTCTTCTTCTCCTATCACTTCCAATTCATCTGTAATTTACCACTTACAAACATCTTTGCATCCCTAACTAAAGGATATAATGTACATATTATACATACTCAGGCCATACAATTGATCTATCTACCTTTGAGTACATTTTACATTACAAAGTGTAACTTCTTTCATTTTTTAAGCTATATAGTTAAATGGAGTTCTACAATACTATAACTACCCTTTTAGAACGGGTAAAACAATATTAGAGAAGACTGCATTGGCCGCAAAGATCACACACAATAGGTCAGCGGATACTGGACGCGTTCCATTACACGCTCACAATGAACGAATTATAAACAGTCCACTTGCTTCAATACACGGGCTCACATCACTTCCTGTGCCACCCATTGTCACTATTTCAATACAATTGAAATGATCCTAGAACTCCGTTCTTGCCAAACATTGTACGGGCACATTTTATTTGTGGGTTCGCTCGTCATTGTTATGAGGCGCAGCCAATTTCAATACCGTCGATTTCCGTTCTATATCAAAAGAATCGTTGGATGTTCAAAGAATATTTGCCAAATATCTTTCGAGTTACCGTAGTACAAAGAGCGGGTGTAGGACCTTTATACGCTCCTCATATGAGACAAATTTATGTCACTTGCGCGTAAAATGTTCATTCATAGATCCTTATTGTGCGGTTACAAACTTACGGTCAATTGTGAATGGGGGGAAGTCATCCTTCCTGTTATAGAAATTACCTGCAACAAAGATTGATGTTAGTCCCATCGGTGACAGATGCACGGTATTGTGACGAAACGGATGTGAATTCAATAGAAACATGATATTTTATGAGCTTACTATGTCGCTTTGATTTATTTATAATTGTAGCATTACGTTAGTCAGCATGTAATCTTTGCAAAAAATAATACCTTATCCGAATTATTATTGTCCTCGTTTTTGAGGTGTTATTTAAATTAAAGCAAGTTCCGGAGGCGTTCTTATAGTTAAAAGAAATAGCTGATATTTCAATGGAGACAATATTTAAAAAAATAGTATTATAGACTTTGACGGGTTGAGTCTGACAGACTTTCGTCATTTTATAAAAGCTTAAAGTTTGTCTGCACATATCTCAGACATAGGAATCACACGATCAGCTATTATGAAGTTCCGATCGTGGTGGTTTTGGAAGTTATCAGTTTTAAAATGTCTGACTTTACGGAAATATATGTAATACCATTTCGTTTTCCAAATAGATATCCAAAATTAGTGGCTTAAAAAGCTCTACAGTGGAGAGAGAGACTGGACTTTATAATTACTTTGTTACGATGAATTTGTATTAGACTCCCTGTTCTACAATGTAGTGGTATGTGAACAATGTGTCAGCTAACTGAATTGCTGCTCTATTTAGAATGATAGACATTAATATTACGTAGAAATGTAATTGCCATTTAGCTCAAATGCTGAAACTAGGAACTAACTGATGCTAGATACTCAAATTCAAATTCAACATAACTACTAACAACATACTAATAATATTATTTTGTTCTATAACAAATCTTAATAGATTATATTAGATTGTTAACTTCATTGTCATTTTAATCTACATACATACATAAACTCATGCCTTTTTCCCAGAAGGGCTAGGCAGAAAAGGGGCGAGCCTATCGCCATATCAGGCACAAATTCCTGACTCCGGGCTGATAATAAATATAAAAATCCAATATCTCTTTGCCCGACCCGGGATTCAAACCCGACCGACACATCAGCTATGTAATCGTGCCCTAGTCGTCCTACGCCACCGTGGAAATCATTATAATCTGTTATAACGTATTAGCCAAACTAACTGACTCACAAAATATTTTTATCCTTAACCAAACCCAAATTCTTGGGCAAAATCATTCAAAATCCGAATCTGAACTGTTTTCAAAATCCTCAAACTACAAATTTCAGCCAACCACAAAAGCTTTTCTTGGAATCACTACGAATAACGATTCTACAAAAGACAACACTTAGTAGTAATAACAAGCACGTACGCCATAAAATAATAAATCAGCATTCATTTGTTGGCAAACTGTTACGAACAAGTCCAGGGCTATTATTATGGACACTATAATATTGCAAGTGGGTCGCATAATCAGTATGTGCGCGGCATCGCTACTTAGGAAGTCGTTTGGGACTCGCTCTTTCGAGACATAGTATTATATATGGAGCCGCTGATAGTACTCATTTACAGCAGGCCTCGGAGTGATGTCAATGAACCATCACAACCGTTATAATAAGGTTAGGAGACAATTTTATTGCGGACAGAGATCAGCTTTTAAAATTAATCACTTTGTTTATTAGTCATTGGTTTTAATGATTGGGTTGAGTGGTGTTGTGTTTGTTTTTAGTGACTGTTTAGATATATGATTGCAAAACAAGACATATTTTTTTATAATAAAAAAATGTAGTATCAAAAGTAATTGTTCAAGGCAAATGCAACCATTCATCCATCTATTATATTATTTAAGGACCATGTAGGACACAGATCTGCTGAAGACTACGTCATTGAAAATTTGTAAAAAAAGATTTGTTCCTACACGTGCTAGGTAGGCGGGTTGGATAGCGGTGACAAATTAAATAGTAGAAAATAATTAAAAAGGCGAATTAGGTTAAGGGAAGCTAAATGAGTTCCGGCATCCGGCAAAATAAAGCGATGTTACCAAAAATGAAGACCTCATAACCCACATGACCAACCAATACTACCGTTATACTATTTATTAATATAGTACTTATTACACTAGAGTTGGCAAAGGGCTTGCTCATCGATTATCGAATGACAATGTTAGACCCGGAATATCATGGGACTAAGCGTACGGAACAAACCAATTGACTTGAAAGGTCTCCTAAGCACTACTTAAAGTGCATGTAAGGGCAAAGGACAAACTTCCATTAAGTAAAGGATCTTATTTTCATGAGACATCGAACCGTGATGTGACCACTAAGGAGATTAGGCGCTTGTTACTCCAAACACTCTAGGAAATTATTGTACAAATTGAGTAGAGATGCGAAAACGCTTCTCGATAATTGATTTTAACTATACGATTTTTTATCGATTTAATTAAATGTTTTAATTCATGCAACATTTGCAAAAGCCACATATTGTAATGTCTTTGCTAAGCCAGTAAGCTGATAATAGATGTGGTTGCAGATAAATGGTATTAAGTCATGCATTTACGCAAATTAATGTTGTTGCAATCTGATTTGCAAATCAATGGAAATAATGTTTTGTTAAATAAATATGGTACGAGTATATAAATACAGTGCAATAAATTAATTATAAGTACTTAGTAATAATCGTATGTAACTTATTCCAACAAAAGATAAATAATTATTAAAATCTATAATTTATGGTGTGATTATGGTCCTCAAGTGTCCATGTTTAAAAACTTATTTAAGATTTCATTATAAGCGTAAAAATGGAAAGTTAAAACGTGTTGCTTGAGCTGCCTGTTGAGCGGGGGCGAAAAAGTAAGACAGACTCGGTAGGACGGACTTGGGGTTAAAGGGAAAAGAACTACTATTTTCTTTCGAAATATGGTGCCAATCTCGAAAAATCTATTTGCCTGTAGTTATGGACATAATTGTGTCTCTTTTTAAAGAAAAGTTCTAATAGTTCTTAAACTATATATTTGATATTAATTATATATAGTTTTCAATGTGCGTGCCTGAATAATTTAACAATAAAATATATAAAATTAAATGTCGCTTTTGTCTAGTAAAAGGTGAAGGCCATAGCCCTAGACGGTTAGTCACAAAATTATATATTAATTATAAATTTAATTACATAAGGACATTTCAATAGGCATCGCACGAAATGAAATAACTCGATTAGTTAACAAAGCGCGTGTAGAAAGCATGTACAGTGTACGTGCGCGTGGCAAACATCACCGATTGTCGCCTGACATACCAGCCAGCGATATTATAAAGTGTCAATGACTTTATACGCAAACGATACAAAACAATAACAAAGCAACAAAGGAATAATTACGTATAGGCAAACTTTACTACCGATTGTAACACGAGCTCCAATCTAGACTTCTATTCTTATACTTGTTGCTAATGCTACTATGGCCCCAAGTCTTCGCACTAATTGTAAGCCCCCGCGAGTTGGTTTATGCAAATACATAAAACACAACGGAGCCGAGATATAATCATTAAAATAAGAATAAAACGTGAAAATAATTTAAGCAAGCCAACGTTGCATAAAGTGTGCGCGATGCAACAATAAGAATACTTCATTCCAAACTTGACGTCACATAAAGTCGTGGGCGAGGAAGACAGCCAGAATAAAAACAAAATCTTTTTTTAATTTAAACCGAAGAGACAATGAGCAAACACAGCTGGTGGAATGAACAAAACGAAACCGAATAAAGAGAAAAATTCACGATGTGACGCTACCCAAAGAGGATCCTCGGTAGCGGTACATTTCCAGCGCGCGAGTAATTTATGTGGAAACAAACTGTCGAGGATAAAAGAATTGTCACGTCACGTGCGATAAACACGGCCCAGGGTTACGGGGAAAATGAACCAAGCGCGTATCTCAAGCGAAGGACTCGGCGGTCGACGAAAAGCGTTTTATTTAGTATACCGATAAGTATGGGACAACGGATGTCTGACGCAGGCCGATAGTCCGCGCCGATACTCCGTACGACATCAGATAAGCCTCGAAAGCCTCCTCGAGCAACTAAGAAAGGAAATGGGACCGCTCAAGATGTATTATTGTTGTTACTATTGCCTCACATAAAACTTGCCTGGCGAATCCTTAATGAACAGGAATCGAAATGTGTCCAAACGATATATATTGCTAGTACAAATGCCTTACTTAGCGGCTCCGTGCCATCATATAAATCTGTCTGATTAACGCGATTCATGGCCAAAAACAGCGAGATTTTGAATTCAATTATGAATAAATTTCTTGGAATTTGTATCTGTTCCCGCGTAAATGTAACTAATGTTCGTTTCGATGGCCACTCTGCCGGCAGGTGGGCTTGTAGAAAACCCGTGGCATGCTCACCGGGGGCGCCAAAAATCTCGGCCCGCTTTCCAACACGTTCTTATTGATTCAGTTTAACACAAATCAACCTGCTCGGTGCCGACACCCGCCCGTATTGGAAGCGTGATGCTTTTGTAAATTAATTCCCAAAGTTTACCCAAACAAGTATGAGTACTTCTCCAAATTACATAATGTTAACTCGTGAAATGCGCATTAGGCGAGTACGTGTATTCCGAACATTATTAGGCAACTGTGTTACGTAACACAACGGCTGATCTGTTCCATAAAGATACGGGGCATAAAGGAATCGATATCGCAGGTAAATAGACGGAATTCCTAATAAAAGGACAATAGTAGCTATTGTGTAAGGCGATACCATTTTACGACTTACGAAGCCATATGAACCAGACTGAAGGAGCATTCAGGTGTCGTTTCTAGAAACGCGATGTGGTTAGTTGTATCTTGTCTAAAACGAAAGCGTTCTGCCATTAAATACAGTGATTGATAAAATGTTTTCGACACCGAAATAAAACTGGAAACGTAGACGATTAAATTCACGGAATATACAAGTCGTAAACATTCAAAAAGACTCAAAAGACGTGTCAACTCGTCAAGCCGAGGCCCCTTCAGAGTACGTCCCGAACACGTCAATTTGTTTACGAATTACGCATAAATTCGTCCCCGAAGACAAGACATCTCGTGCGGCGATCGCTGTTGCGACATTTCAATAAAATTTACGATTCTGACTTAAATGGCGTGTCCGATGAACAAAAAATCTTCCGACATATACCTCTTTTATTTTAGACCTACGCTGCGTTCGTTAAAATATCTCTGAGCGTGATAAAACTGTCCGTACATTGTGCCACTAATAAATATACCAATGAAATTGAAATTATTCAGATAAAATATCTCCCTAATTTGATTTTCAATCGACGTCTTTAAACAAACATATCAGATTTTATGGCTAGTGGGGACTTTTATGTACAGCATATAGTTTTAGCGCATGAAATGATAGCCGGTCTATCGTCTCATTTTCATTAATATTATACAATCTTTAGAATCGGATAGAAACCATAAAATGATCACTTGAATGTTACAAGTTTTCTTGTATATATTTAGTAATTTGGATATAATTCCTAAACAAACGGTTGTTGTTATAACAAGCGCGTTCGTAGAAGTAATATAAATTATTGTATTTCATAGAATTTCCTCGCTAAGACCTATAATTTAATTCTGTCACCAACATTCAACGTATTGGCTTTTAGTTCAACTAAGTTATCGGCGCCTTGTGCAGCTGTCATATAAAATTTCTCAACTGGCACAATACAAGGCGGCTAACGGAGCAATATTGTTTCAGGAGGCCAAAATTAGTCGTGTTTGACGCGACGTGGCCAAATGCACGCTACATTGATCTCTTCTATTGGCCGTGACATGCAACTTGTCTACAGGGGACATCGTTATGCACCCCATAGGTATTTTCGTCCCAATGCCTTCAGTTCAATCGTTCATGTTTACTCAGTTGCCTCGAAACTTTAAAATTAGGCAGTGATTTAAGACTGTCCATAAAAAGAATTTATTGACGACACAAATAAACAGACGGTGAGTTTCTGGTGAGGCAACAAACGTAAGTTATGACACTAAAATCTTGAACGACCGCTCTTAATTCTAAGAAAAGAGACAAATTTTATTATTTAAATCAGTGGCGATGATGAATTGAATATTAAAAAGAGATGTAAGATACTGATTGAACATCGGAAGTACAGCTTGAGTCAGAAGTCGCTTCCTGTGCTTTGATACGAGTGTTCTTACAATAGGTCATTTGGTACGACAAATAAAAACCAGATGTGCTTTAAATACATTCATGTCATTTTCTTCAAAAGTCACCGCTCTATATTAAATCCATTAAAAATACTATCAAATTTGATTATTCAATTAGAAGATATTAAGTCAGTTTTATATTATGATGGATCAAATATTTTGGAGTACACCGTCTCATTTAATATCAGTTATACCGGCAATATGAATTCAAATTATTTTAATTCAACCACAGGATCACTGGAATCAACTGTCTTGGAATTCAAGAGCTTCCGTAGCATATCGACGGAGCGAGCCGAGCGGATTCCAATTGTTAGTCGAGACAAATATTTGAATATTAAAATTCCTCCTTCTATTGTGGGTGTTAACTAGTGAAATGATTCACAGCGAGGTCACATCATAGCTGACATCAAGAAAATCCTATTCTTGATCGCCCACACACAAACATCGCAGATTTCGTCTCCACACAACACTTTAAAATATGACGTACGAATTAAAAATCGCTTACTTAATCCAATTTATGTTCGTAACGATTATTAAATGATAATATCCGAAACAAAACAAACCATTCAATATACTATAAAAATCTCAATTTCAATACATTACTAGACAGCAAACGCGGTTCGCTACGGGTTACCCGTTTTAGAAATACAACACTTAAAACTCTCAACGTTTTACATAAAAAGCGCTATAAAAAGGCATATTTCATTATTTTTTTCCCTCTAAAACAACGGGGTGCCTCGTGTTTTTTGTGTATATAGAATACCAACTGTGTCGCGCCCACGCAAGCAAGCAATGATCATTTCACACTTTAAGTGGCAGTACGGTAGTGAAATTTATCTACCTACTCGAACTATTTTTAACAGTTCAAGGGACTTCAAAAACCACTCCAAAGTTGCAGCTTTCGATTAGTACGTTACAGTGCTTATCAACGATGTTTAAAGAGAAAGAATTTAAGATTCAATAATGACGAGGCAAAAAACAACAAAACTTTGAATTTGTTGTATTTAAAAAAGTAATGTTTCTTTGACATAAAATAGATATTAACAACGTTACTATACTATTCAAAAGCAACAAATATCACGCATAATAAATTTGAGGACGTGATAAACATTCAAAAATAATATAAATTGAGAAACTTAAATAGATAACCTCAACTTAATGGAGAAGGTGACAGTCTAACATTTTCTTTATAAAGTGATAAAAGTCTTTTTTGTAAAGAAAGAAAACGTTCCTTGTATTATGAAAGTAAGCTATAATAAAGTACAATCTGAACATCTGTGACATACCCACTGCTAGTATCGACACCTCTAGGAATTTTGATCGTCGTATTATATAGATTTGAGCTTTAGATAAGAAACGGTGCCCCATCAATTTAATACAAAATATTTGGTAAGATCCAAAGATTCTTTTTTATGGGTTTTAAAAGATTAATGCGATGATAAAACATTTGGGGCGGTTCTGACGCCAGAATTTTGGAGACACGATAAATTTTAACACCTTTTCTTTTAAATGTGGCGATCGATTTAAATTCTTTGTTTCTTTTATTAGGAGATATAATTTGTATGTAGTTAATAATGTTTCTCCCCACTTGTTTCGTTCCCCACCACGTGTATTGCTTTGGCTGCGCATACGCAGAGGTTAAGCTCCGCCCATTGCAGACATCCTACTGTGCTTTGTTTAAACAACGAACTTTTCCATGCGTGAAATGTTATAAATTCTCATACGGGTATATAATTTATCGCAGGCATAATGCATGGCGATGCATTAGCAACGATGGCGGCACATGATAAAGTGTCGTATAAATTTATGTTATTTTTGCGTCATTGGTTTTGGTTAAATTGAATAGAAAAATCTAGATATTAAGATATTTAGCTAATGTGTATCGAGGTGTTAAAGCGAAAGTTAAGGCAATCAATTTGTCAGAATCAGTTCAAAGGCTAACGCCATTTTTAAATCCTTTTCTATCTCACTCATCATTCGCTTCTTTCAGATATACGTGTTTTATTTGTTAAATTTACAATAGGGGGTTATAAAATTAATTCTGGCCAATGGCTGCAACATATTTGGTCTGTTTTAGTTTCCCAACTTTGCAAATACCTCGGCCAAAGTGATTAGTCGATCGGACGTCGAAGTCTCGGAATGAAATTTACGAGCATTAAAACTATCTCCATTTCATCGCGGCGTGTAGGGCTTAGTCTACGCCTTTAGTGAGGGCAGCTGCGTTTAATCGAATCCCAATCAACTACGGAACGATGTTAAATAGTTTACTGAAACATTTAATATGCAATCAAAATAGCCGCCGGACCCACCAACTATTAAAATCGATAAAATGTTTTATAATTTTAATCTTTACGATCCTTTTGTTTTGTTTACTTTACCTTACTAGTGATCGTAACACCTAGGCTAGGTAGGTAAATTATATTAGCATGCGTAAATGCTATTTCAAACAAACAATTAACTGAAGGCATCAATTTGATATTGTTAGAAAAACCGTCGATAAGCGAAAACGACACACCATTAGGTGGCGTGCACATGTTGTTGATTGATTACAAACACAGATAAAGGAGAAAGGGCCATTAATTTCTTATTTACTGAAACCTAAACAACGTAGGTGTCGTTTGTGGACGAAGAAAACGGTTAACGTCAAAAATTGGACGGCAACACAATGGTGGCCCGAGGATTAAAAGCGAAGCGTTGTAGCGGTAGCGGACACATCATTTATCAGAACAAGCCGAGATTTCTACTGTGCTTTATTGCCACTAAATTCCATCCATACGGAATATTTTTAAATGACTCCAACAAAACCTTCCTAAAATCAAAGAAATAAGTTGGCGATTTCAATTGTTACTTATATAGATTCCAATAAAATGTTGAGCACGAAATGAATTTTAAACACGAAATGACGCTGTAATTTTATGAATATTTTATCATTCGAATCTCTGTAAAAGGCATAATTAATAAACGTTATCTGTCAACTGATCGAGTCAAGCCGCGGGTTCGTCTTGGAACCAGTCTTTACCTATAGATATTTTACTTCATTTAGCCTGATGCTTGCTTTATGGTCGGATCGCGTGACAAAAGCTCCTACATTAACTTTGGGACCAACGGAACGTCGTGTAATTTCCAGTAACAGCTTGTTTCTTTTATTGTCATATAACACCACTCTGTTAGAATGTTAACTTACGTGTGCCCCGCAACAAATCATACACGTCCATTTAGAACAAAGATGTGAAGATGTATTTATATCCTCACTGCCCTAAAAATCCCATAGAAATTAAGATGAACACGTAAAATATTTTATGGTTCCACAAACGCTACATGCGAGTTTATGATCTTAAGAATAGTTTTATTGTTTTAATATTTTTATTTTTACTCTGTATAAACAAAAGAATACACCGAACCTAATGGTACGTATAACCTTTCGAATCTAAACAACATCGCTAGGAAACGCATCGCGTGGTTGTACGAGGCTCATATATTCACAATAAAGACGATTGTAACAGCTTATTGCCACCAAACGAATAAATACCACCTTATCTAAATCTTTAAAAGAAACCCGAAACCGTAAACATGCACGTAGAGCAAACAGTGTTAAACTATTCATTCGGTGTCACTAGGGAATATATTGAACAAAAGACGGGCTCAGCATCCGAGTACACTATTTCTCACTACATCGGTGCGATGTAATCAGAGAAGACGACGTGTCGCGCTTATTTATGTATGAACGGGGCGCAGCCAAGGGTGGGCCAAACGCGTTGGATACAAACAGAATAATATTGATGACACTGCGCTACGAGGGTCATGAATCATTAATCGTCTGCTCTCGTATACGGCTCTATTACGACTGCCTCGGCGGATAAGCCACCCTTCACGAGGTGACGCTGAAAGAAGCGCCAAGCCGAGCCTTGCCACTTGCCCTTTTCTTTTTATTTCACACTGCCTATTCTCTAGTACTTGAGAGTTGTAACATACAGTTAAGCTGGTATTCGCAGATATTCGCATACGCCCGGATAGCGATCACCGTACAGTGGCAAGAACTCATAGTGACCCAAGCATGTGAAGATTTTTGGATGCGTCCTGTGCATATGCTGATACATAATAGTATCGACGTGCGAGATATAATTAGCTATCTCACGTCGTTTGATTATCTATCTGCAGCACAGCACTGCACTCACCATTAAAGGCATTGTAGTCACTTTGTACGGCCAGTATAAAAAATAACACATCATAACATTCATTGTTATGAAGATCTTATATTTTCGTTGGACAAACATTTACATGAGTTTTGTGTTGTTAAGCCACATGGGGATACTCGTAGAACAACGGTCACGGTCAGTATTGACCTAAAGCAAGAAGCATACATAAATATTATTTGTTTTGGTAAGGAAGCTCCAATTGTAGCTGAAGATATTATTGTATAAATCGGACTGAACACAGATGTGATAGATAGTATGAATACAAATTTTGAGTTATAATATACATATACATATAACGATATATCCAAATATGAACCAAAATAATTCGAACAGAAAAAAGCTACAATCATACAATGAAATACTTGGGATGTGTAGTAGAAAATCTTTACCCGCACACTCGTTCACTTTATTTACGATCCAATAAATCTAACGACAGCCTGTTAAAAACGAAGCATTAAAGTGTATGATAAAATCATTGTTCAGATATGGAACGGGATCTTTGTCGATTGCAGCAAATGCTTTTAAAATTACATCCACAAAAGGAGCATAAAGCAATTTTCTTAAACAAAAAAGTAAAGGCAATTTAAGTTAATTCAGTAAGCAGCAGACATGGCTACTTCCAAATGAACTCAAACGTAACAAAAACGAAAACAAATCGTGTACAAAAACGCAGGTCATTTCGGCGTGGACTTTCTCGTTTATTTTTTCTAAGCGCTGCGTGGCCGAGGCCCGAGGACGTGCATCCGAAACCTTGGATGTTTTTTTACGTTTTTTAGTCTAACATTTTTATTCTCCTGTGTATGGCTGAACAACGATAAAATAATAATGCCATGAGCCGAACGTCTTCGAAAAGGGACCGTAAGGGAAGGACGGAACGCTCCTAAATTTCTAATCGAGATTTTATTTCGCGCTCACCCGCCTTGTTCTTTATGGGTTTATTTTTGGCAATGTTTTAAGTCTCAAGGTGAAACCGCTATTTTTTTGCAAGTACAGCTCTTCTTGGAAAATATTTGGGGATCTTAAATTTTGTGTTATAGAAATACCAAAAAACTTAATTTGCAAATAGTTATCTATAAGCATATTTTATTATTTGATGAAATACAATACGCAATTTATTATAAGAGGTACTCTGTTGAGATGTTGTTTAAAGTACCATTGTCACAATTATCAGAAAATGAACCAACTTCTCATATATTTGCAGTAAATTAGTTTTCACTTCTTTGCATTACATCTTAAATCTTTTTAAAATATTTAATATTCATCTATTATAACCCAAAAAAGTTTTTAAAGTGATATAAAATGAAACAGTCATCACAATTCTAGTCATTTTGTAGTAAAAGATTCCCGTAATAAGTCTACTCTTGAAAGAGTATCCAGCGTGGATCCTGGCGCGCCGTAAAATTTACATGACAAGTCAACTTACAAGCTTAATGTAGTCATAACCATATCTATATGGTACTTAGGGCCCTTTTTAAAATTCATCACATGCTTCAAGTTTGGTTGACATCGAGGGAGGCACGCTTGCAACAAAAACTTAACCAAAAAAATTAAGAGACAGATAACACAAGACATTTAAAAATGTCCAGGTTTGAAACACAATAGAGGAAAATAGTGGCGACAGAATGGTCAATGCGTACGCCTTAGATTTTTTGTCTTTTTGTTCTTGTCTTCTTCCTCGTGTTTTTAAATGACAAAGCCAATATTAGTGTTTGTTTCAATATTCTCTTAAAATAATGTGAGTTATAACTCATAAGACAAGAATTCGGAGACACAATCAGGTTGTTAAATATTATGAGTTTGCCAATTAGTGTAAATTGGTTACGCAAAATGCATTGACTTTTGTTTCCTTCAGTACCGTTATCTATTCTTAAACTTTTTTCTTTTTGCAATAAAAATTAAAACGCAATTTTTTCACGCTGTATCAAATTTAAAGAATATTAATAAAAATGTAAGTCAACAATGGAACTATTTTATGTTATGATGCAAACTATTATAGTCATTTAAATAAGTACCGTACCTATAATATATTTTGGAATTTATTATTCTTCAAATATTATCAAATTCGCATTATTTATGTAAATGTCAATAAATTGCAGGGTATCTACGTCGAGTCTAGCATAAACAATCTTGTAATCGATGTTGTATATCAGAAACAAGTTAGCAATATTAATAAATGCAGGGAACTAAACGATGCTTTGATAACCTACATAGAAATGTTAAGGAACTACATTCGATATTAAAGGCATTTAACCTTTTATCACCAAGCAAAATTCTTACACGTTTCGCCACAAAATACGCCATCTGTTCAAACATAATGTAAGGAGAAAAAGCCAAGCTATTACAACCATTTCATAAATCCTTTCCGCTTGGAGGTATATTTTGTATAATTTGCGCATTTCTTCACGATGCCATAATAATGTGAACAAAGAAACAACTACCTATCCTTCCGCCCTTGGAAACATCACGCACATCCCTTTACAAATAAAAAAATAACACAGGGCCGAGTTATTGTGGCCCTTTGTCGCAGGTAGAATTTGTGTAAAAAATCCGGCTAATAAAAAATATTTAGGCAAAAAAAGGTCGAAGCGTGATCTCACTAAATACATCGAGAATTAACAACAGATGCCAATATCCGAACTGATTGTCCGTGATATGGATACCTTTTTTTGCAATCTGTACCTGCAAACAAAAATATCCAGATTATAAATCCATTATGTGAATATTTTGAAAATGCAGCTAATAATACTGATGAGGATGATGAACCAGTTATTCATGACGATGAAAGCAATTTGAGAGCTGAATGAATGCTTGACAAAACCTTATTAAATGATAACACACAAAAGAGACAGGCATATGCACGTGTCTGTTGTGAAAAAGAGACGGGTGTCAACTTTATACATGCTGACATGGAAAGCAGTTCTAACTAAGCTGATAGTGCAACCTTAATGTATGCGATCAATTTACTCCGACAAAAGGTTCGATTAAAGAGCTATTTTCGTAGTAAGTAATTTGATTCATGCATAAGTAGTTAACACACCTGACAGACTTCATTTATAACGACATAGACGACTAATAATGTATCCCTTGCAGAGTAATTGGAAGTCCTTAATCCTTTAAGGACGTTGATGGGGAGGAACATGTACAGTACTCAATTATAAAATCTGATACGTTTCGTGCAATCTGTATGCTTTTCCCATTATTAGAGTAGGTATTATCCTTTAAAAGTTGGTGTGAATACAACAAATTGTATTTTATGTTATGACATTTCGTATCTGAACTCTTGGAAGAAATAGTAAATGCACAAATCAATAAAACAAAATCAGCTCGAAATTCGAATGCATTCTATTAGTTTAAATAAACAAACAATTATAAAGATACAATCGAAATCAGACTAGGACAAAACAAAAATCCACAATCCAATAAAAGCAAATTAATTAAAATTTATTGATGCAAGAAATTGTTTGAACAACATAATGATTTATGGTGTAATCTCTTAGTTAGACCTGAAACAAATAAGTTTATTCCAATTTAAAAGGGATAGCCGATACAAATTACATTTATGGTGGTACAATCCCGGCACCGATAACCAGCAGGCAACCTGTTCCGAACGGTTCAAATAAATAACACAACCAGTTTAGATAAATTCTATCTGTAAATATTGGTCTATATAAATCCTACTTATCTTTTTAGAGGGCTGTGATTGTAGTAATTGCTGGTCTGGTTTGAAAGCAACGGATAATTGCGTTTGTTGACATTTTTGCGCTGGTATTTGCTGATTGTGAAATGTATGTATTGTGTTGTAAATCTACTGTTAGGAAGCGATGAATAATGCGAAGTAACATAATTCGACCCCACCTACATAAATGTCTTGTGTAATGGGTATCAAAAACTATGAGTCTTCTCGGTTCACAAGATATAGGTCCAAAATATAATATATATCTGTAACATAACACTGATATTTGTCTTGATGCGGGAATTGAATCCGTTTCCTCTCGTTTCATAACTGGCTTCTAATCTACAAGACTACGTCAGGGATAATAGATAATTAAAGAAGTATATTATCAAAATTGTAAGAAGAATTCTATCTGAGAGATGCAAAGTAAAACTAGGTAGAGATGAACTACGTGTCGGTATGAAAAAAGTACAAGGGCGACGAATAAAGAATATGAGGCATTGTTTTTGTGAATACTCATATTTTAATTCTTGGAAATAAATAAATATAAACAATAATTACCAACACCAATACCGACTATATAATAATTATATACATATTATATGGGTAGCATTCACGCCTCGAAATACCGAAGGAAATTACAAAATATAAAGAAAGCTTTCGGTACTTAATAGGCCTACGTTTCATTATTTGCTTCTCAATGAACGTCGTTTACGGTTTTTCGAATTCACCTTCCTTATATAGAATTTAATTAGATATTTATGTGGCGATAGTTTAAGAGATCTTATCTTTTACATGTGCCTTCGGAAAAACAATAAAGCCAACGAAAATAATTCTAGAAAAAACTATTCGCCTAGGTTTTTTGGACACGTGTTAGTTATTTTATTTTAACTTTATAAGTAGTATCGAATATTATATAGTAACAAATAATAATTTGATGTATCGATTTGACGTAAAAATATTGTAACTTCATACACATAAATGTGCGACGAGCGGCACAGCATGTTAATTGACAAACGTACTTTTTCCAATAGTGTAAAAAGATTTTGAAAAGTAATTTATATTTATTGTTCGTGGATTAACCATAACAATAGCCTCGCTTTTAGTTTAATCCAAAATTTCGCCGCCGACAAAAAAAAACTTCATGCCGCGAACCCTCTAACGTCGTAAGCGAATGCGATTTTTGAAGGTGATTTTGTACCATAATGTGGTATAGATTTTGGGTATTGGTTGATAGAATGAAGATAGAATATCCAATTGTTACAAATAACAGCTGTAGTATTCCGCTCTTACATACAACCATTAGGGGATTTATTAGAACAAATGTATGCTGAAATAAGCTTCCTAATTCCTAATGTAAAGGCTTACACGACAGAGACAAGTTAGAATCCATTAAAACTTTCAACATATGTGCTCCTATTAAATGTATCTTCAAAGTTTATTGTCAAACAAATTAAAGGCCAGAACTAAGTATTATGAGCGTGGTTTACGAGTTACGACGTCCCATGTACCGCCGCGCCGGTCGGACGTTCCTCTGAATATTTGAATGTAGTATGTGCTTTTACATTTATATTCTAGCTATACAAACTACGTACGGTAAATTTCGCATTTTCAGTTCACACTACAGCACTGATGACGTCAAAGGGTGGAACTTATTTCCGTGACGATTCATATGAAACTACTTTAGGTGATAGTAGAAATATAGTGCTATAGAAATGGTACGACTTTGTTCAAAAAATAATAAATGAAATAAGTATTATTACATTGTAATCACAAATCGCTGTGGTGCAATATCAAAACAGTGTGTGTTCAGCGATGCGACGGTAATGTTCGAAAATTTTACTCACATTTTGGTGTTGTGGTAAAAAAATCTACTACATATTTCCATTTGATATGTAGGTTTATTCTGGCGTTTGCAAATAATAGGTAATAAAATAAAGCTTTATTATTAATATGAAACTTACCTTTTGTAAGCATGTTGCTCTACACTGTGCTACGCGTAACGGTGACGACACTTCCTCCTCCGCAGTCACTCCAATCCGTGAAGTTAAAATAGAAAATAAGGAGAAACTATACAAAAACATTTTGGCACACATTTTTCTTTGGTATCCCTCTTTTTCTCAATACAATTCTTGGTCAAAGCTCCTCGCTTATCATAACCGACAGGTAAACAGCGGTGAGATCTCAATCATAACTCGAAATGTCCTTCCGAGGCGTTATCTATAAGTTTTTCGTCACGATAACATCATTAGTCTCTGATATAACTTCAGTATTTTTCTTGTGCGGCGCAAATCCTTGGTCCGTTACGCGAGAAAAATCGCAGCATAACAGAGAAAAAAACTTAAAATCAACACAAAACGAAGCAACTATGAAAACACACTTGGGAATAATTTTTCACAGTTCGGGTTGTTTCCGAGAGAGAGGCGCTCGCGAGCCGACGCTACCGGCAGCGCGGTCGAATGCGGACTATCCACCCCGCTTGAAGAAGCTCGGTTCCTCTCCCCTCTGTTGGTTAATTTTTATCGCTCTCTCGCTCGCACGCGGGAGCTTTCCCTCGTCTCTTTCGCTCCTGGTATCGAGTACATCCATGGTTACTACTACATGTGTCGCTCTCTGTCCTCTCTACTACTGCATATACGTTAGTCTATCTCGTTTCATCTCAGGCGGTTTCGCGTTGTTTTTCCTTGATGCAGTTAAACGGATGGGAATGTAGTGGTTATTGTTAGACAAAGACGGTGGTAGTAAAAATTTTAGGGTTGTTCAAAAAGGGGTGACAAAGAATCGAGCTAATTCAGGGCTTGAGTTTTTATGGGAGCTCAGGCGGTAAAAAGTATCCCGCCTCTCTCGTTTGTTCAACTTTATGGTCCTCGCATCGTGAAGCCGTATTAATAATATTAATGGCCGCCGAATCACCAAATGATAATACAATCCCTTATAGTGAAAGCTTTATTTATTTATAATTATGTAATAGTTTATAGAGCTCGTGTTACGGCTTTGTTGTTCGTCTGAATCTATTTTTTTTTACACAGGATCATCATTCATTGTGACCAGAAGTATAATATTTATATGAGTCTAAGAAAACTATTCTCATTAATGAACTGGCGTTACTTTTAACTCTGAATGTTGGGAGTTTGTAAAGAATGTTCAGTGTTTTATTTAGGTTTCGTTTCCAACGTATCGCTATAGTGGAGAAAGCCCGGGAGAATCTTAAATCTCGCACATAAGACAGCTGTACATAAGTAAAAAGTTGGGGATTGTTGCAGTAGTACGTAAACGGTTTTGGCAGTAGCGCATTACTAGGGCAAAGCTGCACACGTTTTATTATTAAAACGCTCATTATACCTTCAAACAAGCAACAATATTTTTGCAAGAGGCGAATTCCGTACACAAAACCTTCTCCGCAAAAAGATTAAATAAAAATACAACTATACGGTGTACGTGACAGCGCACAAGCCTTTCTACGTAAAGGCATTTTTCGTTTTCTTTCTTCAGAAACTCTGGGCTCTTTCTATTCATTTCGCTGTCTTTAATCTTCCAGTCGCGAGCCAGACTTTGTCTAGACAAGGCCTATCCGAGCTAACTGCGCACAATTTCGATAGATTTGACACATTATGCTCATACCGCTTTGCATAATGATATTCACACATTTCACGTAATGGCCCTTAAAGTAAATGTCGCATATAAAATTAATATTGCGCTGGAATTTCCTAAATTAATAGATGTTAATTAAATGTATTATTTTGTATTTATTTATAATATTAAATCTAATACAGTTTATAGAAATAATACTATATTTGTGCTAAATCTAGCAGGCACAAATATAGTATTATTTCTATAAACTGTATAAACAGAATATGTATTTACTTTGAAGTGTGATGCTCTATATTATATCCAACTTTTTACCTGTCTTTGAAAACTTTCAAAGCAGAAATTTCGAATTGAGTTCGTTCGGTTAAATTTGTCTGTCTATCACGCATTGTACTACCGTAGCCTAAAGGCCAAAAAATCCTTTCAGGGATAGAAGGTCCTGAAAGTACGTTTATATAAATGACATAGACAGATATTACGTAAAAGCTAGAAAGTATAAATCATTGGGTTTTTCTTTATTTTGCCACATTTTTACATAAAGCGTGTGGGAGGCTGTATTTTATTATGATATACTAGGAGTAGTATTTTTTCAAGGCACTACTTATAACTGGATTAAAGTAAAGACTAACATGCCTATTAATCAACAGTCTACTCCGCTGCTTCAAAATTGTGAGGACGTAGGGGTCTTCAAAAAATAAAAATAATTTGAAAAAAGTTATCTTAAAAACAAAATATTTTTTATAGCCGCAATGGAAGTGATAAAATAGAACATTTAAATATCTCCGATATAAATACATATATTGAAAATCACCTTCAATTTAGTAAACATACATCCTCAGTAGTACAAAATGCCTTGTACACAACTCTATCGATTAAACTTTTAACACGAAAACATATGTGGGTGGTGTGTGGAGGCACCTTTATTCAGAATCTCATGTGTAGTAACAGAGGTCAAAGATCTAAACAAACGGTTCTTTGTAGTCAAGTGCTCTGTTTCTTGTAAAGCGGACTAAAGTTGCGCTCATCTTTATTTCACTTTTGTGTCGCAAACACTGAATATTACAAAAAATCACGCCCAACACATGAGTTGATATAACCCAAACAAAAACATAAATTCGTCTACTCATCAAATTTTCACATGAAAAGGAACTTCTAACTAAAGCAGAATAGAAGAATGAACCCTTATTTGCGGGGGCCGGGCCTTTTTATAAGCTACGATCTCCAGTTTATATTGTTGACAAACGCGGGACGGCCGACGTAGACGGTTTACAGCTTTCCATGACAGCAAACGCATTGTCAAATTCGCTGAGAGGTTTACTGCGGCGTCGTAAAAACAAGTGTTCGCCTTTCGAAGGTCAAAGATCCAGTGATTTTACGAGTTATCGCGAGCTCTTCATGCAAAGTTGTTCAGATTTTAAGTTCATTTAAATGCACACATTGAAATCTTAGGCGGTAAAAGTGATTGTATAAGAAATGCTTACAGAATGCATAGTCTGTCTGCCCTTCAGTAATAGTTTAACTCCTTAGGTGATTGGTAAAGATGAAAACTATTAACCGACATGCCGCCAGTTTGATCTCCATGCCAAGACAAAACGCCTGAATTTCAAAATTATTAATCTTTTTATATCATAAGTGCAGTAAATATACTAGTAAAATAATTCAGCAATTCATATGATAAAATTCGTCAGTATAGGCACCTTACGTTTCTGATTTTGATAAAGCTTACATGCTGCTACAATTTATGAAAATTGGACATTGGAATTAATACTAGACGCTATTGGACATCTCTTCTAGCATGAGAAAACGTAGCTTACAGTTTAATTATCTTACCATTTTTTTTCTTTCAACGGGTTTTTCATTAAAGTTCTTCCCGTTTTATTTCTATTGAAAGCAAAGCTCTTATAATCTATTGTTTTCAAATGCGCTATAATCCAGATATTTTATAAAATTTTCATATGGCATTTTCCTTCATTTTTATTGCAAATGTCACCTGTAAGTAACAGGAACTACAAACCACGAATTTATATGTAGCCTGTTTCTTTCGCAAGGTAATTCCGCTTCAAGAAACAAGAGGTCTAATTAGAACTTCTAAAAGATGGCCACAGTAACTAACGCTGAGGGCTCAGAAGCAAGTTGTGGCTTTAACGCGACATTATGTAAGTACATACACATACATACATACATAAACTCACGCCTTTATCCCCGAAGGGGTAGGCAGAGGCGCCACCAGGACATACACTACATGGATATGTGGCAGGATTCAGACCAGCGTTCTTACGTACCTAAGTCTTAATTAATCTGGGATATTTTGCAAAAAACCGAACGGCCACATAGGAATTCAAAGGGTAATAATTGATTTATTCTTTTTAATCCGCGTTGACTTTAATATAAAACGGTGATTCTGCTTTGGAAAGACGTTGATTCTTAACGTTCTTTTTGTCGTTCGATGTGGTTCTTTCACTCGGATTCTTTTTATATAAAAACGATGGTACGAGTGCTAGAGTTGAAATTGGAGTTTTTATTGAAGATCTTGAGATATTTGTCGCTCAGTTAAAAGAATGTGTTTACGTGATACAATTCAAGTTCAATATATCGATGGCGGTTATTGAATGCAGTAGATTAGTTTGGTGTTTAATAAGATTCCACTAAACTGAACTACTGGTCTGACTAACGTTAGGGGATGGAAGACTAAAATAAAATACTCGTCACTCTTTACACACATTCTGGCTCGACTAATAGACGCCAATAAAATAGTAAGTCAATGCAATAGAAATAGAGTATCTACTGATCGACACAATTTTGCCGGCCTTTACGCAATGTATGTATATAATTATGTGTAGCCTATAAACCTTCCACAGCAATAGGGTATAATACATTATGGGTTCACTTAGATTTTATAATTTGGTCAAGCTGAGTGTAGAAGTGATAATTATTGTATATCTACTGCATTGTGGGCCAGCGTGGTAGATTATTATATGGCCTAACCCCTCTCAATCGTACTCTCAGTTATATAGCAGGCCCGAGCTCTGCAGTAAGACGTATATGGGTTAATACAGTATTGTACTGCATTGTCTGTTATAAATGTATTTTGCATTCAGGAACAGAATAGAAATTTGAACTATCAAATCAAATCAAGCAGCTCCTCATTCGGGAGTTTCACAACAAATCTCTGCACAGCAGTGGTCGGTCAACTTCGATGTTAACAATTCAGCTACGGTTCCATAGCTGAATTAATGTGAATAACAGAAACAGTTTTAATTATAACAAAATGGGAAAAGGATTTGAATTTGGTAACACAATCATTATCAAGTATAGAAATGTGTGACATTTCGCTAAATACAGTTTCGTAATATTAAATGGAACTCAAATGAAATTCCTCAAAAATAGGTACGTACTAAACAAAATAAATTAACGGTCGAATCGTGGTAAGTTTTATTAAAGGTTAGGCTTAGAAATACACCCAAAGGAAATTTCACTTGTTTTTAAAACTCCGACCTGGAACCGATTATAGTGCCAATAATTCAATGATCGTAAAACCATCTGAAATATAAAAAATTGGCACCCGACCATGCAGTAAAAAACAAGTGACTAACACCATCCGTAGCTTTGTGGAAAACCAATATTAATTCGAAAAAAGACCATTTACTTTCACGATTACTGTGACATCTATAAAAATAAGTTATGTATGAACTGATATGATACGTCCCACTATAGGGAACGGGCCTCCTTTACAATCGAAAATACAATTGAGAGGGGTTAGCCCAAGTAGTCTACCACGCTGGCCTAGTGTGGGTTAGCGGACTTCATATTACAGAAATTCTTACAAGTCTAAGATAATCATCAATAAAATAAGTTGCGTTGTTGTATAACGCCGTCCAATCACATAGTATGCATAAAACGTGCAGCGGAGGGGAGGTTGGGGACCGCAATCCTGTACTCCTTCATTGATTTTGTGAGAACTGCGAAACTAGACGAGTTGACACGCCGCTAACAATTCAAACTTAAATCAAAACATGCAGCCCGACTCGAAAACTGGATAGAGTTGCACCAACACTCCGTTTCTTTATTTCGTGTTTGGTGTGCACGTATACTTTCGTTATTTTTTGTAGATTTTCTTTTCTGTTAAAATATGGTTTAAACCTGAATTTATTTTTTTATGAATAACTTATATAACTTTAATAACTTTTGTTTTGATTATAGTTTTTTTTTTTGTTTCTGTTTATAATACCATATTAGTTTAATACCACTCAATGGTAGCAATAGTTAGTAGAACGAATTGATGTTTATGTTGTGTACTATATCAGTATTATAAGGTATAAATAAAAAGAACTGGCTTGTATAATTTCAAGGCTCCAAGTCAAGGCGATGAGTTTTAAAGAAAATCTTTGGAGAAAAATCTCGTAGAGAAGATGAAAAAAGCTAAGACAAATTACATTCCCAGACATGTTTCTATTATTGTTTGTATTTTATTAGTTGTACTTTATTTTTATTTTTTTAGTATAAATGAGACATATTATCTTACTTTCATAATTATAAATATTTAAAACCTAAAATAAAGCAAAATACAATTAAAACAAATTGTAACATCTTTTAAGAGAAGAAATATTATCCGATTCGATAACTTTTAAATGTCAAAGAAATTAATTTTAAAGTTTTCTCGACTGAAAAATTGCAAGTTAAAATAATGTCTTAAAGATGACATTTGATAAAAGAGACTGTAAATTATTTCTAATTTTGTAAATTCAACATAAATCTCGAAAGTTAAAAGTTTGTCCCATTAAAATAACACAAAACGGGCTTGGAACAGTATCATAAATAATGAAAATTATATTTTCAGCCAGTGATTAAAACTAACGAAGACGTATTCAAAAAATTTACACATAACAAATCTCCAAAGGTTGCAGTTCGAAATCGTCATCATAATAATGCATACTTTCGTTTATTTCTTGAGACTCAGCATTTTTATTTGACTCGTTCTGTGGAGCTATGCAGGCACAGTGTAGGCGCGCTTAGAGCTTCGCGGTAGAGGTGGTTTAAGTAATCACTTATTTTTATTATTATTTTTTCTTTATTTATTAATTTAGAGGCTTTTAATCTACACGATCATGTTAGCCTCATCATACCTTATAAATAATTAGTCCCTAAACAGAAAAACAATCATTAGCTCTTCTTTAGGTTCATTACAAATTTACAAACTTTAATAGAGTCCTCACTATAAGGCGTGGACAAAATTATTTGAATAATACCAAATTCTAAGATATTGATATCTAATTCCCGCATTAATGATTCTCTTTCATTTTTATAATTAAAACTACTTATTTCTAATTTAATTGTTTTAATTGCGAGGATTTATATACAAAATAGACATTATAAAATAAAATAAAGATCACTTAATATAAAACTAAAAACACATCTAGCTTAGTGATATTTCTAATCAGATCAAAATCTCTTGTTCTTTTTTATTGGAAAAAAATACTAAAGATAAAATAATACTTATTTATATAGGGCGAAATAACGTGTCGTCATAAAAAAAATAAAACTGAACGACCAAAATGTGATTTCATATTATCAAATTTACTCGTATTTACACACATAGTTATTTGCTTCTAAAACGATCTGTCTAAATCAGGGACGCAAAATGGCTTATGGTTTATTGTAAATACGATTGCTTATTAACGTATCACGTACATAAACAAAATGTATATCAAATGTTGATATTATTTTTTAAATGGATATTTATGGTTTCTTTAAAATTGAAAAATAAAATCTCTACAACGCGCCCTAACCTGTATGTAGAAATGTACAGTTGTGAAGATGGAACTGTAACACTGAAGGAAGAACAGAGCCATCTCTCTTTATTTAACTATTTTTACGACATTATTTTCACAACGAAATGAAATTTGTTGAGTTTTTCACGGCGAAGGCAGAAGGTCTTTAGATTTTAAAAGCAGATCTTGAGGTATATTATTTGCGGTTGCTTTTTTAAAATGTTATGAATGTTACGTCGTTTGAAGTTGTAGTAGTCGTAGTTTATTGTTAAGTTTTAGAAAAATGATGTCATGTCGAAAATAGTATGTAACGGACATAGTATGATAAAAAAGACACTGCTAGTTAATGTTTAAAGAATCTGCTAAATGTCGTGTTATTAAACGTTTTAAATAAACCTAGAACCGAATATTTAATATTTGCAGGCTATCATTAGGTCAACCAGGCGATATAAATTACTACATAATAAGAAAAAAATGAGAAATTTAATATCTTACAGCAAAAAATGATAAACTAGTTCGACAGAAAATTACAGAGGCACGTTCGATCAAATTCTTTGAACCCGTAATAAGAGTTTGTGGTCCCAAGGGAGGCCATGAGCTCACAACGTTACTTTGATTAGAAGTTCGCTTGCCTATTGTGTTGAGTTTAACCCAACTCAACTCTGCTGGGATACTACACTTAGTTACTAAGCATAGAACATGTCTGTAACGTTCGTAGAGATACTTTAACTCATCTTGGCGCACTGGTCTGTGTGTGCGTCAAGCTTGTTCATATACCCACTTTAGAGAACAGCCCATCTCATAGGTTTACTTTTTAAACGCGCTAAAACAAGTAAGAATGATACAAAGAAAAAAATTAAAAACAAAATATTATGAGAGCGTAAGGAAGATGTCATGCTCCGGCGACTACTGTCGCGGCACTAACACTAAAATCAAGACTTCATATTTACAAGCACACGCACACATAAAGCCGCGAGCTAAGATGAGCTAAAATATGTATATCAGATTTTATTGTAGTTAAAGCAACTATATCTAATGTTTTGAAAGACCTATCTTAGTGAGCCATGCAAGTGTAGCATTACGGGTTAAGTCTGTGTACATTCTGTTTCGATTATGCTGGAATATTCGACCGGCGTGAAATTGTTCTCTTTGACCGGCGTGATATTGTTGATTAGTCTACTTGAACTACACTACGCATTACCTGCATTAGTATTCACTACGTAGAAAACAATATTTAAATATACTTACAACAAAAACATCATATTAAATTCAGGTACATTCCAAGTCTTCTTTTATTACTAGTTCGTAGACGACAGCCGTCTTGTATACACATTCTTACTCCAAGCTAATGGAAAACAATGTGTTCAGACTTTAAGGTGTTTAGATATTTATTGCTCTATCGCGCACCAACCCCTGAAGGATTGGAATGAAATTTTTCACACACGTAGTGAATGTCCCAGCTTAGCTTTGGAGATTTCAAAATCTTCAACATTTCCCTAGACGGTGGGAGCGTCGCTTCCACTTTGTTCACAGGTGTAGTAGGTATAACAGAAATATTTATAAATAAAATACTATATTATTTCACGAAAATACGGAGGGTTGTGCATCTGTTTTTATAGATTTATGTAACCCATACCCGAGCTGGTAAAGCGTTTGTACATCTGTACGGTGTGATTATTTGCGCTCTACTACAAAGTACAGGTCAATTTTTCCGTATCCATATCAAGACTTGGTCTTGTGTCGAAGAGCATTTCAAACCAATACGGTTAGTACCTTTGTAAGTTTAGGCCACGCCGACATGTGATGTGGCTTGAAAATTCTGAAAATAAAAATAAT
Source organism: Deilephila elpenor (assembly GCA_949752805.1). NCBI lineage: Eukaryota > Metazoa > Arthropoda > Insecta > Lepidoptera > Sphingidae > Deilephila > Deilephila elpenor. Next base: position 8,017,200 of record OX457108.1, read on the forward strand.
CTGTTCTAATAATAAAATGACATATAAACAAGATTCAGGCCTTTTTACGTTGTACAGGAGTTGCACATAATCAATAGCATATAGGCGAATGTTCTTGATTACCAGTAAAATATATACTAAAAATTAATTAAATCCAAATAAATAAAACATTTTCAGTGATTAAACACTGTTTCGAAACATAAATATTTAGCTGTTTAGACCACTTAAGAGCAAAGATTTTTAAAGGGAATTTCAGCTAATGAAAATCCTCAGAAAGGAGATAGACTGACCGAGATCAGATTAAAAGGTTAATGACTCGACGCAAGATAAAATTTACTCGACGTTTGTGGCGATGCAACGAAAGATAAATGAGTATTAAAATAGTAACAACGAGGTTAAAAACCAAAATAATTAATTTATTTTGAAGATATATGGACTTTCGTGATAAAATCTACATTATTGATTAGTCTGCTTTAATTAGAAGTATATAAAATATAATCAGAATAGACTGTAAGCCACGGTTACAAGCGCAAAAATACAACACAATAACCTTTAAAGTGTAATGAACGTTTTATTAGAACAATAAAATTTTATTACGTGGTAAATAATTATATTGAACCCTGAGAATTTTATATAAGACGCGTAACTCAACAGTGTTGACCGCCGGTAGCTTGAAGCGAATCCAGAATTACTTGGCCGGTATCTTCGGCCAACTTTAATGAAGTTTCCCTTTTATTACCACAGAGTCTTAACCCCAAGGATCTTTGTGTTTATGATCCTGTTATAACTTTAAAGAGATTGCAACAGCGTAGTGAGGTTTAATTTTAATTTATATTTATAATAAGAAGCGTTAATTTTAGATGTTTATATTTTTATATTACACAGGCTGATTAATTTTGTATTACTTTGTTCCAATTCGTTGAGCTAAAAAAGGCAAAACATGAAATCGTATTGTACCATTTTCAAGTCGAAATTGCATGTCACAGTTTTCTCAAAAGAAAAATACCAGCGAAGTTTCATTTCACCCTCATATCGGACATAATGCGGAAATGCAATTTCCATAAATTTTACACATTGTGAGCAGAGCCCCCATCCGAAAAGATTGGACGTGGCCACATGATAATATGAAGGAGATCTCTCCATCCATTCACGTTTCAAAGGCTTTTTTCTTTTAAATACGATCTCTTAAACGATTTACGATCTCATAAATATAGCAAATTTTGAAGAGCCGGATGGATGGAAAAATTTAACAGACATTTCGAAATAAGAAGTAAATTTTTCAATGTGCATCACCGGGTACATACATTTTCATGAGCACAACAAGGGGATGCGCGGTCGTAACAAACCAAATAAATTATAAAAAGAGATCTCGGGTAGGAGACAAGGCTTTCCCTGGGACAAGTCGTAAATTTAACGGTCGAAAGAATCTTTATTTCCCCGGGCCATTCACGTGTTTTAGCTCGCAAAACTATCCCCTATTATGATTTCATAAAAACCTTACTTTATCATGACACGCATTTACGGACCAAGTGGAAGTAAACAAAATGTTTTTTTATCTTTACATCCTTTGCGTCTTTTTATTGCGGTGTCTTATTTTGTATACTCGAATGACTTGAATTTCATTTTTAAAGGTAATTTTATTTTTATTCTACCTTGAGTTATACCAATAAATTTCAGTAGTTCAACGATTATATTAAATACATAAGAGAGATTATATTATATAAATAACTTTCCCTTTAATGAGAGCTACCACATCATCCGGTTCAGTCATTATATAAATGATCTGCAAAAATGAAAATATTTTAGTTAAGTAAACTCAAGTAATAACTTCGGAGCGAACACGGACGGCGATTGAACTTTGTTTTTATATACGTCATTCCGATAACATCTTATACATAAAAATCAAAGCTCAAATCTTTTAAAATGGCGTCTTGCATATAAAGAAGCTGTAAAAAATCTCCAACGTACTGACCCTGCCCAACACAAAGCGTGATACATAATTATAAACTGTTCTAAAAGCGATAAAACTTTTTCACGGCAATTATTTTATTTACCACATTGTATATTTTCGTGTACTAATGGCGGTCGATCTCGAGCGTACAATTAAAACGTTGCTCTATGTGTAACTCCGTTAATTAACGCAGTCGATCTTCAATTCGCCTCAGAAATTGCTCCATTGTATAAAATTTGTAACGTAGTAAAATTCCTCAACCGCAACAGAATTACCAGGGAATTATGAGAATAATTTAATTAAGACATAACAGCACCTTTAATATCGATTAGTCACACGATCCGTTGTTTGGGCGTAGTGGGTAATTTGAGATGTTAATGGTTTTAGTGCAGCTTGGTCATACCTCCTCTTCGAATGGGCCAATCACGGCAGGCGTGCTTCGATACTTCCATGGCTTCACCGATTCATAGATGATTAACACTTTGTGAGATTCTCTAATGGTTTACTTATATGGATATATAGACAATTTACTGTTCCATTACAGTTTCATCATAAGCATCTAATAAATGGTCATCATTGTCCATAAAACAGAAGCACAGGTTAGTAATTTAGTTTAACTACTTTTCGTCATTACTTCCTTTACAGCGTACTGTATCGTTATTTGCTGCGTGTTCAGTTTTAGTATTATTCATGGCATTACTCGAGTGCCTTATCGTTAAGTGTAGTAAATCATAAATCTGTTTGTTCCTTACATTTGAATACAAGCTGATGTATCTTATTCAAGTTTTTGTTTTTGATAATAACATCAAATAACAAGTTTACATAAATTGCATTTTTTCATGCTTTGAACAGAGAAAATTATTTCACAAAAAAAATAGGTCTGTAGATCATAATTATTATTCCTATCAATTTAATAACTGCATAGGAAGCTAAGCTGGCAAATAATTTAGAAAATGGTAAACAACAGTAACCCATGTTTATTGCAAGTAGCGCTTACTGCAAATGGAATGTCTACTCCGATCAGCAAGTGTCAGAATATTGTACTTGGATTTGGTACATGTAGACTTTGGGACTAAATATTTATACGGTTCATGTTTAGATTACAGCGATAAATATTACATTTTGATACAGTGTGATTTTACTTTAATTAATTATACGTGTAATAATAATTGACAATAGAAACGCTTAATTAAATTGAGATAGGACCGTGCCGCGCAAAACAATAATCATAGATCAGTCAATTAAAGCAAATATAGATTTCAAGGTGAACCATAAATGCTATAGGCAAATACAACAATAAATGGTAAAAAATTGTGAAGCATCTAAAAAATTTGAAAAACTAAGAGAGGCCTATTACTCAGCAATGAATTTTATTACACAAAATAATACTAATATTTGCATTAATGAATATGAAATTGTTGATGAATAGCTAAAACAGCTGAAAATCGGCAATAAATACCGACCTTTGACAATTTAGAGCACAAGGAAAGCAAACGGTAAGGATAGGGATTATTGGGCTTCCAGGCAGACTATGCCTTAGCTCTACCGTGCAGGGATCTAATACTGGGCTTTGCCCAACATGATTTCATGATCCTAGAAAGAGCAAAGAGAGATCCAGAGAGCACAGTGGTTTCATACTCGAATTCGAAATATTACAACACTGTAAATAAACTGAAAAGAGAATTTAAATTTAAACGCAATTGTGGAGTAATATATGTGCACAGATTTTACGTATTCTCTTCAGCTCGTAAAATAGTGTCAAAATAATCAAATGAAGCTGCGTTCAACAAATGGCGGTAGCCATGCAGCCATCGACGATAAAGCTGGTCGATACATGCAGCACAGGTTTATCAATATTTTAACCGCTATGCTGTGTTTGTATTTCAGAATATCGCCAGTAATATGAATAGTTTATATAGTCAATAGCATACTTCATGTGCCTTACTTTTTCCCCATCGTTTATGCCTCAATAATACAGCGCTACACTAAAAAAACGTGTCATTAATTTAATAATAAATGCACATAGAAAATCGAGGTGAAGCAAGCATTACTATCGTATTTAATTGTATCACGAGAGACGCAACAATCCCAACCATTCTCCTTTTTTCCTTTCGAGGACTCTTGATCCTCAGAAGCATCAAAATCTACATTTCTGTAGGATTCAAACGTCGTTTATGAGCAGCAGGAATTCCTCTCCATGAAAGAAACTGCTTGCTTATAGGAGGCGCCTATTATATAAAAACACATTTATCAACCACCGTAGTCATTTGCAAATACTTTGTACAATTTTACCCATTAGTCCGTATAAATATTTTTATTGAACGTTCAAACCACACAAGTTTGTTCCTCGCACAAACGAAGCCGCGACCAAAAAGTAGTATAATGTAAGACAATGAAAGGCCTACAGGATGTCACGACGGGCGTGCTAATAAGCTCCTTACGTCAGATGGCTCAAAGTTAGTATTATTTTTCTTAAAGATAGCATTGCGGGGTTTTCAATGTAATTGCCCCGCTTTCTTCAAGACCCTGACAGCTCAAAGGGCAGTCGGTGACGTGCTCATTGTCAGAACGCCCACGGTTTACCTTATTCAAACTTTGCGGTTTTTTCTTTGAATATTTATCGGGGAGTCAGTTGATAACATTCATTAATAAGAGTATTATTCGAGCGGGGATAAACAATTTTAATTCGAAATCATGCGCCTTTTATTCTTATTTAAACGCTCATTGCCCTACCGTGTTGTTAATTATTTTTTGTTGTTTCAAGAGGATTGTAAATATAATATCAGTTATTAGGGCCACGAAAACAATTAAAATCAACCTAATTTTTGCTAACAGCCTTTTATTACGTAAAATTATGGGATACCGTAATAATTCCTTTACGATGTTCACCGGTGCAGTGTATTTCAGTTCTCCAATAGAAAATGTTTCAATAGTCATAAAAACAAATTGTAGTTATAAAATCTCGTAATTAGTGAAACTAATGGTGGTAATCGACTTCCATACGAATTTATACGGAATCTTTTTTGCCTCAAACCCGCTTCTATAAAATTAAATTGTTTTGATAATACGAATTTTTGATTTATGGTGTTGTATAATCGATACATTAGGCGTATGTTATCGATATAAAATTGACGATTTTTTAATTCCATTTAGTGAATTGTATGGGGGAGTAAAAAACACAAAAAGGAGAAGTAAAGCCATTCTTTCCTCTTGAGTAACTTGATATTGCTCATTCAGTTGTTTTCTGGCTGTTTGGGTATAAGATTACAAGCAATTTATTTCAATATGGCAATCGAATTTACGAACGCACTCGGATTGTTTAAGGAGACCATTTTATAGTCGACAATATTTTGTTTTATTTACATACTTTAAACTGTGGGCAGTTGAGCCGTGCACACAGAGCTCAGTAAATGCCTCTTGCCTTACACACAACATATGGAACCTTTTATCGTATAATTAACTTAAGGATAGGAACTAATTTCTATGAAGATAAATACATTAATTAATTGTAGGTTTTACACGGTATCATAAGGTATGAGCGGCCAATAAATTTTCACTTAATGCCTGTCTGAGACACTAATGGAAAATACTAATCTATATTTTACTTTATGTTTAATTATAATTACAATACGACTTCAGCTTGTGTACATAATATTTAGCCCTATCTGATGTTAAAATAAATGAAAAAAAAAAAAAACAGAATTATATTCTATTTGTATCAGTGTTATTTTTTGAAGCAGGTTTACCCATTAAAAAAATACCAATAATATACTTACATGTTGGAAACGCTTTTCTCATTCGGTTACAAATACCTACACATAGTAAAAATAGTTTGTAGGACAAAACTAATATAAATATCATATCACTTATATACGTATTATAACTAGACACAAAAAAAAAATACTGAGATATATCAAAATGATTTTTACTGTGTAATATCAATAATAAAACACGAAACTCCGACTGACCCCAATACAAACTTCGTTGGCAATAATATTTGTTCGATTTTTATATCTTAAAAGTTTATACTCCATCTAAACTTCGCTGCGGATTTCATTCGTATTTCAAGAATATCGGTTATCGGAACAATTACCGATAGCGAGCACCCGCGGACGTAAGATTGCAATCTGCGGATAGGTTAGTTTAATCCGCAGATTTATGGGCCAGTCTACCGCGCTTTAATCCGTTCCATATAAAAAGCGTTCCGTTTTTTATTAAACGTCCAATACGCGAACGTTTTACTGGCGAATTTAGTTTTTATGCGCAAAATTGTTTTCGCATACTGGTTTAATAGTTTAATTATAAATGTTTGGCAAAACACGAGTAAAATAAACGTGTTTTGTTCAATGTGTAATATAACAGTACAATGTTTAGTAGGTAATGCAATTAATAATCACAAGAAGCCACTATCAGACATATGTAATATAGAAGTCTAACTGGGTTCTATTTTTCAGCCATATCCATGTACGATTTCTTCGAAATGAAAATGGTTATTCCCCCGAAGTTAGTTTAATTATGCAATTGACACGTTACGTTAATTAATAAGCCCGGGACAATAGGTAACAGGTAAAAAGGGAGGTAAAAAAAAAACAAACTAATTTAAAAAACGAATTATTATAAACCGCTAAAGAGAGAACCTAAGCTTTAAAATAACGTCCTAAGTACCTTCAAAATGTTCTCACCAAGCAACCTTCTAATGAGATTAATCAACGCGAGATGTTTGTCTTTACCATTACAGCGAATAGGTAAATCTGTGTACATTGGTATTTGTATTTAAGCCTTACCTTATTACGACTAAATCTATAGACTCCGTATATTACTTTAACTCCTTATATCTTAAGCCTTATGAGGGAAGCCCAGCCATGTTTGTACAGACTGATAAAATACATAATATGTTCATTACATGTTCGAATGTATTAGAATGAAAAACTGATGTAGCCTTTCTACATATAAAAAAATAAGTTATAATAAACCTAGATGTTGGTATTACAATACGTAATATAATTTGTTCAAAACTTCTATCTGACATAAGTATTCTAAGAGATAGGTTAGCGGATACGGCATCGGGTTTCTTAATTTTTCTTTTTCAGGTATAAAAGTCCCCGGCAAAGTATAGTTCTCCCCAAAGCATTTCAAAGCCAACTGTTGGTTGCGGTGTGCATCAATCGGTTTCTTGCAACTCTTATTTTTTAATTGGGTAGTATTGTAACAATTAAGTGAAGAAATTGGCATGGCATTACTTTCTCTAAAAGCCTCTAAATAAAAATAATAAAAATAATATTTGCAGTAATGGATAATTCCATTCTACAAAGTGTATTCTGTTCTATTAATAATGACAATGTCCGGTATGAACAACATCCGTGTTCTTAGTGTACAGAAACGTTTTAAATCTGGGTGTGAAATATTTCGATGCCAAAATTCTGCTAACAAGTATTTTTTGTATGTTTTGGTAACAAGGTCGCGCCGGTAGCCTTCTGTATCGTCAGTAAGATGGTAAAGTAATAAATAGTTTTATAATTGGAAAAATAAATATCCTCAAAATACTAATCATTCAATTTGTTCTGATTTTGGAATTGATCTTGAATTATTGCAGTGGCATATCACTGAGCCTAAACTTTGACAACATCAATATAAAATGTTAAAAAATATATGATTTAAAATAAATAAATAAATACACCCAACAGTCACATACATAGTCCTGACCCCACACTAAGATCGAGTCTTGTGTCGTGGGTATCAGAAGCTACGAGAGACTTTTCGGTCTCACAAACACCCAGACTCGAAACAAATACCTGTGGATCACACAAATATTTGTTTCGGTGCGGGGATCGAACCCGCGGCCTCTCGTTTCACAGGCGGCGTCTAACCAACTGCGCCACGGAGGCTGTCAATGATTATGTATATGATTTAAAAGATGAACATCATTTATTTCGAAAAAATATAAAATTACTGAAAAAACTATGGACAATAACGTTGTCTTTCATGTTCTTTCATACACATATTCTGTTTAAAAAACGTAAGAATCAATTGGTTGGACTTCATTGTCTATCATAAAATCCCTGTTAATTTTGAAATGACCAACATATCATATTTATTATATTATACACTATTTACGGCATTTGCACTATTTTTTCAAAACTCTATATTTTTTATAGAATTTTTACTCAAAAGTACGGTGTTTGATTGATATTTACAGTGCAGTAGTAGTTTGGAGACCGTAATAAAAGTTCATGTGGGCGAATGAGAAACAAAGTCAATACAGGGGGTATCGCACGGTTTTCAACAAAAAATATGTACATTCAACCATGCGGGATCGTATAAGGATCCAGTACTTGTGGCAAGATAAGCACGGTGATTTCAAACTCCGTTGTAGAAGAGTATGATTGTTGTCCTATTTACGAAAAAAAAATGAAGATATTGAGACTAAATAAATCTTGGACGCATCATACTGCCAATAGAATATTGTTAAACAAATTAAAGTAAGCCACATATGCATTTAACAAATATGTATTAAGCAGAGTGTGGATTCGATCCAGGGGCTTCTGGGTTATGGGCCCAGCAAGCTTCCACTGCGGCACTCTGCTTGCGTTGACATCAGTTAAATAGTAATTATGTCTGTAATATTACAAGCTTATGCGGAATAATAGTTGGAATAAAAAAATAAAATAAAGTTTAGCAGAGCGTGGTTTCGATCCACGGACCTCTGGGTTATGGGCCCAGCACGCTTCCACTGCGCCACTCTGCTTGTGTCGACATCAAGTGAAACAGCAATAGTGTCGGTAACATTATAAGCTTATGCGGAATAATAGTTGGAATAAAAATTAAAGTTTAGCAGAGCGTGGTTTCGATCCACGGACCTCTGGGTTATGGGCCCAGCACGCTTCCACTGCGCCACTCTGCTTATGTCAGTGCTGTCAAAATTACTAATCCTTTATTCTTTGTCAATAGATCGTCAGCACTTTTTTCCATGTACTGGTTAAGGATATTTTGACATTGAAAAACATAAAAACAATTTCTAAATGGTACGTAGTGTAAGCTATTTTGTTATATAATATCGCAAAATGAAGCATATATTTTTTATCAATTTAATTCTAGGCGTAAGTTTAAAAAGGAATTGACTCCTGCATTACTTGTAATCTGCTATTTTGTCTTTAATATTCCCTTGGGCTACTCACGTTTGTAATCTTTAAACTCACGGACATTCCGACTTTTTCATTCGTAATTTAAGACTATAAGCGTTTTCTTGTCGGTGGTAAAGCGAAATTGCTGCACATAAAATAATTACAAGATTTTGTTTGTTCAGTACGCTGTAATGTGAAGAAGAACGTTTTGCATCTGCAATTTACTTGTTAACCTCCGGACATCGGCTCTTATTAAGTCATCAAAATTATACCACACCGGTATTGCAGTGCGTGTGTTGTTTCGTGTTTGTTTTTTTCTGCAAAACGCTGCAGCAATTTTATGTACATTGATGAGTAAGGAGTGTTTAGCGGTAAAAAACATCATTCGTTTACATGTTTACTTTTTCAATTTATTGATACCTGTATCGGATGAGTTGAACGTCGATTTAATGTAAAAATACCTAATTGTAAATAGGTTTTAACCGTACACCATGATGTATTTTTGTCAAGCGGAAATATGTTTTAGACAATCGACATGACGTATGCATTGTTCATGCCCGAACTGTTTAATCTACTAATTGAACTTGTGTCGACATAAGCAGAGTGGCGCAGTGGAAGCGTGCTGGGCCCATAACCCAGAGGTCCGTGGATCGAAACCACGCTCTGCTAAACTTTATTTTATTTTTTATTTCAACTATTATTCCGCATAAGCTTGTAATGTTACAGAAACAGTTGCTATTTGAACTGATATCGACGGAAGCAGAGTGGCGCAGTGGAAGCGTGCTGGGCCCATAACCCAGAGGTCCGTGGATCGAAACCACGCTCTGCTAAACTTTATTTTATTTTTTATTCCAACTATTATTCCGCATAAGCTTGTAATGTTACAGAAACAGTTGCTATTTGAACTGATATCGACGGAAGCAGAGTGGCGCAGTGGAAGCGTGCTGGGCCCATAACCCAGAGGTCCGTGGATCGAAACCACGCTCTGCTAAACTTTATTTTATTTTTTATTCCAACTATTATTCCGCATAAGCTTGTAATGTTACAGAAACAGTTGCTATTTGAACTGATATCGACGGAAGCAGAGTGGCGCAGTGGAAGCGTGCTGGGCCCATAACCCAGAGGTCCGTGGATCGAAACCACGCTCTGCTAAACTTTATTTTATTTTTTATTCCAACTATTATTCCGCATAAGCTTGTAATGTTACAGAAACAGTTGCTATTTGAACTGATATCGACGGAAGCAGAGTGGCGCAGTGGAAGCGTGCTGGGCCCATAACCCAGAGGTCCGTGGATCGAAACCACGGTCTGCTAAACTTTATTTTATTTTTTATTCCAACTATTATTCCGCATAAGCTTGTAATGTTACAGAAACAGTTGCTATTTGAACTGATATCGACGGAAGCAGAGTGGCGCAGTGGAAGCGTGCTGGGCCCATAACCCAGAGGTCCGTGGATCGAAACCATGCTCTGCTAAACTTTATTTTATTTTTTATTTCAAATATTATTTTGCATTGTGTTGTAATCACCCATATGCTAAGTAGTAACATAGCATAGTAACTTAGTAGTAATTTAGACTAATGTTGACGCAAGCAGAGTGGCGCAGTGGAAGCGTGCTGGGCCCATAACCCAGAGGTCCGTGGATCGAAACCACGCTCTGCTAAGCGTTATATTTTATAGATTTTTATACAAAATGTCGACGCAGGCCCTAACAGTTCACCTTAAAAATACTGCTATTATACCAAAAAGTCAACTATGTATTAAATTAACAAAAAAAAACATTGTTTAATATATAAATCAAAAATTTTTAATTTCACACATTTCGCACACAATGAAGTAAGTTACATGAATTTCAGTTTATAAAACGCTAGAAATATATTAGTGTAGAATTTAGAAAACACATATTTTGTTTATGTTTTACCTCGTATTCGATGACACGTAATTAGTATGGTGTTAAAATGTTGCAGCAATATTTCATTTCAGGAATTGCATACTCGTGTTCATAAATATTTCAAACATTTACCAGTGCCTAGTACGAATAAATTTTGTTGAAATCGTAAAATCCGATGTGTTGTTATGTCATCGTTACAATTCTATGAAACTTTGTCATTAGTTTATAAAATAATTGACATATTTTATATGCAAAATATGATCGTCTCGCTATCGTGCAAAATGTGATTTTTGTGGTTGAGGAATTTTATCGTTAAAAATAAATACGATTGTTAGCAATATTATAAAAACTGATAAATATAGCTACGATAAGTCAAGTCGTTTAATAAACCCCTGTGATTGTGAATATCCAGAATCCAAACAATTCCTACGTTATGTCAAGGCGAATATTAAGTCTCTGGAAAATGTCACTGACCAAATTTAGCAGCAAAAGTCGATATCGTAGTTTATTTTAGTGCTCAGTACAAATGTAACATTTGCTTTTGCAAACGACGGATCTATTACTATCAACAAAGAACATGCCATGACGTCAATTTCTTACCTTTTTACACTTTTTTACCTTGGTTTGACTCGTAATTGTTTAATATATCTACGTTATTATAAAAGTAAATTCTTTAACATAAAGAAAAATGTTAATTTTGTTTGTTTTCGAAACTATTAAAAACCAATTATCGATCTCCATATTTTATTTTGAATAGAATTACTTGTGTTGTACTTACTACCATTTGTTATTTAAGCTTTTGTGTTAAAGTCACTTTTACAAATGAACCAAGTAATTGAATACATAATTATTTTACAGTGGGTTCGATTGAAGCCGTCTTCGGTTCGTCGATGTAATTATTTTCTTCCGCTTAACTAGTAACGAACAAAGACAATCTGGATGGGTAGGCACTGTTCCTTCAACCCGAAGCGTCGTCCCGTGAAATTGACAGATGTTCAAAATAATAACAGAAAGTTACAGTCCATCGGCTACAACTGAATATAATTGGGTTGGCGATGGTTCTAAATCAATCTGTGCGTTGAAAATCATCAATAGGGCCAGCTTAATATCTGTTTCTTGACTTGCCACAAGATCTCATAGTTCAGTAGGTTTGAAACTTCATACGATGACTATGAGTAATAACAGAAGGCTACTTATTTATTTATTTAAGCGATGTCCAGACGAAGGAAAAATGTCGTTGCACTATATTTAAGATGCATATTATGTTAAATAATAGTTACTGTCAACATTATATTCTAGAATTGGCTTAAAACGCAATAGTTTAAGACCATTTATATTTTTTTTGCAGCTGCGTAGAATGTTAGACCATTTCACTCTACAGCGGGAAATATATGAAACAACTACAAAGTAAAGTTAGCGGAAAATCAAATTTATCACTGTTATAGTGAGACCATATGGTTGCAGGCAGAATTACGCAGTAGAGCATTGGTTCATAACCTAGTTCTTAGACAAATAGCGAAGGTTCTAAATAAATTTATTTTTAGTTTTATGTATATTGTTGTTTTATGAGCGGGACACTATTTTCGGCTTATACTAGCACAAGCAGAGTGGCGCAGTGGAAGCGTGCTGGGCCCATAACCCAGAGGTCCGTGGATCGAAACCACGCTCTGCTAAACTTTATTTTATTATTTTTATTTCAACTATTATTCCACAAGCAATAACTGTGCTTACTTGGCATCTGTTTCGATTTACCTCGACACAAGCAGAGTGGCGCAGTGGAAGCGTGCTGGGCCCATAACCCAGAGGTCCGTGGATCGAAACCACGCTCTGCTAAATTTCTTTTTGAATGAAGCCCTTTATTATGATTTGATTATTACGATGGTGGGGATTTCATCCATTATCCTCAAAATACGATAAAAGTACAGTATGTATTGATTTTCTAAAGTGAACAATTCAAGAGCAAGTTCAAAGTTAATAAAGCTGGACATAGGTCAACTAGTGTGCCACTGAACCCGTTCATTGGCTTCAATTATCTATTTACTGCATGCCGAATATGGAGAGCCGTCTTTGTAGATACGTGCTGTAATAAATTACAAATAGGATGAGGTAGAAATAAAAAAAAAGCGTTTGTATACGTGTACGTGTTTTTTTTTTTTCAACGAGGCCATTTTTATGCATATATACTGGATGAATGGATACCTTTTTCCCTTTGATTTTTAATTTTCCTTTTTTGAATGTTTAGATAAAGCTAGAAAAAGATAGCTGGGATATTAAAAATTAGATTTAATAATTAATAATTATATTTTGGGTTCGGAACTCTTACCTATTAACAATAATATCTGGTTTTCATTCTAAATAAGTTAATAATTTTCATCTGTCAAATTTAACACTTATTAAAAACTATAAAACCGAAACCAATAATCCATAAACCATAATACCCAAACAAAACACTGCATCTTCAACTGTTTATTGGGGCAAAGAATAAACGATTTTATTGGTCTACCGCAATAGCAACTTCTAAGCATTCCGCTCGGAATTAGGCAACAAAATTCAAGGAATTAGGTACATGCCGATTGTGTTTTATAGTATTACCTGGATTCCGGCAAATGTTTTTGTCAAACGCCGACATGTGAGTCGGATCATTATGCCGGTCTGGGAGGGGACCACCCGTGACGGACATTGGTCTGGTTTTGCGGAACAATGCGGGTAAATTGCACTTAATTTCTACGAATGGGTGCATGTGTCTATTTGTGCAAGCCGATGCTTACTGTGAATTGTGATAATATTTTCATTGTATTGTGAGGTGTTATTTGAGGCGTTAGTTGGAGATGGTGACTAATAGAAAAGGAATTTATTTAATTTTTATAGTGCACCACAGAGATATTACAATACACCTTATAGTAATTGCATTATAATATTATGATAAAAAGAGAATATAGAAATAGGTCTAAATTAAACCAATTCTGCGATAAAGTCCGAAAAAACTAGTTTTATTTCAATAGATTATCCACTGAGAGTTAGTCATCTATCACCGGTCACATAACACATTTAAGCTGGTTTTGTCGAAGACGAAATACGAGATGAACCGCAGCATACGTGTAGTTCACTATGACGACATTTACACTATAGTGTACTACCGCCGCTATCCGGTAGGATACGAATATCCTAATAATTTAATTCGTTTTTTTTAATTTATCATGCCCTATACCCCTTTCCTCTACCCAATCCTTTTTCCTTCCCTCCTCCCAATTTGATGGGACGGCAACACATCCATGATCCAGCGTTGTGGATGCTCATGGGCGGCAATGATCATTTACCGTCAGATGACCTGTTTGCTCGTTTGTCGGACCAATGTAATAAAAAATAAATAATGTACATATAATGCATCGATATCAATGTTACAATAGATAAGACATTCAGTACAAAAAATGTGTCCCACCTACTTGCGGTGCATGCACCACACATGAATCAGTTTGCTTCGTGATAGTGACAGTGCAGCACGCCTTATACGTTTAAAAGTAATTAATGATTGTTTCGCCGTCAAACCGAAAGCAAATCGTCTGAATTTCAATATTTAAAAAAAATACCAGGTAAGTGTTGTAATATTGCAGTGTGCTTTTAAAATACGGGGGCACTTTATTTGTATGACGCGTCTCGTCTATCGGTTGAATATAAGTCAATGTTATAATTACATATTTTTTATTATAATGATCATAAAATATTGCAACTTAAAGTGTGTCTTAAATTATAAAGTTAAAAGCATTGTGATTATCTCAAAACGAATGTTTGCTACACAATATAGTTTCCAACGATTCTTTTATACACGCCGGTGGCCGCCGCCGAAACTATTCCAAATATTCCACAAATTGCGGGATCGTCTGTATCTTTGTGTGGCGCGGACGTCGTTTTAAGTTCCTGCAGTCAAGCTGCTACGTAAAACTAGAAGGAAACTTTTGATTGGTTTTTAAAATAGATTTTATCAAGCCTTACTAATATTATATATTTGAAAGTGAGTTTGATTATTTGTTTGTTGTCGTTTAATCCCTTACTTACATAACCGATTTAGAAGTTTAGCATAGAAATTTCACCTAAAAAACAAGTACTGTTCTGGAGGTATTGCAAATGGTGTATTGCGAAAATTTTATATCTAGAAGCAAACTTTGGAGCCGAATCATCTTAGGCACGCGAGCCGAGCCGCGAGCAAAATGTAGTATCAGGGATCTATCATATTTAAAGAAAAAATGGTAATTATCGTGTGAGCACAGACCTTTCCCACCTTCTATGATATTTTTTAGTCTTTAGTACAACATATATGTTCAAGCTGTTGAAATGCCGCATGTATGTCAATCCGTCCAAAAAATTGTAACCCCAATCACGTTAGTGCCATACCAGTGAACCAACAAATCAAAATTATGTTATTATACATCTTACCATGATTTTAAACCCACAATTCACGTATCCGCATTCCACTTTATTATTTACTTCCTTTGCGACATAAAATAATATTTCCACTAAAGCTCTTTCAAACGTTCTAACAAACGGTAAAAGCCGTATGAAAGACATCGTCTAGTTGCAACCATATCGACGTACAAACACGTCGATACTTCCGTTCAGTTGTGATAATTCTACAATAAATACACATAATAACGTTAAGCCACGTGCTATGTTTAACAATAACATATTTTTGAACGGATGAACGTTTCCAATAGATCAATATGAGTGAGCATTCCGATCATACTAGCTTTATTGGTTGTGAATGTCCTCTTGTGTCTAAACTTACGTGGGGATGAAATTTAAATTTGATAGTTTAAAGTTTAAACTTACACTGTGTAAGTGAAATCTATGTTTTTATATGGCTACATTTAGTTCTAGGTTTTTAGTTTTCGCAAATTATGCCATACCGAATCAAGAATTAGGTTTTAATTTTCCAAGCCCATGTTATCCTAGAACGGTACGATGGAAGTAATTAAAAAAATAATGTTTATCCCTGGCTCTACATGCCCTTTTATAAAGGGCTAAAAATAACGTGAGGTCTACAATATTATATTTACAATACCGGACTAATTGAGTTTTCTTCATCATACTACGTGATTTCGTTGGAAATTGTCTAGACTCTTCAAAATTCCGTTCGCCGGTGTGTGATCGACATGCAAATGCGTTCTTACCCCACGTATTTAATATTCATCTGTCGCATATTGCCTTTACAACACCCTCTATCGATTATTTTGATTGGATTGGAGTCATAATCCGCTAAAATGTATGGGGCTGGTGGGTTATGAAGTGGATTTTCATTACATTTAATTATATTTGTTTTCCATTATATTGTACGTTTAGTTTACTATAATTTATATAATAAAAAAGTGTCTTGGCACGATTTATTCAAAATTTGCGATTTCTATCAATTAATCTATGGAAACATTAATACGTATTTTGTGTACATCAATAAGTTTGTAAATGATAAATGGATAAATACCATAATAATGCCATAATAGTTAATACAAAAAAAATAACTTATACAGACATTCAACATGCTCGTTTGCTAAATTGCACACATGCCAGGTACAGAAATGAGAATCGCTATTTACAAAAAAGATAGAAACGCCAGACTTGTCTACTGTTGAAGATACTTGGCCTCGGTTTCATTACAACGTCTAAATAAATGACTCCTGATGGAAGTTTTCAATAGTCCGGGCTTGAAATAAATCAAATAACTCCACTGGATTCGCTGTCGTTGGCAAATGTGTCTTCATTCATGACGGAACAGCACTGCGAATCCGTGGAGATGAAGATAGCTTATTGTAAATTGTTATCCTCATAATATTATCAGTGCGATCGAAATTATTTTCTAAATATATTATTGTATTGTTAGATTCAATAAATTGAGGTATTGCAAGTCAGAATGTCAAATTCAATTTCAGGATATTCTCTGCCGAACACGTAAATTAAAAATTATGTCAATATTTTCTAAAATGACTAAATGGGGTAATTACACTAAGTTTATAGTATATTTAGTTGCATAGTGATTTTAATCACGTTCTGTTCACTTTCATATGCAACAAATTTATAAAGAGATATTTTAAGAATATTGAATTTTATTTTAGAATATGTCACTACAGATTCTATCCTATTGTTACGGTTCAAGCTATGTCAATAGTCAGCCAAAAAAAGCACATTAAGAATTTGAAATGAGATCTGGTATCTTCGCTGAAAATCACAGCTGATCTTTATAATATGTCACGAATGCTTATGAAAACCGATATAATTTTTGCTGAAGTCGAAATAGATGGAACATTTCCCAAAGCCAACACTTGGATTTTCTTCCGATAAGGTACACGTAATGTGGAACGTCCACCTGTGAAGTATGAAGTAGATAAACGACCTAACGAAGGTTGCAGGTTGCCCATGATGATTTTTTTTATTCTGGTTCGACATAGTGACTGCACTGCAGCCGATGGCAGCTACATTAAGTCCAGATAGAGTGCCGATGGCGACAGGCCTGTCATTTGACATTCAACATAATAAAGTCAGCCTGTTCAATTGCAATTCTTCCAGCAGGTCGCTGCGGAAGTTCTTGGCGGAGACTGATGTTCAGCGGTGGTTTTTTATGGCTGAAGATGGTGAAAACAAGGTACGCTAGTAAATTTCTCGTAAACAAATATTGAATGTCCACTCCACGACATTTTTTCCCTTGACAGACGCAGACAGGTTTGAGCAAAAATAGTCTGGACTGTGATCGAGTACGTGCAGTCGGACAATGCGTTCATTATTGAGATGCGAGCGAGCACCCAGCTCACACTCAGCGACTTCGCATAAAGGCTTATGATATAACTTACATATATCTATCTTTATCAATTGCTGGCGCGGCCATTCTCGTACTTTGTAGTTGACGTAGAATTATTCTTTGGGTATAACGAAATAGTTAAGGAAGTTTAGTTTAGATAAAAAATAGTTGCATATTTTTTATGGCAATGACTGACTATTCTGCAGTTTATGGTAATAACTTATAGTAGTTTGTTTAGATGAAATAAAAACGGTTTTTGAGAAGGTTTAATATTGAAGATAATAAAATTAATATGATATTATAATAAAATTGCATGAATCAAATTAACAATGATTTATTTCTCAAGATTACTAGCTGCCAAGCAATGAATATAAAATATTCATAAAAAATCGTCATGAAATGCAATACATTGAATAAATAAAGAACATTATACCATTAAAAAAAACTTACAAGTGTTCGAATGTTAATCCCAAAAATGGACACACTCAAACCACTATTAAGTCTGTCAATAAAATTTCGTTGACAAGCTTCGTTACCTCGCAATTTAAAAGTCCATTGCAACACCAACGGCTGTGAAACTGATTCCCACATCGAAATGAATAAATGTATATTACATTCTGAACATCAAGCACCTGTGTAGAAACATCTCGATACGTACAAAGCTATGCGAACATTCATATATTTCACCAAGACAAGACCACTTGACACCCAAAATTACAAGTTTATGCAAGCGATCAGCGATCAATACGACTAACATGTCTTTAAGTACCCACTAATATATGGTCTGTAAAAATTATTCCAAAACATCAACGAAGCCTCATTTCCATGTTATCTCCGACATCTATCGGCAAGCCATCTCACACCAAAACGAAATAAAAGCTAAAGATCAACGTTGGACGACCGAAATAGCGTTGGACTCTATTCAAAACTCTTCGGAATTACTACACTATTTGTTGCGATCGCCCATTCAGTAAGTCAACGCTTCAACGTAATTTGTTTGCTGCAGGAATTCGACAGTTATTAGACGAATATAAATTTTTAATGTCCACGTTTAGATGGTGTCTGTTTACACTGCGTGTTACGAAAATATATATGGGTATTTATTATTGCTGATATTAATTGTGTGTGTGTGTTTATTTTTGTGTTTTGTTCTATAAGTATATTTGTTGTGATATGCAACGCATATCACGTACGTTTTTATTTTATTTCATTCTTAGATAATTAGGTACCATAATATAAGAAGTGATTATATATAGACAATTGAGTAACAGTATCTATTATTCAAATTAATAAATTGAGTAAGTGTGCTGTTTTTCGCAATTTAACTCTTTTAAGGCCACTTCTTTGTTTTTATTTCTTTTGGTGACATTCTATTTGTATAAAATAATTACAAGACATATAATTCTAAAATCTTTTACGTTAAGTTTCATCAACAATTTATCCCGAACTTTATCTTAATCGGACAAAATTTACCAACAGCATTATTAAAAGTTTATGAGAAAATTTTAATCATAACCGAGTGACTCATATAAAATACATTTATTTATAAACAACTGCCAATTAAACTTGAAAAATCTACTATACTTTCCCTGTTATGAAAAAGTTAGCAGATTAATAAACGACTAGCAGAACTGTGAAACAAATACTTTTGCAAAGTTATGTTTGCGCAGAACACCACTGACACTTTACACATTAATTACATGGAAAAGGCAAGGGCCCTAGCGTTTAAACAAAAGGTAATATAACTTGCAGTTAATCTGATTCGTATTATTGCAGTCGTAACGCAACATTCCCTACGATTTATTACAAAAGAGCTGTTAAGAAAGTACTTTAAGCACTCCATCGGTTCACTCGATCAGCAAAATGAAGCGTTAGAATGTTTAAAACGGAACATGATTTATCGAGGCGGCTTTAAGTTTTAAGAGCCTTTGATGCTTACGCGAAATGTTGCTTCGTGCAAAATAGAATTCTAGTTTCACACGCAACAAATGTTCTCATTATCTGATGAACTTTGCGAAGCGCACCGGCTTGCTCATAGATTATACGCAAGGGGAGAAGTGATTGTAGGCATCGTGGAAGCGCACGCAGACTAATTAATTCATCATGGTTTCTAGCAGTCTAATAGCAAACCACTGGACATGATCCTCGTCGCTCTATGAAATCTATGAACGAACTACACTAGCTTTGTCCAGCAGCCGTTTCTTCTCCAGAATATGATTAATTGGCATGTTTTGACCTAATAAGGGTTGCAAGAAGAAGCTGGATGTAGATAGCTTTCAACATTCTTGGGAAAGGCCTTTGTGGACTACTATGATGATCATTTTATTTAGAATTTATTACATATTTTTTCAAGCATGAGGATTTCCATTTGGATTTAGCAGTACAACAATAGGATGTCCAATGGTTGAATTTAAACAAGACTAATATTTAAATTGTATTCTGTATTTAAATAATATTAGTTATCGTGTCTTACTTTGTCACAAAATTTGTCAAATAAATTGTAAAGTTTCGACGTAGCTCCCGCAATTTGCCTACTAAACACAAAGTAAATATTTGTGTAGTAAGAGAATTCAGTAATTTGTCGTTTAATTATGTTGTCACAAGCATGATAGGTAATGAGTAAACAAATTATCTGCCACAATTAATCTTATTATCGTACGCGTTTATGTAATTTATATCACAGAGATTTTTGTCTGCTATATTTCTATGTATTGTGTTGAGCTGAGTCTCTACAGTATACATATCGACACACTCGTAGAACAAGGTAACATGTGATAAAAACACGAAACCTCTTTTTTTGTATATTATTATCTAGAAAAACATTCTTTATCGACACAGCTGAAAAAAATATATATATTATGAATACTTTCGGAGATCTTCGATTGAACAATGTAGTATTTGAATATTATTTCTAGCGACAACCCCATTATTGCATGTACGTACTTGTCACCGACACGCCGCGAGCATGTCCGCGTTGGCAAATCCCTGCGCAACGTTAGTTCCTTAATTGTTCAATGGATGACGCACGCGCTGAGTTAAAATTCGACGCGTTCGCGTATTTAACATAAATAATATTTATTAAATGTTTGTTTAGTGAAATACTAATTAATAATATAATTAATTATGTCAAGATCTAAACAAATACTAAAACTAGTGTTAAATAATGAAGATAAATGCAACAAGCCAACGGACGACTCTGGTGTTTTTGAAAATTTACATCAAAATACGAATAAGAACAGTGAGTATTTATTTTATACTATATCTCTGTTGTTATTTTAGTTATAAAAATGTTTACAATATTATGTTTAGTCGTCAATGTTAGATTTATTTACGTATATATGTAATTACACGACGTATGATTAGATACGGCATTGTATTATGGAATTTTAAATAATATTTGAATCTTAGTATTGAGTAATAAATTCTACCCTGATGATAACATTTTATGTATTTAGACATTTTAAATGACTTAATAAACGTTGTAAAAATTACCGTCGTATTTGTATTTTGCCACGTTTTTGCTTGAAGTTTCTGTAAGGTACTTATGTCGTTGGTTTACATACATCGTTGTACTCCGAGAATTCGATGGTTTTTTTCAGTCGTATTATAACTTACTTCATTGTACTATGTAAAAAAATAATATGATACTTTGTTCAGGATTTTGAAGTGCTGTTTCTATTATTTATATGAGAGTTATGTTATACAAACTAGTGCAGTTTAGTAGTTCAAGTAATTAACTTTAACTTTACATCAATGAATATTTTCTTATGCTGCAGATTCTGATGTTGGTGGAGGTACATCACCTCTACCGCCGGGAGCTGAAACCATCTCTATTCAACTGGCAGATGTCTGGAATGAAGTAATAGCCGATCATAATTTTGAAAACTATGATGTGAACAAGGAAAATGAGTATACTCATCAGTCACCTGTACCTACTCCTTTTAACATAGAACATGAGAATTCTAGCTTTGAAAATACTCCGCTCGTTGTTATTCCAGAATTTGAAGACAGTACAAATATGTTTACACCCAAAGAATCACCATTAACTATTCCAACGCCAATGCCTTCCCCAATCAATAGACACGGTCAGTGCAATGATTTATTTTGTGCAATGCACGATAGTTGGTTTAACTCGGTACCATCTCCCAGTACAAGTATTATTTCTAGTAGTTTATCTGAATCAGATTCCAGTCCTTTAGCATCTCCAACTCGGAAAAAACGCAAAAAATGTAAAGATTCATGGTCAGATGTGAGAAGGAAATGTTTGACTAATCTCGGCAAAAAATATATCTCAAAGAGAGGAAAGGTAGTAGATGAAAAAATTATGGGCGACCCGTGTACGTGCCGTTATAAATGTAGAGACAAAGTTAATCAAAACCAAAGATTAGATTTTTTTCATCGATATTGGAGCCTTGGTAGCAAGGAAAAGCAATGGGCATTTATTATAAAATATACACGTAAGCAAAAAAAATTTCGATGTCTAAATCAGGATCATCCAAATAGGCGCCAATTTACTTACAAATATTGTTTACCCATTCTTTCTGATTCAAACTCTGATACAACTACAGTTGATGTTTGCAAAAACATGTTCCTCAAAACGCTAGCTATTGGTGAAAGGGTAATACAAACAGCTCACAACAAATATGATGGTGTCTCTGATGTGGAGATAGATAAAAGGGGTCGACATTCCAATCATAAAGTTATTATCAATGCCGAGATGGAACAAAGTGTCTGTGATCATGTCCATTCATTTGTCCCAATAGAATCACATTATATACGACAAAGATCAAGTAAGCTCTATTTAGATGGTAATCTTAGCATTTCACGTATGTTTAAGTTATATAAAGAATGGGTTGATGTCTCAAAATACAATAATATCGCGAAAACTGAGCGTCAATACAGGGACATAGTTTGCAAGAACTTTAATTTAGGCTTTTTTATTCCGAAGAAAGATCAATGCGACGAATGTCACGTGTACCGAAATAAGAATAATCCCACGGAAGAAGAAAGCACATCATATAGAAAACACATTTTGAATAAAAAAACTGCTCGTAAATTAAAGAATGAGGATAAAAATGCAGCAGTTAATTCCACTGGCAAAATAATTACAGCTGTATTTGATTTTGAAAAAGTGCTTTCTTGTCCTCAGGGTCAAATCAGTGTGTTTTACTATAAGCGAAAATTGTCAGTATTTAACTTTACTGTTTATGATATGTGCAATAAACAGGCTACTTGCTATTTATGGGATGAGACTGTGTCAAAGCGGGGTTCGAATGAAGTAAGCAGTTGTTTATTAGATTTTATTAAACAAAAAGCCGAACAAGGCGTCGAAGAATTTAGATTTTGGTCTGATAATTGCGGGGGCCAAAATCGAAACAGAATTGTTTATAATTTTTAAAAAAGGGCATACACAGAATGAGGGCGACAGTGTCCATGCCCTTATTGAGCGTGTAGCTAAAACTAAGATTATATATACCCCAGACGAGTGGCGCACCCTTGTAAGATGGGCCAAAACAGATTCGAATCCTTATTTGGTAAAAAATATGCAACAACAAGACTTTTATGATTTTAAGTCTAAGATTAATAATAAGATTTGGTCGAAAAATACCAGTAATGAAAAAATTTCTTGGAACAAAATAAAAGAAGTGCATGTTGATAAAAATGATCCTAATAAATTGTTTTATAAATATGACTTAACTGAAACTAACTATTATTGCCTGATTATTCGTAACTCCACTAGAAGTTCACATTCTTTGCCAACTTTAAATAATATTCATAGTTCATTATTAAAAATTTCAAAGTGCAAATACGACGACCTTATGCATTTGTGTAATGCAGGCGTTATTGTTTCTGAGCATGTACATTTTTATAAATCATTACCATTTGAAAACACTTTGTGCCCTGTTAATGAAAATATTGATTCAGAAATTAATGATTGAAAATGGTGCATTTTGCTTTTTTCTGTATTTTTTTTATATTAAAGATTTGTTGGACGTAATTTCGGTTCCACTAAAATATTATGTTCCTAATATTATAAGTAATCATTTTTTTTTATTTCTGCGATTTGTTAAACTTTTATAGATTTTCTATATTTTCTATAAATCTGTGATTCATAATATTGTGATCTCTTTTTGTGATTTTTGTGATAATTAATAATTAGTTAGAAGTTAAAGGGGTGATACCCTTAAAACTACATTATAATTATAATAGATATAACAAAGTATTTTTTTTTTATGTCTACTGTGCTATTTAAGTCTAAGTAGAAGTCTCAGTATCAATAATTAATGTAACTGAAGCACTTAAAATGACAATTTATAACTGATTAATTAGTAATAATATATTTAAAACTGTTACTTTTTTTTTGATATTATGTAACTACTTAATTTGGAAATTAAAGACTGTTGATTATTAAGTGTGGTTATTTATTACTTATTTTTCCTAAAATAAAAATAAACATACAACATGATTTTTATTTTGGTATTCCGGAGAATAAATTGGTTTGTTCACATAGGTAAGCATTATTTTCATAGAACAATGTTGTAAGATCACAAGCAGCGTTCATATGTGCGGAGAACAACATGGAATGTTCCCATAAAATGCCTATTTTTTTAAATAATCCTTAAATTTTCTTTATATTTATTTATAATAATGCTTGGAAATGTAGTATAAACCTTTGGTAAGTTATATTTAACTGGTACTTATAGGAAAAAAATAAATCGACAAAAAGTGTTTCTAAAACTTTAAACAGCTCTCCTGTAAAGTAGACATTTTGCAGATACAACTTTGTTCTATGACAGTGTCGATATATTGGCGTAAGGATGTGGCTGAGATCCTTTGGCTTGATGCTGATTTGTGCTCTTGCTCAGAATTGTCGTATTAGCCTGGATGGCCGTTATGGTGAAAACGCCATACTGTATCAGCCCACATACATCCCACTGCAGGGCACGAGCCTACTTTACAATCGAGAGTGCGATTGAGAGGGGAAAGGCCATATAGGCTACTACGCTGGCCCAATGCAGGTTTGAAATGCCCTGCACTTATCAACAAATGCATTATAGTCGCTATAAAAAAGGAGAAAAATAATAAATGCTGAGTACAATATTAAGAAAATGATTTATTACACGCTGTATATCATTCCATATACATAAGGTCGGAAGTCAAAATGTTTTTTCCTACATAAACATCATTTCGTCTCTAGGGAGCTGTTATTCGCCGTCCCGTGCGTGTCGCCGCGCTCGATTTCGATCGCATAATGTATGAAAACAGTTCTCTGTTTAATTTCTTCTCTTGTTATCATTAATGTATAACGGAACGCGACTCTGAGCAATCATTAATTACCGATATAACAAGGCGTTTAATTATTGCTTCCGATGAAGCATGCGTGTAAGATTCACGCGATTGTTATCGAACGGTTTGTAAATGATTCATCAATATTATTCAATTTCCCCAACGATTTAATTACATGTGAAAATAAATATTATAATTTTACGTTAAGACAAATTGGATTTCAGTCGCTAAAACATACTTGTAATTTATGATAATAATATGTTAGTCATTAATTTTTTTGTGTCCGAAGACAGAAAGTTAACACTTGGCAATGGCTGTTACTGTAAAGTTGAGCGAAATAACGTCGGGTTTAAAAATACGACACTAGATTCAAATTCAATCTTACCATGCATAAAGGTCTACTAAATAAGGTCGTAAAAGTCTGTAGACTGAATGATGTACCTACATAATTTGCTTCAGAAACTTCGTGTATGGCTAAGTAAATATTGTCGTCAAAAGCGAATATTTACTTAAAATATTTTTCATGTATCTACCTACCTAATTCAAAATCACTATAGGTTAGAAGCTCATAAAATTTGATTACATCATAACGTTGCTCTTGGATTCTACAAATTACGCGTAAAATATTTTTTTTTGCCTAAATATAGATGTTGAATTTATCAAAATTAACGTTTTTATACCATTTGCTCATAATAAAACGTTTTCTATTCTCTAATGCGTACGGTCCATATTTTTAAGAATTTTAGTTATATGAAATGAAATGAAAATAATTTATTGAATCCATTAAAATGTTCAACACTGTTTAGATTCAGTCATTTTTTGAACTACCACCTGGTTCGGAAAGCGGTTTTCACTAGAGAAGAACGGGCAAGAAACTCTAGTGTTGCTCTTTTCAAAACCAGTTTACAATGTAGTTGATTATTACAAAAATTACAAGTTGGTTTAAATCAGAGCAGTTCATTAATAACTTGTTATGATTTGCAAGTAGGATATATGTCATATCCTCGGCACAATATATTTGAAATGATTTTAATGAGGCCTGAAAAGTGCCTTCAATATTACTAAATAAGCAAAGAAGAGTGTAACGGACTACAATAAAATAATAGATAAATACTAAGATATATAATGCTTCTATTTTATTGAATCTATAGTTTATGTTTAAAAAAGATATCTGTTTACAAACATTTCGTTGTTCCTATCGCCTCTAACGTCCCTTTTCTTATCTTACAATCTGCATCAATTCGCCAGGCTTTTAACAAAACCTATTGATACGTTAGAAGCCGTGTATCTTGAATGTTCTGACTCTATGGTTTAGGAGTTTCTGTATTGAATTCATTTACCTTCTCGTATTTAGCCATCACGGTGGGACAAAGCACTGGCCCCTTATACAATTTGCTTGGAGCTAACCTAAAATAAATAGGATTTTCGTGTAAAAACAGTGGCTCGACATCATTATTATGCAAAATATAGGACAACGGTGAAATATCTTCCAAATTTTTGCTAAGCACGCCATCCGCATAGCATTAGATAGTATTTTCCCAATAACCTATAATGACGTTCAGTTGAGCAGACATGCACTTCCAATGAAAATTATACCGAATTACGTAAATTATCTCAAATTATCGTCTGGGTGCTTACTGTGGATGCTTCCCGTCATCAGCGAGGGAGCATTAAAGTATGCCCCGAGGTCCAAACCGTTGCGTGACACGGACAAAATATTAATAATTATTATAAATAATTATAGCGGATCGATCCCTTAGAGGTTATGTATTCAGATATCATGCAAATAATTTAGTTGAAAGATTGGACCGATTTGGGTCGATAATTTGGTCGATAAATCAGTGGCTATTACGTCGAAGTGCATAGCACACGGTTCGAATTAACCTTGATACTTGGAAGTCAATGTTTACCCGCTGTTTATGCTCACTTGTGCAAATGTCTAGATTTTATTACATTCCTTGAAGTACACTTATGGTGAAACTGATTTGTTAGCAGAAAAATTACAATTTCTGCAATATCCAATAGATGTTGTAAAATACACTCAATACCTATATCCATAGTTTTGACATCACATTACGATGCAAGTCTTGTCATGGGTCTTAGAAAATACGACAGAATTTTGGTCTAACAATTTTCAGAACCGAAATATTTTTTGTTACCGCTTTTGCGCATTAAATATTTTATTATACATGTATCTCTATAGGGAAAGTTAGTACTGTAGCCACTATGGATGTAATAGAATGTGTATTTGGTACTAACTAAATCCGTTCCTCCTTCGATAAGGAAAACAAAATCATATCAAGCGTAAATCAAAAAGCACCGCATCGTTTGCTGTCAAAAGCGCAACTAGCATAATTGTTATTGTTGTCATTATTCTCTTCAGCCGTACGAAATCTGCTTCTCCAAAGGATTTCCAAGTATAATTAATGTTTGTTTACGCCCACACATGAACGCACGCCATTTTCCCAGAAGGGGTAGAAAGAGGTGCTACAAGATTTCACTTTGTGTGTTATTTTCTACGATGTGATAGGGGGCAGGCCTATCGACAAATAAGGCACAAATTTTTGACGCTGGGCTGATAATAGAAAAATATAATATCAATTTGCCCGACCCGGGATTCAAACCCGAGACCTCAGCGTTGTAATGGTATCGTAGTACCTACAGCAGCGCCAGCGAGGCAGTTTTACTTTGTACATTTATTATTTATTGCGGTCGATACTCATTGCTCCTGACACGCATGGTTGATATAAGGCAGCTTCAGAGTATTCCCCGCGATTATGCAACAAGAATTTGAAGACTTCGCAACTAATATTTCGTTATCTACCTATGAATCATCTACACAATCGCACAAAGTTACAAAACCAATGCCATCAATATAAAGTGTAACATTTAAAGTAGTTTAAGCGTCGTAAATACATCCAAACGGGGTATCTAATGTTATTATTTGTGTGGTCCGGACATCATTACACGACGTAGATTTACTCCAAGCAGGCCGCATGGGGATTATGGACCCGTCTCAAATTTTAAAAGAGAAAAAGTTTAATGTAAAGATCACTGACAAATTTGTAACAGAACAATGAATCGGATATTAAAGTATCTTCTTACGTGACACGGGCGAGCGGATGGCCACGTTGGGCTGCGGTCACAGTAACATAAGAACCTCTTTTTTATTTTCCTATCACGAGTCCACATCTCTATATACGCACTTGGTTTTGTTTACCCATTTAGGAACAAAATGAATTGTATTTTCTAAAAAAAAATATCAAACGTATTCAACCCAGAGTAATGCTATTAAAAATGTTATCTTGTTAGACAATATAAATAGTAAGTAAAAAGTCAGCGCCATGCTAACTGGTACAAAGCACGTAGTGAACGTGCGTGACATCTAGTAGTCTCCGCAAAGATTACAGTCGCAGCGGAATAACTTACCTGTGCAAAACTATCGGCGCCGTCCTTCGGCGTACGCTCGCCGCATCGCTCATCGCTCCGCTTAATGCGTTGCTCTCACGCGATACGACCGCTTGCAAACCTCTCGTTGGTGTTAAATGTATCCGCCTGCTTATATCAAGTTACCGTACCAAAGGCGTGGGCATTGACATGTCCAACTTGTTTTGTTCTGTTCACTCAAGCGTCGTCGTAAAGGTTGACTTTCTACGCGCATCGACGTGACGTCCCCGCCGGTTGAGTTTCGTTAAACATTATAAGAGACGCTTGTCAACTGTCACATCGATACATCGTTACACCCTCACTATGTTCTCTTTAAAAATGCACCAATTATTTTTAATGTTTCCCCTATAACATTTTATACGAACCAATCGGTCCGCTGAAAATTGAATTTAAATTAAAACGTTCGTTTTGTGCCGAAATAATTAAATTTCATTAAATTTCAGCCGATACGAAATTAATTCGCGCATTGAAATTAATGTAGCCGTAATATCGAGAGCCCATTCGTATTATTTATTTCAACGTTAAGATGTCACTTCGATGAAAAATAATTGTGTACGCGGGCCCGCGTCATGCTGGGTCGACACGGCCACTCAGCGGATTATTAAGATGTTAGACTGCGGTGTGCATTTAACGGGTTGTCTTTCATTGTTGGCGAGGAGAGATATGCCAGCTGATAATCGAAATAACCCAGCTCACGACGACACGTTATTTAATGCTTGTCGATTTGAATGCGAAGTGATTTCACCCTGGACTGCAATGTCGATTTCTTTTAATTTTTAAACGTCTATACGCCGAGCTTTACTTAAAAAATCAGCCTGTATATTAGACTTAAAATTTTACAGCATTGTGGAAACATTATTTTAATGTTCCAATAAATATTTAATGTTTTTACTGCCATATACTTTTATGACTTATGGCATCTTCTAATAAGGGCATGGAACTTTGTTCCGTGAGCCGCCACCAGGTGGCGCCACAAAACGTGCGTCTATTTCATTCCTTTCTTGTGCTATCCCCTTAGCTTTTGTGACAAAGATTTAAGGACCAAATTATGTGTCGGGACGTGTAAAAATTTGCGTTTAAAATGATGTTAAAGGATAGACCACACTGGAATACGTATGTGACTATTATGTTGATAAAAATTGTCGTAGAATAGTTGGAACTAAGCCGACACATGATTTGAATTGAGTATTTAAAATACTGTTATGTGTGTGGTAATAACTGCGGGATACGGGCATTTTTGTCGATTATATAAATAGAAATAGGTATTAATAATTCATGTATATTTTCATGATTTTATTTAATTTTTTTGTGTCACTTACAACATTTGATGTGGTGAAAAATATATTCTAGGTATGTAGCATAACATTTTTTTTCAAGTACTCATACTTGATTACCTACCTGGAGATACATATATGCATACATAATCTCATGCCTTTTTCCCAAAAGAGGTAGGCAAAGGTGCTATTAGGACACCCACAATTGTGTTATCCGTCCCTCAATGTGTAAAGGGCGAGCCTATCGTCATATCGGACACAAATTCCTGATTCCGGGCTGATGAATAGAAAAATCTAATATAGTCTTGCCCGACCCGAGATTCGAACCCGAGACCTCAGCTCTGTAGCCGTACCGTAGTACAACTGCGCCATCGAGGCAGTCCTGGAAATATAACAATGAAATATAAACAATTTTCAGTAACAAAAGAACAGAGATACAATATTAATAAATCTGTTTTCTGTACATATTATATTCAATTTTAAACAAGCAAAATCGTATCATTTTGAATATTAAATTATATTTGACGATGAGTATTACATTAACCTACTCTCTTTCTCTCTCTCAGCTACAGAAAGTCCACTGAATTGTGAGAAAAAAAACCTACTGTTATTGGAAGCGATATTTGAATTGCAATGCACGCACCATCATATGCATTGTACTCCCATAATCGTGTCAGTATAAAGAATAAAAATTCAAAGTCTGGGATCGACGTGGGCAGAAGGTTATAACACAATCACTACACATATCCATCGAAAATAAATAAATAACCAACAAATTGACATCGTTAGAATAAAAATGCGACATAGCGAAGCACAAACCGTGGCTCACTTTATAAAATCCACTACTTACTTATTCAATAAACGTTTACAGTGTGGGAACGAAATATAACCCACTTTGTTCTGAAGTAACTACGGCCATTTGTCAATGTGCATCCGTATTCTGTGAATTTGGTATGATTAACGAAATAAGGAGAGCGTGGGCGTTTCAAAAACATTGAAAAATCTTTAAGCCGGTTGTTTCACATGCTGATTATTGCATAACTCGCTATTTTACTAAATCGAGTATATTTTATTACGACATGACATCCCTGCTTCTAGCTGTCGTTTGAGTTAAATAAAGAGATAAATGTAGTTCTTAAATACAACAAACCATATAAATAATATAGGAAAAAAAATTTTTAGGCCATTTTCCTGGTGAGAAATCTATTTTATGTTAGTACTCCAGTTTTCAAAGTCTCATTTAAGTTGCCCTCTACCGCATCTTGGGACAAAAGCACGTGCGAGAACTATGGGTATGGTGGTGGAACTATCGACATCTTAGCATACTTTTTCAGGCGTTATTTTATGAAAATAGTTTCCATAAAAAATCAGAACGGAAGTGTCGTTCAAAGAAACAAGGTAAATAAATCAAACCAATCCGCCGCGTCACATTCTTATAAAATGAAAACAAGACACTTGCAGATTTGTCACCTTCGCGGAATATTTTTCCCCAAACACCCAAAGTCTGGAGCATTGTCGCTCAAGTTGACAAATACGCCGTCATCTCAACCCACTACAAACAGGCGGGGGAAACGTTACATCTAAATTTTACAAGGCTATACCGGGCTTTCATAAACAAATTCCACCTATTCGCGGAACAATTTCACGCCTTATTTTATTCGTACGAATTTTCTAGACTACAATTGAAAACCTTGTGCGAGCGTTGCCTTGTACGGTGTTTTTTACTGTTTATAAATGAGGCTCTTTTTATACAATTTAGTTGTGTCGTCCGAAGGATGGCTGGCAAATGGTTATTTATGCCTACTATTTGTGTAACAGTGACATTAGTTCGTAAAAGTGAGAAGTCACCCCTTTTTATGTCTATCAGCATAGCAGGGATTTAGTACAACATTTGATTCTCTTTAAGACAAAAATCTAAATAATATAATGTTTAATAAATTGGAAGTTAGCTTGAAGTTTCGTTCAAAAATGTTATTGTGTGAGCTCATAACCAAATCCTTTATGAAAGAACAGTCAATCTCACGAGTGAAATACAGCGTTATTTTCAATATCTATAATTTCTTGCGATTCATTATATTGGTTCATTACAAGAAAACCGGTTTTAATGAAGTCCAGTCGGAAGCAATCGGCCCATAAGCAAAAGGGCACCACTGAGAATTGGAAACATAATATACGAGAGATACGAAAGCTCTTCTTGGCGACTACATTTTTATTTTTATAATGTTATGGATCCTCCACTATTTTTCAATCCGCAATGAGCTCGAAAGACATAAAGCCGTGGAAGCGGCACTAGGTTTACTAAGTAAACAGTACGTGCTGACATTTACAGCTGTTATGATTCATGGTGCCCTGGTATTTTAAATGTACATAAATAGATCCTCAATGACCGAGTTATTTAAATTTACTCGTAACAAAAACATGTCAGGAATATTAAGCGAGATGTCGCTCTGTTAATTTCAGTTAACACTGAACATTTCTTTGCTGAACCAAAATATTTTTGCTGGATCATAATCATAATTCATTTTATAGGTACATTTTTATTAGGTATGTATATCTTTTTTTATCCACCAATTTAACGTGCCAGTAATAAACGTTTTTACGTCTCTTAAAATTCGCGTTACTTTTCTCACTCTTATAGTAAGAGCTGATGGCTGAATCAAGGACGATTATATCCCAAAAGAAATCTTTACAAACCAATTTAAATAGATGGATACTCCGAATCTATTGGTCATTGTACTTATCGAATCTCTCGTAGCATACATAAGCGATAAGGTTGCGATTGGTATTCTGTGTCGATCTTCGCTCGTCGCGTACTTTTTTTCTATTTGCATAAATTATTATCAATAATATATTTTAGGCAGAGGAGCGGAAACGAGCGAGTTAGCTAGCTGATTTTAAGTAAATCAAAGACACCGATCATATTTAATACCATAATATGAATAATCAAATTGTCATCAGAGACATGGGTGATGAATTGCTGTCCTCAATAAGTCAAGAAACCCCCTTAAATTGTACTTATAATAATTGCAAAAACAGCGAAACTGTTATGTTATCAAAAACATATTATGCGTGAAAACCGTATACCTCTAGTGCAGGCAGGATGTTCATGTCGGTTCCATAACATTTTTATTTTAGTATATCGAATATATTTTATAGGATAAATACTAATAAAAACTACTGTGTCTGGTCGTAGTTGAAATGCCGACCTGGTAAAATTCATAATCTTCGATGGACAATTATCCCGATCTGATCCAAATTCAAAACTCACTAGCTCATATTGTGTAAATGACACATTTAAGTAGTTCACCATGGTTGAGTTTACATATTTTGTACAGTCTATATGGGCAAATAATCGCTGATAGCAAATCCATTGACTTATCCAGCAAGACAAAGTTCCTCGCCTTCCACAGTGAGCGGTAGATGGTCTCCACAGGACGCCACTCCACAGCTAAGTGATTTTATTTGTGTCCACATACCGATGTGTATCAAATTACGTGCCCTTGCGACCAACTGCTTGATCGATTGTCCGGCATGTCGCTAAAAGCACAATATTGACTCAAATAATTATCTCAGCGTGTTCGGTTGGCGAGTAAATTATACACAGCATGGTTAGTCTAACACATAAATGGCTGGCGATTTGTTTCGCCATATAAAGCTGTTCGGAGAGCACCTACTGAGTCTCGTAATGTTGCCGGACTGTGCCGGTACAAATTGGGCGTTATTAATTTCATCTAATAATGCTTGCATTTGATTTTATTAGTAACCTTGTTGGTATATAAGGAAGTACTTAAAGTTGATCGGCGGTAATAACCATGATGTAAATGGGATGATATAAATCGAAAATAATTGCAGCAAGGTCAGTGGAAATATTAGTAACGTTGATCTGAGTCTATTATAAAGACCAGCCGTGTCTGGTAAAATTGGACCTATGCCCAAAGCAACTCACAAGTTGGGGCCATTCCCAGTAGTGGAGCGAATGTAGGAAGATGTTGATCCGTGTATTAATAACATGAACTTTCACAAGAAATTTCTCAAACAATCAAGAAAAATGCTACAAATAACGAATAAGTACATAAAACAACCAATAAAATGTTTGAAATTTTCTATTATGCTACTGTCCTAAACCAATATCCATTTTCAATACATAATATATTACAAGTAAAATCTTCAGTGTATAAAACCAATATTATTAAAGTTCCACAAACACAATAACAATAAACAAAAGCAAAGTTTTCCCGCTAATAACGTAACCTCTTTATTGGAAAGCAATTTCATTATTTAAAAATAAAACGCAAGTTACAGTGGCCTGTTGCGAATACAAGCCATATCCAATATTCTTTCCATTCTTTATGCAAATGTAGACGGCGCGGGCCAAACCTTATCCACGAGTGTCACTCTCAGCTGCGGAATCGATTTGGAAGTTTATTCAGAGTGACAACGCGTGAAGCAAGGTTGAGCTCGAAATCTATTCCATTACATACACCGTCGGTATAAGCCGACGTCTTGGTACGATAGTCAGGCAATGCCGATGTGAATTTGGATCGCTATATCACCCATCTAAATCAGATCTATCGAAAAACATTACATTCGGGTAAGTTATTACCAACCCCGAGTGACTGCGCTGCTTGTATCTTTAATCGTTCGCAGTGAGATAATGTCTATAAATGCCTCCAACTGCGTTTGAGCTGAATAGATTTGCATACAGTTTGTTACGTTCGTTGTCTTATTCTGCCACGATATTAGATTTGGTTTCATCTGTTTTATTAATATTTATTGCCCATGGTATCTCGTATTATACGAATTGAATTCTACTCCTTCGTATTATCTTTAATTTATTGGTATTTTATTCATTCCTTCAATGGTTTATTTAATCGATTTCAATAGTTGTTTTATAAAAGAATATAATATCGTCAGGGCTTTGTATTTCATAAAGAAAATTATTGGTGCCTTTGTTACGTTTATAGTATGTTTATAAGATTTAAAATACGCTTTATTTTATTACAATAGCTGAAATAAATTTTGATTTAATCATACTTTCAATTATAAACATTAAAACTTTTAAATGGCACTTTATTCCACATCCAGCTTTATGCATGAACCTCTACCTAAATTATATATAAAGATCTTCCTTAGTCCTTAGTCTTGACTGGTCTAATGCTATGAGGAGGTACAGACTCGTATCTGGGTAGGAAAGTATCATCATCATAAACGGTCAACGCTCATTTACCACCAGACCCTTGGTTCCTTCATTTGGTCATCACATCACTTTTTACCAGGCGAACTACAAATGTCAGAGATATCAAAAATGAATAGTATTTACACTGTTCAATTCTTTGGATCTAAACAAAATAAACGACGATAAACCCAGCACCTACATTGCCCTATAACATTCCATTAAAACGCAAACTTCCAGCCAAGTTATTGTGTCACCTACACTGAATATCTAAATTAGAAAGGGGGGTTGTCATTGTTCAGATCGGACACTTTGTGGCGGTTATCTTTTGTGACGTTGTACATTTAAATAACTTGCGTTGAGGAGATAGCATCGAAATTTATGTGGTTGGGTTGCGAAACTGTGGCTGCGTACAATTGGATGTGACAGTCTACGAGCTGTTTCCCAGAACGGTTCGCTCGAATAAAGACGAGTCACCGGATTGCTGTTCTTAAAATAATGGACGCTGTCACTACATCTTTGGTTATTGATCATGATTTTATTGTGCGATGAATAGTTCATGAATTGTCTGCGGATTACTCGAAGTCTTCGGTGTGAGTAATACAATTTGAGTCAGAAGAAATCGTTTGTTTGGTAGTACATGTGAACTGTTTACTGTTTTGCATTTATGGAATAATGTACATGTTTCTATTTGGTACTTATAGATTTCTCTTACACAAATTCATCAATTTCCTAATTTATCCCATCTTTCGTCACTAAATCTAATCAAAAAAATAGATTAAAAAAAATGTTGCAACCGTAAAAAAAATTTTTGACTAAGCATAGCAATCACCAATCAAATGCCTATTTAAAGTATAATATTTCTTGAGACACGATGTGTCCGGAACCAAATAGAACGTGAAACAACCCTAAAACTTAACGCAAATAGTTTTAAGCATACAAATATTTATACCATTAAAGGGTTCGGGTCAGCGATTTTGCGTCCACAGCTTGAATGTTCTCAAATACATCACTTCGATGCTATTATGCTTGTATTATAAAGATTGGCGGTCCAACCAGTTGTATGTTTGCATTGTTAATTAGATTTAAAAAAATATTAAGACGTTGATTGTGAGAATGTTATGGAAAGTTTTTGAAACAGGCGTTTGTGTGAAATTAACTGAACAACACCTTATGGAAATATAAATATTCACAGACCACAGTGTATTTTTAAAACGTCGTAAAACGTATAAAATAATTGTCTCATAATATATTGTGCCCAAGGCAGATACATATTTTACTAACTTCATAATATCTTATTTTGATATTATTATCCATCCATCCATCCATCCATCAGCCAAAGGAAGTCCACTGCTGAACATAGGCCTCTCCCAATGATTTCCACAGTGACCTGTTGGAGGCAGCCTGCATCCAGCGACGTTCCGCGACCATACCATATGATATTATTAATTAAAACATAATTTATTTGGCTTTAGCGTTTATCACTAAAAATATATTCAAATCTTAATTATCCAAGCCAGAAAACCATTAATAAAGCATCGGACAGATTCATAAAGTTCTTGCAAACATCTGCAACAAAGAGTAGGTAAAAATAGTTTAATTATACGCGATCGTTGTAATTGCAACAGTACGGGAAACTTTTTATCTCGAACAACTGGAGTTGTCGAACAATAAAATCATTCATTTTCACACGCGGAGCTCCGTTCGTGTCTTACTTTGTTGCATTTTATGTGTTACTAGTTGCGGTTTGCGACCTCGCCCGCAATATAATATATAAATACACTGATAAATTTACATGACAGATACACATAGGTGTTGAGACTATTCTCGACCCAATACACTTTATGTTATGGGTATTAGAAACTACGAGATATTTCGTGATCCCGCTACACATTCAGAAACATTCCAACATACTACTACTACTACATTCATTCAAAAAAATGCCTTGGTGTGGGGATTAAGCCACCTTTCATATCATTGCTGTCTTTCGCATTTCATTGCCTTACGGAGTCTAAGGGAGAAATCAATTAACCTTAAGCAGTTGCATTTTTATTAGATGAAAATAGTCCCCAGTTTTTCCTTATGGTCATCAAATTGCTTTCAGATTCTAAGAAATAAATATAACCCATTCAAAGTTTCAGCTGTTAATATTTTCATTCCTAAAATGAACAAACAGACATCAGAACTCATATTGTAGTATGTACGAATGTTGTATACAAATTGTAAATTATCGATCGAGAATATAGAACAGAATAATATTTCTTATTTATGTCCTGGTGGGTTCATAGCATGAAATTTACGATTGATATATATATGATTGTATATATAAGTTAAATTGCATTTATTTACACTTTTGTACTATTTAAAGGTTACAAATAATGAAATAAATGCGTAAGTAAGGTTCGTAAATTAATTGATCTCGTGCTGTTAGGTCACAATCAAGATGCATGCTTATAAAACTCAAATTGAAATATCAGCATTATATATGGGTACCTAGTTGAAAAATATATTGTGGTATTTTTAAGCGTGGATAATTTTTTTAAAGAATTTTTACTTTCCATTAATAAATTTCATGATATCTAAATAACCAAGACGAAATTGTATTTTATTTCGGTACTCAGCTGTTAATGGTACATTACAAGCCTTTTTGGGTGCTGTCCTTTTAAATGGTCATAATATTATTGCAAATTCAATGCTAGATATACCCATAAAGCATAAACTATTTACGAACAGATATTATACTAAAAGAAACAAGGGCTTAAACAATAAAATTTAATCGAGATTGCAAGTCATAAGAAGCGAAGCTCGGAATGGTTAATATATTTAATATTACTAATAAATTCCTGCTTAAAGATACGCCGTGCAGAAGAAATAAAGATTTTATTTCTTTAATTAACAATTTAAATTACGAAAAGAATTGATCCACATCTGGTTTTAAATGCTTGAATACGGGAGGTAATTACGGACATTGCACTATATTGTTTTACTTTGCAAATTTAATGCGCTTTATACGATCGTAATGTTAATTATAATAAAATGGGATGAAAGCTGAAGTTACTGGCTTTTATTATCCCACTGCAGTGTAACGCAGTAACATATTCTAAAGCTTCCTGCGCGACAGCAATAAACGAGTTAATTAACAACAATAACAGTGCAATTATTTATCGCGTTCTCTTTGGTTTTATATATTTATACGCAGATAAAATGAAGATAATATATTGTAACTTATTAACGATTTCGCAGTAATTAACAGGCATTTATTTGAGCATCGTCATGTGAATAATAATAATCATATTTATTTTTACTATGGAATTATCCAGAGAATGACACTATTATTTGGTCAATTTCGAACTGCAGTAGCGAAAATTGCGATTAACTCGGCAGTAATATTATATTAGTGTGCGTTTATTCTCAAATTAAAAACCAACTTCATTATCCAGATCTCCAGATAGGGAGTGCGGAAATGTAAGGATTACAGATGATCTAAGAAACTGAACGAAATATGGCAGCTAAGCTTTTGCCATGTGACTATTTTTAAGTGACATCATGCCGTGACAAATGTGACTTTAGATCACAAAATATTGATCCTTACCAATAACTTACACGCATTACCTCCTGGTCCCTTCCAAACACCATAAACAAACTCAAAACTGAATGAATAAATGCAAATATTTTCGCAAGCCAAAAACGTATCATTAACGTTCCAACGAAATGACTGTAAAGAATATGACATAAGTGCGCACGAAGAGCGCGTCATTTTAAACGTCATATCATGTCTGGCTGCTTTACTTTCTTATTGCTTTTAAAGCTCCGGGGTTTGCTTGGGTGGGCCGACCAATGACGACAATATTATCGACAATTGAGCATCAAACGTCAGCCGACTGCCATCTCCGGATGTTAAAGCGTTTTTAATTGCCACTCAGATTGTTTTATTGTAATACGTGTTCTTAGAATTGTATGAGTTATAATTATGTATAAGCGATGCTTTAAACATTTATACTGCTAACTGGAAGTTTAAATATCAGGTTTGTAATTTCCTGTGTGTATAAGCTTTGTCCGGTAATGCGTTTGGTACCTTTTGTATATTTAATGTGTAATAACTTACATGCTTTATAATTATTTATTTCATAGCAGGATTCCGTTTTAAATTGTAATGCATATTATGGTATCTTGTACTTTCATTTTATTAGTTTGAAATGTTTTCTGCATATATTATCTATATCTATATCAGCCCATATACGTCCCACTGCAGGGCACGGGCCTACTCTACAATCGAGAGAATCGATTGAGAGTGGTTAGGCCATACAGTCCACCACGCTGGCCTAGTGCGGGTTGGCGGACTTACATACCGTAGAAATTCTTTAAAATCGCTACGGTATGCAGGTTTCCTCACGATGTTTTCCTTCACCGTTAAAGTGCATGGTGATTGACTATCAATACACACATAACTCCGAAAAGTCAGAGGTGTGCCCTGGGATTTGAAGCCGCGACCACCGTGAACATGTAGACAGCCGCGTCTGGTCCGTTACCAACAGGCCACCACGCACGCATATATCATAAATGAAAAAATATATCATTTATACCGGGTATATCAAGACCGCGACAGTAAAAAAAAAAAAAATTACGATTTTATTTTCGAAATTTCTTGTTGCTTTGTGTCTGAAGTCACTAACACTACCACCTGGCTTCGTTTTCGGTCGCAGTCTTGATATACCCTGTATACATTTAGTGATGTAAAATTACTAAACCGATAATCGCGAAACAAAATGTTTTTTTTTTATTGCCGTAGGTCCGGACAACGAGCAAACAGGATAGCTGATGGTAAGTGATTACTACCGCTCATGAACATCCACAACGCTGGATCATGGATGTGTTGTCGGACCATCAAATTGGGAGGAGAGCGAGAAGGAAGAAGGAACAAGGATGAGTAGAGGAAAGGGGTATTGGGCATCCGGCAATCTCACTCACCGAACGAAACGCGACATTGAAGCTCATAGATAATACACTATATAGTGAAGCTGTCGCTTCACGTTGATTTCCTGTGAGACAGTGGTACCACGCCGGACGAGCCTGCCCATTCATGCTGAGTCATGGCTGACAACAGCGGGGACCTACCACTTAGAAATGTTAATATTTTACTGTAGGATCCATGTTGATCTAGATATTATGTGATTGTTGGATTTATTTATTTTACACCAACAGATTGTTCGCAGGTCATTGCTCTATCAGCTAAAAAATATTAAATTGGATTATATACCAAATAAAATATTTGATTATAAAAATTCCAAAACATACGCATTTAACGATAAACGCCTGAAGCAATCCCTTTATCCCATTGTTACAAAATTAAGCTAAATTCACTGTCCAATTCGACGAAAATAAAGCTCTAAAGGGCAGAGCGTCTACGTATTTTTAGTTTTCTGAATTGACTTTTATCCACGAACCAATAAAGAAATATCGCGAGAGTACAAGTGTTAAACATTAAATCAATAGTATTTATGAGGCTCACGTGTTTATCTCGCGTCAGAAACACATTCGCTTCGACCCCGGCGCAAAAACGAGAACAATAAAATCGCGACCTCGTACGTATCTTCGACAAAGTTCGCAACCTTATAGCCAATTGACATCCAGACACGAATACCATGTTCGCACTATGTATTGAATGGACAGTATGCTAATTTAACAGTCTAGCTTGTTCGCGCGTGCTGTTAGTGCGTCATGTTACGTTAAGTAAGATCCTCGAAATCCAATGAAAATAAGAGTTTTTAAAAATCCTTATATTGGTTTTTACGATCTATGTAAAATATTACAATTATAAATACATATGTACGTCAGACTCTCTCCGCCAGTGTAATAAACAAATCAGTTTTTACTATGGTTGACTATGATCTATTGTGTTGCTTTATTAATCTCTTAATTGTAAAAGAGTTCCGTTATTCGCAATGTATATGCATCTAACCATAGGTGTCTTGACTGTGAGATAATGTCATATAAATCCCACTGCAAAGCACAGGCCTTCTCTACAATCGCTTGTTCGACTTACAGACCTTCGGCCAAAGTCCACCACGTTAGTTTTGTGCAGGTTGGCGGGCCCAAACGCATCACCATAATTTTACAAAATCTAATTAAATAAGCATATTTTAATAGTTTCCACAATTCCCATATTGTACATTTCTCTCACTGTGCGCTCGGGTCGTGATCGAAAGAAAGAAAGATACTCGTTATTTGCGAGTCGGCGTTCAGCCATAAACGTTA
This sequence comes from Deilephila elpenor, assembly GCA_949752805.1. Classification (NCBI taxonomy): domain Eukaryota; kingdom Metazoa; phylum Arthropoda; class Insecta; order Lepidoptera; family Sphingidae; genus Deilephila; species Deilephila elpenor. Next base: position 8,058,357 of record OX457108.1, read on the forward strand.
TCACTAACTAGCGATCTGGGCGGATCGATCCCTTGATTCGCCTCACGAAATTAAGGAAATCGCTCATGGGGATATTATTCCCGGGCTTTAGATACCATCTGCTCTGGATGTAGGAGATTTTCGTTGCGATTTCCTCGGCATTTTAGATGTTTGGCAGTCAGTTTTAGTGCCAGATTTTATTAATAGAATGTTTTTACTTCGTTCTTTTGGAACAAAGAAAGTTGTCGTTATTCTTAGAATATAGCATGGTCGTGGACTTCGTAACTTTATAACAGCTTGTCTTATTTCTTATACACATATAACTTGCAAGTTAATTGTTTATCGCGCATAGTTACAATTTTATAATATTACGAGTATTTAAATAGAATTGACAACAGAGAAATAATTAAATAAGCGTTTTTAATTATTGTACTGCTGACAAAACAGTTACATAAATTATAAATTATGAGAAAATATCACGCAAACGCTACATAAAATATTCAAAGTCCGAGTGACATCCAACACCATTTCTTACGTACAATGTTGCTAACTCTATGATATTATAATAAATCATTAACATTAATTCAAACAACTGTACAATTTCGTATACATTATCAATATGGAAACACCGAATATTTACATGTCACATACGTCGAAAATAGCGGTTGTCCCACTCAATCTTTTTCCGAGTGGTAACAAATTGTTTTAGGCAGTCATAGCTGACAATGGCAGAGTCACCCATCATTTTGACGAGTCGCTGGGTGGTCCAGCTAATTGCCCTCTGTCGCCCAACTCTGGTGACAAATAGGAATACGACAAGAAAAGATAACATACTGATCAATTATTATGTGAAGCGATCTTTTTGTATTAATTTGGGGCTGTGCTGCATAATCAGGCATACCCTATAACAATAAAACTACGGCCTATCCATCATAGATAAGATCATGTGGTCAAAAATTTTAATTGAGAATAGCTGCTCTGTTTAATAATACTTGTCTTAGAGATTTGTTTGGGGTCTAAGAACTTTTGTTTTTTTTTTGTAGTACTCTGTTCAACAAGCAGTATTAGATTAATAAAATTTTAAGTATATGAACAATTTCCACGTTATTATTTTTTCTCATAATTAATAAATTTTAAAGTCGCTTCACATCATCAGTTTTTAGCTATTTTACAAACGTTTTTGTTTAAATTAAATTAAGGTTCTATGTTCAATAGTGTTCGGAAATTCGTAGCCCACAGCTGAGCCCATCTTAATAAGTTATGTTTTTGGTGCTTATTCCAACTTGTAAGTATAAAACATGTGTAATTATGATTCAAGTGGCGCGAAACAAAGCGTAAATCTTCATTAGGGTTTCTCAGTAAGGTCTGGTATGACCCGTCAGGAGATTATTTCCATCCGTTGACATTACCAAGGGGTGAACTCTTCGGCGAACAGATACTGATCATGGCTTTAATTTTATGTGGCGCTAACGTAACGTTTCAGCCGCAAGTGATGCTAGGCTGGGCTTACATGCGCCTGACTTTTGTTTCATAGTCTGGTATGATTGGAGACTGTATTGGTAGTTGTTTCTTGCCAGCTTATATTTTGGACGGCAATTCACTTAAGCTTAGATACAATAACTACTGTTCAATTTAATTTATTTAGTCTAAGTGATAAGTCCGGTGATAATAAATGTATACTTGTTTATATCGCTTAGGCCTGATATTTTCGATCGTTAATTTTAATAAACAGTTCCAATTTTGTCCCTTTCATTTTAATTTAGGTTATAATTTATAAAAATTACAAATAATTGTTATTTCATGATTGTAAAATCGGTCCTAACTTATACATTATTGATCGTACCCCTGTAACGTACACGTGTGAAAATATTTAGGTACTATTTCATATACTTGCAAAAAAGTACGAGATGAAATTGACACTCATTATCACTTAAAAGAAAAACCATTTGCCAAAGACGGCGATTGAAAAAAGCTTTAATAATATGAAAATATTCGCAACTATATCAACTGGTAATAAAGGTACATTTAATGAGAGAGCTCATTTTATGAATGCGAAATAATCTCAAAGTTTCTATAGACTCAATTTGGTATAGATAAACTAATTTACATTTTATAACATAATTATGCAGATATTTGTAGATAAAGTAAACGAACGGCTGTTTTAGACAATAAAGCGCCATCACTGAACAATTTAGTGTTATTTTATATTGAAATGGAATAGCCTGAGAGTGGATTTAGAGGGCTCGTAACAATTTTATTGTTCACCGTCGCGGATGACTTAACTTTACTAAGGTTAAGTCATCTGAAACTTAGAAAGGCATCTACATAAACATTAATGTTGAGGCTATTACACTACGTTTGTTCCAGAGATGTATAAATGTCATAGAAGAGAACAAAATAAGTTTTTAAATGTTAAATGATACATTCATAAGTTCACGCTTGTATTTATCCCCGAAGAGGTATACGGAGGTGTTGAGTGCTACCCACAGTCCGCTGAGCTTATTTTGGCTTCGTGATATTGTATAAGTAAAGGGCCAGAAAGCGAAAATCCTCGCAACAGACCGAAAATGGTTATTGAAAAGTTTGCAGCGTATATTCTAGCTGCTGTCATTCTCTAGTAAGATAGAATCACCCTGGTAAGCAACTTACAAACTATACAATGCGGATAGTATTGAGTAGTATCAAAAATTTGCCAAGCCTTGGAATTGTAATACCATTGTTTAACGTGAGTCTTTTCATCTCTGACATAATAAAAATATTCGTTACTGCTAAGCGCATGCTTGATATCATCCACAAACTAGAGTAGTCATGAGAATAATTAATTTCCGACGTATATATTTTTAATATATGCGCATACGGTACAGCGGCATGTAAGCCCAACCGCAGTGGTTGCGTCTAATTTGGGCCAAGTAGATTTCGTCGTTTTCTCATTATAGCGAAGCCCGGGTGGCCGACGCTTGACAAGAGGAAATTGTCCTCAGGGATAAATAAAATTTGAATCATTCCAAACTTGCCTGCGTTAACTTCGACTGCAATAATAAAGGTAACAAAAGAAATACAAGTTGCCAAGTCAACCCTCTGTTTGTTTTGTGAAACGGCAGCAAATATATTTCATAGTTCTCTTTTCTTTCGGAATAATACCAGGGGAAATAAATTACAATTTACACCAAGTTTGACATGCACTTACTGTGTTGTGAAACTCAAAGCGGTATTGCTTTTGTGGCTTGATGTTTAGAGGTAATTGCTCGATAACCTGGATAATAGTGCCCGACCCAGATATTAATTTAATTAACTTAATCATAACATAATTATGCAAATAGTTTAAATGCCTACTATAAGAATGAAACTCCACGATAGTTATTAAGTCTTTCTTTATATAAACAGGAATAACAGGTAAGAAAATAGATGTCCATTCCACAGTGGTAATAAAAATATATCTCCTTTAACGTTTCAATTTGACACAAAATTTTAAGCGTCCCAGAGTGTTCGTATTTTCCGATCAATCGAGATCAAGGCGTATTATAACATATATTCTTAAGTCCGATAACAATAGTATCTAATAAAATAACAACAGTCAAAACGTCTACAATATTTTCTATTTTGTGACTCATTCAATAACTACTAAAACCTTCTTTTATAAATTATAAGTCGTAGAATCTCCCTCAAAATGTTTTTAGTTATCTATCATTTACTATTTTACCAGATTTACTAACTCAATATCTTCCATATAACCCAATCATGAGTATCCTGAATTATGAGGTATAAATACACAAACATAAGGAAAAAACTTCGATTTAAAAACAACTGCGTTAATTAAGAGCTGCAATCATCAAAAATTTCATAAGTAGATAAATGTGATTGCCATTCCGCAACAGCGCGGACATTATTAAATGAAACCGTAAATAAATTTCCCATATCCGCACTACATATACATTTTATATACATACATCACGCAGGAAGCTTTATGTAGCATTAATGTGTATACGCTAAATAAAATACATAGTGGACAAGTACGCAATTACCGCAGCTCGACAAATTGCTCCACTTATATTTTATGGATAATGAAATTCAGATTTTATAATAACGCAGCCAGTTTCGTTCTCTCGTTTACGCGTTTGTTGTACAAGAACATTATTTTAAACAGCCTACGCGCGACCTGTTTAAATTTTAATATAGCTGTCGTTTCGCCCTAGTCTTTGCAAATTTATCACTCATTCTCTCCGTAAATATGTTGTAAGAATTTTAAATGTCGTGCTTTCATTAGAGTTTTATGTTGCGCTTACGGTATGGTAGACAAGCTATTGTTGCTACTCCGTGCTTGATGGTATTCATCCCTGGGGAACATTTTTATTTTCCCGAGAAACTATCCTATTTACTGCGTCACTCAAACAGCACGTGAGCTAAATTCAGTAAGTATTTGCTTGTGAAGTTCTAAAGTAGCAAACAATTAATGTTCTTTCGTATCATTGTCTTTATACATCGTACAAATCAAGCTGAAGTTATGACCATGTCATTATAATTATAAATAATTAAAGATAGTATTTTTAAAATTGGTTTAAATAAAAAAAGGTCCTTCTACATATCTTTTGAATCACTCTCTTTTAAAATTTAAATGAACAATTATATTAACAGACTTGCGCTTTTGAAGAGCTTTCTTTATTTGCGATTTCTCAGACAAAGTATTAAATAAGCATCTTAATAAAAGACACAAGTCACGTAATAATTAAAAAATCATTACACTAAAAAGCAAGTCCATTTAAACCTTTTTTATTTCTGAGGAAAACATTTCCATTCGAGTAGCTTCACGTCACGTTGCTTTTAAGCCAGTAACTTTTTATTTTTCATCTGAATATTAACCAGTTTTATCCCCTTTGAATCCGTGACTGAGGATATAACCTTCGAAAAGTCCATCAAAAAGGTAATTAAGATGAATTAACGATCACAGAGCTCGCTTCGTGCCAGCTCTCCCCTGTAACCTTTATACTTTCTAATTGGCTCCCACGCCACAATTTTTCCAGCAATTTACTAAACTAAAGATTAGACTTATTAGATGTCTAATTTTCTGGGACAATCGTGGAGTGAAATTAAAGAAATATGTTAATTCCTTTATGTTTCGGACCACCAGAGCGGAAGATTATAATTATTACGAAATTTTTCAAAAGCACCTGGCTTTGTATTGAAACCGTCCACTTGGATGGGTGCTTAATGGATCTTTTCTAAATCGTTATTAAATTGAGCGATGCAATCATTTTCCTTGTTCGATTTCGGTCTATGTAACGACAGAAGAATTAATGATAAATTTTGAAACGCTTCTTCTTACATTTATAGTGCTTTGTATTATATCTTTAAAAAAAATATTAGGCGAGATAGAAGTAATTAAATCTCATATACTATAGAATTTTCTAGAATGCTTCTTTGTAAATTCTATGTAGGACATAGAACTTAACATTTATTCGCAAAATTATTATATTCTTTCTACGCATACAATTTGTGTAATAAAACCTTCTGTTTTATTTTTAAACACATCCCAAATATTTTTAATATTATGATGTATTTAAAAGACAAATTCATATGATAGAATTAAATTATTGAGCAAATATGTTTTCGACAATAGATGCTCTATTCTAACTTACTTACTTACTTCGATTTAGGCACCCTTTTGACATTGTTAGCGCAAAACTATTTGTGAAACGAGAGGCAACGGGTTCAATCACCATGACACATGTTGGAATAGTTATTAATGGATAAGTGTGTGTGTTTTTACATTTCGGGTGTCATAGTAGGTACCGATAAGAAAAAATTCTAATTCAAAATGCTAAAATAATGTATCTATCTTCCTATAACGGGAACAGGACTATAATATATTATGTAACTGTTTGGAATTTTTCATTTACTGTTTACTGCTGAATCATCTTCTTTGAGTGCTCCTTCAGTGTTGAAGGTTGGCCGTCAGCTTCTTGTATTGTTCCTTGTCATTAGCCAGGAGGAATAGTTGTTCAAGGGTGCTGATACCGGTCCACTCCTGGATGTTTCGCATCCACGATTTTTCCCTTTGTCCAGCGCGTCTCTTACCTTCCATGTTGCCTATCAAGTGCTGAATAGAATCGTTGAAAAATGTTATTCTTAGTAATTGGTCATAAAAGAAGTAGATCATACATGATTTCTATGAGCTATTATTTATTCTATGAGCAAAAAAAATACATACTCTCATTATAATTAAAAGACCAAAAAAGTCGAATACACACACAAATGTATTTTATTCTCGGAAATAAATTCAAAGCACTTTTTTCCTCAAAGAATTTAGTACAGTACAAAGGAACTGTCGGAAGAAACACCTAATTATTTGTCAAAACAAAAATAATATTAAGTGCTCACGCTTTTGTGTAATGATATTGCTTTTTACCCTCTTCCTTTTCATTTATCTGTTTTCCCTGTCACACGGTAAAAAGCCATGTTTCCTTAATTAAAGTAACAACACGTGCGCTGACATTGTCGACCTGAGGGTCAAATGTGAGCGAAATCCCTTTTGACTTTACCACTCCACCAGTTTAACATGATCCCTATAATTTCATGTGTTATAACACTTACTTGAATAAAACCCGACAATTTGTTTGTGGGTCATTTACATTTATAAAACCAAACAGTGTGTTTGTTGATAATAAAATGTCGACTCATTTATAAATTGGTGCTTTTAGTTATGTTTTGCTCTTGTTTGAATCTGCCGGAAAATTAATTTAAAATAATAATTTCCTACTAACTTTACACGCTATTTGGCTTTTATTCAATTAGAAACATGTACCTACAAGTAATTTTATACCTATGTAATATGTTTATCAGGTCTTCCTGTTATGATGATACTTATACACACAATATCGAAAAACGGTCTTGATTATTCCTGAGAAGCTTACATAATATTTAAAATTATAAAAAGAAAAGGTTCATCTTTTAGTAGTCGAATAATATGTTGGTAAATTCTAATAGTTAATATAAGAAAAACATAATTCGAATTCTCCAACAAACAATAATTCTATATGTATTTCTACCCCGAAATTGAATAGTTCTCTGCTCAAAACTGTTATCTCGATTAAAGCATTTTAAACCTCATTTCATCTACGTAGCTTAAATCAAATATCGAAGTCGTAAAGTAAATACTTTAATTATTTACTACATACATACATACATACATAAAATCACGCCTTTATCCCAGAAGGGGTAGGCAGAGGCGCCACTAGGAAACCCTCATTTCGCCTTGCATGTTCCGTCCCATGATGTGATAGAGGGCGAGTCAATCGCCATATCGGGCATAAATTTCTGACTCCGGGCTGATAATGAATAGAAAAACTCAATATAACTTTGCCCGTCCCGGGATTCGAACCCGAGACCTCAGCTTTGTAATCGTACCGTTGTACAACTACGCCACCGAGGCAGTCAGTGATTTATTTACCAAGTAGGTATTGATTTATCACTTTATGTAGAATTTACTACTAAAATATATTCATATTAATTTTATTAAAGTAACTTTATAAAAATAGCTATTGATTGTTGACAACTAACGACTGAAATACGAAACTTTGAAATGGAACTAAAAATGTATACCGTTCCGCGGTTTCATTAAGATTTCGGAATGAATAAGTAAACAGGTAGATAAATAACTTATTTTTATTATCAAACCACTAAATAAACACACCAAATAGTTAGCCAACCAAATAGTTATTATTATATTGATAATCATAATGTAAATTAAAATAGTGCTACTTTTAAAAAGTGAGTTTTTATTTAGCCATCTCAGAGGTGAATTTGCATTATACACCTCCCTTTTGAACTTTAACAAATAAAATTTCGTATTTCAAAAGAAATTCAATTTTGTATTTTTCAATTTATATTTACTTATGCATGTGTCCAATAAATTATATCAAGACTAATCCAGATTACTTAGAAGTTCAAAGACGTAACTGAAATTCAGATATAAGTTTTCACGAAACTCTTTTTATATCGCACTAATCCGTTCACACTTTTGCAATTCTTAAAATTATATTTGATACAAACTTCAATGAGTATTAAAGTATCTTTGAGTGTCCATTCAATGCAATAAATAAATAAATAAATACACCCAACAGTCACATACATAGTCCTGACCCCACACTAAGATCGAATCTTGTGTCGTGGGTATCAGAAACTACGAGAGACTTTTCGGTCTCACAAACACCCAGACCCGAAACAACACGTGGATCACACAAATATTACGGTGTTACGGTGCGGGGATCGAACCCGCGGCCTCTCGTTTCACTGGCAGCGTCTAACCAACTGGGCCACGGAGACTGTCAGAATAATTCTTAGTATTTTGTTATGTTTGGGATTAGAAAATAAAAAGGTCTGAGATAGGATTTATAGTTGTTTCTTTCATAGTATGAAGTAACCATTTTTATTTTACACAAATACCTATAGTCTTGAAAATCAAGTAATTATTATTTGTTAAGATAAATGTAATTCTTAATATCGCTGGATGACAAAATATTAAAGAAGTCTGTAATTATCACTACATCAAAAAATAGCTTAGAGCCGAAACGTCAAACAAACTTTAAAATAACCTAAATAAATTTTACAATAAATAATCACACTCAAATATGTCAATTTAAGCTCCATCCCTCAGCCCTTTCACTACCCAGCTTCACCGAACAAAGAGACTCATACATAATTTCAGATCCAGTTAACAATGCCGAATAATAAATACACACGCAACCACAATGATTTATTGTATTAATGGTATTATCCAACAGTCAATGACGAGTAATATGATTCGGAGGTCACGTTATGCTGGTCGCGCTTATCTACCTTGGCACCGCGCGTCAGCGGTCGTTATTCAATAAAATGTCGCCGCTGTAGGTCCCGCCCTTACTTCTCGGCATTAGTCGCAATATCTTTCACTAGCAGGCGGAACAAAATGTTAAGGAGACTGCTTTTGATGATATTTTCTAGCCTAATAACTATTTAAGACATATCTTTGTAAATTAAATTAAACGTATTGCTTCATTTTCCAAAACTATTTAACATACATGTTTTAAATTTTTATTACATCATTTTTACTGGTGGTAAGGTCATCTCGCCATTCAACGCAATAAAAAAAAAGATTCTATTCAGATTATATAAAATAATATGAGTATAAAATAACATTAATATATATAATACCTAAGTCTATTTTTAAAGAGTATTGTGAGAAGGCTCTTTATTTTGATAAGTAGTTAATCCAGTTTTAGTACTACTAAAAATAACCCTAATTATTAAACTTACTCTACAAATATAAAATGCTTTGTAACTGTGTTCCATTAACCTTATTTATAATAAGTGAATGAAGTTCAGGAATATATTATGACAGCTTAAAACTATTAAAATAAATTAATTATATTTACATATAATATTTACACTACTTTATATTTAAAATGATAAAATACAAAATTTTAATAAAGCGGAGCGGTCCACTCCATTGCAATTTAAATAGTACAAAAGTCCCGGAGACTTAAACTTACAGGCTAAGTCTCTCCAACAGGGTCCGTCTTCCCACAAAATGAGATAATTTAAATTAATGTTGCCTCGAAAGAAAGAAAAAACATTTTTGTATAATATAACTCTGGGAAGTTAATTAATTCGAGGCTAGCGGTTAGATCGAAGAAATGTTATGGTTTTATTTCTCTTGTAATAAACAATAAGGAAAATCTTTGTAAAATCCATCAAAGGTATTCTTACCTGAGAAAGGATATCATAACACTGAAAAATACAATAAACTTGGAAAAAAGTGTTATTTTAAATTGAGCGTGATATAGAAGAGAATAAAAATACAACGTAATGTTCAAATTTATTAAAATGGTGTGGAGTTAATACATGACGAGTGTTGACTGAGTCACCTTATTGGCTCCGTATCGTATAAGCTATGAATAGTGAGTTTTTTTTTGGTTCTGTATCTCAGATTGGGCCTGCACTAATTGCGATATTTTCTGATTGATAAGCTCGTCCCCTTTCACATTTGGCATGGAAATAATCCCAGCTATTATGCGTGGCGCAAATATGAATTCCGTGTTCTTGTTCAAGAATATAGGCGTGATCTTGAATGTGTTATTAAAAGTGACAGATGACCGTCTCTTACCAGTCGATATTCTAAAAGCAGACTAACAGGTCCTAAGCTGTGTCACTCCTGTACTCATTCAAAAAATACAGTAAAGAACTAACTAGTAGCAAAGAATCTCAAGCACACATAATATTATAGCATACAAACAACTGAAGCACACAATGAAGGTATACAATGTTAAACATTCTTAGAAAAGCGGCAGAAAGATTTTAATACAACATGAAAACTGAAAACTCATAGCAAGGAAATAGGTTAAGCCTCTTCACCGAAGCATACAGTAAAGCAACATTTCTTCGATTGTACTGAAATGTCAACTCGAAAAATAAAAAGGGCTTGAATATAAAATTAGACATAGTTTCATCCAACCTCATGATTGATTCACAAAATTTTAATACTCAAGTTGATAAATTCATGTATACGAAAATATTTATGAAAGCTATTGTATTGTTCGTTATAAAACCGATAACCAATTTAGCAAGTTTGCATACTCGACGATTGATTTGTATTCTAAACTTTCATTTCAATGATTGATTGTCAATTGTCTATGTTTATATTAGTTTTCGGGGCCATTATTAATATACAACAATTAGGAACTTTGTTTATAATATTTTACATATATTATCATTTATACACTAAGTGAAGTATTTTATTTTTCTTTTATAACCGCGAGTATTAATCAAATAATAAATTGTAGATTTTATTTTGTTTTAATTGTTGTTTACTATTACAACCTCCTACGATGGCCCCTGTATTATTTTTTTCTACATCGACGTCTAAAACATAATATGTATGTTAAGAGATCTGAATAATGCCATCTTCAGTGGCGATCAATAGCAATCACAATATTAAAACTGCGAACCCATTATCTAATAAGAACTGTAGTTACGCTCACCTGGTTGAACAGTACTGATACGCGAGACCCTCAGCGGGCTGGTAGCCAAAACTTTCTCTTTACAGAACAATATCACGTGGATACTCGAGATACTAACTCGGACCAAATAATTAAGGCTCTAGATTTCCATTAATATCACTGGATGCCACGCAGTTCACACCAGTACATCTGTACTTACAGACTACTGCTTTTTCTAGAAATAGTAAACCGACCCAGGCGGCCTTACGTACTAGATTAAATCAGAATAAGTAATTTAAAAAATACGTCTGTAAAAATGAAACATAAAGCATTCTAGCTATTTTAAGGTCCATAAAAATAGAGCTGTAATTACACTCGCAATAAAATTCCGGTAGGTGGTAAAGAATTTAATTTTCCCAGTAACGGTTCCGTAAAACCTAGTTTTAAATTATTATAAGTTAGCGACGCTCAGAGCACTATGTAGTGCGGGTCACAACTTGAGCAAATCGCGCGGATGATGTGGTAGAGCCACTTGTAGTGTATACTAGAATTAATGGAACGGGGGCACTTAGTACCAATGGTTCATAGTAAACCAGCGAGTACCAGTAAAGTACGAGGTGTAGTTTTAAAGAGCATTCTCTAACTAAAGCCAGAGAATGTATCGTGTAGATAACTCGCCGACGTAGTAATAGTGTCTCGAAGGAAACAAACTTAAAATGAGAATTTTAGTCTCACCTTTGGTTCAATTAGAAGAATTCCTTGGTACCAATGTCCTATTCATAAATATGTGCAAAGAACAAACAGTTATCCAGGCATTGGGCGGCGGTGACCAATCACAGGGGTTCCATTTATCACTACTATAAAAATGTATGTATTTTATGTAATGCGGTATAAAATACAACGTTTTATACGTGTTCAAAAAGCATGTCAGTAATGGGCCCATTGAAAGCATAATTTTATTTTTATAAAGTGCGTGACATTAAAACAAAGGTAAATGTTTCCTGTGTTTGCCCAACGGAAACAAATAATTCCACTTAGTAGCTCGGTCAACTTTTGTTCTGTGATAATTTGTTATCGTTAGAAGTTTACTAAAAATATCCATTAGGTTGAAATGTAATGAGGATCCATTAACAAGTTATTCCTTTTAATAATACATTGTTTTGTTGCTCAACATAAAAGTGAAGCCAATAATTAACTTAGGCAGAGGTGCTACCAGGACCCCACATCTCACCTTATGCGTTCCATCCCACGATGTGATAAGGGGCGTGAATATCGCCATATCTGGCATAAATTCCTGACTCTGGGCTGATAATGAATAGAAAAATCCAATATCACTTTATCCAACCCGGGATTCGAATTCGTGACCTCAGCTTTGCAATCATACCGTAACACAAATACGCCACCGAGGCTCTCATTTTCATATTATGAAACAATAGCACAGAGAAGTAAAAATTGCGGAAATTTGTCTTACCAGTTTACGTTCGGTAATAATACCTTACTAATGAAATATTGGACATACAAATTAATTCTGTCTTATCTCACATCCACCCCGTATTTTATTAGGAAATTCACTTTCAACAGGCTTTAGATTTTGATACGACAACCATTTATTCCCAAAATAAAAAAATCACCTATCGACGAATAGGAAGACGGAACCATTTTGTACGCGTGCACTTTAATCTAGTGCCAGGAAATATCTAGATAAAGGCTAGGCGACATTCTCACTCAGTCAGGCCGAGCGCTTTTCCGAAATCGTCAGCAACAAGAAACAAGCTATTTACTAATATCAGTTTCACGGATTTGGCAAAGTTTCATTGAAGTATCAAAATAATATTTTGATAATAAATGTATTAAGTGCTCTATAAGTATACGTATTAATATAATTTTAACTGAAATATACTTGCAAATTGCAAAAAAAAACTTTAGTGCTCCGACCCTACACAATATACAAGTAAATAACTATATCACTGTTATCAATCATAAAAATATTTCATTTAATAACATTAAATTGTTTGACAATATCTTCCAAAGACGTGAAGTAATATTTATATCTATATATTACATACAGTAGTAAAATAATTCAATGAATTCCTGAATTCACTTGCAATAAATGAACGTCGAAAGCTAATAAAAATATCAATCATTCCAATAAACTAAAAAGCTTCGGAAAAAGCAGGGTGTGTATTACCGAAACAAACGATAAATATCACTTTGTTAATAACACGTGCATGGTTACATAAACAGGACCACACGCGATCAAAGACACACGGGAGTAAGCGGTATCTATAAAAGTTCTTTTTCCAGAAATAGCCACATTCGATTTCCCGTGTGTTTTCACTGCAGTGATAATAAACATATCAGCAGTCCACAATTTAAAACGCTGTAACGATCCATTTCACAAAAAATTAAATTTCGAAACAACCTAATTTTTACGTAAAATGTAGAATCGAAAGAATTCCACAGTAAATAAATATTTTTGATTTGCTTCAGGCTTTTCGCATTCGCTTTTGAAAAACTTCTTTGTGCTATTGGCGGTCTTTCGCTCCGACCGTTTTATCAATCACTGTAACGTTAAAGTGCTATTCATTATTTTCCAAGCTGATGTTTAAATTACGGATCTCTTTAGATACGCTAATGGAGAAAGCTAATTACCAGTAATACTCGACCATGCCATAAAAACAGTCTGATTTAGTAAGAATGCATGAATAACTCACATTCAGTCGGACTATGGATCGTTCTCTCGGCTAAACGAGGGAGGAAGGAATACACTAATAAATTGCAAATATGCATTTAATAAATTAAGAACTTTTGTTTGGTTATTTTATTTGGCACCAAAATACGTTTTCCTTTTGATTAATTACTAAATGGCCTAGTTGTTACTAAAAATGATACCCTACGTCATTTTCCTACACAATTGGATTTGTTTTTGATCATTTTTATTCATATCAGTAAAAGTAAAATTAAGAAGTGGCTCGACACCTTTGTTTCTTTTATTGCATTAGTAACATCTGAATATAACAGAAACCAAACCAAGCATACCGCAAAGCAAAACTTTTTCAACAGAAGCTAGAAACAATTTTAAAATCTTAGCTACGAACAATATAAAACAATGGCATTTGCTCCGCTGTTTGTAATTAATAAATATGAATCAACTTTTCAACACAAAAGTCGGTAACCAACGTCAGTTTAAAATGGGTGTAGCGTGAGAAAGAATACAATTCAATCCGCTAAGCCCACGCAATCTTGTTTCTCTCATTTTGCTTTTTAACGTTTCTCTTTAAACGAATAGTTGCGAACTAACACAGCCGCTGTGAGTTAAACTCGATTTTAATTAATAACATTTTGATAATTTTATAACGGGTTTTACTGTTCGATTTGTTGGGGAAGTATTTAAAATAAAGAATAGTAAAAAGCTTTTCAAGAATGTGCATAATCTAATTATCTACGTTTCTACATGCTTGCGTTACCAAAGTCACTGTCATTTTCATCATTTCCGACTATACTTATCTACTGTTGGAGATAGTTTTCTTCTTTACCACACTACATAGATTGATCTTCTATTGATCTATGTCAGTTTTATTCTCCCTCTGCGTTAAAGATTAACAATTTCTTCCGCTCACGAAGATACTGATCCCTACTTTCCTCTTGGTCTCTCTAGATTATAATTTGTTGACGCTCCGGTCCATCTATTTTTTTGTCGACTATCGGCCTTTTTCATACATTTAAAACCTATTTTAGTTATTGAATGTTTTGTTTTGTTTCTCTAACTTCTAAAAAATCAGTTCGGAATTTCGGCCTTCTATTGAGTTCTAATGTTATTCACGCTATATTGAGTTATCTAACCGATGTCGCTTTACAAAATAAGACGTTACAAAAACACGTGGTACAGCTATAAATTCATACCTGTCAAGAATGTCCCCACTGTCGACTTTTATCACAGCCAGTCGAGAAAGCGTGGTATCTTAGGCGACAGGAAATAAGGGCCCGATGTCCCCACCCCCGGCTGTGGCGAGATTAATTCACTGAATAAATAAAAGTCAGCGGATTAGGCCAAAGTCGTTTCCTCCCTCTTAAGCTGACCTCGCGTGCTTTTGTGGAAAAATGCCCACAACATAAATAAAAGTGCGGACGACACCAAATCAAAGTGAAACACACGTATTTGTTTCGTTGATTAATTTGCTCTACGTTGAGGTCATAAAAAATGTCCAATTCCGTTTATGTTTCGGTGACGTTTATGACCAACTGACATGAGTTCTAATCAAGGTTTTATAGTTAACTTTATATGCTATCACCTGATTTTAGGTGTTTTATATTGTCTGAGGTGTCCGTCGTTTGTGTCAATAGAAGAAATAAAGATATCGCATAAAATAAATGAGATATCACTGCGTACTATTTACATTGGTTTTATTTTTCAGAAACTTCTCTATAAGTGAAAATCCATTTGGGAATAGCAGTATTGATATCTATTTCGCAGATGAAAACGGTAACTTTACAATTTCGAGGAGGTATGCAAATCCGCGGCCAATGTTTGCGGAGAACAAATGTTTAATGTGCTCAGGTTAAACAATGATTCGCGTGCGATGGTTTCCATGGCCGGTATGGAAGGAGACTGGAGAATCACAAAATTTAAAAAACATTTTTAAATTTTTCCCGCGTAGCCAGACGTTTGCAGTCGTAAAAAATTCAGCTTACGGCTTTTACGCTTACAAAATGAAATAGTGCTTTGTTTTCAACGAGGGGCAATTGTTAACGTGATGTAGTTTAATTTCTTAAGTGCATCCATACCTCGCTGTTTGAACTTTCAAGTGCCGCATTTACGTGGAATCGTTTAATACCTAAGTGTACGAATTTTAATTGTTTACGTCTGGCTTGTCGTAGCAGACAAGTAAAATTTGGATTTAACAAATTTCATTTTGGAACTTAATATTTTTCAATTCTAGAATATTCTAGAATATTAGACAGCCTCAGTGGCGCAGTTGGTAAGATGCCGGGTGTGAAACGATAGGCCGCGGGTTCCCACACCGAGACAAATGTTTGTGTGAACAACAGGTATTTGTTTCTGGTCTGAGTGTTCGTGAGACCGAAAAGTCTCCCGCAGTTCCTGATACCCATGACACAAGACTCGATTTTCGAGTATGTGTATGTAGTATGTGACTGTTAGGAATATGTATGTATGTATACTATGTGTGCAATATGATCTTCAAACTCGTTACGTCGGGTTATCTTCTGAATGTCAGTTTTTGCTGCAAAATAACTGGAATGATTACTTACGATGCCACCAAAACGTATCAAGTATTGGGTCTTGATAAATTCAAACTAATAAAAGAGTTGTTAGTATTTATTTAATATGATAGTTAGGGTTGTCTTCGTGCTTGCAGCAGTCCGTATAATCACAGGTTAAATCTTTCTTCCATATTCGTAATAAACCATGCACCTTCGTCGTATCGGTGAAGGTGTGAAGTAAAACAAAAGCTAAATAAATTGTTTAAAGGCATGCAGGTTATTTTCTGGGTACTGGCCGCTTCCAACAGGTCTCTATGGAAATCCTTGGGGAAGAAGGCCTTTTATGACTTTATTGTACACAGACATAGAAACAACAATATACAGAAATAATAAACAACCAATAGTACAAGTGGCGGTCTTATCGCTCTAGGCGATTTCTACCAGACAACCATGGGATGGCCTACATAATACGTTCAGTAGTGGAGTTCTTGTGACCAAGAGGGACAGAAAAATAGGAATTGTGGGTTTTGTGGGTACTGTGGTATTTGCGAAAAGAGTACATCATTTTTAGATGCCGTTTTAGTTTTTACATGTTAGAAATACAATAAATTTTCACACAACTAAAATGATTGAATAGTACAATCTGCTGCGTCCATATTTCCATACTTCCATCTACGAGGTGATTAGCCAAGCGTGGGTATAATTCAGCATTGTATTTGAGTACAGTTGGCAGTAAGCGAGGCTGTCGAGCGGGCTCGCTCGCTGTACACCGCCGAACGCTACATTACCACAAATTGCATTAAGGTTTGTGCGGATACTGCGGTATATGCGAAAACCGTACATCATTTCTGTTTCCATGCTGTTTAGTTTGCCTGTTTTAAATACAAAAAATAAGATTGTAATACGCTTAAGTTCAACGTCTCGAACAAGGCAATCCCGGGTGCCGTGGACTAATGGCCGAGATTAATAAACGATCTTCGTTTCTATCTAAAGATCGATCGTGAAAATAAACCAATGGGCTCAACGTATTGCTGACACGCTCACATTTGATGTGTTCTGATTGGTCTATTTTCCGGATCAATCCTTAGATAGGGATTGGGATTGCTTATTAATTTTGTGTGTTAGTTGTAAGTTTAGTGACAAACAATCTAACTTATAACTGTATACTAATGTGTCATAAGCAAACGACGAACACACAAATTTGATATAACAAGTTGTTCACCTCATGAAGGATCACCGCCAATCTTACCAATGCTACAAAATGTAGATTACAGATGTGTAACCGCTCTTAATAATGAATTGGCATAAGGTAAAGGATGAAGAAGAAGATATCAATTGAAGTACTTCGACAACCTATGTAAAATTATAATCGTATTTATATTAAAATAATATTTTACTGTGATAAATATTAAGTAAAAATATTGTATTAATTTAGCAAACTTTACCTCGTTAATTCGTTTGTAAATTTAAGTGTGGAGATGAAAGCACGAGTTCAATAAAAGCAAATCTGCGAATAATACATTATTCAACACAAACCACGATATTCAACTTCAAAGTGGCCACATTCATTCCATTAGTGCTGTGTAAATATTAAATTGTGCATTTATAATTAGCAATAGCTTTGATATATTATTCGGTCCATTGTTTCATTTCATTAAGTCAAATGACAAACAAAAGAATCCATTACCAATAAAAGAAAGAAACAATAAACACCAGGTGTCAATAAACGTAAAGATCGCTTTCGCATTTACTATAACGTCGAAACTGATCGAAGAAGTAGAACGGATCATAAAATGCACGTCGCTCGAGAAGTCTCTTCAATCAATCACAGACTAATCGAAAATTCCAACTCAATAAGCGAAGAGCCGATCCGGGACGGATTATGTGTCTCATCATTAGATATTACTCGGTTTAATAGAAGTTTTCATCGAGCTTTAAATTTATCCATTTCGATCTTTTATATTGGAAAAGTAATGGCTCGCTTACTGTTTCAGTTGCAATGTTGTTCGGATTATATGATCAATTCCTCGGCTTCCAATATATCGAAAGTCATTTTTGTGTCGCAATAAATGTTATAATTTTCGACGAGATAAATTACACGCTACCTACCTTTGATTTATTGGAAGGATGAAAACATTTTATGAAATGGTAATGTGTGGCTTTCGAAAGTGAATATTGTAAAAACACCCAGCATATTTAAGAATTTCTAAGATTTGTAAAGTCTACTCACTACATTCGGGAAGCGTGGTGAAGCATAGAAGAACTCCCGACAGGATTCATGGCAGGTAGAACAAGATGGTTCAAAAGTTACGTTACGTCGAACCCCTCTTAGTACAATGTAATATAGCAGATCGAAGATAAAGAGGTGGTTACTTTCTATTCATTTAGAGTTTTTTATTCGAAGTAGCTTACCATTATGGATTTGAATAAAAGTAACTTCAAAGCAGAGATATTGTGAAAATGCTTTCAAGAGGGCTTCAAAATCCCTCATTGTCGTACTCTGAATTTTACAATCCAAACAAATATCTTAATGGACGTTGGTAGCGTTTAAATTGAAGCTTCCTGAAATCACGAAGTCAGCCGAGTGTCTAATTTATGACGAATTAATTCCGTAAACTTTTATCGTGAAACAGTACAAGCGAGAACTGAAATCTATTGTTTTACTTAAGACGCCAATTTGCATATCAAAGTTTTAGGAATACCAAATAGAAGTTTGGGCATTTGAAACGAATTATGAGCATCAATATGAAATAAATGAAGCATGTTCGAGCAACCCTGTTTTAAGTACTTCAATTCTGCTTTCAAATTAGTCTGCTAAACATAAAGAAAATTATTTGTTGTATTTTCTTTACGGTTCGGCTGGTTTAATTACATTTCTCGAGGATTAAAACGTAATCTTATTACGGTTACCTCTTAAAGGTAGTAAAATGAGAGAAACAGCGATATCAAGTTCACCCAGTGTGAAAGGGACAGATATATCTAAGTGTGCATAAAAAGTGAGAAAATGCTTATGTACAGCCGTCGTTAAGTTTATTAAAAAATATATATCTTCCAGAGGATAAAGCTGAAGCTTTTAGAATTTATTTCCGACATGCTATAATACTAAAGTTGTTACGGAGATCCCTTTGTACCTGTTTTTATGTTATTCTAAGGTTTTTGTTGTTTATTGTTGCGTTAAAGAAGTAGAAAGATAATTTTATAATATTTTTCTTGCATGTCTTGAATTATTTGTATTGTATTTTAAAAACTTCGGTTGTTATATTTTGTTTTAAATCTCTTTATATAGCAATACTTATATAAAGAGTTATAGTTATAGTAAGGGTTGACCCATTGGCAAAAACACCGATGTACTCGTAAGTCAGCAAATTGTTTCACAATTTTTAAGTGCGTCAGATATTAATATAAAGTATATTAATTATAAAATACCTTACATCTCTGTAAAAGTAAAATATAAAATTTAATGTGTGGAATTGTTTCACTACAATACAAAAGCTGTGAAAATTACCACTTGTGCCATAAAGTACTGTAATAACTAGATCATTTGGCGCAGATGAATTTCATTTGAGATTGTAACAGTTTTAAAATATGTCTCTTGGAGCCAACTAAAATTTAATAAACACTGAGTAATTTAATTTAGTGGCACCACTCGTGCGTGGAGGATGGCCAATAAAGGGGATTTTATGGCATTTTTATTATGATGCATAAATGTGAATCACCTATAATGGGACCGTGGCGTTCGAGAAATTACGCCTTGCACTCGACAAATATTAAATTATACATTTTTAAATGCGGTGGCCGGTATAAACAATTTACTGCTTCATCTGGAGCCGGACGGGAGAGAGCTCTCGCGAAACGAGGGCGTTTAAAAATTCACGATAATGTGCCAACCGTAAATAGTTTACAGTGAATTTGATAAAAATATTGGTTTGGTCCAACTGTCCCGTGGTTTATTGATAAGGTCTGGTCGGATCGACCCAGTTTCTATTGGAATGTTACGCTTTTTGCAATGAGCTATGTATAGGAATAGCGTCGGTTTATCGTAGACGCGTCGGATAAGAGCGCAGGAATAGAAGCACTATTTAATGTGGAAACGCGCGTTGACGTCTTTAGATACGATTAGGGTTTACCAGAATTAACGAGAAAACAGATTGCTACAGGAATCTAATCCTTATTCATTACGATTTAAGTAATTACCGGGTTACGCAACATATTGTTAGGTGTAGTTTAAATTGTATTATTGTAAAGTTTCTATTACGATGCTAAAATATGGGTTAATATTTTTCAGCTATTAATTATTTAAAACGTGCTAATATAATCATAGGCTCAGTCAATCTCAGTAGCTTAAAAGTAATGATGTATGCGACCTGAAAAATCAAGAAGTAAAGTGACCTTACCAGCCATCTGGTAAATACAAAATAGAGCAATTGATCTCCATTGATCTTATACCATTGTGTTCGGATGTAGGTCGTCATAATATTGTTACTATTGGCAATGACAAAATTGCCCAATAAGATCACATCAATGGGTTAAATAATCTTACCTGAATGTTCCAATTGGACAAAAACAGTAATGCCGCGGGTATACTAATTATTATCAAGTAATTAAAATATTAAATTGGATGAGTTGATATTACGAATTATAATTTAAACGCCATAACCAGATTCAGTACCAGTAGTGTCCATCCAATAAATCAATGACCAAAATAAACAAATCTAATTATGTTTAATAACTATTCCTTTACAATAAATCACAAACCAAAAGAACCAATTCAAAACCAGCCTACGACATTGAAAAATCAGCAACAATTAAAAAATGAGCCATAACTAATTTTAATAACACCATTAACAACAGATGACGTGAACCACATTTATAATTTCTATTAGTTCAAAATGGCTATCAAATGTAACTGTATCTTACTTAATATAGGGTCGGTCTAAACAAGCAGAACCGGAGCTGAGACTATTCCACCTGCATTATTTATCGCGTAACATTATTAACTGCGCTATCGGTGCAGATGACTATCGTGTGCACTACACGCTCGGCTCGAAATGCGCGGGCTTTCGAGTGAGAAGGTGATATGAATCGCGGCGCGCGTGCCCGTTGGTTTGTGTGTTACGGTTTTTTCACTGATGTAGCCCACAAGCTTAGAAAATTGTTCTTTTCTGGGGATAAGATTGCGGGTAGTATCTAGTATCACGATTGTCTGGTAGAGATATCTGTTTAGTATTATTTTTCTGTTTTTGTATTAACATTGTGGTGTTTTAAAGAAAGGGTAAATTAGCTAAACAGGAATTATGATTTGAACTCCGTAGGTGAATCTCGGTTCGACCACGCCAGTATAATTGAATATGTTTAAAAAATATATTCATGTCTCACTTATTAATTCATTTGGCATCAACATCAAATATTCCACTAAATATTTATAAGTAGGTATGTAAAAGCGACTATAAATAGTTAAGTGACATTCAAAATATTATTAATTGGTTCCAGTAATTTTAGAAAAGCATAATTACCAACTTAAGTAGTAATTTCAAAGTATTATAGTATTATGAGATTGTCTCTTCGAGGCAAGGGGTACAGTTCTGCGAATTGTCTGTCTCAGTGTACACATAAAACATTAATTAATAATTTAGTTTCAAGTATATCAAGTTACAAAGTAGGCTTATAAGGTTTTGACTTAAATAACTTATAAGATTTTGACTTTATTAACTGGTAAAAGTTAGTTAAACACATTATCGCAGAAAACCAAATTTATTTTAAGGCGCCGCATATATTCTAAATAGGCTACTTAAAACAGTTTTTTAGGCAAATATGTACATTTTAAAGCAGCGAAAAAAATGTGTGTTAATCTTGATCTTATTTATAAGTGGGTCATTGTGTTGAAAACACGTTTTCGTTAAATATGCTCTATAGAAAAAAGCATAAAATAACCATTAAAATTTGAATTCTAGCAATTGCAACTATGTTATTTAGAACTAAATTTTGATAAAATTAATTACAGTGATGTAATATAATGTAATAATAAGGGGAACAGTTCTTTTTATTCATCGATTTACACACAAAATTAATAAGCAATCCCAATCCCTATCTAAGGATCGATCCGGAAAATAGACCAATCAAAACACATCAAATGTGAGCGTGTCGGCAATACCTTGAGCCCATTGGTTTATTTTCACGATCGATCTTTAGATAGAAACGAAGATCGTTTATTAATCATGGCCATTAATGTACAGAAAGAGCATCGACAACTTATTTTTTAATAATGCGGTAATATTAAAATGGTTTAAAAGCATCTAAAAGATAAATAAAAGCAATGTAGAAGTCAAAATTGGAATAAAGGTAATCAATAGAGCTCTCATACTTCGTTTCAATTATTTAAATATAATTATAAGAGAATACTAGAAATAAAAATGTTGTGTATCTAGTTTTATACCATTCGTATTCCATAAATTGCAGATGCCATTCCTAGTTTGATTTAAATTACTTTCATATGTAATAAAACTTCAAAATCAGGTAAGCAATGGAAACGCGCCTCTTTGAGTTTAGCGCGCACATAATTCTTTTGTCTTGGCAATTATACTTGAAAAATATTGATTTTAATCTTTTTCACTATTACAACGCGTAGGAAATACTTTTTTATTAGATATTTTTATTTCACACAGATTATAAAATGATATTGTACGAGTGATATATTCGAGTGATAAAAGTTAACTTTCAAGGAATGTTTTCCCCGAGATATTTTCGTGATAGCTCCGTAATGTAGTCCCGTAATCCTTCTCCAGTCATCTCTTACTGCGATTGAATTTTCAAACGGACTTTGATTGATTGAAACGAGTGGGGACCGGATTGATTTTTAAGTAGACTCAAAGCGAGTAAAAGCTTTAATAAATCGAGCAACATTCGTTAAAAAGAAACAAGAGGATGAAATTCTATTTACAGGGATTCTGACAGAAATGCGATTAGGGATTTAGGTAGTCTGTGGAAAGGCTTTCACTTTATTCTAAATTAATTTTGTAAATTGTTTTCTTTGCATTTTCGTATAATCGCCTCTTCAATTATTTACTGAATAGAATCTTTTTAATATTAAACGAGCGCATCGTTGCTACTTCATAAAATAATATACTTACTAAGTTTTGACGCCGGTTTTATCAAGTAATTGATATCTTTAATGAATCTAAAATGTTACTTTTAATCAGATATTCAGTTTCAGTTAAGGCTATAGTTTTACTGCTACATTGTTATTAAAGTTTTGCTTCGCACAACATCAATATTACACCAGACAACCCTCTTTGAGTGAATAAAGACAGTATTCCTTTTATGCACTATGAAAATGATTTTAAGAAGACTGAAGTCTCATAACATTATGCCACAATAGAGAATTTCCTCCGCAAAAATGGAGCAAAGAATTAATTATTAGCAACAAAGCCACCGTTCGTGGATAGAAGGCATACCTGTACAATATTTATAACCTTTATTCCCTTTAGTGCTACATCGGCATTCAGGTAAGACCCAGAATTACCATGAACATGGGCCTAGTTCATTTAGGGAAGACAGTGGTAAACGCTGATGTGGAGTGTCTGGATGTGACTTTAATCCATTTGAATTATTTGTTCACTATAGATACGTCCTAACAAGGGAAGGAATCAAATCATAATTTGAGTGTAGATATTGGCTTTAGATTTGAGCATGATGCCGATTGAAGAGCTGGGAATTTTCTGGCAATCAAAATCTTATCTTAGTGGTCATTAAATTGATGCTAAATGGTAATACTCTTCAAACATCCATGTTAAATTGCGCTCATTAAAGGACGGAGGTATTTAATTTGTTTTACACCACATGTAGTAGTAGATGATCATTTTGAATTCGATATCGCGAAATATTAGAAGGCATTTGAACTTCATTTCCTGTGCCCTGAATGGATCAAAAGGGGTATGTCAGTGTTATTCGCCTCCAAGCCTTGCACACTTGCGAATATTGCGGCCGGACTGGGGTCCTCACAAATACTACATCAACATACTGACTAAAACCGCGCGGTGACCGTCTCGCGTATATTATGGACAGCACCGGATATCCCAAGGTGACAAGCGCCCCCTTTTCTTTCCATTTGATCGTTTGACGAGAAACATTACTGCTCCATTTAATTGATTGAATGCAATATGCAATCTGTCACCTGCGATTTGGCCCATCTACGTAAATTGTACAAAAAGTGTAGGAAATCCGATATGTACTGTTTTTAAGATTACATATTGTATATAATTTTAACCTGCCTTTTAAATATATTTAAGAAGATCCTTTCCAGAAATTGTGGAAATAATTTAACTCTGCGAATGCGGTCTCCTCGCCTCGGGACTTGTCCCAATGCCGTAATTACGAGTACACACCATACTAGCGCAAATAGAAACAAAACCACACACATCCGCATATGTAAATAAGGGAGGATCACCGTCAAAATTCAACAACGTGTGGCCACCGGCTTGGCCAAAATAACGGTTTTTTTACGTGCGACGGAGTTCAATTTTGGAGGGCCAGCATTTTTCGACAATTTGTGAGAAATACTTGAAATTTTGCGCGAATAAAAATTGACGTTTTCACCTTTTATTTAGGAAAAGGCTTGGCCAATTTTCCAGTATTTCGTTGCAGTTAACTTTTGCGTATAAAAATATGCTATCAATTAAATTTGATTTTTCAAATGCTGTGTATATTTTTGTTATATATTTTCAACTGTACGTTGGAAAACTGTACACAGTGAAAATAATTGTGTAATGGAAAATATCACAAAATGCAACATAAATATATCACATATTTATAAACAAAAGAATAAAATTAAAACCGATAAGTGAAATTAAATACAATAAACGGAGGAATTATTGCGGCAATTTGATCAAATATCTCGTCCCCATCTGTCTAACTCACCCAATTTTAATGTTTAACAAGGGCCCACCACTTATTTATTCACGGCACACGGCACAGCAAACAGCCTGGAGTTGTAAACTGACCGCAAACTAAATAAACAAAATATTCCGAAGAGCCGGCAATAATTTCATCTGTATTGCGGCATACGTAATCGTATTTTGTAGTAAATTTGGTGTATTCATAGAGAAATTAAATGGTCACAAATAATTTACTTTAACTGACAACCGTTCGGGAAAGCGGGCTTTTGGGGTACATTATTATTAAATGGAGTTTACATTTAGCGCCATCTAGTGGGTATAATGGTTAATAAAACGAACACCAGTAGCAATTGCGTGTGTTAAGAATCATCAACAATCATTATAGTGTTATTATCGTACTGTTACGAATGATGTAATGATGATGGTTGCACATCATCATTAAGTCATCAGGGGGCGAGAGTTTGTAACTTTCTATATTATTAAGATGCATCTACAGATAACAATTATAGACAGGCAAAAGTCATTTTAGGACGGAAAAGGAATTACAAATTTGTCTACTATGCTGGCACTGTGCAGTTTAGAAGACTTAAAAATATTGTTGAAAGGAGATCGGTCGTTTTCCTATGAATATTGGGCCTAGTAGTGGAAACATGGTGGAGACAAATGAGACATAGAATTAAATAATAAGGATTTTTTATCCTTCAAATATAACATAGTCTTCTTGAGCTAGGATACGGGGTTTTTAAGATTTATCCTCTTAAAGTTTTACAAAATCTACCATTTTCTGCTATCTGAATACGTAATGTCATAGTTGGCTTATATTTTAAGTTTGGGATGAGTATGAATATACATTATTATAAAGTACGTAAGCTTATCAAGGAAGACAGAAAACACATTTGAATATTTAAAAGTATATTATTTTGATATCAGGTTTATTGTATGTAGTTAGTCACTTTGTCATGCGCTAGTTTAAAAAATATCTGAAGCTACCGTACACAATAATGAAAAAATAAAACAATGATTGAGGATGAATCCATTCAGACATTACAGATCATGTAAGCCTTTGCGCCTTTACGATCGGTGTCTCGTAGTTGTTGGCTTCAGGCGCGCATCAATGATTTCCCGTAGTTTTTGCTTACATGACGATTATAAACATTTTAACTTATTTATATGCTATAGTATTGTTGAATCGAGGTAAGCAATTGACTGCAAGGGACGCCGTAGAGAATAAACACAACACTCAGCCACAAAACGAAATCATATGATTTTCAAATTAATTCAATTTTAAATAAACATTATTACACGACGAAATAAACAATGCAATTTGACAGATTATAGTCTCGTGACAGATGTCAACTCTATTAATGTTGCTGACAAATACAAAAATGGTAGAAATATTTCATGATATCCTCATTTTTTTGTAAATCTAATTCCAATGGTATAGGATAAAAGTAAATAGAGAAATAAATCTAAAAAAATACGCCAAATTTTTTGGTAGTAATGAATTTCTTGTCCACAGTTGGACCAAATCGACCGATCTCCTTTACAATTTCCAGCAGATTTTCTTAAGTTATTTTGTTTCTCCATTCTGAGTGAGCTGTAATTAAATATAACAATAAATTAGCTATACAAATGTACTATAAAACTTTAAATAAGTCACTGTGTGTAATCTCAGAGGATATGAAATGTACATGCTGTGGATTTTAAGCCGTATCTTGGCACTGAAGCAGTGGATTATCCATATGGCTACCTCAACTCGAGCCGTGCTGTCTCTTGTCTGTACTCTGTAGTACAAGCTGTATAGTTTAAATAAATGGAATTTCGTAAAACAAGGAGAAATATGCTCTCTCTCTGCCTCTTTCTTTCTTCAGCTACAGAAAATCCGCTGCTGAAATATGCACTGGCACATTTATAACATATCGCGGTTGAATATATTAAATTTTTCAAAATATTACAACAATCACTTATAAAGATATAACTATTTAATGCTTTTTGAATAATTTTTGAATAAAAACAATATTGTCTGTACAGTAAAAAATATTGTCGTGGTAACAAAGGTTAGTTGTAAAATAATAACAAACGAATCAACAAATGCGCGTAACAATTACACATATATATACATCCATGCTTAAAATATGTTTTTTTTATAGGTTTACATTATGCTGAATGCAGAACATTTCAATCAACGTAAAATTCAACCGCGCGAGTTCCCAGGATCAGAAAAGAATTGGTGAGTCATAAAAATATTTAATAAAAACAAAATGCAACTTCTCAGCCACAGCGTCAATCGGTTGTCAATTGTTTTTGGTCATTGTTAACTTGTTAAGTAATTTCTGAACTCTTTTTCTATGCCACAGTGGCTATTTGCACCCCTACGTTCAATATATTATCATTACACAGAGTTCTTAAATCGATACCGCATTTGAAAGTTGAAATCACCCATAAATATTGATCAATACCAATATAGGGATATATGAGTCGGCATCGCTCACCATGGGTTCCTTATGATACAAATTGCCACTAGCCAGAATTTTATTTCCGATTGTTTCCTATATCTTACTCGTTAATCACTCTTCCGAAGTTTACAATTATAGTCATTTAAAAAAATCTGAATAAAAAATAAATTGTTCTTTTATTGTATGGTTACCCACTTTAATCTTTTACTTTTTAAGCCATTTTAGTGACAAATTAGCTTTAAATATGAAACTCTTTTAAATTAGTAAGCAGCTCTTTAGAAACCTAGAAACGAACAAAAAAAAATCAGTCAAATTGATTACCTCCTCTTTTGAAGTCGGTCAAAAATGTGTTTACAAATCGCTCGTTGGGTCTACAATCTCGTTGGCTCTCATTGTATACGGAATCCTAAATGATAAAGAATCACCCCAACTACGATCTGAGAGATATCAAAGTTGAAACCAATAAATAAAAATCATAACAAATATCCCCAGAGTCAGTCACGTGCGAGTTAAATGAACCAAAACGGGAAGCAATAAACCTATTGTTTACACCACTTTGTTGTCGTTTATCAATATATTTTAATTTTTATATATAATGGGGTAATGTTAATGTCTAGTTGGGTTTGTGGCTGTATATAAACTTATGTATTGGGGGTCTTGGATTTAACCCCCAACTAGTAGGTATATTTGTATTTCACCTTGGAAAAACAAACACACACTGCGTTGTTCCGGTAAGGTCAGATGGAGAATATGTGACCTTTTAAAAATTTATTAACCGATTGTAACTCAAAATCTTAGACCAACCAACCATTTTTTGCCTTGATTTGTTTACATTTGCTGTAAGCATCTTCGAATATTTCAACCTCCTTTAACCCCCTGTTAATTTCCAAACAACAAAAAATTCCAACCATCGTTAAATACAAATTTTACTCATCACATAATTTACCCGCTAAGTAACATTTTTATACTGGCGGCCATTTTGGTTAATTGATACTCCTGGCTCCATAACCGCAACTCGATACTGCGAGGGGTTGATGCCTTTATTCTTCGCTGCAGCCAATCCGGGGGCTAAGTTTCATTTAACAATGCATGTAAACCCGCTTTTGTTTTATATGTAAATAGACCATGTGTTATGTGTGGGTATAATGGACGTTCGTTAGTAAAAAAGGTGTTTTGACAGTGCATCCTAGGCTTACATCGACGTCTGAACAATGAGTATGCACGAGATTGACGGTCGAAGAAGGGATAATGTTTTGTTTAGACCAGCAGTTTGCTGTTTATAAGCTACACACGATCGAGGCATTTCACGTGAGATTATGCATGGTTAAGAGACAAGTTAGAGAATTAATTATATATTGAGATTGCCGTCTTATAGGTCGTAAATTCTATGTTAAATATTATTTTATTGTGTATGAAGAATTGAAACACAATTCCTAATGATTTTACATTTATTTTTTTACCACCATAGGATTACTGTCTTATAACAATCAAATCATAGCCCAAAGTCTTCTTCAAAAAGTATAACACAAACACCAAAGTAAAATTCACGAAAACCTCAACAAACATCAAGGCGCTATCAAACCATAATTATACTCAGACCTTAATTCCCCATAGATAAAACCTACATAACATTGTTCGGTTAAAACCAAGAGATTCTTTAACATAAAGGGGTAAATACACCGTAGACTGCGAGGGGATGCTCTTGTAGAACAATGTCTGTGAGCGACCCTCGACAACCAATCAGAGACTGTCAGGGCCTGCAGTGTACTTTGTTTTAATAGCACTAGGCTGGATTAGTTTTTAAGTAGTGTACTAAACAATGCTTCCTGTCTAACCGAGGGAGAGCTTGGGAAGCCATGTTGGAATGGAGCCATACAAGTTTACTTTTAAAACTGGTGCGTAAATTGGATTTAATTTTTCTTTATGTACAATTCGAAGGTGTGTTGTTATGGCATCTATGGCTTTATGTTTTGTGTTGATAATATAATCTGGTATGCTGCTGGGGGTTTTATTTGTGCTTAATATGACCTTGGGTTTACACCCATCGTGTAATAGTAATGCTATTTTTCGTTTCTCGTCCTGTATTGCAGGTGTGATCAGTATAATAGATTAGATATTATCAAGATCGGCACTAGCAAGATATTATCTTGTCTTTAATTCTAATACGTATTACGTACACTTGCTTTGTTTATGTTTAGGTGATTAGTGGAAACTTTGCTGGATTGGGTATTAATATTTTCTACATGTTTATAGTTTACTATTGTTCTGTTTATTGCCCAAATATTAATAAAATAATAAAATTAAATAAAATAAATAATACAATAATTTACAATATATTAGAAACCCTGAAGCAAAATCCGGTCTTAATTTTTCTAGAACCCTAATAGTTTCATTTTATCAAGTTTTTCAATTTTATCTTTAGACTTAATTTCGAATTTTCCTAATTTTTACCAAATACATATTATGGTGGTCTACTTTAATCATTCAATGTAAATAATGACATAATTATATTTAAAGTATATATTTATATTTAGACACAATCTACGCGATCTTACTGACAAGTTTATGAATAACAAGTTAAGCATTAACATCAAACTAAAAGTAGTTACCATGCTATTTGACTTTCAAAGGAGTTGAATTTAGTTTTTCAATACCAAACTTTTTTAATATCTCGAGAAAATATATGTATATATTAAAATATGCCACTGGAAAGTCGCCGCTAATACATAAATTATTTATATAAAATACCTCAACTCTACGACTAGAGAAATTCCTAAGCAAACTAAGTATGTTTCTGTTTTAGTATTCAGAACGCAGCTCGTAGGCAGCCCTAACCATTTCATGGAAAAAAGGCCTAAAAGAAAGACGCTTACGAAAACACGACACACTTTAGCGAAAGAAGAAGAAAAAGGCGATGTATCCAAACACTTTGAGACGGTTAGTCTTGAACTACGAGTATTCGACAAAATAAGTTAGCAAAAATCAAACAAAACCGCGTCAGCATAAAACGCAAGGATTATTAAAAATGTAACGTATTTGGAATATTTTTTTGTGATTTCGTTTAATCCAAGGATTACACGAGCATGTTCGGACAAAACTGGCGAGCTACAAGGCTTCGCTGAAAACCGCATGAGGATTTTCAGGGATTTAGTCCTTTGTAAAACGCTGTGTGCCATCATCTCGTAACTTTATTTTTGAACACGTTAAATTTTGACTCGATTTAAATAACTCGCTTTTGGGATAACAATATTGACAGATTATGTCCTTCATTTAAATTACAGATAATTAAAAAAAAATTGGTATTTGGACCGGCCTATACACACTGGCTATTCTATTACGCTATTAAAATACTTATAAGATTACACATTATAAAAAAAAAATTCGAGCGATATTCATTAGGAAAGAATAATTCGAGTAATTTCAGGCCTGATTTTGCCATCACATGCCCTACAATATCAATAATATAATTAGAATCATAGAAACTAATTTCCAAATTCCAATGTCAGTACCTAAACTCACGCAAAATAACACGCATCCGAACATCCGTCCGACATCAGGTTGTCCGACCTCCTTCAAATGTTATTAGTTAAAGTTGCCAAGTCAACGTCAATAGCGTACTGGCACCAGTTGTTTTATTTCATTTCACGACACGTACTGGCCTCTACCAAGTCCAAATTTAACAACTGACACGCGAAAAGCTGAGCTGTATTTTTTCCAATATGACGCTGAAATATTCTTTTATTTTTCCCACCGTTGCTTAATCCTATCGGAGTAGTACGAAACATTTTGAAAAAAGATTTACCCGTGTTCAACTTGGTGTTTTGTTTTTTGTGGGCTGAAAAATCAGTTAAAACTTTTTGAATGTAGTGCAATCAAATATAAAATATTATTTTATAAAACCACGAATTGACGCTAGTAAAAAATTGGAGTAAGCATTGACTTTAAGACATACAATGGACCTATTAGTATACCACGTTTGTTATTTATATTCAAAGATCATATCAATTAATGTTCTGTCTATATATCTATATCAGCCCATATACGTCCCACTGCAGGGCACGGGCCTACTCTACAATCGAGAGAATCGATTGAGAGTGGTTAGGCCATATAGTCCACCACGCTGGCCTAGTGCGGGTTGGCGGACTTACATACCGTAGAAATTCTTTAAAATCGCTACGGTATGCAGGTTTCCTCACGATGTTTTCCTTCACCGTTAAAGTGCGTGGTGATTGACTATCAATACACACATAACTCCGAAAATTCAGAGGTGTGCCCTGGGATTTGAACCCGCGACCACCGTGAACATGTAGGCAGCCGCGTCTGGTCCGTTTACCAACAGGCCACCACGCACTTCTATTAATGTTCTTGTAAGATAAAATTCAAGATGATAAACATCAAGATCTTTAAGATTTCACATGAACACCCAAAATGATTTTGGAATAACATCTGTTTTGTTCAAATAATTTGTGTATCCTCGTTAATTTCCGAAAACACAAAAAACCTTATCCGCTATAATAAATTTATTTACATTCATAATCTGGCAGTTGCACGGCGATAACATTTTCACAGCTCAACGTTTGTACAAAAAGCCGTCGCTGTATCATTTACTCTACACACCTTTCAATTTACATACCACTGTTAAATTTAACGACTCGCTAATTTATCAGAGTTCTTAAAAAAGCAAACATACTACAATTCAAACTACGTATATAATCATTTGTTTATGAATCTTTCCGTTTGTTCGCGCTATGTCAGGTGCTCCTATATTTTTATTGGCATTCGGCCAAGACTTTGTAATTTAAATACGTTGGAAACCACAACATATGCTCTCAAGAAAAGAGAACAATGGATTTAAGTCGCATTCAATAAGTTGCAACAGTGTTACATGCAACAGCCGACTGACGGCACAACACGTGGTTTCAAAATCTGTCTTTACAAATATAAAACACGTGAAAGCTTTTTAAGACGTGTCTCACGCAATTAGGAACAGCTGGACTATGGCTTTTAATACCCCACGACAATTACTGGAAAGACATTTTTAAAATTTGTAAAACAATTCCAAGAAAAAGTAACTGTTAAGACGAAATTCCTAATACCAAAGTTATCACGTATTATTAAGATATGTTTTGTGGTTTTCAAGTTCATAAATATATCAAATTATTTTCAGCTTATTGTAGTTTATAAACTATTAAAAAGACATTTCTAATTGTGATAAACATGATTTCGTATAGGTACTGTTTTTTCACTATCACTTTGTTGCATGTTCTGTATCAACTGAACTAGAACTAAGATTAATATTTCAACGAATATTCGCATATTAATTATTTTTTTATTATATAATATAAATTACGCGAGATCAACTTAAAATCGTATATTTTAGTTTGCACCCATGTGATTTACACTATTAAACATAAAAGCCTAAAGCCTACTGGAACACGAAAGTTTTATAATAAGCCAATAAGCCGGCAAATTGTGGGGCATTAAGCAAATTCAGTCAAATTAGCGAGAGTGTGGCTAATAATGGATGCAGATTTCCGTAGGCAGTTTTGGAACACTGAAATAATCTTATATCGCGTGTATAACAAATAAATACGATTTTTACCCTTTTTTATGAGACCAACCGCTCTTTACTTAACTACTGAAATTACGTCTGCAACTTAAAGTTTTGTGGTCACTAATGCTCCCTGTTATACGTTAATTTTACACGCAATATGGGTATTGCGTCCTTTTTTACTATACAGAATGTACTAATTCTTTTACTAACAAAACATTATTGTTACGCAAGTTTTGGGTTCATAATTTCAATACACAATTTTGTATCTTGTAACGGTTAACAATTTTATAATTTCAAAGAAACAATGTAAATAATGTCAAACTATGAAAACTTTTTTAATTTAAGTTTTATGTTAATTAAGTATAAGACCCCGAAGTAAAATAACTTAAACTCATAAAACTATTTTTATGATTCTTACTTATATAATTTGTTTCACAATTTCATGGCAAAAAGTGTAAAAAGACAAAGGTTTTCAAGATGTCTGTGTGTACAATACCAGAGGCATAATTTGTATTTTATCTTCATTAAATTTTACAAGTCTAGACAGAACAAAAACTTTATATAAATAATTGTTATGGGATAATAATAGCATTTTGACAATTATTACAATAAAAATGTAAATGAAATACAGTGCTATTCTAGATAAATAGAAAAATGAAAGTTGATTACTCTCCGGCCAGATCCAAATATATATGGATTTCAGTAATCCTAATAGTAACAGCACAAATATTATAAAGAGTTCTATTAATAAGGAAACATGTATTTGTTACAAGGCTATCCATCTCATTTGTGAGTAAAATAATTTACTGTGAAAATCATGGAATTTTGTTAATAACGTTGATGATAAAAGAATTAAGCTTTCATAATATAATTTGAATGTGCTCAGAATTTTTAATTTCGGAACTTCAGCATCAAAGAATTTACGAGTAATTTTAAAGCATTTTTACTTTTTTCTGGAAACATTAATATTTAACATTTCTAAAAGAGGTCGCTATAAGCAAACGTCGCGATTAAGATCGTTGTGTACAAGAATAAATTTGTCGTCAAGCGGCCGACTGTTTGATCAACAGATTAAAAAGTCGACGGGAGTGCCGAGCAAATGGTGCATTTTAAAGTTAAAACTTCTTAAATTTATAGTTACTTTGCGTTTGAGTGCTTTTCGCCTATAATGCGCACTTAAATGATTACCTATTTATGAGGTATGTTGAAAAACTCTGACATATTATAATAACAAGAAATCATTGCATTAAAAGCATTAGTTTCATAATATTTTAAAAACTTCAGAAAACATGCCATGAAAATAATAAGTTAATCAATCAATGGTTATAGCAATGAGCGTACTAATTGTTTCTAAATAGAATTCAGATAGATAATTGAATCTTATGTGTTTTCAATGCATGTATTCCAGTAGGTACAATATTATCCGGTCAAATATTCATAGGCACTCACAAGCTATCATTTTGTAAGTAGTTCAGTACCATTATAATCATCCAAGTACGAAATTCACCATAAATTCAATTCCCAGCAGAAGGTTTTTCGTAATAACCCGCCATCACAAAATTGAATTAGACGTACGCTACTCCTCAACACAGAACCATAACATCACCTTATTTTATTGTATTTAATTCTGGTCCAAAGCCTGCTGATACTATAAACCACATCAAAGGTCCAGAATTAGCATGGGGGATAATAGAGTGGCGGTTGTTATCGACTAGGGCACCTTAGGGGCTAATTTCGCTTGGCAGCTAATGATTATGAGTCTGCCAGCAGTGTCTGGTAGGGACCGCAATATGCAAATGATTTTAGCCTTTAGCGGGCTGTAAAGGTGAACGGACGCTACCGTGCAATAATATAATGTACCTAACTTGTTATTTACATACTAATTGGAGAAATTACAAGCTCAAAAATAAAGATGAAAATATTTAGGGCCTGTATTTTATAATACGGTCTGTGTTTTTCGTCATTCAACTGACTGATCAATCATTTGATATACTGTGGAATTCACTTATATTTAGATATTTTTAAATAAACATATACACAATGACAGAATATGATAACAGATGGCGCTAGCAGAATACAAATTACTAGTAATATTAATGAAATTAAATTCTCATTATGGGTTACAAATAAAACTGTTGCCATTTTCTTTGATAAATGTAATGAATAATAATCAAAATAATAATCACCCGTCGTTCAAACAAAGCAGAAAATCGCTTCAATTTTCTTTTAAGTCCGCATCATTGCTTAATGTTCTTAAAACAACAGCCAGAATAACGGAATAAAAATTATTCTAATAATATTGCGCATAAATTATTCTTACGCTACAAATGTCTAAAAATTACATAATTAGAATCCAATTACTGTGAACGAAGCATTTTTAATATGAGCAGTATTTTCCTTTCATAAAAATATCTTACTTAATTAAAAGCTCGGTTTAATTCCGAGGTTCATGTTTCAGTTAATGTACACAGGGCACTTATTTTTGAATTAAGGTTTTTATTTTACTAAAAATATATATTTTATTTCCCTTTTCATTTTTTGAATGAACAACGGCATTTCTCAACATCTGTTTAAAATATTCTTAATATATTAGAGTCACATAGTTTGTGTTCTAAAGAACGAAGTAAATTTCGTGAACATAAAATATCGTTACAACTTAAATACATAAATAAATACAATCTATCTGGAGTTGGATACAATAATTGCATTTACTCAGTAAGATAATATGTTCTTTGACTTATAGATATAAGAAATAATTATAGATTTTACTGTCCCACCTAGCACAGACCTGAAATAAATATTTCTGAGGACACAAACATTTCTCAAGCTACAAAGGCGAGCGCAGGACTTCTCCATTCATATTGACATATCTAGCTCTTTTCGAGGCATTTTTTTTAACTTTTAAGCATTGATATCTTTATTAAATAATAAATTTATTTTAAACCAGTAACAATACAATTTATAGTCAATCTATTTAAACCACCGATTTGTGAGATAGTTAATTAAACGTATAAATAATACAACACCAATAAAATAACTAATAAAATGAAATCCATAGTCGTAAACTCTAAAACCCATTATATACAACGATTAGTGAATTTATATCTCAGATTACAACAATACGACAGATTAATGCATAAAGTTAAATGTACCTTTTACATAGATTAAGTACGATGAGAATGCTCCATTTAAACGATTAAGCCTTTGTTAATAAGCTCACAACAAAGGGTGACAAATAATTCGTTTATCTCAAGTTAAAAGATGGGATCATCGCTCAAGACGACTGTAATAAGGAAGAAATTGTGCTTGAATATTGAAAAGTTCTGTCTGCAGTCTTTTGTTTGACTCGTAGGGCCTCGTAACTTAGTTAACCGCATATCAGATAAGATTGTTTACTTTAAGACTGCTTAATACGGTGTCTTCATGTTGTCCATTGTGAATGAAATTTTGATTAAGAATTAATTAGAGACAAGAAAATAAATTAGTTGCGAATATAAATGTGTGTCAATTGCTTAAAATGTTTCTTTTTGTATTTAATTAATTAATTATCAATATTTACCAATAACGGCTAGAAAAGATAGAAATAGTTAGTTTACTTTTATTTCTTTATTCATTATTTTTTGATTCCGAAAAATCGTAACACACAGTACTAACACATGAAACATTTGCATTAAATTGATCTTTCCTAGATCATACGAGCTAGGGGGTTACTCTGTGATCCGAAACGAAGTTCGAATGTTCGAACATTCGACTTCCGAAGTAAGTTAAAAGCTTTCCACTTCTAAAAATCAATAATCTATGACACTTATCAGTTATAATTCACTCCGAACTTAGTCTATGGCTACAACATAAGATAGAGGATTCGAACATTTTGTGGAGTACCTTCGAACATTTGAACTTCGTTTCGGATCATAGTGTAACCACCTTAAATATGGTGTAATTAGCATAACGGGTTGACGTCACAGTATTGTACACACTACACGTGCTTCACCTAACACTGGATAAAGGGATTACAGTCTTAGTCTACCACGTAGGTATAATGTGGATTGATATATTAAGTATTTAAAGCAACAATGACCAGTCTAGACTCAATTTCGCAGGACTTAGACGTGGCTTAACAATAAATTTATTGTCTAATAACAGCAATTAAGAACGATGATAATTTAATGGGTGATCCATGGTAGGGAGGGCCTAGAAACTATTCCCTTCAAAATATGTTTTCCTTATCATAGGATAAGGACTCTTCCTTATCTATTTGTTATAAGGAAGACTTTCCTACCGGCGCAATAATCATAAAAGTTTTTGTTTATATAAAATTAATTTAATTTTAATCATCAGAATCCAAGAGATGGGAATTGTTAGGAAGATTTTTCTTTCTTTGACGATGAAAATTAATAAAAAATGGTTAGTTTTTCTGCATAGGGCAGTTAACTCTTCCAAAAACGGCAAGTTATTTTATGAAATTGTAAATTTTATTGCATCTAAAATATACACGAGAACGATAGTCTTTGGAAGTTGGTTACTACTAATAAAGCAATGCACAGTTTGTAACTACCCGTGTTACTATATAACGTTAAACCATCGGTTAGGCCGTACATTAGGAACAGGACCGGCCAATCTAACGGCACCTAACCCGCAATAATACTCGGTGTGGTGCCAAATATCAGAAATCATATTCAAACGCAATGCAGGTTTTGTGAGTTCAGCACGTATTTTACTTTAAATAGCGCGTTCAAATATGCATTTAATTTTAAATTGCCGGTTATTTTGCTGATTTATGAATTCATGATGATACCGGCGTTTTTGTTTTAGATAGGTTTAAGTGGTTGAAGCTTTTCAGTTTTTTGTTCAGTATAAATGGCTCTAATAAGGCAAAGCTACTGTCTTACAAAATACCAGTGCGAAGTAATTGCTTGTTGTAATAGTTATATTTGTCAGGCTAATGGCCAATTATAAAATAATAAGCCCTATGTTTCCATTAGAAAAAGAGAGTAAGACGGGAAATTTTAACAAAAATAAACTTCTCATTTGACAAGTAGTTACGATATGACTTTGTTCAAAGTAATGACGTTTATTCATTTAGTTTCACGGCAAATTATACCAGTAGGCACAGCAAAAAACAGAAAAAATAATAATTCAATGATGACGACTTACTCATTATTCAACTATTAATAAGCCTAAAGTAAAACTGGAAAAAAAAGCAGGAAATTAAAAAAAATATGTAATCATTCAAGGATAAATTATAGTCAATAAAAATGAGTGGTCTAGTACGCTTTGCAAAATGTGCGGTTTATGTAGGTGGGTATAGGTTTAACCGGTAATAACTGAATTTTTTAGTGTATATGTACAGAAAATAATTGTAACAGTTAACTTTACAATAAAATAGTAATAAAAATAGCAAAAATATGCATGATCATGCAAGATTTTAGGCAAAATATGCAATGATTGTGGGAAATGGCGTAAATATGCAATTTCATATACAGGGTATATCAAGACTGGTATATCAAGACTATTTTCGGTCGCAGTCTTGATATACCCTGTATATTTAGTCAGCCTATCGCCGTTCACTGCTGGACGTAGGCCTCCCCAAGTAAGCGCCATGTATATGCAAATATGCAAATGCCTCATATAATCCGGTCACTAATTATTATATTACAAGCGCATAAATTCCTATCTGAATTGTTGATACATTTGTTTTCTTTTGAAATAAACAAAATTATAAAGCAACATTGACGCAATTTTACATGAAAACACAATTTCGGTGACCGAAGGCGTGGCAATCGTTGTGATTTAAGCGACCATTCCACGTTTACAGCTTTTGTCACGCTTTCGTTTAATAAATTGAGACATTTCGCCACGTTATGTTACGTTTTATATTAAACATTATATGTTAATGTTACATTTTTATGAATATTTATATTTCAGGTAGTTCGCTGTTCCAATTTGGGGCCTTAATTGTTTAGATTTAGGTGCTGTTTCGGGCTATTATGTTCTAGATATAAATTCAGGTTATGTTGCTTATGTTCAGGTAATATCTTGATAATGTTGAGTACGCAGATTACCTGACTACTAACTACTACAGTTGTTTTATTTTAACTGACTACTCTCATGTTAAGTTACTTATTTTCTTATTCTAAGACCGAGCCTCAAAACCAGCGCTGAAAATTAGTACAATAAGTCCGCAGCGTAAACAATACTGTTCAACAGAGATTAATTTAAATCCTTCTTCAGTTGTTGAACAAACATGACCGAGAGTTCACGATAAAACATTTGTGTATTTTAACCATTTTCATCTGCCATTTTCAGCGGGAGAATATCGAGTGGGGGCTAAATATCAAGGACGTATCTTCGTTGTTTTCGTGAACGGTTCAGATATATGTTGAAACAACAGAATCCATCGGGGGATAGCCGTGGAGCGTGAAATTGGCAAAAAACTTCCGAAATCCATCACGAATCAAATGACACTTTGAAATTGTAAAGCTAACTGAAGAGCGAATTGGATGGAACTGGGAAAACAATTAACGTGAGCGGACGATGGGAAAATTGGAATAATCAACGG
Organism: Deilephila elpenor; assembly: GCA_949752805.1. Classification (NCBI taxonomy): domain Eukaryota; kingdom Metazoa; phylum Arthropoda; class Insecta; order Lepidoptera; family Sphingidae; genus Deilephila; species Deilephila elpenor. The sequence goes on from OX457108.1 coordinate 8,097,989, forward strand.
ATGCCGTGTTGAATAACGTTCAAAATTTAATAAATGTAATTTTTCAAAAGCCGTCCGATCTCCGTTTATGGCACTTATGTTCGGAGCTTGCTGCCACTCTACTGAGCCCGGCTGACCGACTAACACGTTTAAATAACGAAATCGCGCCGGAACACTTTTTAAAAATGTATTGTTTCAACTGGGGAATTTTTCAAGCGCGCGGCTCTAATTACGTAAACTGTTGCATAAAATCAAAATGCAAAGTGCGCAAATAGTTCAGCCCGATTTATGTTGCTTTTATGTGTAGCTTAATGATAGAATGCCTTTTTAGTTGGAAGCCTAGAAGTGGCATGGATTGAATCATAGATTAGAGGAGTATTAACAGTCATGTTGTTTATTCTTACTCGGCACAAATCACTTTCCACCAGATCTTCGGTATTACACACCTGTGCGATTGCTATCACAAATAAAATGTCAGCCTGTCACGAAGTGAGTTTCAAATACAGTATTCGTTATTCGGGCAGATACGAACAATTAATAACCACCAGGTAATGTACATTCCATAGGTCATCAAAAGTTATAGAACCAAATGTATCATCTTTACAAAACACCAACACGAAAACACAAACTAGCTTAATTGTTCCGACGAGATCGTATATTATTTAATCAATTAATTATTAATAATTAAAACTCAAGCCTATTCATTAACATTTAAAAAGTCGTAGCTACCGATATCTGCTCGTTGAAAGCCAGGAAATTGAGCATAACGTGCCCATTAATATTTCAACAACTTCCTAACGATTAACATTGGTGGAATTTATATATTAAGTGAATGTGGATCTTATCGCTGTTAACAAAGGGTTGATTTTTGGTTTATCAATTATGCCTATAGAGAAAAGCATGTAACCCTATACAAATAGGTAGGTAGATATATGTGAATACCAAAACGCATCGCCTCGCGCACCCCAAAGTTAAACTCTGGAAATTTTAATACATCCTGTCTGAGGGTTCTTTGTGTAAGCCGAGTTTACATGCTGGATTTTTACGATATCAAAACCTCTTTGTTTCCTATTGTATTATTTTTCTTTAATGTGAAAATAGAGCTCGTATTCTTGTTAATGCTATTTATATTTCGACTACTATTGGTTGAGCCCGGCTTCGCCCGGGTGCATATAGTTTTTGAGTCCAGTCCACATCAACAACATATGATTTCGCGTACTAACTGTTTATATTGAAAGTCACTGTGACCGTCGTCGACTGTATTGATTTTCCCGTCCAGTCCTGTTATATCCCGATCTGTTCCATCTCATTCTATCTCATCACAAAAAGCGTGCAATCTTGTCTTCTCTTGTCCCGTGCAATCCATTCGAAAGAGTAGCAAATATACATAATTACAAGTACTACGGTCCATATATACCTCTTTCGCTTCATCCACTGTCATTAATCTTTGTATACACGCTCGTCGGTTTCGAGGACTCCGTATTCTACCTTTCTTTAATAGTAGCAAATATGTATATTTTAATTGATCTCCTGACTCATCCCACGGGAACACCACAGTTTTTTTCGGTTTAAAAAGTAGCCTGTGTCCGTCTCCATGGTGCAATATGTCTCTAGGTAAAATTTCACTAATATCGGTTCGCCCGTTTTAGCGTGAAAACGGAACATGGAGACATAGATACACACTTTAATTTATAATATTAGTAGAGATACTGAGGTACACCTTATCGAGATTTATTTGGTGAATAATTTTAAAAAGATCTCAGAGTAAAGGCTACTTTATGCTCTACAGTATTTTTGGAAACTAATTAAAATTAACTAATTAAATGTAGGTATTGGATTTATACAGTTAGGTATTACTCGGTAATTTTATAGGCTAGTAGCGTTAGTTAAGTGACATACAATAATTTAATTTATGTCCATACAGTAAAAAATGACTACACCACTATATATCTATATACTACACCACTACCGGTGTATATTTTAGAATTCACCACTATACCAAACTTAATTCCCAAAAGTCATTTAAATATAAAACGTACTAATGCAACATATTTAAATGTATAAAACAGGGAGAAATTAAAAACTGTCTCTTTTACCGCTTTTTGAAGTCCAACAGACATATGAACTGAATCTAAAATTAAAATCTATTTCACTACCCTGTTTCCGACGAGGCACCCACTCGTGCTCAGTGTTAGAATTTTCATCGTACCAACTCGTTATTATTTTTTTTTATACAAAGGATACTACTTTGATTCATACAAAAAGAGTTCGTATACAAAATCACAATGTGGACGCAAATACTTTTTTAAATGAAACTCCTTTTTTGTTTGGTTTTTATCCATCAGCGATTCTTTTTTTAAATTATTACTGAAGTCTATTTTTGATGCATTTTTAATTACACGTTGCCCAAAGCATTTGGTGTTTTACGTTTTTTAAGTTCCTATGAAGAACTATATTCCTCAATTAAGCCAAGAATATAATTATTATAGTATGTTGGGAGGGTGGGAGGGTGGGAGGATGGGAGGGGTAAGAACGTAAACCTCTACATTATGTAGGAACATACCCCATATACACCCCATATTATACTACCTGTATTTTAGTAGTATGTTTAAACTAATCTTCTCTATTGAACTACTTATCACTTAACGTTAAAATAGTAGTTTATCAATCCCCCTATTTCAATTAGGTAATTTAAATTCCAAAAGCAGTGTATATAATTAAGTCCACCTCTTCACAATTAAAGTATTTGCGCAAAATTTTGTAGTTCACTTAATAATTCGAAAACTTTTATCGGTCCAACTCAGCCTTCTGAAGACCCAGTTACCACTAATTGAATATTTATCAAATTCATCAAGCACTTAAGGCATAATTAAAGCAGTAGTTGTAAACAAACAAAGAAAGTTGTCGAGAGTCTTGCAACTACACCGAAGTCAACTACAACTTGACCCAAGTTTAATTATAAACTGAATGAACAACTTCCAGGGAACAATCACTAACTTAGATCACGGCGCGGGTATCGAAATAAGTACTTTTTCATCATAGATTTTGCAGGTTATATCGAACGGTAAACTTGAGATTTCAATTTTGCATTGTCGATTATAAAAGTTTGATCGTCGCCGTGTCCCAACTCTACAACTTATTAAACATAGCGCTGTTATGGCTCTTGACGTTTTATTTTTGTGATTTCTGGTTAATTGTTTAAAAATATTTCTAAACTGTTTGTTGCGACGGCCACACGTGAAAATATTAAATAGAAGATTGACATTTACGCACTGAAGTTTATACATACGTTTATATTTTACTTCCTAGAAATAATGTGAAAAAGGAAAAGAATACTATTTCAGGCCTAATAAATCAACGCAAAAACAATTATATTAACAAAGCAAAACCGAGTAAAACCTTACGATCCGTCTTCCTTAACAGTAAGCAACCCAGCAAAACACATACCAATAACAATGCTATAGAAGGATAAATGATACGTTCTAACATCTCCCATCAGTCTGGCGTTGTAAATACCGTCGTCGACATAAGATGATTACACCGAAGCTGCTGTGACAGATATAGAAACATTTTTAACCGCCTCAAGCCTTACAAAGCAATTTACTTGAGTAAACAATCTGTATTCCACCAAGCTGGGAGCATCTTTCGTTTTCATCCTGTATATCGCGTTCTACCGTGTTCAGGGATCTTTTCTCGTATTTTGTATGTCAATGCGCTAACTATGTTTATGATAAAATATTGTTTCATGGTAAGGACTTTTTGGCTACTCTACCTTCGTTTTCCAAAGTATTTTTAGCATGAGGAGAACAGTAAAAAACTATAATCCATTAACATTACAGTTTTAACAACAGAACAAATTACAATGTTCTTTTTTTATATAATAGGAGAAGTCAAAGTCAACAACAGCATATAGAAAAGTTATCTTCGCCGCCTGTATACAAAGATAGAATCTTGGAAAAGAAGATTGAATATTTTCTATACCTTGGTATTTACCGAGACGATAGTTTACTCGGACCTACTTATTCCTTCTATAGTCTAGAGTTTAGAAGAACCATTTGCTTAATAATTTAAGCATTTATGCAGAATATGACAGTTTATAGCACATGATCTTGGAAATAATAGCATAGGCAGTCTAGATTCCAGAACTAGTCTAGAGTCTAGAGTCTAACAGCAGGAGCACACTTTCATTCACCAGATAGTTATTGATATTTACTCGAAATACTCGTTGAATATCACAAATAAATCGCATTTTATGTTATTCTACATAAAAATATCTTTCGCTAATACATACTTCCAATGAAAAATTGAAGCATATAATTTCTTATAAAAATATCTTCTATATTATGTCGTAACACACTCACTTAAGTAAGATTAAATATAAAGTATTTGTCTTCAAAACAGCTTTTCGTGTTCACAATGTAGAAAGATTTATTGGAAAATGTACTTAAATTTTGTTTTCGTTAAATTACCTTTTATTTAGGGTAAAAGCCGGATAGTTGCCACACTTTTTAAAAAGCTCCTTTAAAAAATGTGTATCAATACATTTCTTATTCAAAGTGTATTCTCAAACATAGTTCATTAATCTTCTAACATACCCTATCTATAAAAAAATTATAAATATTATAACTTTTAAGTAAATCCAGTTTAATATGACCTCTAAAAAAGAGGATAGTTGCCAACTAAAGCGGATACTAGCCTAACGTTAAAAATGGTTGGGGGGATACTTGCCCAATGTGAGGATAGATGCCCGTCTGTTTTTTTTTTCAAATAAAAATGAACTTATATTAGTTTAAATTATCAGTTTTTATTATTAAATACAATCTTTTATTAAGTATTAATTAAAGTTAAATTAGAATTATAAAATTATAACAATAATAGACTCCAAAATAGTAAATAAGTGTCCAAAATAAAAATGTAATGTTATTATTTATTTTGAAGATAGAACAATAAACAAAATTAGAATTAACTTTGGCATTAGCCTCTATTAAGTAAGTATTCAGTCTTTATAACTTACTGAGATCCTTTATTATGTACTAAGTACTAAGAGAAGTTAAAATATTACCTAATCAACACTTAAAAATACTAAGGTTTTAAATTGTAAGTTAGTAAACCTTTAGTTGCTTTTCCTTTAGATATTTTTGAACTTATAACATTTTCTTCATTTTCGCTGCTATAACTGTAGATACGAGTTTTTCTTTTCCTTAGAGCCCTTCCTTCAGTCAGTTCAATATAATATATGCTATCTGTTTCTGATTCACTGCTAGTAATAACTCTATATTGTTTTGATTTTTTATTTTTTTGTAGTCGCCCTTTTTTCTTCGTAATCTTTTCTTTGCTACCAACTGGTTTGTTTTTTGTTTCTTTCGTTTGTTTCATTACGCTTGTTTTCTTTACTTTCTCAGTTTTATTCTTCTTCTCGATTATTGTATCATTCGAGTTTAAAATTTCGGCTGATTGTTTAGCCCTTTCGTTGATACTTTTTTGTATTTAGCTCTTCAAACGCAAGTGTTAAACTATCTTCTGTCCAGTTGATGTGGCGCGGCACCACGCCTGGCTTTCGTTTATACTTGCGAGGCATTTTGCTGTTGAGTATTTATTTTATTTAAGTTAAACTATAGTAAAACCAAATAAAAATCACCAAGAAAAAATAGTAAAAGCAAATGAAAAAAATAACTAATAAAAAAATCTGTCTTTACTTGTTAAAAATGTATAGTTACGGATAGTTGCCGCAGGGCAACAATCCGCAAAAGACAGTAGGGCAACTATCCGATTTGATACGGATACTTGCCCTTTTCATTTATGAAATAAATAAAACATATTTAACAATAAAACCTAATAAACAGTGCAATTTAAACTCTAATGCACTCAAAGAAATATATTTTTGACTGAAATCGCAATCAGTTATAAAAATATTTAACAGAGACTACTTACCAATATAATTCTGGCGCTCGTCAAAGTATCGCCGCGGAAGATGTTTTCTCATACGGACAAAACACGTGCGCCTACTTCAACGGCTTATGCGGCACTGAGGCCTGCGCGGGGGACTCTTTTAATTATGATCGAAAAGAAACACTGTCAATACGTCTAACATAGAGCATTTGAAACTGAGGCATGTATCCGTCCGAGGCAACTATCCGGCTTTTACCCTAATATAAGATAAGAAGATGTGATAAAAGTGAAACTGTTTTGACTATTAATCAAACAGAACACGTTAATATAAACCCTTCAAAGTAGTCATTACTCATGATTAATTTACTTTTAATAGAAAGCTTAATTATGATGATATTGTAATGAGATGACTATAGCTAGATAATTACAAACTGTATTTACATGAGTGGCATCAGAGCTTCGCAATGTATGCATCACACGGCATTGGCGACCTAGATATTTTTTCTATTTCTTAGCACTAAACACAGAATAAACTGTGTTATTCTGATTAAAAACCTAATGAAATATCCCTGTCACAATTTCATAGACGCGTTTCGGCAGAAATTGTACATCTGTGACGAAATTTGAGCAAATGTAATGGAGGCCCTCGCAAATGAACCGAGCTCTTACAATGAGTAAACCACGGAACGAGGATAGGGGCGTCGGAAACACTGTGAAGATAATCCAATTAGCCGCGAACAAGCCAAGCAGGCGGCCAATTAGACACCAAGACTACAAGAACGCATTGGCTGGTTCTATCTCGCCGATTTCAAATTTACTGCCTTAAAAAGTAAAAGTTACTGGTAGCTGTTCTGTAACAGCCGATGCCAACAATCAATCCCAATCCAAAATTTGCTGTTTGACATTGACAGCTCAATCTTTTTTCTGATTATAGCTTGCCAATAATTAATCTCAGTAGGGAAAAAACTATCTAAAAAATCAATCTACTTTTGGGAGGGCCAATCCCTGCTTGTGGATTGTCCTCTGTATGGAAATGACAGTTTAGGCTTGCCAATAAACAATTATCAGTTTTGACGTTTGGATGGATTGTTCAAAACAATCCAATATTGCAATCCAAGAATTTCCACGGATTATTTATGCAGATTTACCAACAGCAATGAAACTAGAAAGTAGAAACGAATGTAGATGAAGATGACACAACATTGATTAACGATTTCTTCATTTAGATCTAAAATATTGTATTGTTGTGTATATTTTGATAAATATGATTTCTGTTATGATATGTTTCTTAATTTCATAGTTGTATTTTTATTTAATTGTTCAGTGTGTTTTGTGAAAAAAACATTTATAATGAAATATTCTTTATTACTCACAATTTACAATAATAATAGAAAGAATAAAAATAATAGAAAAGGGAATCAAATTTTGATCATGGGAAGTTGTAGAGCCACGCTGCTATCAGCCATGACTCAGTATGAATGGGCAGGCTATGGCCTTCTCGCTCTCCTCCCGATTTGATGGGCCGGCCGGTCACACAGCCATGATTCAATCGTAGTGGATGTTCATGGGCGGCAGTGATCACTTTCCACGGATCTATGTAAATGTTCAATAACATTTCGCAATTTTCTCCACAATATTCTCATAATATTTCTATTAGAATGACAAGTGATAAATCATTGTTTACTGGATATATTATTTTTCAGTGGCCAGAAACACAACAATTCTGTAAAAATCTATATAATTGGGACAAATTGAATTGTTTTTATTGCAATTATTATTATTTCTAACGTAAATTTTTGTTTTTCACAAATTATTTATTTACAAAATGCTGAAAGTGCATAAATATGCAATGAAATATTCTGCGTCAAACTAAATTGTCAAGAGGGAACCGATTGTTTTCAATCTATCAACAAAGGCAATCGACTGTCGCCTGTTTTGTTTATTGGCAACAAGATATTCGACCAATCGAAAAGTAGAAACCAATCCGGATTGACTCCAATCTAACATTTTTGATTGATTGTTGGCATCGGCTGTAAGGCTGTTTGAATTAGTTTCCTTTGTTTTACAATCCTTACTAGAGAAAAAAAGATTCAAATTAATGGCTGGATGAATTTGAATGAAGAACACTTGGTGTATAACAATTAAAGAATAATTCCTTTACAGTATGTAAAGATTTGAAAATCTGTTGAGTATTTATTAGCTGTTAAATCATAGGCTCCATCCTACGTTTTAAAGAATATTTGAATCAAATACTAACCAATAATTAATAATCTTACATATAAATTTTAATCTTTATTTATTTATTTATTTAACAATAGCTGTTTTAATTAACAAATATTTTGTCTTCAGTTCTTTGATTTCACAATTGTCCTTCCACAATCCTTAACCCTCCAATTAAGAATAACGCGATCGTCAATGTTTGATGTGCAAATTCATTCATTCTTTGTAAAGCATTTTTCTATTTAGCTCTACACAATTTCCTCCTTTTGAAGTACACTGTAAAATAAGAAACAACTTGTCGCATAAATTTGCTTTCATAAGCCCGATGTTTTTGAATCTCCAGTGAAACGCGTCACAGCAACCTGCGAGTATTTTAACTGTTTAATTTAGTGCCTGTTTTCAGAGAAATACTGACGGTATACACCTGGATAATTTGAATTATTTTTGCTACGAATGTGTAGAAAAATAACATAAGAGGTAATAATAAATATAATGTTATGAAAGTAGAATAAATTTTATAAGATAGCGATAAACTTTTGGGGACGAGTAGAAATAAAAAGGTACGCACGGCATTGGCGCTTTACTCATTTACATGAATTATATGTCGTATATTAAAATTACATTCAAACTCACACCTTTTTCCGAGAAGGGGTAAGTAGAAGTGCAAACAGGGCTCTCACGTTACGCCTTGTATTCTTCGTCCCACGATGTGATGTACTATAAATTTATTTTAATTAATCAACTTCGATACCGCTCGATACTATGTTTTTATTTTATTAGTCCGAAAATGAACAGTAAATCTTATGTCTTGTTTTGGTAAAAATGGTATATTACAAAATAACGATGCGGAATTTTCCTCCTTTGCCTATTAATAAAAAAATCACTAACAGCATTATAATGGCCAGCAGTTCTTTATGCTTTTGAATATACACTTTAATATAATTGTTAACAGAAAAGTTAATAGAAATAACCCAAATAAGTTCATCAACATTATAGCTTGCAAAAAAAAATCCTAAAAACAAACTATTCCCACACCCACAACGGCAATGATGAATATAAAGTGACAACCCCCAGACAAGGATAGTGAGGCTCCCGAGTGCCGTCTAGCTAATTACAAGATTAAAAACAAAGATCCAGACAACAGCCCGCCTTTGGGACTTGTCCTCTGTTCCAACAAACAATGAATTAAACTCTATTTCGTTTACTATTTTTCGTAACATGTACTGTTAACAGCTTGTTGCAGCGTGTAATTATATTAATTTGGAAAGTGGTTTGAATTGGAAATAGCTTGTACTTTTAATTTTAACAATAATGATTAATTCAGACAGCCAATTTTAGACAGCCTCCGTGGCGCAGTTGGTTAGACGCCGGCCTGTGAAACGAGAGGCCGCGGGTTCGATCCCCGCACCGAAACAAATATTTGTGTGATCCACAGGTATTTGTTTCGGGTCTGGGTGTTTGTGAGACCGAAAAGTCTCTCGTAGTTTCTGATACCCACGACACAAGACTCGATCTTAGTGTGGGGTCAGGACTATGTATGTGACTGTTGGGTGTATTTATTATTTATTTATTATTTATAATTGGTAAAACATATTCCGTAGAAGTTGTTGCCATATGATAAAAAGGACAAACATCTATTTTAGGTGAGTGTGGATGGAAGAGTTGGTAGGGATCGAACTCGCCGAACCTACTCCATCAAAATCGGTGATACCTTCAACAAGGGTCAGGTCAAAAGTACCCTGAACCGACGAGAATGCATGAAGAGATTAATGAAAGTGGATAAAGCGAATGTACCTAATATGTCAGGATCGAGCAAAGTGGCGATCCATTGTATCTGCCTTCCCCTATTGTATACAAGCGTGACAATTATGTAAACATATGTATGAGGTGTATCTATATAAAAAATATGCGCATAATAAGTTTCGCACGTTTCCGTACAATGTATCGAAGGCTGGAAACGAGTGTAGGCTTATCTAGTCATTAAAGAAAAGCCAGTACTGGCTATACAAAATGTTGAATGCAAACTAAAATATTAAGAGGAGATCGTTGTTCAATGATGCGATAATTCAGGCACGTAATAAAAATCTTCAATCTACATTCAACCGTAAGCTTTGAGGAGCTTTAGAAGCCAAACTGCCTACAACTGAAGATAATGGTGATAACGAATTTACCTTACCAGAAAATAACATTGTAACACTTCTCTACTAGCAGAAAAGCGAACACAGCTGTAAAATCAGAAATCGCGCCAAATATTAATCAAATTCCAACATAAGAAACGTATAACCTTACGTACAGGGAACAGCATGTTTTAAAGCTAAAATGCAGTCGACCTAAATCCAACACAATGGCCCCGATGTTTTCGGGAACACAATGCGACGCCATCGTTCACCCGGCAGCAGTTTGTTCAGGTGCTTGCGACTTTTGCTCGTCGAATTTTAAACTAAAATTTTAGTTTTGGAATAAAGTACCGTTGTTATGTTATTGTCGGCGGAATTCGACAGTGTGAATTTAATATTTTTTGCGTAGGTGCGTTTGAAAACGCAATTTTTGCATGCACAAAGCTTAGAGTTGGGCGAATAAATATTTATATATGTTTTTATCCTATGTGATGTTCTAATCCATTATCTCCTGCAGATTCATGGGGCTCTAAAAAAAATCCTGTCTAATTTAAATTAGCCCGTCATAGGTCTGACTCTCTTCAGCTATGCACTAGCTTTCAACCAGATTGAGAAGAGCCAAGCCTTATTCCATAATACTGGCCTAGGCTTTCAGACTCTACATTCCTTTGTTATTATTGATAACTCTTAAATATTATGTAGATTTTCTTTACAGTTATCTGTTACCATAATTATCACCTTCAGCCTCAGAAAGCCCACAGCTGACAACGTGTGTCCTCGATAGATTTTGACACTGACCGGTTGGAAATGGCATGCGTCTAAAGGCTTCCTACAACCATTTTACTAATAATAATTAATTATGAAGTTTTGAATACTTAATATTTACATTACGTCCTATATTAGCATTACTTGGTGCATTCGTGTTCCTCATGCTGCGTTGATCGTGCGATAGTATAAGACGTAGCGCCATTGCGTGAATTGCTCATCCGAACATGCAATATTCATTTTGATCACACGAACTGACGAGAATAAAACATTTATTCTTATTAAGTAGTCTAATTAAAATAAGGCGCATAGTTTATTATTTAAAATTCGATTTTACATTCTAAGAACACATTGAAATAGCGTCGCAATTTTGAAAATGAGTACCAACAGATCAGTAATGTTAGTATTGGATAAAAATGTTGCTTATCAGGTAAGTAATTAACTGTAAATTTTTGGCTTACATCTGATCTATTTTAGTAAAAAAAAATTACTTTTTAACAAGCCAAAATCACATCTAATATAACATAATAATATATAATATTATGCTCCAGGTTCGTATTAAATAAACAGTCCTTATAAATTTATTTTAAAAATGAAAGTCTTGTTGTTTTAAAAATCTTCTTTTACACCACAAAACCAGAGCATTTATTCGTATTACTTTTTGAATATTCCGTCGCAGATGACTAAATCTCCACCGATGCGCTTACATTCACTCATACACGGTTCAGTGCTAACCACAGCTCGGCTCACCACTGCCAACAAGCCCACAGCAACGCAAATATCTAATTTCCATTTAAAAAGCCATTTGAAATTCAACAGCGAGCACAATGCATCTCATGTATTCGATCTATCTTAAGTGCAAAGTGTCGTCATGTCCTACATTTAGACGTACCGCGTCGGGGCTCCTCTGTCTTCAAACTATTGTTCGAAACGATTCCGATAAGAGAATTAAATTCCTATCACGACCGTCTGCTCCATTCGATAATGTGTAACGACACCACTTCTATTCGACACGAATTTTAATGTCAACATTTTTTATTATGTTCTTCGAGTTCTGGTTTTCTTTAGAGCTTTTGTTGTTTGAAGGGAAATGCATCGATTTTCATGGTAACATAACAGATGGATAAAATGATACATTTTCTCCATTTGTTACGGGAGTTATACGTAAATACGTTTAGGCTTGGAACAGAGCAAACAGTGTGAACAATTATGTAGGACCATCGATTAGGGAGTATATTAAATACCGGGGGGCGGGGTGCAGTACAAAGAAACCATGGTTCCTCCGGGACCGCATAATTTTCCAACAAAATTGTCGTAAAACAAACTTTTAATTATATTATATATTACAGGTTCTTCAAATAGGTGTAGTTTGAGAGCATAGAAAGAACAAGAAGACTACCATAATAACCAATTTCAATACCGAAACCCCAATTTCATCAAACCAAAGCCAAAAGACTGTAAATCTCCGCGACAGTATTACATAGTACATAATAGAGCAGCCCTGTAATACACTAGTTAACGTGATTATCTGTCGCTTAGCACAAATTCCCGGCTGAATAGTGTGCGTTAATGAAGTTCGCTTATAACAGGAGAAACGTGCCTCGAACTGATAAACTTCGCCTTCCCACTTGATATTCTGAAGCGGGTGTTATACTAATGTTTATTGATATCCATATGATACTTCGCTCCACCCTATGGCTCTAATGATTTTAATACGAGCTGTGATCCATGTGTCCACACGTTGCTAGTGAAATTTTAAGAGGAGTTTTATGGCCTTATTCATAGACAATTTTAAAACCTATTATACTTATCGAATGTTTGTCTTCTTCGCTCAAACTGAATTCAAAAGTCGTTCGAAAGGGAGAAAACATTCGATAGCTTACAGGTTTTAAAACTGTCTATTAATAAGGCCGTTAGTGTTTGGAGTATCGTAGATCTTTTTATAGCGCTAAGATAGTCCTGTTCTAAAATTCTGTGGCTCTTGTGATGAGTGATACAAGTCGAAAATCATCATTTTACAGGAGAGCAAAAACAAGATTTAAAAAATTCTCGGTCGTAAACTAAATGTGCTAGATTAAACTTGAATACCTTATTTTGTGGGGAAAAATGTTTTCTATCATTGTGCGTTTTAGGTTTTTTGATAAATATTATGTTTAAAAAGTAATTCACGAGAAACCTGTGAGATATACCTCGGCTTATGAGTAACATGTGCAAAAATGTTGTGATAAATAATATAAGTGTAATTATATTACGTCGCACCTAAATACTGTGTTTAAAGTGCTTTCGTGTAAACTGATATACAAAAGTTTACAAAATGTAATAACTAATTTGTATGAGTTCCTACGATAATGTTGCTCAAACAAAAGATAAAGGTATAATCCGTAAGATTATGTTTTTTTAATCCGCAACCCCCTACTTTCATAAATTACTTGAATAGTATCTGTTTGCTAATATTCAAGTGTATTGAAAATAAGTGTTAAATGATACAAGTCAAGTTATATCTCTCGTTAAAATGATATTATGTAATGTGTAAATAGATACAAGTTTCATATTATTAAATAATCAACTTTGTTGCGATGTTTTTAACAATAAATAAAAGGTATGATGGGTCTCCCATGTATTACCGGATAGTATAAAAATCCCTTAACTATTAATGAATAAAATAATAATAATAAATCAACTTTAGTCAAAAATAACTGCTTGATTTAGCAACTCAATCAATATGGAGTTTGGTGTAGATAAAGGTGCGGTTATCCATGTCAAGCGAGGCGAGGTTGCGGTCTCTGATGACATATATGTCTCAGAGACTGTAAGACTCAGATCTCTTTCGCAGACGGAAACCTACAAGTATCCGGGTATGCCTGAGGGTCTAGATATTATAGGTGCAGAGGTAAAACAATCAATGAATGAGCGTTTCTTTAGCCACCTGACAAAAGTTCTTAACTGTTTGTTATCAGGTGGAAACAATATTCGTGTTTTTAACGGTTGGGTTATGCATGTACTTATGTACTCTTTTGGCAAACTCAGATGGACTCAGACGAAATTGGAAGCCCTAGATCGTAAGGTCCGGACTCTACCAAATGCACATCGTATGCATCATACAAGTTCGTCAGTGATGAGGTGGTGCATCCCGCAGAGATGTGAGGGCCGAGGCATTCTTAATGCTAAGGATCTGCATAATCGTGAGGTGTGCAATCTAAGGGAGTATTTCCATCACAGCTACGTAGATATGCATAGGTTTGTAGTTATAGTGTGTAAAGTATTTACCCAGCTCTCATTGGCGAATGAGAACTGGCGGAAGCCTTTGGTGATGAGCGTTTAAGATCGCGAGGAAGTATGGAAGAGCAACGAGCTGCATGGTCCGTTCTATCGGGCCCTACACGGGCCTGAAGTGGACCGGCCTTCATCTGTAACTTGTCTACGTTTTGGTAACCTCTGGGGAAACTGAGTGTTTTGCTTTTGCAATCGTGGACGAAGTTATTAAGACTATAGAAAATACATCCCGAAGGACGGTACGATCGACATTTGTAGGGCATGCCAACGTCCTGGCGAGCCAATGAGACATGTAACTTCCGGTTATTCGTATCTTGCTAACGGCGAGTACTTGCATAGACACAACCTAGAAGCCAAGATCATACATCAGCAAATCGCTCTTCGATATGGACTATTGTGACTCTTGAAGTGCCATATTACCAGTATGTTTCCCAACCAGTTCTTGAAAATGGTCATTCAACGCTGTATTGGGATCGGTCTGTTATCACAGATAGGACTATTGCTGCCAATAAGCCTGATGTTGTGATAATAGATCGATTGACGTGCCGAGCAATACTTGTTGATTTTACCATACCGCATGACGATAACCTCTTTAAAGCTGAATAATAACAAATTGTCTAAATATTTAGATTTGGAACACGAGGTTACTGACATTAGACTCAACAATTATTGTCCCGATTGTTGTTTCTGCACATGGACTGATACCAAAGAGCCAAGACCAACATCTCCAAAAGCCGTTGTTGGTCGTTGGGTCAAGAATCAGATCCAAAAGGCAGTATTGCTGGACATACCACTCATAGTGAGGATGTTCCTTACTTTGTATCCCTAACCACTGCACCGGTGGCTTGGGACTTGAGCCTCGCCACCAAAGGGTTAACTATTTGTTTTATACTTTTTTAAGTAATTTTTTTAAATGTAATATGAATGTACAAAAATGTAAAAAAACCTTACAAAATAAACACAATTACAATAAATTAACTTTAATAAAATTTAGATTCAAAACTAATTTAATTAAATTACCAATTCTTAAGGCACAGTTTTAGCACAATTATTAAAATCTTAGACTGCCTCGATGGCATAGTTGTATTACGGTACGGTTACAAAGCTGAGGTCTCTGGTTCGAGTCCCGGGTCGGACAAAGTGATATTGGATTTTTCTATTCATTATCGCCCGGAATCAGGAAATTGTGCCCGATATGGCGATAGGCTCGCCCCCTATCACATCGTGGGACCGAACATACAAGGCGAAATGTGGGTGTCCTGGTGGCGCCTCTGCCTCTCCCTTCGGGGATAAAGGCGCGAGTTTATGTATGTATTAAAATCTTATAACGTACTTTTACAACATGAATGCCTAAAGTATTATACAAATACCTACTACAATAAGAAAACATGTAAAATTCATTCCAGAACAGTTGGAAAAGAATAAGGAGTTTCTTTCCATTTATAAATCAAAGATAACTTGAGTAAAGCAGCAGTAATATTGATAAATAAGATTTTTATTTTACATTTTTTTGTATGTGGTATTCAATAAAGAATTTATAAATAAATAAATAAATTATGTACCAATACCGTTTTGACAACTGCCATTTTTCAATAAAATATAGAATAATAATATAATGTTTCTGACAGCTACGTAAAAATTTTAGTTTTCATATATTTACCTTGGCTATTGTATCTGATGATGGAATATAATATTATAATAAATCATATTTATAGTACAAAAGTATTATAATATATTTGGACATTTGAATTATTGGTTCTGTTGTATTTAAATCAATATACTCGTAATAATGTATTGCCGCGCATAATTGTCTCACTTAGCACATCTTATTCGATATAAAATATTTTTGTAATTTGTTTGAGTTTTAGATACAACTTGATTTGTATTCGTTTGCACATAAAATAAAAAAATCTGTAGAATGATATATGTCGAGATGTATCACTTAACACATCCAAATCAAAAATTCACATTTGAATTGGTAGGTACATGTCGAGTTGTACCCTAGTCAATATTGGAAAAAAATGGTTCAAAGTGATATAACCCTTGATATATCAATATTCACGTTAAATGCACTGAAAAAAATATATGTGAAAATAGTTATAATTGTACTTATACCAGTATCCACAATAACTGCGTATTAATCGATTACAAAAACGAGTTATAACTCGAAATATATCAATATTCACGCAATATTCGCCAAAATAGCAGCACTTGTATCACTTTACACAAAATTATCTCCGTAACTATAGCACATAGAAAATCGTGAGTTAGACCAAAAAAAAGCTTATTTTTTTCTCATCATTTCTATATAAAAAACTCAAAAAGGGTACAACTCGAGTTGTATCACTTGTAACAAGAGCCACAGAATTGATTCCTAAATTTGGGAATAAATAGTGGATATTTCCTACAGTTTTGTGGATGTTAGATACTACAAGAAAGTTTTGGGTCTCATAACATCCGAATCCGAAACTAATACTCGAGTATCACACAAAGAATGAAACGCTACATTTGGTTTTTTATGTTTAATTGGAGATACCTGATATGCTTAGGTTTGGGTAAGGTAATGGGATCATTATCACATCATGGGACGGAAATACCATTGACCGTGAGTGCATCCGTCGCTCTTCATGCCCTTTAAGGGATGACTTCACAACCTTGATGTTATATCGTATTACAGTATTGTGATACTTTAGCAAGATCAACAAAAAATGCACATCTGGGTTTTATTTATATGTTATTGTATAAATTAGTGAACAAAATATAGTTGATCGAACTAATGTATGGGAGGAAGTATGAGTTGTAACTTTTTTACTACTATATTACGTACGCTAATCTATGCTTTTCATTATCCACAGATTATTGTTGTGTAACACAGTTAAATATGTATGTAACTTAATTATAAAATAGAGCTGAAGTGTAATGAAAAAATGTAACAATTAGAAAAAAAAGGATTGAAAATTTACAAAAAATTGAGCGTGGCATACAAGCATTTTATTGTCTAAAAAATAAACAGAGCACAATTTTTTATCTACTTATTCATATCTCAGCAATTAAACACTCCCACAATACACTACAATACTTAACCCTTCCAACAACGGTATAAACATCAAAATAAAAATACATAACGCCCTAATCAACCCGTAATGGCACTCAAGCTTACATAATTACTGGCACATGACCGTAATAATGAACAGAGGGTCACAAGTACCGCGGAAGCTGAGGGCCGGTCATTTGGTCATCAAAGCATCATCGTAGGTTATGACCGTAGAGGGGTCTTTTGTATAGCATTTCAAAAAAATTGGCTTCCATTTGTGAATGTTCAAAGAGGCCCCTGTTTGACCTTTGTGTAATTAGTGAGTGACCGGTCAAAGAGCCGTTTGATGGGTTAGAATTTCACTTTACATATTGTTTTTAATATTAAATTGTGGTGATTATAATAGCTTTATTTTTGTGACTATTTAGACTAGTTGCAATAATATATAAGTTACAATCGTTATGACATGACGTAGAATAGACTACAATAAAAACTTTATTATTTATCAAAGTACACATACACTGATACACACTGACAACTAAAATAACTAATATACAAATCTACTATTACAAGGAACAAAATTAAACTTAAAATATTATTCCTTACAATCTGTTTCATTGTGATCATAAAATTACTACAGAAATAAAGCTGATAAAATCCTAATACAGGGCATTATGAATATTAAAAACAAACAAGAAAAACCTAAACGTATTACATCCGTCACATAATCTGCAGATTAAGTATTTAGCAGCATTATCAAATACAGTTGTATATTTCGGTGAGCAACAGCGAGCATTTTATAGGATTAACACCAGCACCAAACACTGAAAACAAAGAAATACAAAAGCTCATTATAAAACAGATTTACGTTAAGTCTGAAACCTAAACAATGCTCGGAGACTTACTGTATATTTATTAGTATCGGGTAAGAGAGGGCAACATGGGACCTGTCTATATTTCCCAAGCCGTGCGACCAGCACCGATGTCTCCAAGCACACGGAGACACAAGGCTCTTTTATATTTAAGAACAGAAACTCAGCCCTGCCGGAGCTTAATAGCAACTTGTGCAAGTGGTTGTTGTTCTTGCGGCAAATGATTGTACTAATGTTGCAAAAACCAATTAACTTTTTAATTTAATAATTGTCAATTAAGGGTAGATAAATTGTAACAGTCACTGAGCGGATGACTAATACCTCAGTCCACCCCGTGATGAAGAAAGCTGTAAAGTAATCGAAACGTCGGGAAGTTAAAAATGTTAAAAATTAAATCAAATCCGCGATAAAATCCGTAAAAAAATAGTTTTATTTTATTTCAAATCATATTAAACTATTTTTTCCCATAATTATATGAACCGAGGGGTCGTTGCATCCCTGGATTGAGACAAATTTATTTTACACCTCCTGAATCCTAATTATTTTAAACAGAGCATTATCGACCACTTGTATGCATGTACTCCTTAACATTATTTCATTTTCCTATCATATTTTCTAATCAATACGTCTACCATCAATTTTATTCGCCTAAAGCCCTTACGCAGTTATTTTTCCAACTACCGTCATTTTCATAATCGAATGATCTAATACCTGAACAGCTCTCATAAAATTAGTCGATAAATCTTCCCCCATTGGCTGCGCTCAGGCCTCTGTAAACTAATCGGTAAATTAAGTAATTACTGCGCTCGGTGAAAATCAATGTGTACGAAATTTAATTTGTCTGCCAGACAGAGGTGATTTTCAATGTAACTCCTGGGGGAGCGCAGTGAAGTCGCACTCGTTTTTCTTTATTATGCAACCGTTAATGGCTGGGATTGTTTTGTACTCGATATTGCTTTCGATTATCTGATTAAATATCGATATTTTTCAATCCGAACAAGTTGATTGAATCAGCAATTTAATGGTGGGAAATGCTTGCAATTTTGCCTACTTAATTTAAATTGACATGATAATAGTTTATATCTAATTTATGCGCAAAATTGCAACCAGCTCTCGCTATTGAATAGCTGATTCAATCAATCAGCAAATTATATCAATCATCCTGTGTCCGTTATATAAATTCCTTATGTGGCTTAGTTTGTGATCGACGGTATACAAAGGATGTACATACGTTATTAACGTGTATATTAACGCCAACATTTAAAATGGTTCTAACAGATTAATGCCGTAAACTATGCTATGAATTACGAGTAATAGGCATAGGTTTTTTGCGTACTAACAAAAAAAAAAAATTAATACTGAAATACTACCGGCAGAAAAACCTTATTCCATTCACTATAGTCATGATCAAGCGGCAAAGTCCAACAATCTCCAAAATAGGCCGGACAGAGTTCACAGGTTGATTGGAAAATGGTGTATTCGCTTTAAACACTGTTGATGTAACACGCCCTCATGACAAAAAAGGTACCAAAAAAAATTTCATTAGGGCCGCGACAACAGAGAAACAACGGTCCTTTGTCCCATATATTGACTGAGATTGATTGTCAGTCGGCATGTGCTGAACGAGTTGAGCGAAATAAAACCAAATGTTCGCAACCCTTGTCGACATCCGTCACGAACACGAATCGTTTTATTGAACTCCACTGCGACCATATTAACTTTTGGTGACGTTGCGTTTGTCAATGTTTATTTGCCAGTGTCAGTACTATTGAACAGTTTTGATTAACAGCCAGAGTCTGTGGGAACGCCACCTGGCGGTAATGTGTCTTTGTTTTTGAATTCTGAAAAAAAAAAGATTCAATTTTGAATGTTTTAATCAATGAGAATATAAAACACTACGTTGTTTTAATGTGCATGGCGTTACTTTCTGATGTTTTTCTTGTATAGTTTGTAAAATTCCTAGATAATACAAAATAAGCAAAAAAGTAAAGCCACAATACTTAGTTCTATAGATGCATTGTTGTATGAAAAAATAACTTTAAATACGAAAACTATCTTTAATAATTCTGGTATGTAAATACATTTTCATTATAAAATAATTAATAATATTAAATAATTCATAAATTTCATTATTAAATCAATTATTACTAATATATTTTAATATAAAATTCGCAAGTTTCAATTTGCGTCCAGTCGAATATTAACGTTCCAAGCTACGGCAATTATCTGAGCAAGTCTATTGTGGTATTGTAAATTACTTGTCATAAATTAGCTTGAAATGCCCGTATACTAACACAAATAAAATACTTTTATCTTTCTCAATTTCTTTTTACAAGATGAACGACCACTAGTCGAGTCTAAACTCTAAAAATGCAATAAAAAGCCAATGCACTTAATCGAGATTTATCTACCCTCAGTCCATAGAAAGATTAACAGCATTAAGGGCCCGATACACAATAATAAACATAAAAATTGCAAAAGCGTACTTAAACTAAGCGTGGCAAACCTTTGATGTCGACAAAATATATTCGATTGTTTTGGACTAAATTCCCCGGATCACAATAGACGTGATTGAGTCGGCTCCCAAGAGTTTTGTAACCGCATCTCAACGGCGAGGCTTATATTTATTTAAAACGATACCATTAGGTACGTTCTTAGCTTACTTCTAAGATAACAAGCATTGTTGAAAGTCTCTTGAGCTTCCGACCCTTTTCTCACTTTGACAAGTCACCCGTGAAGATTGCTTAGATCCCCAGTGCCTGGTCCTTAACTTGAAACAGCCTTATCGCTAAGATAGAATTAATTGCGGAAATACCGCAAAGATAACGACAAAGTTATAACTAGTCGGGCTTTGCACTCTGCGGGCTATCGCTCGTTTTTTTTTTTTGCATTTACATGAAACGGTAATAATATTCAGATATTTCGTTGGCTTGGATGATTTTTCTTTGAATTTCACGTGATTTAGAGGATATATTGCGATGTATCTTAATGTATCTAAGATATTTTCGCATGGTTCAGTTTTGTTTACAAATTATCACTAGTTATTATTATCACTAGAGGGTTGTCAGCATATTCTAATCCACCGTTCAGGACAAGTCTCGAAAACAGAATAGAATAGAATAACTTTCATAATAAGATGTTTTAAATAAATATTGGTTTTGACTAGTATGTAACAATATTTTCTTGTTTATTACACTTTTTTAAACACCATACAAAGATTTAAATAAAAGGCACACTAGACGTAAAGTACCATAGCAGAAGACAGTATCGTCGTGCAATCCAGACGATATTGGAATATTTACACTTAAGTTAAAAATTATAATGTATAACTACTAACTATAACTCAGATTATAACGTAAAGTAAGTTTTTATAACAATACAAGCATCCAAAGCCTAAAAATTGTTCAACAAAATTACACACATTTTCATTAATACAAAACTCAAGAATGTAGCCGTAATTAACCACAATTCACGGTGAAGCGTTGATACACAGCAGATAAGCAAATTTAATATATTTAAGTGTAACACTCTTCACAAATTTCGCGGAGTCACGCCGGAGTTTCTAATTAATGGAAACGGACCCACAAGAGCGGCTATAATAAAAGGAAAGTGAGAATTACGTATTTTGTTTTCTATTTTTACCCTTGTGCCTATCATGTGTCACTTGACGAACTAAATTTAATTATGGTGTAATTAATGCTGTATTAATTTCTAACTTTGTTTGGAAGCTTGTTCTTATTAAATTGAGTTCCCGACATAATTATGCAATTGTACTTTTTTGTAATTAGTTTCAGAATACAAAATAAAACTTAATTTTAATAACAGAATAAAAGCTTCAACACTTGTATTTGAATTAATTTGTTTCTTTAGCATTATCACCACCAACGATTACTTCCTCCCAATGAATTAAACAAATTAATTGCCATATCATCTACAATACTTTTACACAAAAATAATTAACACAACAAACATCCTAACAATTGTTCATTAAAATTCCATTCCTAGACAGTCAACACGTAATAAGATCCATACTCGGGCAATGCGGTTCTTATTACGCGTATACCTGGTGCATATTCATGCGGAGCACATTACCAACAAAATTAGCGCCAGCGCCGCCACCGTTATCATAGCACTCCATTTGAGGTTATGTGCCAACACTTGTCCATTGTCCTTGCAAATTAGGCAGACGGGGATATGAATTAAAATTTAGCGATGATGACGTCTGCTTGTACCGGCGTTGTTGCTTTAATATTCTATTTGGATGTACGGTTATGGAAACACAAAAAATAAAACAGAAGTGCTTTTTGAAATGTATGTATGTACTGTAGATACTAATATAAAAGTGGTTATTTGTTAATTTATCCTTATTTGAGCTTAATAGATATATTGTTGAATATATGTGTGTATTTTATTTGATTTGCAATAAAGGAATTTCATTTCATTTCATATGTCACTTCTACACATCATCAAGATATTATTTTCCGGGAAGCGATGTATCATGTAGGCTACTTTTTGTAATTGAAGAAATCAAAGTTCTTGAGAATGTATATGGAAAGTAATGTCAACTGCTAATTTAATGATTCAGTAATACTAATGATAAAAGAAAAAAGGCACATAGCGCGGAGAACTGATGGCCCATGGAGCCAAAAAGTTCTCGAATGGAGGCCACGTAGATGAAAGCGCAGCGTAGGACGTCCAGGTCGCAGGACGTCACTGGATGCAAGCTGCCTCCAACAGGTCACTGTGAATATCATTGGGAGAGGCAGTCCAGCAGTGGACTTCCTTTGGCTGATGGATGGAAGAGAAAAAGAAACAAAAGTTAGTACTGTCAATTAAATGAATTAACTAAAGCAATATCAACACGGCATTACTGAACAAAATTTTAATTAACAGAATTTACTTTATAAATCTATCGGCGAGTCTTAATAAGAAGCGTCACATTGCGACCATAAAATCCTTAACAACAACGTCCAAATGGTCTGCGTTTAGGAAAATACTATTCCGACAAGTCTCGGAAATGACGAGGAGAATTTGCATGGCTGATTGCCGCCCGCTGCTCAATCAAGGATATTTAACGAAATTAACTAATTGAGTGAACGTTCCGTCCCCAGACTTGCCGACGCTAACTTGCCTCAACAACAGAAAAGCAACGTATCGAGCAAATTTAATAAACCATGATAAGATAATTTCGCTGTTGTTGCGGTTAATTGCAAATTGGTTTGACCGAAACACTATTTGTTTTAGGCTCAAATAATTGTAATTTGTGATTGAGGCTTATTATAAGTAGTTATGATGAAAAGGATTTAAATAAATGCGGTTCTGTAAAGTAGTTAATAAATGACGCGATAAATCGATGTATTAATATTATAACTTTTTTTTTAAATTATTTGAGCTTATGTTTCAGGATGGCGAGCGCAGGGCAATGCCAGGCATTGCTTTGTAAATCATGGTGTTGTTTGGTTTTCCTACTGTCCATAAGCGGTCGTATCGTTTACCATCACGCGGACGGCATGTTCGTCTCGCCATTCAGCGCAATAAAAAAAACCTTACTAATATACGTAAACCAATTACTTGTCTAATTATAGAAGACTATAGTTTTGATCTCAATATCGAGTAAATTCGTGTTAAATTTGGAATATTCGGCGTTGTTGATAATAAACAACTTAAATGGTTTTCGAGGCGCATCATATTGTAAATCTTATCCAATTTCGCGGGGAATTTCACGAGCAAGTCTATTAATTACTCGCCTCCACTCTCGAGTTGTTCCAAAACAAACACTAATTAGGTGATTGAGTTACAAATTTCTTCGTCTCGTGGAAACTTTCCACATTTACGTAAGGGCTATTATTATTAAATTGCTAATTTGATGTGTTTTAAAATTTCATAATTTTATTAAACAACAACGGAACACGAGGGCGATGAAATAAAGGAAAACAAACAGCGGCTGTTTGGAAACAATCAAGGGAGCCCGGGGCTAATAAAAAAATCTTAATTAGAAGTCATTAATGACAACATTCCATTTCATAAAATTACAGCCATGCTTTTTTTGTTGCTGATATTTTTACTTTTTAATTAATATATTTTTAATTAACGTCACAGTTTTATTACTACATACACATTCTACGAAAATATGAAAATTATTTTATTATACCGTTCGTATGTTTAATGTCAAAACTTTCATGAGGTTAAAGACTGATATGACCCCCAATGACCAACCAAGATAGTTTCGTTTTTTTTTTTTTTTTTTTATTGCCTTCGTAGGCAGACGAGCATGCGGCTCGCCTGATGGTAAACGATCACCGCCGCTCATGGACCTTCGCAATGCCAGGGGTCCAGCACAACAAAGTCGCTGCCTACCGTGAGGAGAGTACTCTCTTTAAGCCTCGCTTAAAGAAGGACAGGTCATAGCGCTCAGGAAACACCGAAGCAGGAAGTTCATTCCAGAGCTTGCACGTGCGTGGTAAAAAGGAACGCTGAAAACGTACCGTTCGGGAACGGATACTTTCCAGGTGGTAGGAATGAACTCTACTGCGGTGACGGGTGGTGCGATGGTAAAATGGCGACGGTGGTACCATCCTAAACAATTCCTCGGAGCACTCCCCGTGGAAGAGTCGATAGAACACGAAGAGGGACCCGAAGTCTCTCCGCAGTCCCAACGGCTTCACCTTCTCCGTGATATCGGGATTATCGACGATCCGAAGAGCGCGGCGCTGTAACGAGTCAAATGGGTCGAGCTGGTATTTTGGGGCTCCTGCCCAGAGATGGGAGCAGTACTCCACGTGGGGCCGGATTTGCGCTTTGTAGAGCAATAATCGATGGCCCGACGTGAAGTACCGCTTGGCTCTGTTGAGGATCCCCAACTTTTTGCTAGCCAATTTGGCCTTGTCCTCCAAATGACTCCGAAACTGCACTTTGCTCGATATTTCGACGCCGAGAATCCCAATACTCTCAGATGTTTGGAGAGTGACTCCTCGGAATTGTGGCGCCATGACAAAAGGGTCCTTCTTTGCAGTGAACGCGCAAACTTGTGTCTTCGTGGGGTTAAATTGAACCAAGTTCAATTCACCCCATTCGGAGGCCCGCCCCAGAGAGCTCTCGACTTCCGACACAAGTTGAGACCGTCTTTCCTCAATGGAACCCCGAGGGAGATTCTGTTGGCCAATGTATCGCGCGTCACTTGTACTATCATCCGCATAACAATGCATGCTGTCTATAGACAACATGTCATTGATATGCAGGATGAAGAGTGTCGGCGATAGCACCGAACCTTGTGGAACACCAGCGTTAATGGTCTTGGTCTCGGAGCAACAGCCGTCCACCACGACTTTTATGCTCCGACCATCCAAAAAGCTGGCGATCCACTAGCAGAGTCCCTCAGGGAGTCCATACGCGGGTAGCTTCGCCAGAAGGGCGCCATGCCACACTCGATCGAACGCCTTCGCAATGTCAAGGCCGACCGCAATAGCCTCACCCCCACCCTCCAAGGCCTCCGCCCAACGGTGCGTGAGGTACACGAGAAGATCACCAGCCGAACGACCGTGACGGAAACCGTACTGACGGTCGCTAATCAGTTGGCGGTCCTCAAGATACCTCAGGAGCTGAGTGTTTATGACTCGCTCCAAGACCTTGGAGAGTAGGGATGTGACAGCAATCGGCCTGTAACTCGAAGGGTCTGACCGGTCACCCTTTTTGGGGATTGGGTGTACATTGGCGACCTTCCAGGAACCCGGAACTCGGGTAGTTTTATAGGAAAGACGATAGAGGCGCGTGAGTACGGGGGTCAACTCAGGGGCGCACGTCTTAAGAACCACTGCGGGGATACAGTCCGGCCCACTCGACTTATGGATGTCGAGAAGCTTGAGCTCCCGTCTGACAGCTCGCTGGCTGATTTTGATTTCAGACAGGAGACTCTCACACCGCGGGATGTTCGGCGGTGTAGCTCCTCCATCATCCAACGTCGAGTTTGAGGCAAAGAGTTCGGCCAAGAGATCAGCCTTCTCCTTTGCACTATGGGCTAAACTGTTATCAAGCTTACGCAGTAGTGGGAGACTGGACAGGCAGAAATTGCCCTCCACAGCCTTGGCGAGCGACCAAAAAGCACGGCTCCCCGAGGGATAACTCTGGAGTCGCTCGCCAATTCTGCGGATATGTTCTGCCTTGGCCCTAGCTAAAGCTCTCTTGTTGGATCTAGAGGCGGCGTTGAACTTCCGTTTCTCCTCTTTTGAATTTGGATCCCGACGTCTCCTGGCGTCTTGCCAAGCTGCGTATGCGGATTGCTTTAGGCGCGCAGCAACGGCACAGGCACGATTGTACCACGGCCGGCTGCGATTTCCTGCGGGTATTTTCGAGCTGGGTATGAATAACTCCATACCCAAGCGAATTGTGTCCGCAACGCAGTCCGCACAGACGTCAGGATCATCAGAGGAGAAACAGAGCCGCCCCCATGGGTAGGACGCGAAGAATTCTCGAAGTCCATCCCAATCTGCTGACATATACCGCCATACTGTGCGAGTTCCAGTTGTTGAAGAACGACTGGGACTCGCCGCAGGGGCCCACGAACGGACCAGGCAGTGGTCAGATGAACCTAGAGGAGCATCAACCACTAACCTGTATCCATCCGGGTGTGTCGTCAGCAGAAGATCCAACATAGAGGGCTCATGGCTCTCAACATCTGGAACACGGGTGGGCTGTGTTACCAGCTGCGAGAAACCATAAGCCGAGGCCATCTCGTAAACAGCCCGACTGGGGAGATCAGTGGTCCTGGATCCCAACCATTCTTTGTGGTGGGCGTTGAAATCACCGAGAACCACCACCTCCGCGGAAGGGTACTGCTCGAGTATCACGTCAGTCCCCACTTGGACGCTCTCAAACAATTGAGTAGACCCCGAATCACTGGCGTGGGACCTGTACAGGCAAGCGTAGACGCGGGTCCTACCCCTGAAGTCTACCCGTAGCCATAATAAGGACAGATCCCGACGCTCGAGGCCCCGAAGGCGGTGACTACAGATATCACCCCTGACGAAAACGCACACCCCGGCTTTACGTAGGAATGAATGTTCCAACACGTAACCGGGGTAATTTAAGTACGAAACGTCGCTCGGGGCGGATATCTGAGTCTCCGTTAAAAAGAGCAGGGCAGGCCGCGCCGTCTCTAGATGGTGATGAACGGCGTCGAGGTTGCTGTGTAGACCCCTGACATTGCAGAAGTCTACCGAAAAAGTGGATAGAGTGTCCGTCGAGAAATGTGCTCTGCTCTTTTTTCTGGGCTTCATGGTTTTAGTTCGTTTAGTTTTTTTGCTTATCCACCCGGAATGTTATAGGTAATCGTATGATGCGGGCCGGTTCAAACTGGTCACTGTGGATATATGTATTTGGAAAAAAAAATGTTCGGCAGTGGACTTTCTGAATCTGAAAATGATAATAACGATATTCTTATATACGTATAATCATGTCCTTTAATACATCATGAAAATAAAAAGTATTGTTAGTATGGTGAGATGTCAGCCCCGTTATTGATTGAGGCTAATGTCTTATTTTTTGTGGTGAGCCGTTAGAGCCATTGTAGCAAAAACAGGAATCCCAATCGACCTTTTGTCGGCAAATTCTAGATAAGATTTATTCCTCTAATGAACGATCGGTATGCTTGTTGCGTAGACGATTAACAAGACAGGACCGAGCTTTAAACCTTGACAAGCGTATACATTATTTTCGTATTCCTGTCTATACGGACGCTCACACTGACGGCGAAGAAAAATATTGTGCAGAAACCTGCGTACCACAGTGTTCCCCATAAGAATTCCAAAGATGATTATTATTATGTATTTTTTTTTACCAACTTCAACCCATAGTAAAAGTTATTTTATACCAATTTATACAATAAAAACGATACCAATTATTCCACCAACTTGGCGGAAATTTAACATACTGTTACGAGCATAGCTGCTACCTAATACCCATGTTTCACAACACATAACTCAAATGTAAAAAAAGTAATCTTACTAAAATATTATTCAATTTGAATATGCATATATACCTTCACGATGCTTTGATCTTAAAATATATTTCTGCGTCGACTCGGATTCTTAATTTGTTGTATGTATTTAACTCTAATTTCATTCTGTACTATATACACAAGAATACTAATATCAACATCACATATGCCCTTTGTGAGTTCTGACATCGCCGAAATCCAACCGTAATCTCGAACATCTCAAGATTATTAACATTCAACAATGATGTAGCATTGTTGACTCAAGGGCTACCATCTCAAACTTCACTACGCAATTATTAAACGTTAAATCTTATATAAAGGAGGCTTTACGTCTAAAGACTCATGTAACTCAAATTAAATTCTAGTATAATTAGAACCCAGATCTAACCACAACTTTGGTAATTCTTGGAATATAGCTCATTTAACCTATGACAAAGGTTAGCCAGCAATGGCAGTAATAAATAAAGGATTTTGGTATTTTGGTCAAACTTTGAACCAACACTTAAGCTTGGACTAATTTTCTTGGAAAAATGATACGTTCGATGAAATGAAAATTTCTATAGATAAAAAAAGCGGCCTTTCCATAATTATGTATTTTATTACACAATTTTAAACCTCTGCTTGTAATAGAAAATCAAATACACGTTTTGAATAAACCAACGTTAATAAGGTATTTAATTCTCTTATTTACCTTTTCCTCCGAGGTAGTATAATGAGATAGTCAACATTACGCCGAATGTACGCTAATATTCAAAGCAAGTTCGTTGGAACACCCTCATGTTTATGAAGATTATTTTTTGTATACTCAGGGTTTCCGCTTGCTTCTTTAATATATTTGTGTAATAATAACACAGCAGTATTTAAGGGTAAAGAAGAGTATTTAAAATTATTTTATGAATAAAGAGAAATAAATTGAATTAAATAAAATAACGGATATAGAAATGAAGTAGTGAAACATAAGTTTTTGAATAACTCTTTTGCCAAATTAATAATGGTGAAATTAAAAATTACATAGTTAAACTAAATGTTTATTGACACATGATTACTTTTCCTTATAATACTAATTAATAATTCGAAATTCTCTTAGTGTAAGAGAATATCAAAGAAATAATATCTGCCACCGATAAACATCCTTTTCAATTAAAAGTCATAGATATTTTACCCGACGTGAATGAAAATAGTCTTAAGTAATGTAACGGCCCAATGCATTTAAACGATTCTTTATAAAACTTCAGTGGTACTATCTCAGTGAAGCTCGACCCACTCGTGTTTCAATTTCAGCTGCATTTAGGGAGACATCCACGTCTGAAAATACATTTATAATCACTATTTGGAAATTTGACGAAAATATAATACACCTAAAACTAGTGTATTTACAAAAGCGATGAACGTGTAATCTGCTACAAAAAAGGACTTCCAAAATTTTCGCGTGTAGGTTTATTATCGCAGTATTTCGTGTTAATGAGAGCCTGTACAATTGCGCAGACATAAATAACTCAGTACCATTCGACACGTTGGAAACTATCTCAGTTTAATGCACGGAATCCCAATAAAGTCAGACCAGTGACAGTCGGTTACAGTTTTAATCTTATTTCATGTCCGTCGTTTAATGTGCGCCTAACAATCACTTGTACCGAGACAGCTCTGTGATTTGTTCCCTCTATAATGAGCTCAAATTAACCATTTTATGCAATTACTTTCAATGTATTATTAAAGGTATATTTCATTTTTATTTGCTTTTACACTTACCTAAACATAAGACCGACCGAAACACATGAGCTGATATAAAGAGATGCACATTATTAATGCGTGCCAAATTTGGAATCCATTCTATCATATATATAGTAATAACATTGAAAAAATTCAGAAACGTTTTATTAGGTATTTAGGGTTTAAGTTCAAACTACCATATTTGCCTTATGACGAACAATGTAATAAGATTCATCTTCTACCCCTCCATCTCCGTAGAAATATAGCCGATATTTGTTTTCTTTCGAAGATAGCTCAAAATAAAATAGATTGTCCGGATCTTCTTTGCAACATCAAGCTCAACATTCCTACCAGGAAACTAAGGTCCAGCAATTTACTACATGTTCCACGGTGCCACAGTAATTTTCGTTGTAATAGTTATTTGCCAAGAGCTATGCGTTTGTTTAATAAACTCAATCACAATTTTCAAATAGACCTATTTTATAGTAGCACTCGTAAAATTAGTCATATCCTGACTAATGAGCCTAAACAGCTGTTGTAAGTTCAGTCGGTGTTTTAAGTTATATAGTTAATTTTTAAATTCTAATGTTTTCATTCTGTATGTGGTAGCTTTTAATTGGCATCTAGAAATTTAAGATATTGTTAAAATGTAAAATTAGCTGTAAGCTTCCCAAATAAAATAAAATAAAATAAAAAAAAACTATTATGGGCTTAGAATAGACAAAGATCGGGTAAATTTAAGTACGTTGATAAGAAATGCCATCTAATGAATATGTCATCGAATCTCATAACAGGCTCAATGTAATTATCTAAAAAGATTTGAAATGGAACACCTAATTTCGACATACTCAACAAGAGCAGAGTGGCGCAGTGGAAGCGTGCTGGGCCCATAACCCAGAGGTCCGTGGATCGAAACCACGCTCTGCTAAACTTTATTTTATTATTTTTATTTCAACTATTATTCCACAAGCAACAACTGTGCTTACTTGGCATCTGTTTCGACTTACCTCTACATAAGCAGAGTGGCGCAGTGGAAGCGTGCTGGGCCCATAACCCAGAGGTCCGTGGATCGAAACCACGCTCTGCTAAATATCTAAATATGGTTATAAATTTAACATCGGACCGTTTTTTTTATGATGACTAGACATTGCCGTTACTCAAGCAATGTTTTAATTGTAATCGATCAATAAATGGTCCTTTTACTATTCACAATCTCAATGTTAACCATTAATCATAATACTCCATCGCTCAAACATACAATCGTGAATTTACTTATCTTTTTACCGAAAAATACAAACATTTCATCGTCCATCCAAATTTCGGCATCGTCCCCTGTTTAATAATTTCTGTTCGCATCACAAAGAGCGCACTCAACGTATTTTGTGAAACATTCTAACGCTTCCTGTAAAACGTGGAGCAATAAATAATGTATAACAATAAAGAATGAAAAGTGTGCTGTTATTTTTAATTGACTCTCGCAGGTAACAGAGCGAATGAGGACACAAACAGACCAATTCTCGCTATTGTCTTTTGTTGCGACCACTGTGGATGTTCACAGGAAACAATTTTATTTGCTCCAGTTAGTGTCGATATTTTTTTTTATTTCGTTTTTCTGCGTTTCGCGTGTGTTGCATTCTTAGCTGCGACACTGAATGAACAGTCGCTTAGCTCATTTTTGAACGTTTCGAATGCTTACAACGTAAGCTACTTGAATAGATAAAGTAAATGCGGATTAATTTACACGAGAAACTTTCAACAATTCTATCCCCGATGTTGATTTTATAAGCACTATATGTGTATTGTGATTTGTGTATGTTATGTAATATCTGTCATTAAAGTAATTTGTATTCTAGGAATTCTGTACCTACAACTCACAAATACAAATTAAGCTAATTTACTGAATTCCTCAAATTCATATCATTAATATTCCATTTTCATCTGTAAGGTTTCAAGCATTTCGTCAAACAATATGCCGACGGTACCAAACGCCGAATTTTCGGCGTTGACAAAATCTTCCATCGCGTTTCCTTGGCCAAAAAATAAGTGAAATAAATTAAACGCTCGGCAAGCGCACTCGTCAAAGCAAATCTACTGAATGGGAATAATGGAGAATACTCGACAGGCCATAGTCGTGGAAAGGAGTGCTTATTTCTGTTTTTATATTTCATTATTGGCCCTCTCATCTCGTATTGCACTCCATTCGGATTCATAGAGGCCGCCATAAAGGATTGAAACGTGAGAGGGGCATTTCAATGGCGTAATTGCAAGTGCACTTTTTTTTAATTCAATTCCTGTCGGCTACGATAAAGCTGGAATGCACTTCATTGATATCGCTATAAAGTAATGAGATTTTCTATTTAAATATTTCCTTTTGTACGATTTATAAAAAATCATAAACGTTACATAAATTTG
Source organism: Deilephila elpenor (assembly GCA_949752805.1). Classification (NCBI taxonomy): domain Eukaryota; kingdom Metazoa; phylum Arthropoda; class Insecta; order Lepidoptera; family Sphingidae; genus Deilephila; species Deilephila elpenor. The sequence continues at coordinate 8,130,251 of OX457108.1, forward strand.
GACAGAAAAATATTTCATTAGAAACTTTGTTTTTATTAAAAAAAAAAATATAAATCGGATGTAATAGCTTTACAGCCGTAATTTAGAAATGCCAGCAATATTTCCAATGTGGAAATTACAATTACATTTCTCAAAACAAAGGTTTACGAGGGCAATTAAGCAATATTCTATAAAAAAGTCACTTTTTTAACAATAAGCAAAACGCTTTTGTAAACGTCGGGTTAAGTACCGAAACATTATTAGTCCGTAAAGTATTTTTTCCAGGAGATGACGGGGAAAATGAGCAATTACACGACGGCGGTGGCTCAACTTAAACGCCTAATGAAATTTAGAGTATACCAAATGGAAACAGACATCCTTAGAGACTGCGCTTATGGGAATAAGATTTTGATCCGAAATAATTAATGTTATATATTTCAGATTCTAACATACAATATTTAACAACTATTTATTAACACTCATGTTTTAATGCTCACAAAAAAATATTCTGTATTGGAAGCTGCTTCAGAAATTCTATTTACATATTAAAATCAAAATATCTAGTTACTACAGTCTGCTGAATTTAATTAGATTAATTGAGATATCGCTGTCTAGAATATAATTAGATTTACATTGATAGGTAATTAATTAATCTATCCGCAACAAATAATTTGAAACATTATTTTAAAAACAAATTAAACTAAAAATACATAAACATTTTGAAAACAGTAAAATTACAACAGAGATTTAACCGCAACTATGAAAATTGTTCATTTTGTTAATCGCACGTATTATAAATTGGCTTCATTTCAATGCGTTCGTTTTAATAATATTGATAATTGAACAGTATCGCATATTAATTTACTGCCATATTATAATGGCTGCTAATATTTATGCATGAAAATTTTAACGGCGACTTCACATCGTTCCATTTCCTTACATCTCCATACCATCAGGCAGCAACTCTTGAATTCAGGAGCACGGAAAATTATCCCGAAATACAATTAAAGTGTAAAGCAATTTATTTTAATTTTAATCCTTGCCTACCATCCTGTGCCACGTCTTCGCAGGAACGTTTGTACCCTAATAGCTAACGTTAATATTCATTTCAGAACCCGAGCCTACATATATTATTATGGAGTCGTAAGATTCTTAATAAAGTGTAATTATGTGAAATTTTGCTGTTGTGTGTAATCAAAGTATCGGGTCTCGTCGAGCAGAAAAACATCGGGTTAAATTCAACGCTACATTTTCTTAATGCCTCCTTTGGTATGATCTTGTAAATTATACATTATTGGAGTGACAGACATTTTGTTGTTATTTAATTAATACGTCAATGCGTGCGTCCGGATATTGAATGACGAATCGGCTGGCAAATGAATTTAGCGACCCCTTGCTGTAACTGCGGCCATCAATCACCTAATATTACTTGGATGATAATACATAGACGGTTGCTATTATTCAGAGTGCGATCCCACAGCTTATACAAGTTGCCCTTATTAGTTTTCGAGCACTGTTAGAATCGGTTAATGAATAACTGGTATACTAGTAATCTGTGGTAAAAGTCGGTGTGTAGGAGTTTTGACGCAGTTTGTGCCAATTGGTACACTGTGAGCGTGAAATATAATTATTGATGGCATCCATTGAGTTATTGATGCGGGTAGTGCATCTTACTTGATAATTTTAGACGTGTGGAGTGAATTGTTTCGAAATTCGAAAATGTTTCCTGCGTTTATTCGGTTTTTATATTGGTGCTCTATTTAGGACATTAATATATGAATACTAAATATGATGTTGTATTTGCGCTGATTCAAAGTTTGTTTTTCAAACACAGTACTAAAATTTTTAAGAAAAAATTGATTTAATTTTTACTAAATATATTTGTTTTTCAAAGTCTAATTCAAACACATAAAATATGCAAGTTTATCCTCACTCAACCGTCATCACTTTTTTTACAATCAAAGTATCCAAATACAACCGTTCGATCGCTTCCATTTAATTATTCGTCCTTTTTTTATCAATGCAAACACGAATGGACACACAAACAATCTTGCAAGAATTTCATTACGATGACAATGTTGTCGAGTTCAATTTTCTTGGGAGATAACGAGCGTTGTTGAGATTGTTTCAAGCTCCTAAGTTGAGGCCACTTTGACCCCTGGCCCGTGAACATCGCAAAGATTCTCATTAAACGTCCACAAAAGAAAACTTAGGTTACACGTTTATTTAATTTTAAAGTTTCCATACGTGCTGTAAAGTTGGCGGGTGTTAAAAGAATTTGCAATTGGAAATTTGTCGACGATTTTGCAACCTTAATTAAAGTAAAATTTGGAATGCTTGAACAAATGAAATTTCTTAGTGTATACAGCAATGTACTTCCTTTGGTTGAAGATGACGATAAAATAAACATTGTTTTACCACTAATTAATTATTAGAAATTAACGAATGTGGCGGAGTAAGGTCCAAGCTCGTGTATTATGTTTATTTGTGTTCATGAGTGGGCATTTTATTGGATGAAATATATAGATAAATCAAAACATTTTCTTTTTTCAACAACCAGATCAATAAAATCACTGTAGCGTGTACTCTACAAGCTAAACCTTGCAAATGATCTTTCTGCAATGTCCGAATTCTTGTATGTCTGTAAATATTTACATCACTATATCCGAAGTTGATATCAATAGCTAACAGTTACCTGTAACCACTCTGAAATCGCTTCACCAAGCCGTGATTGATAATTCCAATCCAAGCATCGTTGGCAAACGCGAATATTGCGAACAATCTCAGTCTTAAACGGGAAGACCTATTGGCCGGCACAAGCTATTACGGCCCTACATACAGAGCACGTATTACGTAAACAAGACCCGGTGAATGCCAAGCCGTACCATTATAATTGCATTAATTCCAGCGTACACTAATTACAGTAGCCGTTAAATCATTGTCTACGCAAATTGGTTTGATGAGTCAAATTGCTTGAAGTCACAACATAACGTCACAGAAATGTAAATTATTCTGATACCAATGCATTGTCCAGAAGATCAATATTGGAAGAGCACTCGACTATGCGCTAACGAGATGCGAGTCTAATGAACTTGAAATCCTGCGCTTCCATTTTGTATAATGGACATCGACGTTCAACTACGAATAAATAACTATTGGAGCTACTTATTTTTACTGCTATATTGTTATTACCTTCTGTAATTGCCCTGTGATTAAACTAATTGATTGTTGTAAAATGATTAAACAATACAAATGCATTATTGTCAGTACTTTCTGCGTATGCTATAAAACTATATTATGCATGATTAAAGCTTTGAAGTAATCAAGTATATTATTACTATTACGATAATTACTATCAACAAATAAGTGTAGAGTAGGATTAGTTTGTTTGCGTGATTTTTATTTATTTTTTCTAAAATATATTTCATTCATCATTAATGCATTTTTTTGGTAACAACAACTAATGTAAATCGTCTCAATAACTGAAGTATAAAAAACGTAAGCTCAAGCCAAAACCTAGCTATATCTACTCTAACGACAAATATCCGTAGTATATCTCAAGCGAATATCAAAACAAACGACAAGTGACATGAACTCCCACGTTTACATGCAATTAATTCCCGTTTCATTAGCTGTTGCCGCTGCAATTCATTTTCGCTAACCAGCGGTCTTCATAAATGCACCCACGAGTACAAGGTTTGATTTACTCGATAATAGATTTTGCTCGCCAGTTCCTTGACATGAAATATTATATTTACAAAGAGTTGTACCTGTTCTTACTGTCCGCCCACATATCGATCGTAAGAAATAGCCTATAATTTTACTGCTGTCAATTTGACGTCAGCCAAAAAACTGTAAAAATAAAAAGAAGCCAAAAATAGAAGCAAAGTAATATGAAAATACTTTTCCATCAAGTTTCTTAAACTAGATATTCTGTTTGTAATATTCCGATCCCAACTATTCCGATTCAAAGTCATGTATGTAATATCACTTCGAAGCCAAAAAAATGCTGAATGTAATTTATAGCCTATTTCGGGTAGATTCGGAATATGAGACTACGAGAAATGTATTTATTACACGAAAAAGTATTGACGGCTATACGTTAATAGGACATCTCTTATTTTCCATTACTTTACACTTCTATTTCTATGATTATTTTAATTTATTCATTACTATAACAGAAGTAAAACAACAAGTTATGGTAAACTTCTAAATTATAGATAGCTCCTCTCTATAGTAAGGAATATCTACCTATATTGTATATTTTTACGAAAAATCACTCGCCCATTTCTTTCACACACCCATAAATTATCTTTATTATGTACTGTAGAACATCTAATGAGTATTCTGTATTTGTAGCTCCATGTGCTATTTCATCAATTGTGATGACGCGATCGGCGATGCGCTTTTCGTATGGCGTAAGCCGCGCAATGCGTTTGCGGGATCGGCTCTGCGTTTGTAAGCAGGATTAAATGGTTAAATGTTCAATAGGACTTCGGGTTTTGTCATATTAGCATTTTAAATGTTGACTTTCTAATTAACATAACGAACCTAATACGTAGAATATATTATGTATCACAGCTAATGCGCATGAATTAGTTAATATGCGCGTTAACGGGATAATGATGGCATTATACCGGGCGCTGTGGATTTCGATAATAAACGACAACAATCAGGTCAGAATGCTACGTAGATAATACATCTTGGTTGAATTACAACGCGTGGCGGTAATGATAACTTGTTATTTGTCTATAGATGTATTTAAATTAAAACAATACGCCTACTTTAACAATAAATAACAATTTATTTAATTTTGTATATTATTACATTCTTTTATAATATGTGTGCCAGTTGATGTCAATGGATACACATTTTAACGTACAAACACCAGAAAACACTGATCAGGGAAAATTATATGTCGTAGCCCGTAATAGGTCATAAAATATGCGTGCTGGAGATCGAACTGTAAAAACATACAAAGATATCTTAGTATTCACGCCAGCAGGCCATCAAATTATTAAAACTATTAGAACTAAACTTCACAACTATAACAAGAAGCAAGATAATTTTGGCCACAAACCAGCAGATAAGACCATCTTCACGCCTCAAGAACTCGCAGGGCCTAGTAAGAAACGACACAGATCTACAAAGGAACATTCGCTTATCTAGAACACAGACACTTTAGTGCGGCAGTTAATGTGACATCTTAAATTCAGTGCGATCTAAATTGCTAAGGGGGTTAACGTCACTCGCGTCCGTAGGCTTTGACTCTAGTTTCCCTACACGTGACCCCTGGGTAGTGCCAAATGAGTGACACAGTTCGTGGTGGTAGGATGCCTGCATCCGCCCGGGTAGCGACCACCGTTAACGCGGCGTAAAGACCGCCATAGTGATCCCCGCAAGGGGGTCGCGTTCCGGGATCAGCCCGTTTTCCCCCGGTTTCTCGCGGGGCCTGTATCTGGGTATGAGGTTGTGCCGTGTGGGTATTTGCAGTACGCTGTCGGTGGGAGGAGTGTTGACCCGCCGGCCAGGGAGACCCGTAGAAACGGTTGTCCGCTGGCCGCCCGCGGTACAGTACAGGGGCCCAATCGTAGCTAACCACTACGAGAGGCTGCCTCACCATGCCGCGCATAATCTTGGGTGGGTCCGTCGTGCCGGTTGGTGACCGGATGTGGGGTCCCGGCGGCCCATCCCGGGAGGGTACGGGGGCCCTTCCGTCCGGCGGATCAATTCTCCTCCTGCCAACTCCCTTGTCCCTGTACCCGTTCGGCCTTCTTAGTGCCCTGATACAGGCTTCTCGATGCCTCTTCACCGAACCCAACCCTTACCTTCATGACAGTGCACAAAAAGAAAGCAGGTCCTTCAGCGGTGTATAACCCCACCACCGCGTTCACTATGGAGTTCGCCAACATCCGCGGACTCCATACAAACATTAATGCCGTCCACCACCATCTTGAGACGGCCCGGCCTGCTTTGCTCTTCTTGACGGAGACGCAGATTCGTTGTCCGGCCGACAATTCTTACCTGATGTACCCCGGTTATTCGCTTGAAGGAAACTTCAAGCCAAAAGCCGGGGTATGCTTGTATGTTCGGTCGGACGTCTGCTGTCGCCGTCTGCGCTGCATGGAGGACCCCTCCTTCTCCGCACTGTGGGTGCACGTGGATCTTGGTTCTCTGAGCCGCATCTACGTGTGCCTCTACAGGTCACACAACGGGGACGATGAGACGACTCGGCTGTTCAGGTACCTTAGCCAGGCGGCAGATGACGCGCAGGTGCAGTTCCCGTCAGCGGAAATGGTGATCTTGGGGGATTTCAATGCACATCATGAGTTGTGGTTGGGCTCCTCCAAGACCGATCATGCTGGCAGAGCTGCCCATGCATTCGCTCTGACACATGACTTGTCACAACTGGTGAACCAGCCCACCAGGATCCCGGATGTGGCGAGTCATGCGCCTTCTCTGCTGGACCTTCTGCTGGCGAGTCACCCGGCCGGGTATAGTGTGACCGTTAGTGCTCCTCTGGGCACTTCCGATCACTGCCTGGTTCGGTCGTCGGTACCGTTCGCTTCTCCTCCACGTCCCGTGCAGGTTAAGCGAAGGGTCTGGCATTACTCGTCGGCGGATTGGGATGGTATGCGGGAATATTTCGCATCTATCCCTTGGCGGCAGCGCTGCTTTGAGGGAAAAGATCCTTCTGCGAGTGCCAACGCTATTGCTGACGAAATCAGACTAGGAATGGAATATTATATTCCTTCCTCTGAGATCGCCAGTAAGGGCCGTGGACGCTCCTGGTTCAATCGGGCATGCGCCGATGCTGTCGGTGACAAACAGGCGGCGTATCGCGCTTGGATCAGGGGTCGCGCTAACAAGGATCCTAATATCAGTTCCCTCAAGGAAGCCTATAATCGAGCCGCCAAGGCCTGCAAGAAGGCCTACGTTAGAGCGGATGCCCAGCGCGTTTGCAGGATTGGGCGTGCGTTGGCCAATCACCCAACTAGCAGTCGTGCTTATTGGAGTTTGGCCAGGGCCGTCCAGTCTAACTTCTGCCGTCCAGCACTGCCACCGCTGAGGTACCCGGAAGGTTCGCTGGCCCACAAGCCGCAAGAGAAAGCCGCCTTACTGGCAAATCTCTTTGCGGCTAATTCCCGCCTCGAGGACTGTGGTTCCCGGCCCCCGCCGGTGCTGCCTGATTGCGGATCCTCAATGGCGGATATTCGCATCAGGCAGTGTGATGTGCGGCGTGAGCTACGGTCTCTCGATGTGCGGAAAGCCAGTGGTCCGGATGGAATACCGGCGGTGGTTTTAAGGAGTTGCGCAGCGGAGTTGTCTCCTGCACTAACACGCCTCTACCGAGTGTCCTACCGCACAGGTGTTGTGCCGGAATCTTGGAGGGAGGCCAATGTGCAACCGATCCCCAAAAAGGGTGATCGGTCAGACCCTACCAATTATCGCCCTATCGCTATCACCTCAGTGATGTGTAAGGTCATGGAGCGGATCATAAACGCTCAATTGGTCCGCTACCTGGAGGATCACTCGTTGATCAGTGACAGACAGTACGGATTCCGTCACAACCGATCAACGGGTGATCTTCTGGCGTTTGTCCTGCATCGCTGGGGTGAGGCGATAGACCGGCGTGGCGAGGCTCTTGCTGTGAGCCTCGACATAGCCAAGGCGTTTGATAGGGTCTGGCACCGTGGTCTCCTATCTAAGCTTCCGGCATACGGTCTGCCCGGCAACTTGTGTTCGTGGATTTCTGGCTTTCTGCATGGGCGTAGAATGCGTGTTGTCGTTGACGGACACGCTTCGGCGCTCATGTCGGTAAATGCCGGAGTTCCGCAGGGCTCGGTGCTGTCGCCCACCCTGTTTATTCTGCATATCAATGATATGTTGTCACTTGGCAACATTCATTGCTATGCAGATGACAGCACGGTTCATGGGCGATACTGCCATGGGTCCCCAGGTTGCCGGGTCGACACTGTGAGTGGGCGCGAGGATCTTGTCATTGAGCTCAATCGATCCTTGGATCTCATTTCTACATGGGGCTCCAGGAATATGGTTGAGTTCAATGCCAGGAAAACCCAGGTGTGTGCGTTCACGTGCAAAAAATCCCCGTTCTCTCCCCTCCCCATTCTTCAGGGTATTCCCCTCTCAATGCGGAATGACCTGAGTATCCTTGGTGTGGATATCCGTTGTGATCTTAATCCAAGGAATCACATCGAGGGCGTAATATCTGCCACTTCCCGCAGGGTTGGGGTCCTGAACAAGGTGCGTCGGTTTTTCGCGCCCGGTCAACTCTACGGCTTGTATAAAGCGCAGGTTCGGCCGGGTATGGAATACTGTTCGCACCTCTGGGATGGATCCGCCCAGTACTTACTCGATGCCTTGGATGGATTGCAGCGGCGGGCCATCCGCATTGTGAATGATGCAGACATTACGGGCAACTTAGAGTCGCTACAGTTACGGAGGGATGTCGCCTCTCTAAGCGTGTTCTACCGTCTGTATCATGGCGAATGCTCTGAGGAATTGTTCAATTTAATCCCCTCCTCTCCTTTCCTTAACAGAACCACGCGTGCTGGCTTGCGGAGCCATAGCTTGACTGTTCAATCCATTTCGGCGCGAACCAAAAGGTTCTCTAATTCTTTTTTCTGCCGTACAGTCAAGCTGTGGAACGGTTTGCCATCGCACGTGTTCCCTCCTTCCTATAATCCTGGGTCCTTCCGCCGTAGCGTGAAGAGGCATCTCAGCGGGCCGGCATGATTGTATCGAATGGTATGAGACTACCGTTTGATACCATTCGATACTCTATCTGGACGGCATTAGCACTTACCATCAGGTGCAATGCAGTCACTATGCCGTGCCAGGTTAAAAAAAAAAAAAAAAAAAAAAAAAAAAGCAACAGCTTTTAGCTTCCAAAGTGTATGTCCAGTGCTTGTTTCAGACTCACAGCTGCATGCTTTTAGGTTGATTATGCATTATAAATTACACGTGACCAATTGTTATTAACAGTCGGAGAGCAAATGTTTTTGGTTGATTAAACTAGGAATTTTGTTGTTGCTTCGGTGGACTGTCGTGTTTTATTAATTACTGGTATATATATTTGATATCATGTGATATGAATACATTATGATCATTGGAGTCTATCTTAGTGTAGTTGGTTATAATATCAACGTTGCATCTTTAAAAATGAAAATCTGCTGAAGCAGCAGATTTCCTTCATAGTAGCACATAATCCATACTTCGCTAACCGTAGTTTATTTTTATGATGTGATAGTATACGAGCTTAACTTCACACCGAATACACGTTGCAAACCATATTCTCTACAACTTCTCTAAAAATCACAAAACAAAAACAACCTAAGGCCAAAAATTCTTCAGCGTGTTATTATGAAAACTTGTATTAGCCCAAGTAGCGTAGAGAAAATCTATGATAAGTTCTGTTATGAATTATATTGAAGAAATAAGAATTACAGATGCAATATTTAATTAAAACGACATAAATAGAGTAAAAAAATATAATATAATTTGCTAACAGTCTTTTTTACAATTTAATATTGTAAACATAATATTTAATATTTAATTTCTAAGTTAATCTTCCAAAATAAAAATGTAAATGTAAGATGCGATGACCCGAATTAAAACACCTTTCTAAAGCGTTGACTAATTAAGTTAAAAATATCACGATTTCAATAAATTTAACTATCTTTTATCATCATCTTCCTATTACATATCAGCCATAAAACGTTAAAATCTTCCAAGAATATCACTTATCAAAATGAATCTTATAAAGTCGTAAAGTTTTTATTAATTCATATCCATTCATGAGACGATTTCGTTCACGATTACGTGGCGGTATAATAGGCCAAAATTAACATACGAACACTCGGGTCATCTCTTCTCTGAAGGATTACGTGTTAATAGCATCTTAGATGTTAATAACTTATGAAGGGTTAAGCTTATGCGTCGGTAATGGATATTATACATGACTGAAGACAAAATGGTCTCAGGACGGGTACGCTCTAATTGCGCTTTGATGACGGTTTTAAGGTTAGAACTAGTTACGTATTCCATGATGTATGAATTACACGTTACGATATACATTGCTGTAACTAAGGGCAATGTTACAAGCCATCCAGATTTAAACATGCTGTGGTATGAAATATTTATTATCTACTTATTGAGATCTGGAGTTCATTCACGTCTTCATAATATAAGTGACGATATCCTCGGAGAAATAACAATTACTTTTAAAAGAATTACAGCTGTTTCATAAATTTTATTTATTACGTATTTATACTAGTATTTTTAGTTTTTAAATTAGATCATAAAAAAGTAAAATTATTTCTATTTCTTTTCAGCAATTATTTTCCATACAATAGTTATCTGTTTTACTGGTAAAAAATATTTCTGGAAATATTGTACACATTTTTTTCTTTCTTATCTCCGTCGCATAGTTATAAGAAATCGCCGTGAGCGATATGACCGTCTGGTAAACATACAAAATATTAAATTTAGGTCCCCTCAGGGTACAATAGTTTATATAAATTCAAATAAATAAAGAGAAGATATTAAAGAAAATAGAGAGTTTAGAGGGTGATAAGCAAAATAGGTGCATTAATTGGTCTGTTTGTTTGGTAAAGACCATGTGCGTTGCGAAATAAGTAACTGTGTGCCTACGTAGTCGAGTGAATTTAGTGCCAGATGAAAACAAACAAATGCAATCAGTGTTAACTCTGTCATGTGATTTCAGTAGTTTCTATGCAAATGATGATTCGCCGATAATCACTGAAACTGATTGCAGTTTTACAAACAGTTCCCGGTTTGGTATCGTTCGATTTCATTGACTTGTTATTCTTGCTGCAGATATTCCAATATTGGTTGGTATGGTCTTTTAGTAGATCTACGGGAAAAACATTGAATATCGTTTTACTGTGTGATGGCCGATGAGGATAAAGAGTTCTCGAATTTAAGCTACGTACTGGCAAAGGCGGTGTCGGTTTTTCATACTCAAAATAGGTTGACGCCATAATTAGGTTACACGAAGTCCCTGGATGAAGAGCATTTCTTGTTCTTGAAGTCCTTAAGACAGGACTATGTCCACCACTAGACTTGTTGCAGCTCAGGATAATTATAAAACTGATTCATTTAAAGAACATGGATTATCGTACTAAACAATTTGAAAGGCTCAAACACTCAAGTGCCTTAAAAATCTTATCTAATTAGCCTACCAAGATCGAGGGATAATTTAATTCTGGGACCAACAAAAAACATTTGACCGAATTTTTCCGAAAACAGTAGGAAAACAAATATCACAATAATTAGGACGTATGCTTTACTAGCGAAAATAATGGTTAGCAGTTATAGCAGCCACCAACACGTAAGCAACAAGACTCTTGACTAACAAAGCCACGGTACAACAGGAGTTCATTGTCTCAGATCGTTGGCCTCAGTAAAGCAGAATACAACCACGTTTATTTCAAGTCATTTATCCGCCGGAACACGGACTGAAAGAATTCTAATTCTATCCCCCTCGTGTGGAATACAGATCGCAGTGGCAACGAACCCAGCTCGAAATTTTCTCGAGATATGCTCAATAAATAAATTCCAAGCTGTTGAAATGATACTCGTTTAGACAGTTCATTTTAAAGAGCAGCTAATTTTTATTAAAAACTTTGAAATATAGAATTTGATAGATTACTTTATCTTATTTTCTTTAATGTAGTGAAGTTTTGGTTTAGCATTCATGATTTTACTACAACCTCAGTTATAGTTTAACATAAAATCCTAATACTAAATCGAGATATAAATAAAAATGGACGTTGGAATAGCTGGTCACATGTGTTACTAAGCAAAGATTAATAGAAGAAAGTTAATGCAGCTTTGATATTCTTGTAAGATGTTATTTAAATTCATTGAATATTAAAATCTTAACCTCATGAATAATTTTAATCCTATCCAACCGTACTGAAAAATTTACATTTTTTTCTTCGGTGTGTCCTTTAAGACTGAGGTTTTTTCATAGTAGGTACTTTTGTTATTCAGCTTTTAATATAAATGGTATTACAGTTGAGCTTACAAATGAGAATTGAGGGAATTCATTATTTTTAATCCTCTAATCTAGCTTAATAATTATACCCCTACATCGCTGGAATATTATGAACATAATATTAACTTTGGGCTTTATATCATTTAGCTAGCATCTCTTTATAAAGGACTCATCAAAATGATTACGAAATTAATATTAGACTTAAAGGTGCGTGTGGAGAACAATGAAATAATATTGGAATTTTTTCTCTACATTCCCTACAATTTTTATGAATTCTGTCTGAATTTCAAAGAAAATGAATAGAAGAATGGTATGCATTTATTGTAGTTAAATGCTGCTTTTATGAATAGATGGAAAAAATTTAAGTGGCAGTGAAGGGCACCCACGTAATCAAGTTATAAATTAACTACGTACCTAGTGGGTAGTCTCGAAAATCAGTGGATTTACCTTGGCCTCGAAATCCTTATGTCACCTTGATGTTGATCATCGTGGGAAAGTCATAGAAAAATAGCCTTGTTACGTATGTTTGTGTAAGGATTTCCAGAGCACTTTTCTTATATAAAAATATCACTTTACGAGTAAGTCGCGAGAAGGAAAGAACAAGAAGAGATGATTAAAGAAAGGACTACTGGGTTAAAAAATCGAAACAGAATATAAAGAAACATAATATTATGATCTTCGTCACAGGAAATCAAACACCCAACAACAAGTTATCAAGTGTCAAGCCTTTTATATTTCAAGTTACAGACACTAGCGTGGAATACGATCGCGATCCATCCGCGGAGTTATGATTTGGCTGACATATAACACTGTCGTATATTTTTACGAGACGCGGGCGCGAAGATATGGATATTGGTGTGTTGTGGTTTATATGAGATGAAAACATAACTTTTACCTATAAAGCGCAATCGATACTCCCTTAAAATATGAAAAACTTTATCGTAAAATTCTGACGCTTCTGTGAAAATGTTTTAGGTAAATCAAGTTGATAAAGTCAATGTATGCGAAATCTTGATACTTTATATTCTGTAGTTTTCACGTGTAGAGTAAACAAAGAGGCTCACTTGACACGAAATCGTTTTAATTTTACTATTTGTAGTTTTAAATATTTAGTGTTGTTTTCCCATGTATATTTTTAGCACAGGAAGTTTAGAAAACGTAATATGTGCCTACATAGCATATATATACATATATAGCCTATGGGTAATATAAAAGAAAATAACAAAATATTTTATTCATAATATTTCGTTTTATTAATTTTATAACAATGTCATTCGTTGGGTAATTTAATATTACAAATTAACTGCGCATATTGCAGAAGCTATGTATAACTTTAAAATAAAAATAAATATGTCATTATGCATGTTCTGTATCAGCCCATATAAATCCTACTGCAGGCCACAAGCCCACTGAAATCGATAGAACGATTGGAAAGGGTTAAGTCATATAATCTACCACGCTGGCCTAGGACAAGTTAGTGGCCTGATTATTATGCCTTAGGGGTCATGGATTAATGATTATATGTCCTAAGTGTAATAAGTTTCAGACTGGAAAATAATACCATCTTTCCTGCTTCAGTTAATCTTTTTAATGACTTATGAGAACATCTACTTGACATTCATGATACAATCACATTGATATTGATCTGCGGTCATCTCCAGATTCGAGTTAAACTTGACCTTCTCGAACCTAAAGACATTCCTAATAAGGATGCCGATGGGTCTTGCGCAGTGTTCGGCTACCCGTTCTCTTTTACGAGCCAAGGGTGTAAAGAATGACGTTCGTCCCTATACAATAGCCGTAACTACGGCTTGGCAATTTAACGAGCGCCCTGGATGGTACAAAATTGAGGTACCAAAACCTGCTGAGAGGGTAGCTTCCAATTTTCGCTGCTCAACTGACTGCTCCTTTGTTTGTATCAATATTACGTTATAACAAGTTTGATGTTAGTTAATATGCTTAGGAAGATTGTAATTTGAGGGTGTATTCAAATTTTGGTAATCAAATACTTTTACTTCTAAGTTTTTCTAAGCCGCAGCTCCTTTGAGTATTATGGGTCAGCTAGATTTTTTATGCATGTCGTAAAACTAAGCAAGTATATGATTTTATGATAGTGGTCTTGAAATTGCGCGAAGAACGTTTTTTAGATCGTAAACCTCACAAATCAATCGATCAATCTGAAAAGTCGATATTTTTATATCAAGTCTATTCACAATGCTCTTGTCTAGATATGTATATGACTAATTATAAATGGAACAGATTAAACATAACAGATATTATTATGTCTGTTATATTGCATCTGGGAATATCCCAATAGTAAATAAACAACAGCTGCGAAACGATAATGTGAACTGACGTGCAATATGCTACTTTAGATTAGGATCGCTCGCCACCCGCTCACTCGGGTCCATTCAGTGACCTGTCACTCGATAACCAAGTTTTATATTCCTAGAACGTTAAATTTTTCCGATTCAAACTTATTCAATTAAACATTCAGCTATTAATTAGCAGTAATTTTATAGTGTCTTCGTTTTTCTTTTGTGCCACATTCTTTGTCTTTTTTTAACAGTATTTTTAATATTGACAGCTGAATTATGGCTTTCATTAACGTTTGGTACCACCTTTATTCTCACTATGTAAGTCACGAATCTTAATATTATGAGGTTGGAACTATGTATGTGACTAATGGGTGTATTAATTTAATTTTGACATTAATGGGTTAAACAATTTTTTTTTTTTTTTTTTTTTGTTGCCTATATTATGTCCCACTGCTGGGCAAAGGCCTCTCCTTTTTTTCTCCATAAACAATACTTTAACTTAATTTTAAATCCCCAGAAATGGTAAAATATTCAACGAGAAACAAAGCAGAAAGCCCTGATAAAACCCAGGCTATAATATTTATTTGCTTCTACAAAAAGGTCCCTTTGTAATAACGGGATGGAATAATGAAATTTAAATTAAATTTTTAAGCTAGTAAAAAACTTTTTTCATTACATCCAACGAGAAACAAATAAGCACACTTAAAGCGTACTGGACGTTTTTAAAAGGCTATTTTGAGGCTTTAAATTGACGTTTCATTCAGTAGACACTGGTAAGGGTTTGAATGAATAAAACCCAACGGTTGGTGTAATTTACAAGAGGCGTACATATTATAAGGTTTTAATAATGTTTATGCAAATTGGTATAAAAAGTATGTTTAGTGCCTCCAACTTATACTTTAATTACGTATTTATACAAATCATTTAATTTTTATATACCAAGAAATACCAAAGAAGCAAAAGTTAACCGCGTGAAGAGTTCCCTGTTGCCGATGATCATCCGTGAAACATAATAAAATATGAAGAAGTGCGTTACATCCTTTGAAAATATATGGAGAACTAAGAGGAAATAAGGGGCCGGGAGAAATGTATAATTAAAGCAGCTGTGCATAAAAGAGCCTATTGGATTTTAAACGCCAACCTTTGATTACCAAGTAAACTGTTTGAATCTTTTTGTTATCTTATCATAATATGAGCAGTCCGTGCATCATATACTTTGAGTAGTGTAGTTTTTGGCAGAATAAGCGTAAATGCTGGATAGTATACAAATATCATCTGGAGTTGTATACTACATGGACCTTGTACAGACTAGGAAGAATTTCCGTGCTTTCGTTTTTGCCACACCTATTACTGGAATCAAGTATAACAGCTCATATAATAGGGACCTATTATATGTGATAATAATTTGATCCGTGGTGCTTTACAGCTGGCATCTCTGGCTGTAAAAGTCTTTATGCGGGGTTATTTACCCCTTTAGTTCATTGTTTTGTCATTAGCTTTGTTACGGAGGGAAATGGACAAAATATTTCTAACTCCTTCTATTAATTTAACTTTATGATTGATTTCGTTACGGGTTAAAGACAAGTTACAAATTCCCGGAGACTCACTGTACTTCACTGCTGATCCTGATTTACAGGAGTTGCATTGATGGGTGTGAGACTAGGACAGTCAAACCAAGTAAACTTTTTTTGACTATTTGACATATTTTTGAAAAAACTATATGCCCAAAGTGTCATTCATGCATTGCAGTGCATAGAAATCTCAACTTCTCAATATTAATTACGAACATTTCATGGGAAACATTTATTCACAGAAATATCACTTCGATTTTAACTGAGAAATATAAGAAATCTCCATATCAAAATTATGTAAAGTACTTACTATTTTAATGTATTAAATTATCCACCCAAAAGAATATAATTTTCAGACAAAATAAATACAAAGTTTCATCCACTTAGCATTAAAGCTGAAATTCAAAATGCTGTGTCACTAAAGTGGACACTTTAGGCATTTTATTGCTCGTCATTTGGACTCAACGCTTAAATGTGAAGCTGTCGAAGTAGCCGCGGTCAGGCTCTCGTGTCGAGAGCGGCATTATGAGCGTCTGCTCACTCCAGTCCTCCACCCTGTTCAGGCTTCACATTGAACATTAAATTTAAGAAAGACCACTCTAATTTTAACGGGTTTGTCCTTTTTAAGACCTATTGTTAAAGTTAAGACTAAAATTATAATGAAAGAATTTTGTTAGCTGAAATGCAATGAATATGCTTTAAAATGCCCTTTATCGGCATATTTATATTATAGGAGTCTAAACGTGTATCTTGTTCACTGGTATAGCAAGTATACGTGCCAACATAAATTTCGATAGATTTATATTTAGTGTTAGAAACATTGAAGTTAGTTTCAGCATAAAATAATATCAGAATGCTGAGCTGCGTTACAATGTAGAAGTAAAACATAAATAATTAGTAATTTCATAAAACAACTCATAATACTAATGGGATTTTCCTCATTTCTCCTTAATTCATAATTCTCATTTCTGTTTCTTGTATGACTAAAAATATTAACTGCCCGAAGCTCATAGCCTCCGCATATTTAGGGTGGCAGAGTGGGATTGTACGAGAAATAAAACATAAATTATTCAACAAAGGCAATGAGCCCACGTTTCATCTTTTCCATTATGTATAAATATTTGGAGAGAAGTACTCGTTTAACCTTATTTCGTAAATTAACAACGTGGAGATGTACAAAGTTATCCGTGCGGTCGGTTTGAGCTCCGCCAGCCTTTTTGAAATAGCGAAAAAGTATTACAGACTGAGTAGTTTGGGGGCTAACCACGCGCGAGTGAAATTTTGCAAAACTGTTACTAGATTAATTTGAATACGCTGAAGAAATGAAAGCTTACGAATTGAATTCGGTATCCGTAATAACCTCCTTGGGCTAATATTTGAATTAATGAACAATTTGGCATTGATCTCTTTAAATGCTCACTCTACTAATACGATTACCAACGAGAGAGTGTATTTGTGATTTTTTTCACCCAATGAAGAAGTAAGTGATATGCATGATTTTATGCAAATAGATTTTATTTATTTATTTATTTTATTCTTAACTGCACATTAAAAAAAAGGAAAAAAACACTTAAAGATATTACAGATTAACCAAAAAAAAAGTACAGATGGCGGTCTTATCGCTCTAGGCGATTTCTTACAGACAACCTTAGGATGGATAGATTATGGGGGCGATAGTTACAGTACTTACATAAATCAGGACATTGCACATGGAACAGTGTGAAGAGATTAACTAGGAAATTGAGACCATGTACAGTCGGTATAATGCCAGTTAGGAAAAAAGAAAGTGAGACAAATTTGGTAGTCTCCTTATAATCACAGCAGAAATGCGCTTCCTGTGGGATAGATGCGAGAATTTTAAGAATAAAAAAGACAATTTGTAAATAAATACTTTTAATTTATATATTTTAAGTTTAAGTAAAAAAAAATCCATTCTACACCCACGTACATCACGAAACTTTGCACTGTTTTATTGTAGCCCACGTACAATGCTTTTGGTTCGGAGTGTTCTTTCAAGAAACTTTTCCATTCTGTGTCTCAATAGCCATCATTGTTGTATATAAATGTTTTCCAACGAGCAAAATAAACAAATCGGAATAAAACTAGTGATTGGCTGAAGTCATGTTTCTTGGGAGAAGTTTTTGGGACACCTATTTATGCTTTATTTACCTCCTAACAAATATTTCGACGTTATACTTACTACTTTTTACTAAGCATAAATATTACATACAGGCTATATAGTATACGTTTATTCATCACCCTGTGATATTATATGTATTTATTATAGAAAATAACATTGATAAAGCAATAATATAAGTATTACCACTGTTTATCTTCAGCCACTGGAAATCTATAGATGTAAAATAAAATAGTATTCGGCTTCAGCAGAAGTTACCTATATGGTAAAATCTCGTTTTCACTCGTCCCTTAGTAGGGCGAGCCTAACCGGATATTGCCAACAGACAGCGGTTGCCACACAAAAATCTGACACTATACCGACAGTGGTAATAGTGGTCATAATAAAATAAAGAGCTAACTGTTCCACGTACGTAAATATACCCTTCCTAACACACCACATACTCCTATACCGCAAGTTCAGTATTTATTACATAATTTAACCTCTTTTTGTCCTGCATATTACATACATACATACATAAACTCACGCCTTTATCCCCGAAGGGGTAGGCAGAGGCGCCACCAGGACACCCACATTTCGCCTTGTATGTTCCGTCCCACGATGTGATAGGTGGCGAGCCTATCGCCATACCGGGCTTAATTCCTGACTCCGGACTGATAATTAATAGAAAAAATCAATATCACTTTGCCCTACCCGGGACTTGAACCCGAGACCTCAGCTTTGTAACCGTACCGTAATACAACTACGCCACCGAGGCATCCTGTGTCCTGCATATTAGCTTTTGTCTAAGATCCAGTTATAGTTTTATCCCTATATATTATCTCGACTGCTGTATTAATAACACGTATTTCATTATTTTTCGTCAAATAATAAAGATGAGTTTGATTTGTCACAACAAAACGACGGCTATTCACAATTCTAAATTGAAATAGTGAAGGCTATCATCCTGTTACACTTTAAAGTTAAATATCCAAAACTATTAACCTAAATGGCCAATATTGCAAAACTACGCAACATTTGTAATTCCAAACCAGATACATTGCGGACCTATTTCAAATTCTGACACCAATTACACAAACGTCAGCAATATTCTGTGTACCAATTGGCAATTTGTAAAGATTTTATGCGAATACTATTATTTTTGATAATGTGAAAGTGGGGAGACAAAGAGAAGTAGTCATTGTAAACTGCTGCAAATTTTTTGGCGCTTTAGATGGTGGTAAGATATTAGAATCTACTTGGAAAACGACCACCATACGGGATGGTGTAAAGCCATCATGAGCACTCTCACCTTTGAGATGCAGTCAGTTTATACCCAATTTCGAGCACCTCAGTACTTTGTTGATAGGTATTAGATGGATACTTTGAGTAGAACTGTATTTACCATTAAGTGCACTACAATGTGTCACTTTGTCGCAATAGTAAACAAAACTCGAAACCAAAATAAAACAATTTAGTTTTCACTGTGTATGATCTGGTTTAGCTGGTCCATGCTTTCACAGTCCATATTGGCAATAACAACACTCTACTACTTAAATTACTTTAACAATGCAGGGTCTAATTGTTGACTAGTATCTTAATTTTAAATTAACTTATTGATTGGAGTGGGTATGAATAAGTTATACTACTCACTAGTATCATTAATACCTACATAAGTTTTTGTCTAAAACTTTATTATCAAAATAATGACCACGATCGTCCATTGCCAGTATTTGTTACATAGAACTACTTCTCAATAATTATTATGGCATTCATAAAAGCTAGGTAATATCATCAAGTTTATCCTACTTTTAGAATTAGATTGATCGACTTTCCAGTAATCCACCGCTCGCCCAAACGCCTTGTTGGCGCAGCACTTCAATAGGACCCAAAAGCTTTAAATCTTTAAAACAATTTGGACATGTGGACCGGTCGCTCCCAAGTTATTCTGAAAGTATCCGCCGGCTGAATTAAACAGGGACCCTATCATGGAATAATTGTAAGGCAACAACATTGTTTAGTTTAATCAAGACCCCCGATTGCCTTCACTAACCTCGACTATATAAACTTGAGAGCAAATTCAATTAATGCTGGGATCACAACAATAACAGTTTTCGGTTATTATGTTTGTATTGCAAACTGCGCATTGTAGGCCGGCCTTAACCTAATTTACCGATAATTATATAACGTACAGTTAATTACATCGTAATTTAATAACATACGAGGTACCTTGTCAGTATGGTTTTGATGTGTATTTAACGAAACCTACATTAAATTACTAGTAATTAGAAGTACCTATCTACTTCCATACGTGTATAATATGATCCAACATAAGTCCCACTGCTGGGCACAGGCCTTGCCTGAAATTGAATGGGAGGAAGCCATATTTCACCATGTCTTGGTACGATTGGTACATTTCAAACATCAATTGAAATTCTTATAAACTGCTCTCGTACAAGCAGGTCTCCCCAGGAATTTCATCTTTGAAATGGAGATTTAAGGTAGACTAGAGCAGACATTGGATATAACTGTGTGTAACAGAAAATTACGGTGCGTTACCGCAATATTTGTTTTTGTCTCTTTCACTCTTACGCATTCACACTATCTTCCTTCGCAACAGTAGACGCGCACATATTTTGTCCGCGCTGTCCTACAGTACAATACCTTCACAATTTTAAAAGTAACTCTAAGAAATAGGGTATATCATGGAATCCTGGACCATTAGCTCAGCAAGCTGTTTAATTCCTAATAATAATATCTATACATATAATAAAAATGTAAATGATCGATATCTGTACATTGAAGATATTTAAGAAATTTCAACGCGGGGGGTCTTTATAACAGCAACAGAATCCAAAACCATTTTTTTTAGAATTTTTGTCTGTCTGTCTGTATGTTTGCTTGCGCATCACGCAAAAACTACTGCACCAAATGAGATGCGGTTTTCACAGTTGTATTGCTGCAGGTTCAACTTAAAAACTGGTATATGTCGCATTGACATACAGAGTGTTTCTTTTTGTTTGCTTGCACTTTACTCATAAACTACCGCACCAAATGAGATGCAGTTTTCACAGTACCTAATATTGGTGCACGTCCAATTTGAAAACTGGTATATATTTTATTTATAGACAGGGTATTTCTTTTCATTTACTTGCGCATAACGCAAAAACTACAAGACGAAATGAGATGCGGTTTCACAGTTATATAGGTACAAGTCCAACTTAAAACTGGTAAATGTCTTATTTAATGAATAGAAAAATCCAATATCACTTTGCCCGACCCGGGACTCGAAACCGAGACCTCAGCTTTGTAACCGTACCGTAATACAACTACGCCACCGAGGCAGTCCATTAAAAACTGGTAAATGTCTTATTTACATACAGGGTGTTTCTTTGTATTATGGAAGATAAATGAGAAAAACTAATATTCCCCATATTAACACTGGATTAACACTTAGGCTACATTTTATCCAGATAAATTAAGTGTACCCGTGGGATGAGGACGGAAATCCGATATATTTGTTACTTTTTATACTCAAAGGGATGCGATAGGCGTGGATTACATGCCTTGAGTGAGAATGAGATAGGACGGGTGGGATATAATGGGACGGGACGGGACGGGATGAGAAATACCAAACAATCTATACATGTATATTTTTTAAACAAAGTTAATCACGCAGACGAAGTTAGCGGGCAGAAGCTAGTATTTAATAATTTTATCCCTGAATATGCGTTTGTTTTCTATAATTTGTTTATATAGTCGTTGAAGCCACAAGTATTATATTGATTAAATTCTAGATAATTTCAAAATACTGCATTCTAGAAATCAGGTGCTATTTAAATTACGGGGTATCCAATGTTATTTACAAACGCAAAAGTTAGTACGCTGACGTACCGCAACATTGTAATATAAATTGACTTTACATACTTAAGTCTAAGTTAATTTACAAAGTTGTATTGCTAACCAGTTAAAACTACAGTATTGATGGACAGGTTTGATAATTTATGTGCCAGAGAAAGACAGATAGCCTAGCAATAAAATGCTGTTATGTTTTTTCAGTAAGTGGGATTTTCGTACACCCAATGAGTCTCAAGGGCTTCATCCCATCACCTCTCCCCTCATATTTTTATTTTAAAAGCTTCACAACACAACTGCAATTCACTTTGGAACTCTATTTTTGTATGTATGAAATGACAGGCTCAAAGAACTTATTTTGGAAAAAATGGTACTTATGTTTATGGGGGCCAATAATAATCTCCAATAAGAGAGACGGTAGTCACATGTTTGCTAAAAAATAAAAATAAACCCTACACATAGTGAAATTACTAAAATTCTTCTAACCAATTAAATTGGAGATTTATTACCAAACGTCAAAAACAACGCATGAAAGCACATTCGAAGTTTTTGATTCAGTGATTTGCATAGTAACAATGTTTTAAAAAATGCAAATTCTATTTTGTACGTTGTGCCGCTGTAAAACACGACATACAAATATTTGCAAAAAATATTCGTATTGCGTATAATTTAATTGGAACAGACGTTGTTTAGGTTCAACTCGGTCGTTTATCACGACTCTTTATCATGATGATGGTAGGTAGCACCACTTAACCTTCTCATAGAAATTCAACATTGAACTAATATTGTTGCTGTAGAATGTAATAGAATTGCAATTATTTTCTGTAATGTCAACTTCATACTTATCTATAATTTCTATATAAACGAAAACATCTAATAGGAGACGTGAAAACCTCGACCTTTTCCTCCATATGATTTAGCTTCGTACGGAAAAAATATTATATAAATACCACATGCTAGTATTCCAAATTCAAAAAGCATTCCAATTACAAATCGGTCTCATGATACTTCAAACACCAGGTCATCCGGATAAGATCTCGTTATGGTCATTACACAGAGAGACGATTTTCTCGTATCCCTTCCGCTCCTTACCCTGCGTCTTATAGAAATAACTTTGAACTAGTCGCTTCCGCCGTACAGAGAGTGTTTTAACGTAAACTGGCATCTTCCGCTGACGCCAAAGAAGCCATTTAATGACATCAGGTAGTTTAAAATTTAATAAGAAGGCTATTACTGGAAATTGTGAAAAAGCTAGTTGGTAGTTTTTAGCACTTAGCGAAGTTATAAGGAGCACTTAGTCGTTTAAATGGTTTAAAATAGTATTAACCTAGGAATAATATCTTTGAAAGCGCTCTAAAAGACAGAAAAAATATAATGCCATAAGAGATACTGTAAAATATTTTTGTTTAACAAGTTCTTCAGCGTCTAGTTCATTTGAGTGTGCGATGAGGGCAGGCAGGATAAGCAGATAACCTGTTAAATATCAGAATTTTATTGATGATATTTACTACTTTTTTTCAATAATTCACTGTCAACCACACGGATGCAGAATAATTAGACTTTAAAACGGGATCTCTCTGTGCATTCACCTAATTTCAAGTAAAATCTAGTTGCAATAAATATCTTCAACGGGAACAATAAAGTAACTTTCAGATTCATATTATGTAACATCACAAGAATAAACAAACTTCGTTCGTAGAGATATTCTTTTATAGTAGTAGAATCACCTTCGAAAAACCAGTTTTTTATTGACGTAAAAACTCTGGACATGAAATATAATTTTTATATAGACCAGGTGAATTTCCTTAAAACTTTCCGATTACATTCCTTTATAGGTAAATAAATAGGTAGACACATAACATGACTAAGCAAGAGGTACATGGGCAAAGTATTTTAGTCTTTGCAACACAAAGCAGCTTAAATAATTCCTCATATAAAATCCAAACGGTATACTCATTAAGATCTTAGTTGGCAGCTCTCAGTTAATTACAGGAACATGTGTATCACACGAGGGGTGCACTGTACATGATACGGGCATTAAGTGCGCCCCATTGTCTGAAGGACCGTCTGTGTCGCGCATCAAGTGTCGTGTTTTTTATCGCTTATTCCTTACCTTTCGTCTTGCTAGCGTGTTCTCTATACTCCACATGGTTTATTTGTACATAAACAGCAATGCCGGCGACGACGACAATTGGATTTTTTTTCGAAACAAAACTTTTGTGAAAGGCCTTGCCTACGCTAAGCATTCTCCCTTTGTCTCTCCGTGGAGATTTCAGCCGTAGCTACGGGTGCTATTCGAATGCATTCGGGATGATTAATGCATGTATATACGTATAATGTAGGCAGGAAGTAATTACGTGGTAGTTGAGGAAAACAGATAGATTTGCCAACTGCACATCTAATTGATAGTTGTACTTGAATGTATAAGCTAAACACACTTATAGATAAAATGAGTTAACGAAATTTAAATTGTGGGATTTTTTGTCTTTATATTCGATTTGAATGTTAATATGGATAGGGTAGGAGCCTGGGTAGGTAACACCGCAATGTCTATTTTTACCGCCAAACAGCAGTGTAAATACACTGTTGTCCACTAGTTTGAAGGACATTGTAGCCAGGGTAACTACTGGACATAATGAGACTTCTTCATCTTCAATCTTCTTATAATGAAACATATTATGTCCCAGGATGGCGAGCGCAGTAGAATACCAAGCATAGCTTTGCAATTCATGGTGTTTTTTGGTTTTGCTACTGTCCATGACGGTTCGTATCGCTTACCATTGAAATTGACAGTACAACTGAGCCTAAGAATTTTCGGTAGGCCTTCAAACCTTATCTAATTAAATCCTGAAAAGCCCTAACAATATAATCCTCCACCACATTGCCTCTACGAAACAATCATTTTTTACATGACAAACATTGAAAGTAAACGCTTGAATTTACTCGATGTCTCTCAAAGTATTTCTGTGATATTCAATATCATTCACATAGCGAATAGATAAAGGTCAGTTGGTAATGGCTAGTCACATTGGAATCAAAGTGGAAAAGCCAGCTAAATCGGAGTAGCGCCGTCCACAGAGCACCCGAAGAAACAGATTTCGTACTGTGCTTGCTGTTCATTTAGAATTCTATCCCGGTTACTCAACGACCTACAAAGGACGTCAACGTACACGAATCAATGACAGTTCTCAGTTTATGTGGCGTTGATTACGGACCATCAGATGGGCTACCGGGTCCTTTGTCGTTCTGGTGTAGATCGGGTGCATTCTAAAAGAGGTAGTCACCCCAACTAGCATGAATAAACTGTCTTGACCACCGGCTTGCAATCTTTTAATCCCGAAGAAAATTAACGTGAAGTAATAATTTTTCCCCGATTATACCGACGCCAAAAGATAATTATGATTTTAATCCGCCCTTATGTTTGCTCATTTGTGCCCGCATTTTTTTGGCACATGAGGTCTCGATACAAGCGTCTTATGTTCTTAATCGTCCCGTATTTATATGTTATGTGAACTACACTAAAATATAGCAACCTCAAGTTTACATACATACATACATACATACATAAACTCACGCCTTTATCCCCGAAGGGGTAGGCAGAGGCGCCACCAGGACACCCACATTTCGCCTTGTATGTTCCGTCCCACGATGTGATAGGGGGCGAGCCAAAGCCAAGGCACAAATTCCTGACTCCGGGCTGATAATGAATAGAAAAATCCAATATCCCTTTGCCCGACCCTGGACTCGAGCCCGAGACCTCAACTTTGTAAACGTACCGTAATACAACTACGCCACCGAGGCAGTCGTTTTCACAAGTAACCTCAAGTTTACAGAAGAATAAATCGTTTATGAAAGTAATGTCAGACATGATTTTTTTCTTCTTAAATTAAGTGTTCCTGGTCTTTTTTCAGCTTATTTTAGCGTTCTAATAACAAAGTCCATTCCTGGTATTATACTGAATTTAAATACTTACGCAAAAAACATTTCACAAATTAATTCCTATTCTTTACAAGAATATTATCCCGACCTTCGCATACATAATATATTCTGTAGAAATTTGCCCATATTTCCACATTACACAAATAATTTTCGGAAGGCAGGAGGAATAAGGGAGTATTAATAATATCCCAGATTTATTATTTCATGCGAGCTACCGAACTAACCTCGTTTGAGGGGTTTATTCAGTAAAGGTCGGATCTACAAATGGTGGCTGTAACACAGCAATTTCCGAAAGTCCCTCGAAGGCCTATCAGCTTGTATTGTTTATAGGCCCTCTGAAATCAGCCGGGGCATGTATCGGTGTTACATAAGGTCCCAATATTGTTCGGCCGTACTAGCCACAAATGAATAAATAAAATGTTATTGGCCAGATTCTCTTACATGGATATATACGTAGTATTTTCTTTGAATATTATATTAGTAATAATGCCTATTAGAGAATGAGCTGACTAATATGTTTTATATTGAATAAAAATACAATAAGTCGATAAAAGTTGTATAATATTTTTTTTTTATTAAATGTAGAAAGCTTAAATGTGGGTGTCCTGGTGGCACCTCCACCACCCTTCTGGGATAAAGGCGTGAGTTTATGTATGTATGTAGAAATTTTAATTATTAATAACTCTAAATAAAACTTAAGATCAACATTCAACATTTTATTGTCTTTCAATCATAAGTGTGTAAGTACTAAGTATTGTGAGTCTTGACGTCATAGGCTCTACTACAAGGTAGCTGCTGAACCTGGCTAAGAGGTTCACTTTATCTAAGAGCTTAGAATTGATAAATCACATATTATAATGAAATAAATGTTGATACAGTAAGTAGACATTCCAGTAGGTACCATAATTTTGACTCTATAAGTAGAATAACTACCAGGGCACCACAAATCAAGACAAATGATTAAATAGCCGCTCCCCATAAATATAACAATACAAAACGCGAAATTCTGTAGCCTACAAAAAGCATGGCATTATGCAAGGCATTAGTCATAACAATTACATAAAAGAATAGCCTCCGCGCTAAAATAGAAGGAAATAAACTTTTACATTAAAAGAACCGCGCCGGCAAGTGCTTTTACTGCTTCGACGGGTAAATGCCCAACTATTAAAGAACTATAACGCACTAATGCACTGTACATAAAAAAGTATTGCCTCGATGTTTCTTGCATTCTGTTTCCACAAGTGATATAGTTCTTAGAAGCACTTCTCGCTGTAGCACTTACGACTAAGAAGTAAGAACTAAGTGCTGATGTAAGCACATGAGAACTAGCTCTGTACGGAAAATTATTTGTCTGTTGTAGGCTGCTGAGTGTGGTATATAAAAATTCAAGTAGCAATCATATTCATCATCAGCCCGTTGCAGTCCACTGCTGGACATAGGCCTGAAAGTTAGTAAGTTGAAGTTGCAATGGGTTGCCAAATATTATGTATGGTGCACAGCAGATAACCTCTGGAATAAGCGTGTTCTAGAGTGGAGACCGCGTTTTGGCAAACGTAGCGTGGTACGCATTTTGGCCAGTTGGCGTAACGACTTGCACAAGATGGCCGACAGAGACTGGATGCATAAAGCAGCAGACCGAGCTCTCTAGCGTACCTTGGGAGAAGCCTATACTCAAGTATCAATGAGACCGCCTAATTAAATTATACAATTATTAACCATGTAATTGTTATACATAGTACATTTTACAATTGCCACGCTAAAAATATTATGTAGTGTTATTCCAATCATCGTTCTCTCTCATCTGGGCTGTTAAAAGATTCATTCATCAACTCTAAAGTAAAATAAATCTTTTGGATCCTCATCGCTTCAGAGCTTCCTATAGCCGTAATGAGGAAACAGCGCTAGAAAACTCAACAACACAAAATGTGTCATAGACAACAACATAAAAAACAATGCACACACGCTCATATGAACAGTACTTTTGACAAACGACTTGAGTCTATGAAGTACACGCGTAACGCATAGAGTGGTAGGGTGCGCGTCGAGCCAATGACGTCACTTCGCCCCATGTTTCCGCTTGTTTTTACATACTCGCACAACATGGCGGCACTAGCCACATACATATATATATAGCGTAAATAAAGGCTTGGTGTTAGGGGAGTGTGGGTGAAGTAGTTTGACTGATATGTAAGTTCTTTGTCACGTGCTTAGCTATTTTTCTCGCGATAGTTAAGTACACCACCCTTTTCTAGTGCACAGAATCGTTGGGTGTGAACCATGAGACCGTGCACATGTTCTTTCTTGGGGATATATTTGGTACAATAGTCTAAAATGCACCACTTTTGTAGACTAGCGCAACGTTACGCGTTTTAGGGCGAGGTTTATTTTAGGCAGATTTCGGTCCATTTTACAGTAAAGGAAAACATTCTAAGGAAATCAAAATTGATGGTTCTCTAACATAACTTACGAGATATTTGAAGTTCACCGATCTGTGATGAGGCAGCGTGGTGATTTGAAGTCAGTTGCCTTTCACCGTTATTCATTGACGAATTCCGTGCTAGTCAGTAATGGGTGCATGGGATGATATTATATCCAGAAAAATCTATAACCAACGAAAAGAAAAAGCCAAAAAAACTAAGAGCTTAAAATCCGTCCTTGCACAAATGTCGCAAAATTAAATAGAATTTGAAATAAATACAATATTAGACCTCACCCTTAAAATTTAACGATGAATGAATAAAGTAAATTATACAAACTTAATTGCATTACTCGTAAGCTGGGAATATGTGGCGAGGTACGGGTGGGGTTTCATAAGGTCTTAAATTTCAATTTCAGCGGATAAGTGAAAGCATTACTAGACTTCAGACAGCGTCAGGTTGTAGCTGCAGCCAATTCTTTATAAATCCTTTATGCCGAGGATTCCATTTTGATCAGACTCATAAAAAATGGGAGGTTATGAGAAAATGTGCTGCAATTTGTTATGTTATTACGTGGTGGAGCAATGTTTTTGTAATCCATTTATTTCGCATGAGACTGCCAAACAGTATAAATTATTTATGTTAAATTTTGTTTATATAAATCATAAAATTATTTTAACCTATACTTACTTTTTATTGAGAGGCTCAATACATATACATTATACCAGGAGGGGTAGGCAGAGGCGCCAATAGGACACCCACATTTCACTTTGTATGTTCCGTCCCATGATGTGATAGGGGGCGAGCCTATCGCCATATCGGGCACAAATTTCTGACTCGGGGCTGATAATGAATAGAAAAACCCAATATCACTTTGACCGACCCGGGATTCGAACCCGAGACCTCAGCTTTATAGTCGTACCGTAGTGCAACTACGCCGCCGAGGCAGTATATTTTTAATATACAATCCAAATTGTTCCCTAAATCGGCAAATCATGTTTTAATATGTAAATGGCGTCCTATAAATCTTACGTTTTTTTTGCAATGTCCAAAGATGTCGAAAACTGCTTACTAGCAGACGGTTCCCTGCCCAGCGCTGCTTTATTAACATTATAAAGAACATTGGCTCTATAGCATTACATGTATTTTATGTTACCTTCGCCCCACTCCTTGTTGTCCCGGATAGGATGGCATAACCTTATGTATTTCCTAAGAATGCATGCGTAAGTTTTTCTATCTGCATTGAGCCAACTCAGTGGGCTATGATTTAAAAGTCCATTTAGTAATAAACCAAGTGTCATCACGCACATATAGGCTAAGAAAATTTGATTTAATTAATTCTGTATGTCTTTACACTACATTAACACAAGATTAGCCCAATATTCATTTTCAGACACATCGCCGAACATTTATGTGGTCATCTTTAGCATTTTATTACATAAATTTTATTGTAATTTTTATTATATTCGGCTTCATTGTGAGTTAAATTAATATTTAGTTGATCACTGGGAAACCAATGCAAATTAATATACAATGCGTTTACATTATTATTTTTAGTATTACTTTTATCAAAACACACGTCAATATAAAATATCCACTAGTTACATAACCGCTAGAGCTTCATAAATATTGTGGAATATTTTCAATGCTCTTACAAAGGACTTAACGAATACTAGTTTTCATTGGCGTTATTGCTTTTGTGCATTGACACGAACGGATTACTCGTATTGTTCCCTGTAAATGCAATTCGTGCATTGTGATACTTCATCACGTTTCAACATATAAAACAAACGTATTAATTTCATAAATGGAATCTTTTACATTCATTTACGTTTCGTTTCAGAGGAACGGTTCTGAAAGAATTTTAAAATCAGCCAGTGCTGTTTAATCAATTGCTGTCAGTGGAAATGTTATTATGAATATCAGATTTATTTTCGTTCGCGATTTTACCGGAATGAAACAGTTGAATTAAGACAATTATTTATCTGTACAGGTGGATGTTGTGTTATAAAAGTGTTGAAGAACTCAATATTTCGGAGGGTAGTTCCGCAAACCTTGGTATGATAATATTATTTTACAAAAAATATATAATTTTGGATTACTACAGGACGAAGTTAACAAGGCGAAGCACACTTCAACATTTAATTAATTAACAGGAGCCTTTAACAATGGTTTCTTAGATTTCCGCGAATGTTACACATTAAAATAAAACTACTTTTTACGGATCTTATCGATATTTCGTTTCATTTTTACCTTTTTAACTTCCCAACATTTCGATTACTTTGCTGCTTTCGTAGTGACGGGGCGGACCTTTGAAAATTCCTTATGTTTTTCATTCACTATCACAGTTTAGCAAAAACAGAACTAACAAAACATACGACTTATAAAACGTGAAAAAACGGAGCAAACGTGACCGTTAGCATTTGCGACATTAAATTCAGCTAAAACATGTTAACTCTGGGCTATTTTAATAAATCCCACGTGAAATTGCCCTGAGCGGGTAAGCCATGATATGATAAAACGAAACGTTATTTAAGGCTCGCGGACCATCAAAAGATCCGGCGGTATGGTGCATTTCTGTATTTGCATTGTAATGAATGTAAGCGTTTTAGGCTATTAGTTTCGCATGGGATATCAAATGCTTTACTGTTATTTAGTTTGACCTATAATATTGTGTTTATTTTTATATAGGACCAGTGAAAAACGAATTCCGCCTTGAAATGTTTGTCAGGACATCTACATGTTGTGTATCAACCGAAAGCATCCGAGGAGAAGGAATAAAATAAAATTAAATTAAACTATTTTAGTTGTTTGTACCTTACGTCACATTTATATAGAATCAGAAGAACATGCTTGCCAAAAAAACTATTAAAAAATTGGTCTTTGTAACGCTAAAGTATTAAGATAGGTAAATAAATCCCGGGAGAACTACTTCTTCAATACATTGAACACAAAAATATATTTACTAAACTTGGGAACTGAAAATGACCTTAGTCCCACGCTGTACCATAAGATAAATGAATAAATAAAAAAATACACCCAACAGTCACATCTATAGTCCTGACCCCATACTTTGATCGAGTCTTGTGTCGTGGGTATCAGAAACTACGAGAGACTTTTCGGTCTCACAAACACCCAGACCCGAAACAAATATTTGTATTTCACACAAACATTTGTCTCGCTGCGGGGATCGAACCCGCGGCCTCTCGTTTCACAGCCGGCGTCTAACCAACTGCGCCACGGAGGCTGTCACAAGAAATATTGGATATTAATCAACTTTTCGTTTAAAGCAATGTTTACCCGACTATGAGGGCAGCCGGCTATCCAGCGTGCTTTCATCTCGCTTTGGATATATCAAATACAATTTGAAATAGAAGATTTTGTTGGATTTTTCCATGCCCGCGGTTTCAGTTGCATATTGCAAAAACGTAAAAGGGTTTCATTTTTTAAAAATGCATAAATTTTTTGATGAATTTTTATTTAACTAGCATCAATTCATTCCGTTTATGGAGTAGTCGATTGTATAAAAACATTTTCCGCGTTTCTAACTTCAAAGGCCTTTTTATAATTTCTATTTAATGTGTTAAAGCGTTGTAGTAATCGGAACACATAAATCAAACGAAGTGTAATTTCCTTCCTAATTTGAAATAACGATACCTAAAGCACAAATTTTCTTAAGAGGCCACAATTTTGAAATTATAGCTCCTTGCAAGTATTTAGGGCGGCAGTAAATTTCCCTTTTATCGCGATTTCAAATGCTATCCGAGAGGTTGTTACGTGACAAAAGCCTCACTTCATTAGGAACGGCCCGTGACCGGATTGATAACACTCTTACTATCTTACGATATTTCAATAGAGATACTAAGGAAATAGCTCGATAATTAAATACTAGATAGTATTTAATTATCTGGCAGTTACTCCACTTACCCCATAACTAAACGAATTGCTGCGAGGTTTACAAAAAAACGTTTTATTTATTAATGTCTTTGAGAAGAACCACTCAACACAAAAGTAATTCAGTCATTCACAAGATGTCGCCGTAACTAACCCACAAAACTACTTCTTCAATTATCCAGACAATAATTTAAAAACTCCTTACTAGATAAGAAGAGTTCATAAAATGGGGAATAGTTGACATCAAGCATTTCATAGGCCAAAACATTATACTGTAAAATCTGCAGAAAATTACATTGCGTCAATAGTAAAAATATTCTGGACACATACAAACTGCAACAAATAAAATAAATCCGCAAAACAATTACAAACAATATATAAATTCTCCAAACAAAATGTAAAGCTGAATCTGTATAAAATGGGGAATGCGGGCCGATATTCCGATATCAATGAATCTTTGCTCTGTTCCCTATCTTGAGACCTGAGGACCGTTGGTAGGTCGTGACCTGTTTGCCAGGTGCAAGTAAGGATGATTCCACAGCGCGATGCAAATTTACATTTGTTAAGGTTGAACGTGATATTAGAAATAAAACTGGATATAGTTAACTAATATAAAAAAAATGTAATGTAAAAAATTTGATATGTTTTTCGTGGTTCCAGAAGTTTGAATGTTGGTTGTACTATATTATATAAAAGTAATTTAACATTCGAAGCCACACGGCAATTAAGCATTATGCCTTCTTATAACAACTAGGTATTCTACCTGGAAAGTACTGCACGAACCAATAAGATCAATAAAATCATTTTTATTTCTAGCATAAAAAATACGTTTATTATCTCTTTCTTTTTCACGTCCATATTAATTTATTTTATATTGTAATAAAAATGAATTACGTTATTCTAAGGTAGCTACAATAACTTTAACAATAATAACTCAAACAAAATTCTTGGAAACATCGAGCGAGCGTTTTGTTTTATACAAAAGATGTTTTAATATTGCAAATAGTTACTGTATAGAAGCAATAACAACGGCTAATATAACTTTGACTTTTGTATAAGTACGCTTCACTGTCTACCGAATTCGTTTACATAATTTCGTTTGCCTAGAGTCAGAAACAAGGCCGTTTTAAATGTCAGCGAAATGTTGGAATGAAGTAATGTATTACAAAATATAATGGAGATTGAGATTCTTTTAAAACTAATTGTGTTTTTGTGACTGGTATTCGTAACAGGCCACTGCGGCTGTAGCCAGTGATGTTGAAGATTGCTCTTACAACTATGAAAATGACTGTAAGTTATCGTCCGAATACTTTGTCTCAAGTATTTGTATTTTCTATATTATCTTATTTTGAGATGTTTGCAATTTGTATGTGCTCAAACCAATAAATGAAACTACTGTACTGTATCAGCCCATGTACGTCCCACTGCAGGTCACGAGCCTCCTCTACAATCGAGAGGGGAATATAAAACTACGTATGAGTAAAATGTCTACCAATTACCCCGTATCAGGGTGTTTTCTAACATTCACAAAGCAGTTATTATATCATAATAATCAAAAACAAATAATATAAACGACACTTTTGTAACTTAGTCATAAAAATTGTACAAAATATACCGTGCTAGGTATCATATTCCGTTAATAAAACACTGGGTAAAACTTTAGTTTATTAGGCCACGATATCGGGGTTGGGAGGGAGTGAGGGGGGAGGGGGAGGGTGTCCCATGTCCCCTGGTACCACTCCCATGAAAAGGTGACGCACCATTCCCGAGAAAAACCAATTAATGTAACCTCAAAACACTTGTTTTCAAAACAAACTTGCTTCTGCAGCGTCTCCGGCGCTGCGGGAAGTGCAGCCCCTTCGCCCTTGCGTAACAAAGGATAGGCAACCACGCTCGCCTCCGCAGCTTCGGCTTACTGGTCGCCTCCGGCGACCAGCCTCAGCCGCTACGGCTCGCACGGTTGCCTATCCTTCGTTACAGCGGGCGGGGGCTGCTCTCCCTCCGCGCCTCCGGCTTTTTATATACACTCTAGGGGTGGTACCCAAAAGACTACGTGAAGTCGGGGTGCCCCAAGTCGGTTTTGGGACAAAGTCGACCTATTTTACGCACAAAGTTGGTACACCAAAACAAATGACACTGACACTTATCGAAACTCATAAATATATTTTTTACGTTCCGTTTCACCATTCTTTCACAAATTTTCAAATCACAGACTATAGATTTGACATAATATTATCGATTTGTTGGTCAATCGCCCATAATAACGTTCCGTTTTACCTAAAGTGTGATTTGAGGTTAGAAACTATTTTTATTAATTTCTCGAAAACTATGCATTGCCTTTTAATAAGAGTGATAACGTTGTAATCAGGGACTGAATCCCTAATACCTTTGATCACTTTCACCCCTCAACTCGTGGCCAAATAAACTAAAGTCCAGCCAAACACTGCATTCCGTTGTAACAATTCCACAGTGTGGAATCCTCTTTACCAGACCACCCCGACAGAAGTGCTAGGACCCGACGCTCTAAACTATCACTTATTATTTTATTTTACGGCCAACGTGTGCTACTGAAGTTTTACGGTATTCAAATATATTGAACGTTTTTGATATTTTCACTCTTTATTGAAATCGTAAAATACACAATGAAGGAACAAATGTGTTTCCAAGATATTTATGGCTTTTTTATGAAGGATCGTTTAGTTTGTAAGTGGTAATTAAGATAGCTGTTTTCACTTTATGTGTACTTTTATAAAGGCTTTTTAGAGTACTTACATATTGCGGTAACTAGGTATTAGACGGGCCGCATAGAGATGCATTATTATTAGATAATGAATCTCTATGAATAAAATTAAATGATATGATAGTTCATACGAGTATTTTACAAAATTTTAAATGTTCCAGATTGACTTAAAGCCAAAATATAATTTTACTATATTGTCATATTTTTTTACGAATTTTCCCTTATATTTTACCAGGAGCACCGATCAAACCCGGTTCGTAGATCAGGTTATTGGGAAGGCCAAACGAAGGTCAAACACGTCACGTCGTGTTATGATGTACGCATATCATTTGCAGTTACGACGCCCGGACAGATGTTACTCGTAAATATGTATTATATTTCAGGACACATTTTGAGACGTCTTTTACGTATCGAATACTCGTATTTAGAATAAGCTACGTAAAGGTGGCCTGTTGGTAAACGGACCAGACGCGGTTGCCTAAATGTTCACGGTGGTCGCCGGTTCAAATCCCAGGGCACACCTCTGACTTTTCGGAGTAATGTGTGTATTATTAGTCAATCATCACGCATTATAACGGTGAAGGAAAATATGGTGAGGAAACCTGCATAGCGAGTCGCAAGAATTTCTATGGTATGTAAAGTCCGCCAACCCGCACTAGGCCAGCGTGGTGGACTATACGACCTAACCCCTCCCAATCGTGCTCTCGATTGTGTAGGAGGCTCATACCCTGTAGTGGAATGTATAGGTATATGGGCTGATACATATTCATTATTTTAAATGTCTGTCACATCAATACTCGATCTGGCCAACACGGTAGTTACCGTTAAGTCAATTGACATCTGAAGAAGGAAGTAATATTTTAAGCAATCAATTAATTACTTACTCAGTATTTAATGAAAATTCAAATTCACAGTAGTTTAGTGACTACAATGGTGACGTGCATATGGCGTTAAACTAATAAAACACTTATTCTTTTTACGTTTTACTGATTAAAACATTGCGTAATTATTCCGTATTAATTAATACAAAATAACAGCCACACCACTACAATGTTTATTAGTCGTATATTGTAACTATTCACATAACACAAGGCTGATGAAAAAAGATTTTATCCCATATGAGAGTGGAACGCGGCCCGCCAGTATTTGCTTGAAGCGTCCAGACAGAAAGTCAAACACAGACAAAATAAGTGTTGTCGGACTTTCAACCTCGATCCAACGGCATGTGTATATCCATATACAGCTGTGTATGCTTTACAATTAAGATCTATTTTATACCGAAGAGGGAACATCTATAACACTTGCGTTTTTGTAGATACGTTGCCTGATCCTGAGATGTATGGTAGAGGACAAGGATAAGTGAAATATGAGACTTCCTGTAAAGTATTTGTTCTTAAAATTTTCAGTATCAAAGCTGGTTACAGTTTTTAATTCAGTTGAACGTAACCTAAGTGGTATTATCTCAAACCTGAGATTACGTAGACTGTGGTGATACAGGCTTTTTAGCTATCGTTCTCTTCATCGACACAATAAGAGAATATAATGACTAAAATACACACACAATTTAAAAAAGTCAGACCCTTATCTTGATAATATAAAGTCCGACAAAATCATGAAAATCCCTTACTCTCCCAACTACGTCATCTCACAACAGTCAAATATAAAACCGGAATTCATTTTTTATAATTAAAAATGAATTTATGCTGTTCTCAAAAGTCTACTCGTTACGTAACTCAGTCAAAGTGTGGCGCGGGCGTTTTTTTCGCTAATTGCAGAAGTTGTCTAACAAACTTTTGCTCTTTATAATCTGCCTTTGTTACATGTATTTTACGTTTCAGATTTTAACTTTGATGCGGTTTTGTCGGGTACGAAACGTTTGCTGAATTCCCTTGCAGTCATCGCCTTTGTATGTTGAAAATGTTTTATTTTAAAAGATAATTTGACTAACTAACAATGCAAGTACTTTTTCTGGGGTCAAAGTTCCATTTATCTCTTAACGCTAAGGTGGTAGACTAGTTTATAACTACCCAATTATTAGTAATTTACTAAATATCACTTCATCGTCAACCTCTCCATATTTCCTCAATTTTCTAATATTCATGTCCAACAGGCTTCCTACAAAGTTGCTGATAATTTAATGTAACTAGCCAAGCCTAAGAATATCATATCAAGTTTTAAAGATATGTAATATACCTGATAATAGTAGATAGTTTATTTAATGCGCATCCTTAATGCGATGTAGAAATGAGGGTAACAAGTATAAGTGGGCATAAGGAGAAAAACTGCTAGTTATAATAAACTTGTATGTATCGAGAATATTTTATAAAACCTTATTGATTCAAACAATAAAGTAAATATTGTCAGCCATATATTGTTAATTATTTTCCTTAATAAAATATTACAAATAAATCCAATAAGTCTATAATTTCCCATATCGACTCTCTTATCACATTCCTTAGCTCAGGTGATTTATTCAATATTGAAAATAGACCATATCCTTCTCTCGATGCCAGGTCACACATTACCCAAATTACATAACGACTGGTTTAGTATTTTAGACGCGATAAGATAACATATGTACAAATAGATTATAGAAACATACTTTTGTTGTAACAAAACGGTTTATGGTAATTATTTTCATGAATGCGGACACACTTGTCGGTTTAGTTTCAACTTTCGCCCGTTTAGTGCCTACTAGGCAAACGATCATTAAAATTATATATAATGTGTTGCTAAAGCTATAATTTCAGTTTGACCGCGAGTAGGTAACACGTATGAACATAAACGGAAATTCTAGCCCGTAATCACACGTCACGTAGTCGAAGTGAACACCTGACACACATAAAAGCCCATAAAATAATTGAAAATTGCTAATACAGACACCGTAAATAATACGCCAAACGGTGTCATGACATTTTAATGTATTACGCAGTAAGCTACTACGTGTTAATGGTGTACGATGAGACCCGAACATAAATTTCGATGTTTTTAGCCCATTATTGTGACGTTATACTGTGCTATTTGTCCATGTAGCGCTTTTTATGACTGAATGCTGTTTATTTAAGCGATTTACGCTGGCGCTCCATTTTTTAAATGACTAATTTCTATGTACAAGGTTTAATGTATGCTCGCATGAAAATGTTTTGAGGTAATGTAAATAAAATAAATTTTCTGAATTATCGTGTATGCAGAGATAATTAATGTTCGGAGTTCTGGAACTCTTTGCAATTATTGTATTTGGATATAATATTTCAAAATTACGTGAAAGTATGAATAAAAATAACGGCTAGATCCAAGCTGCATAAGAGCTGCTAAAAGCTTACTATTGTTATTCTTGGGGGAGATTCTTTATCCAGTTCCCTATAACTAAGAATAATAATGATGATCATTGGCTTTATTTTTTTACAATCATCATCATCATTAGCCTATTCCAGTCCACTGCTAGCCTCTCCCAAGGTACAATGCGATATCCATTTGAAATAATAAAACCGTATATAATAGCTGTTTCTTAGAGAAACATAAATATATAATATTCCATCTTGTACAAGTTTTCTCCTTCATTTTATTAACGATATTGTAGATAGCTCGCCTTCTAAAATA
Source organism: Deilephila elpenor (assembly GCA_949752805.1). Taxonomy (NCBI): domain Eukaryota; kingdom Metazoa; phylum Arthropoda; class Insecta; order Lepidoptera; family Sphingidae; genus Deilephila; species Deilephila elpenor. The sequence continues at coordinate 8,168,723 of OX457108.1, forward strand.
GTAGTATTATACGTTAATGCAGGAATATAATATACTCTATAATTGACTTCGTCATTTCAAAATATTCTAAACAAAACAAACATATTCTCAACCACCTGTTGCATAAGTCAATTGTATCAGCATGTCGCCAGCAATCCATTAAGATTTGGCAGTTTACGATCGCCTAAATCGTAAATAGATTCCGACGTATCCCATTGTACGTATGCGATAACGGGTTTACTATCAATCAAATCTGTTGCTCGTAAAATACGCTGCTTATGCCGGGGAGTCCGGAAGTTAACACTTCGGCTATCTGGGTTTAGGTTTATTTGATATACGCCTTTTCACCGTTCATTATGGATGGATAAGGTTACGTATGTGTCCTGTTACGCTTAGGTCGTATACCACATTTATGTTAGATTAGATTATACGAGTAGATTGGCATAGTTTGATGCGTATTGCAAAATGGTGTGGGTACTTGTTTCGACAGAACATACACCAAAATTAGATTGGGAATTATGTGACTTATGACTGTACCATCTGCTGCATAATCTATATCTATATCAGCCCATATACGTCCCACTGCAGGGCACGGGCCTACTCTACAATCGAGAGAATCGATTGAGAGTGGTTAGGCCATATAGTCCACCACGCTGGCCTAGTGCGGGTTGGCGGACTTACATACCGTATAAATTCTTTAAAATCGCTACAGTATGCAGGTTTCCTCACGATGTTTTCCTTCACCGTTAAAGTGCGTGGTGATTGATCTGCTGCATAATAAATAATTAAAAACTAAGCAAATCACATTCTAATCGATATATTCTGGCCAAGTGGATTTAATTGCTTACGAATAAGTTCCTGAATCTTAGTGTGCATGATTCTTCTAGAATAGAGAAGGCCACAATCGATAATGTCATTATGTTTGATTGCAGGTCGAGTAAGTCATGCGAAATCATGTAAGTTTTGTGGCTTTCTACAGCGTTTTTAAATACTAGCAGTAATTACCAATACTCATAAATAGCTAAAATATGGTTTCTAGTTCTATGTAATACATCCTCAGATATTTGTAAATTAACATAGTTATACAAAGGCCGTTAGGTAACGCTTTACCCATTAATTACTCCGTGACGATCATTGTTAATACAGTATACAACCGCCCTTACTTTTCATGACACTAGCTGTATCACGTGAATTCCAAGCATTACAACCACGAAAAGGGCACTTAGGCGTTTTAATGACTGCTATCTCAACAAGGGCTCAAGTTTAATCTTATTTAAACACTGATAACTTTGTAATCATCGGCTAAATTCGGCTCTGCGCCATTCCCGAGACCTACATCGAGCAAAGCGTATAAAATTTACTGCGTGTTTTGCCGAAACGATGTGTTACTCTGTTTTTAGTGTCGATTTTACGATAAATAGCGCCATTTGTCCGCTCCCATTATGGCTTGACGACGCATAGAATGGGCACTTGAGATTGTGAGCTCGTGTGGACTAAACTGCAGTCGCCGCGCTTCACTGTTGTCACCGAGATATAAGCAAACTGTTTGTGGTTAATGTACACCTATTAGCAGAATATCACTTTTGGATAACTCAATTGAGTCTATACTTTGAACATTTGTGAAGACCGCTCATTAGTATGACTTTGATCAAGAACAAACTGACCTTTAGTTTACTTTGAAGTCTGTTTGAAATTAATAGACGGAATATTCTTCACCTTGTTTTAGCAAGGGTAGTAGTAAATTGGGCAAAATCTTTCGAAACATGTAGTATAAAATTGTTGGAGAAGAATGCCAAATAATAGCGTCTATTAAAAATGTTGTCAAAACACAGTAATCTTATCTCTGTAATAAAAGAATCAGTGTAATACACTATACACAATCGCTTATCTATTTTATACAACAGACATAGCTTAGATAATTACAGCCAATAGTCCTTGTATTAAAATAAATTGTATCATTTTTTCAAGCGAGTGTACAACCTTCTTTAAACTTCGAAGCAATCGCTTGAAGAATTATAGCAAATAAACTAAAGGCTGAACTCAGATAGGTGGACATAAAACTGCAGTTTCACGATATTGTAGTTTTCAGTTGATTATTTATCTACTCGGCAGTAAACAAAGGTATTATGAAGGCAATTTCACTCCAGTGTGATTTTACGGGAGTTCATCCTCACGATTATTTTATAGTAGGTTTTATAATTTAGGTATTATTACTTTCAAACTGAGAATGATAAGAATATCAAGTGGAAAACAAATAAAAAACAAGATGAAGAATATCGTCTACCATGGCCAATATGTGTCAAAATGTTCACATTATCAATTATGAAATACCATAACCAGCGAAAAGATCCATATTTCATTCACGCAGATTTGTATTTCTTTATCACTGTAGAATAGTGTACGGAAAAAAAGCTTTTAAAATATCTGTGCTAACATATGAAATAGACATGGCAGGAAATCCATTCAGCTTTTGTGTATTGGAAAGATTAATATACTAGCATTATAGACAGTTGTGTTTAATCGGCGAAAGAGCATTCACAAAAGGAAAAAGTACTACGATTATTTTTTGCATTAATGTTTCGTACAAAAGTACAAATTAATACATGGTTATTGCTAGCCAAGCCGAGCACGCTGGTGCATTCATTTTGATTGCAATGAGGGAAACTTTTAATCATTGAGCAGACCCTATAATATGTTAATATAACGCATGAAAACGCGAGGTAATTGCCAATGTAAGTAGATAGGCTGATATTTTTCCACTCTTTGATTTAAAAACTGAAACATCAATCGCTGATCATAAATGTACATTTCATTTTAGTATTTATAATTATTTTGCAGATTAAAGTGGAATTATCTCTACTGATCCTAAACACAAAATGTCTGCTGTCTCTACAGGCCCAAAAACGGTTATGATAAATTGTCCAAACGGTTCATTTACAATTTTGTACAGTCTAAATTAGCGAAGATTTCCATTCTTCAATGTCTTTATTAATTTTTCAGATTTATAGCCGAGTAATACAATGGCAATTTTTAGACGTTGATTATTCCTCTAATAGACTATAATAATGGCCTCTGGACGTCGTGATTTCAGCCAGCGACTGAATTGTCGTTAGGCACAAAATTGGCTTCAATTTATTCCCTGTCGCCTTTATCACGATTTTCTGTGTTAATTGAGACATTTGCACAGAAATTACTGGCTGTTACAGCGTGAATGAAAGGTCGTGGTATTACGATAACGGTCTAGTTTGAACAGGGAAAAATTATAACCGCGAACGCTCGATTTTCGCGTCCGATGTTTGCTTGACATGCGATGTTAAAAAAATATTGTGGAGTAACTCCAAATTAAAATGTATTTTTTAACTCACTAATTGTAGTTGGTCCAATTTTTACGATTGCTATCTTGCCTTTGTTAAATTTGAATGGGGAATTACAAAAAACGTTATATTAAAACTCAATTTATTAATCACGAACATCGTCAAAGCCGTCATCGTCTACATAATAATTCTCGTCTTGGATATAATTCACTTTTGGAATATCATAATAAACTTTACAATTCACCTCCCTATGAACGTAGGGAACTAAGTAAACAATAATTTCACTATAGCAATTAATTTAGAATAGTCCAGCCGGTACACTCGTCAGGTCAGCGGAAGGTCTAAGCGATCGTTCAACGTTTATTTTCATTTCAGTCGACCCTTTGCACCCTTGTCTACCGTTGATACATTGTGGAAGGGTAAATGAAACACACTGCTGTTTCTATTTTTATTAAAAACAAACTCACTACACGTGAAAAAGGAAGAGGTTTAATTAAAAGAGATCTGTGTTTTTATTCATTATTTTGGTTCTGTTTTTTTATATCGTCAACAACACTATTCGTTACAATAAACATAACAATAAATATCTTTTTATTTTCAATTTTTATTCTACATTAAATGAAAATGATTGCGGACCGCTGCGACTGTCCTTTGCAAAAGATGTGAGTGGAACAAGTCATAGCCAAGTGATAGAGCAAGTCATAAAATAGTATTTTTAGTTAGATTACTAACATAGTTATTAATTTATTTAATTGTATCACTAACGTCTTACGGAATTTTCTATTCTGAAATAAATTATGATTTGATTTCGATTAAATCACTATGTCGTTTCCAATATTTGATACTCTTCTTCGTTACGCAAACTAAGGTTATTATGTGTTCTGAAACTACTAGCTATTGTATTTCAATACCTTTCTAGAAGCAGATCAGTTACATCGTTTCCAATAATTCCATGAATCGCTCCTCGACGACGAGTAATATCAGCATTCCATTTTCGGCAACGCTTAAATACATTTGAACGGGGGTAAGGTGTCGGGAGCTAAGTAACCGTGGTATCTCAAGCCTACAGAACACAGGCAGAGCAATAAATTAAACAAATCCGATTTGCACGTGCGGGAGGAAACGAAACTCGTTTACCACGTTTCGGTGATCGCATTGTTTATTTGATGACAAAAGACGAAGTAAACGTAATTCATGGTTGTTAAGTGGAAATGGAAATAAATGTTTGCATTTATACATTAACGGCTGTTTGACTAATCCCGTTTCGACACTGTAATTATTTAGCTATTTAAATACTATCGTACATATTACGTAGAATAATATTTGGGCATATTGGTAAACTAATACGCTTCACTGGTGCAACGTTCGGTTGAACCACTTAACAAATTAAACTGCAGTAGTTGAAATGGAACACTGCGTTCGAATGACATGGTTATAAATTACGAATGGAGAATACAAAGTCGTGTAGCCTAATAAATGGCCGTTGACTACTAGTTTCATAAACGCAAATACATTCTCGTATGTAGAGACTTCGGCGGCACTAATTTAACAAAGCCTGTATTAGTTCCAATTAATTTTGAAGAAGATTATCAGCCCTATTGGATGTCATACTAGTAGTTATATTGTAGCCACATACCATTTCATTTCTTGTCTTTAAAACTAATAGATATATCAAAACTCAAAAGAATAATTGCCTAAAAGACTTCTTACGTTCCTTAAGTATCTCGATTTCTAGAATACATTAAATTTCTACACTCATAGCTGCATTTGTAATTAAAATAATATGGAAAAGCAGAGATGTTAGAAACTTTTATCCGTGACCTCGTCTCTAACTACATTAGAGTAGCTAACTGTACGAACTACTGCATGGTCAAATTAGTTTCTAGACTAGTCACGATTATTTTAATTAATAAAATTCATTTGGCGATAACAAGTTAAGTGTAATGGATTTTTTGTATGCCAACATTACAGTGCAAGGTAGCCGAACAATCTAAAAAGGATTGCAGGAATATGATCAGCAGTGTACTTACGTTTGAAGATTATGATGATGATGCAAGAAATGATGACTGAAATATTAAATTTGTGAACCTTTTTTTAGCTAAAACCAGAATTTTATCGACTGTTAGTTTTTAAAACCGCATTTTTTTTTGTTATTGGCACAAAATTTTAGGCAAAAATATCAGTCATAACGACTTTTAATATTTTTAAAATCTAAGAATTTTACAAAATAATCTGAAAAGTATTAAATGAGCTCTTATCCAAAGAAATCATCGTGAGCATGTGCTAAAGCGATTAAATCGGTTAAAGCTGAACAGAAGCGTGGCTTTAATTGCAGCTGAATTGGCATAATCCGGATCTCCTAAAATATATTTTAGACTATAACATGACTGTCTTGGTGATTATGTCTGACAGTCTTGAAATGGAGTATTTATTCATATCAAAATTCGAAAAGTTGAAGGTCTTATTTTGGCAGGTTTTATTGTCCTCTGTATTGAATTGTTTAGAACAACATTACGTTATTCTAAACCATTCAATACAGTAATATAGTGACCTTATAGTACGGGCAGTAGCTTCCTCATTCAATAAAAATAATTTACGGCTAATTATCTGGTGACTAAACTGTATCTATAGACTGTATCTGACACGCAATGCTTTCTCAATCACACTCAATATGAACTATAACATAAAATATTAACTGTAGTGTAAATTGTTATGTTAATCGTGTAAGAAAATAATAAAAAACATTGAAACTCAAATGGCAAGGTTAATAAGATAGCAATTCATATTTAAACCATTTATGTATTATGAGTTTATGGACATCATACCTTATCCGAAGTAAGCAAAAAGGAGAAAAATAAAAGGGAAAACGCAAACCTATGCCGAACACGTTCATAAGAGTCAGCCGATTGCTACGTCACGTACACAGAAAGAGAACTTTTATTACTTCCGAGTGCCGTAATTGTTATGGAGACCCGGTTCCTCTTATTACTCAACTTTGTCCTTAGGTAGCGTAATGAGTCTTGATGGCCAGCACTAGTTGAATGTTTGTTTTTCTTCATAACTCCAAGGTGACCCGAGGATCTCATTACGTGTCGCTTATAGCCGCCAAATAAGTATCTTATGATTCATAATTAATAATTTATATCGTCATTAATGAATAGTGATTGTTTTTGTGTAAACTTCAACTACATTTCCCCTTCCTATTTGGAGCGTCTGAGATCCCGATGCTTATATCTTTATGGCTAAGAACATGTATGGCGCTTTCATTAACATTTTGCAACATCTTATTAATATATTAATTTTAATTGGAGATTTCTAAATAAATGAATGTTATGTTTCTTTGTTTATAATGAAAACAAGACCTTGTTAACTAAAACAGCGTTCAAAACATCACAAAAAACTAAAAGGTTATTCAAATTAATTGAAAGAAAATAAAGGGATCCATGTCCCTACAAATATTTAAAAATTCATACACGAAAGTAATATAAGTTGGAAACAGTAAGGATCATACTGGGAACATCAGAAGCTCGGCCACATGTAACCCCGGGGCGACGAGACTGAATAAATTTCACCCAGCTCATTATATTACTGAAGAAAACCGGCTGAAACAACACACTACCGAAACATCACATCGCATGTTCGTGCTTTGTTGTCGCTGCAGATTCAACGAAATGTTCTTTAATATTTCGTATGTGGTTTCGTCCTCATTTGATTACAGTAATGGTAATTCGTTCCTCATTAATGTGACACATTTTCTTGTGTGAAGCATTTTTAACAATTTTATTTTTTCAGATCTAGATATATAAAGCTAGCTTAATGTTGTGTTCTGTACCAAGACAACTTAGGTCCCACATGATTAATGTTAAGTCAGATGTAAGTCCAAAATTGAAAAATAAACTTGGTGATAAAGATAATAGTTAAATGTAGGAAATCACCTTCTATATCTCCTAGTCTTTTTTCAATTGACCCGTCAATATTGACAAAATCTACTAAAAATCTAGATATAAATTTTATACCAACTGTTCCCCAGCAAGAAAATATTTTTACGACACGTCTTAATACCGGACCTCAAAACGACTAACATTTTCACATTCCCTAAGTTAGTTTCCATTACCTGTTATACATATTTCATCTTTATCAACGCTATAAATATTCAAGTAGTGAAAAGCTAATAGGTCAATAAGGTGCTCAGTGACCGGCCATTACATGGTTATGAGTCGAGTCACGCTTGACCTAACCTCAACAGTCTTTGATTGAGCAATTTTCTTCGACAACCCTACGATAACTTAGTTTGATTAACACGTCACCTCTTTGTAACAAGCAGTTTTTGCTGTGTTCTAACACAGCAATCCTTCGTTCTAACGAAGGATTTAAATATCGAGTACACATTATATATTATGGTAATTGCTTAATTTGCAATTAGTATTTAAAACCCAAGGTTTATATCTTGATTTAGAGTTACCGATGTTGTAATATGTAAAAAATCGATTCATTATGTATTATAACTGGTTGGTAATACAGCGGATTAGGAGTTCCGTAATTTTCTCAATTCATAAATTAGGTGTTTTATAGGTTCCATTGTTTTTTTTAATTATACAATATTATCAGTATCAATAACGTGTAAATAATATATTTAAATAACCGACAAAAGATGTACTTTAATTAACTAACTATTTTAAAATTGCCACATAGTCTCAGTACTCAAGAATAAATAATACATCCAAATAAATACACCCAACATACAAAGTCCTGATCCCACACTAAGATCCAGTCTTGTGTCGTAGGTATCAGGAACTACGAGAGACTTTTCGGTCTCACAAAAACCTAGAGTGAAGATGTTCAGAGACTTTTCCACTAATTTCAATTCTGTTGATTTGGTAGTATTGTGATGCTTATTTTGTATTAAAATCTTATTTGGCTACTATCAATTGGCATCGACTTCAAGAATACAATACGCCTTCAAGGTATAAAATGTGCACTTTAGTCGGGTACGTAATAAAAACGTATCCTATGTTCTCTTTTTATTTCTTAGGAATTAAATGCAATACAATTTAATGATTTTTCTCATTTCTACAATTAAGTTGTTATTTTATTTGTTTTATATCTTGTACAAATTACCGAAGCTCGTTAATAATATTCTATATAACGATTAATTTATATTGAATGTCGATGTGGCGAACTATTTCTCACCAACATTTAACATTATAACTTAACCATTTTGATGTGTAATAAAACAAATTTATTTTCTCATACATACAAAGGTCCAATTGAAATTATAATTTATATTCCACATTTGAGAACCATTCTCTCTGAATCTGGTTATGATGGAATATTATATTACATTTTATTTTGGCTAGCGAGAATCATTTTAATAAACCTCGGTTTATGTATGTATTCTATTACTATTACAGCTCTTATTTTAATTATTCGGGTTCCTAGTAATTATTTTCGGTCATACGCCTGTTTCATTATACATTTCATATTCAGTGCAAAAAATACTAAAGCATCATTATATAAACAGCGTTTTTTTTTTCATTATTTATTATATAATATAAATAAATACACTCCATTCAACAGTCACATAAATAGTCCTGACCCCATACTAAGATCGAGTCTTATGTCGTGAGTATCAGGAACTATAAGAGACATTTCGGTCTCACAAACACCCAGACGCGAAACAAATACGAACACGCGGCCTCTCGTTTCACAGCTGGCCGTCTAACCAACTGCGCCACGGAGGCTGTCATTATTAAGTGTGATACCTGAAAGTTCTTGACCAAAAAAAAAGTATTTTATGTCAATCAACTGCATTAGGCTACGTGTTGGGTAAAAGGCCGATTACCAAAAAAGTTGATGTTAAGCTAGTAGAGGGTCGTGAAATATTAAAATAAACTAATTTAAAACAGCTGAGTCATGTTGGTTTGACACTATGTTGCATAAAACCAAGCAGAAGAAGAATGTGACTGTAAAAGACTAAGTGACTCACCAAATACAGATTAGTCATCACCCTTTATTAACAACCCCAGACATTGAAATCGCATTCGAAAATATAGGGAGGAAAAGAGGAATTAAATAGACTAGGAATTAATTTAAAATTATTCAGTCAATATTGTGTACAATTGATACGAAAACGTGACTAAAATGCAGCTTATGGTAAGAGCAATGCGGCCCACATAGAAACAAACATTATCTTTCTACGTACTTATATCATTTCACAAACATGTAGCATTTCCAGTAATGAAATTACCTTCAAACACGTACCAAATCCTCTAACAACAGCTTAGCCAAGACCGACTGTTTCAACATGTCAAGGATACGCCGACAAACCCATCGATCTATGTACACAGCTGAGGAGCAACGATCTGCATTCCTACGTGTATTTCTGATACAAACTCTTAGTAAAGTTCAAACAGTCCGATTGCTGCTAGCGGATTCTCTGTGCGGGTAACAGAATTTCCGATCAAGCAGGCCGCTTCTTCCGATTCGTCACGATTTGTTTATTCTGCGTAGTGTATCTCGCGTGCAAACTTATTTTATATCCTGAACTTTAGGTATCAGTGCGGCAACACAAACTTTGGAACGAAATTCGTTTTCCGGAAACTTATTTGTTGTTTGTAGGCAAGGAACAAATATGTGGTTCCAAGAAATACTTTTCTGCGTATGAAACTTGCTGTTTCATATACGGGTGTTAACAGTTCACAAATTATTTTGTGTAATACCAAGAATTGTATTAAATCAACATCTAAAATTACATATTTTAACTGTTCAAGCATAAGCCGACCTTTTAGGCATTGGCAAATTATAATGAACCAATTGAATAGGATAACTCGTTAATTCTGCAAAACCTCAATATAATCTAACAACATCTTTGGGTACCAATTCTTAAATCATACCTACCAAGCAAAATTTCTTGGTAGCAAGCGGCAGAATATAGTCGATCTTGATCTAGTAAGTAAACGTCGAAAGAAGTAAGTTGGATAATACATGTTTTATCATTTTAGTTAGTCTGTTGGGCATATTTCATAAACAATATCATTAATCAGTGAATAAAATATTTTGCAATACGCTCTTAATGAATCTTAACATGTCTACTACATATTAATCCGTTGTGCTACCAAAAACTACCCGCTGGAATTAAAAATATTGATTACACCGCGAACAAGCGAGTTTTAACTAACAAAAAGTAATAAACTCCCACCAACATTAACATGATGGCGTTAAAGAGTCGTTATGCATTTTTTTCGGCGGTCTCGCCTCAGCGCGCAGCTCTTCAGACATCTTTTAGGATTTTTTTGCAAAAAGTCGTCATATTCGCGAGGCACAAGCTTCAGATACGATCTGACAGGCTGTCTCGAGTGGCCGGTGACCTGTCGCGAGCATAAAAAACAACTTAACACAGAGATCGATTACATTTACAAGGTTTTTGTACATTAATTCCCTTTTTAACTCCGCAATCAAACATTATCGCAGCAACAACAAAGACAAACAAAGATCACTTAAAATGTTTTCTGTGCATTTATTTTTTTCAATTTGCAAAAGGAAATTAAAGGTCTGTTTGTTCCTCAACGCGGCACTTAAGGTATTTATTTTAAGCCTTATTGAGCCAACTTCGTCTTATCTAAGGACGCTTATGAGGAACTCTCTCTGTCAAAAGATGTTTAAACATTTCTGTATTTTTTACGCTCTCTTGATGAAAAATTTGTTTACCCATCGTAAGCGTTATTTTCCTTGTAGAAATAAGCATAAAAATGTTTACTGAAATTAGTAGCACTCTTGTGTACGGTACACGGGATATTTCTATTTTGGAAATTGAAGCCGTTGACTTCTTAGAGCCGAGCAACTTCTTGAAAATATAAAGGCTTTCTTGAAAACTGTTCCCAACAATAAAACTTTTAATTTTTAAGAAAATTAAATCTCATAACTCCACTACAAAGTTTCTTAAATTAATGCCGAGTTATTTCTTTCAAGTTGTGTTTTCGATGCGTAAGTTTCCACAACCGTCGAGACTTTAATAAAATATAAACGAACAATATGCTATAGAGTATAGTCTATAAAACGTACAATAATAAAGATTCAATAAATTTAATACTATTTTAAAAGAAGCGAAAAATCGTAAACATCTTTCTATATTTTCTAAATTGAAAACATAAAAATAATTCAGAGTTCATTCCCGTAAGAGAAAATATCGTTACTGCTTCGTATTAATATAAAGTAAGTCCGAAAATTGAATTTTATAGTTAGAAAATTGAATTGGGTTTTTGTATGACACGGCAATTTTGTAACAAGTAAGAAAAATAAGATGGTTATTAAAATATATTGTTGATTTTATATTCTTGTCCTAATAAAAACACTGCTTACGAAGATACTGTTTACGTTTACGGTAGGCAGCCGTTGTACTGGACGCCTGGCATTGCCAAGATCCATCTTTCTGATCGGTGGTGACCGCTTTCTCCATCAGAAGGCTACATGGTCGTCTGCCTGCGAAAAAAAAACCAAAAAGTTTAATTTCGTTCATAACGATCTCAATTTATTAGATTCTTTTCAATCTTGGTAAAATATTTATAGTGACATCCCAAGAGTCGCTCCTTCTAACGATGAAAAATGCGTTTATTTTTTTAGGATAGGCAATTATGATACACTACACTAAACGCTTCATTGTCATACAAAATTAATAAAACTCATGTTTCTATATTACTATCGTGCAATACACAGATGAATCGTCTGAGTTGTTGCATTCTGTACTATAGTGGCGAAGGCTCCTTAGAAGCCAGTTCCTACCGGCTTCCCTTTTGTAATTTATCATTACACTATAAACGAGCAAATTATTCAAACTTATTTATTTAATATCAAAACTCAATTATTATTTTTTACATTCAACGACATCTGTCGGCCAGATACGTAAACATTACTAGGAAGCGGCACAGTAAGCCCTTTTTATTGCGACGCGGTGCGACCTCTGGCGAATTCCTGTAAAATTGTTCGGCTTATTCAATAACACTAGCGCGGCCCGTGCGCCGCCGCCCTCCGCCGCCCCGCCGCCACCGCGCCGCCGCCGCGCCGCCCGTTACGCATTGTATAGTATGCAACAAACCACGCAAAATTGTACCTTAAATTGATAGTGATTTAAGGTTCAATTTACGCTAAAAAAGCAAGAGGCAAGCCGCAGCTTCTCCGGCATTTCGTGTGTTTAGGTATAGATATTACTTATTACAATAGCGAAATGCGGAGTTTAATGTATTTATAAGTGTTGTATTTACATTTTTACAATATATTCATGGTTCATGCAATTAGTTTTAAATGTTTTTAATTACAAAATGTGTAATATTAATATTATGGTTTTAATGGAAATTACTAATCGTTAGGAGCGTACTAATATGTTTAGGTTGTCGATTTCCAAATAAAGTTAGTGTTTAGATTTTAGGACGTGCTCGATCCTCGCCTGAGGAATACATTGTCTTACTAATGTTACAACTGATAAATGCGGGGCTATCGTACTTGTTAACATATTGATTCTAGGTTTTTATTTCTTTTATATTAATCTTATATTCACTTGCAGTTTAGAAATATACTTTTTCTCATTATGTAAGCATGGTTTACTTTTTATTTCATGGACATTGTAAATATTGTATAAGTACATAGGTAACGAAAATATTAAAATTTAATTGACGGCCGCAATAGGCAGATGCCACAATATCACTTACCAAATGAAACCCATTATTTTAGTTTGGTGAGTAAGATTCTCGAAGCAATAATTTGCTGGTGGGAGGATATATAAGGACACACGTGCTTATGTGTGTCGCGTTTTGCGTTCATTCTGTGAAACATCACACAGTAAATTTTTAATCTCTATTCGGACTGCACTACGCTTACTATCAGTCGCATTCACAGATTACTTAGTACTAGTGGCATTGTAGTCATTTCGTAATCCCTTAGCCCTTCTAATATTATAAATGTGAATGTTAGTTTGTTTGTTACGCTTGCACGCAAAAACTACTCAACCGATCATCATGAAACTTTGTACACATATTCTTGGAGGTATTAGAAGTACTTAACATAGACTACTTTTTATTCCGAAAAAAATAGTGTTCCCGTGGGATGAAGAAGGAATTCCGATATATTTGCTACTTTTTCATACTCAAAAAGATGGGATGGGACTGGATTACATTTCATTAGTGAGAATGAGACGGGGCGGGCGGGATATAACGGGATGGGACGGGACGGGATGGGAGATTTCAAATAAAATTAACCACGCAGACGAAGTTTGCGGGCAGAAGCTAGTAACAGGATAAAGAAAATAAACATATTTTGTGTTTGAGCTTCGGCTTCCCTTTTAAAAAATGTCACCCTTCGCCACTGCTGTACTATAAAGGGGCTTTTTGATAGATATTACCCGCATAAAGCATTGTCAAATCGCAGGCAGACTACAGACGATGCCAAGACTAAACTTCGTCGGTGTAAACTTTTGCAAACTCCTGCTAAGAGCAAACGTTCACTGTCTGGTCACAAGGACTGCAACTAAACAGCAACAGTGTCAAAACCGCGAAAGCGTTGCTGTTTCACTCAACTACTAATCACATGAAGTAAATATTACTAGTGGTAAGACTTACGTATCTGACTGGACTTCAGTTACAGCGATTAAAGATCAGTCATATAGACCCCAGTGTGTAGTGTTTTGAGTTAAACCTGCGGAAACCCGGATACAATTAGACTGGTATAATTGTAAGAACCAGCGATAGATTGCCATCTCATGGATGATACTCTATATTTTGGATTGCGCTGTATTTACCATCTTGTGCATTACACTCACTTTATCCCGCCAGAATAAAAAAGTCAAACGTAAAAATTACTCCCCAGGGCAAGGCCCTTTCTTTCATCCCATCAAATTCACTTAAGGGTCACCGGAGTCATTCGCAAAATTATCCCCAATTCGACATCTTCATGATCAACCTTTCATGTCATAAAAGAATCCGCTTAAGAATCCTCCAAAGGGTATTGGAAGGATCCTACTGATCCGCCGATTTTTGCCTATTTAATAATCGATTATCGGCAACGGGTAGGGACGGATTACCATATCAAAAGAACGCATGATCTCATGTTCAGCATCAATTTGGTGAAACATTCGACACAAAGGCACGGGCCGTGAGAATTTTTATCGCGCTCTGAATTTCCTACAGTGTAATTGATATATGTACGTTCTATGTGTCTACTGTACCGTATCTATCGATCTGGTATGAGTCTTTGCATGTATATCGTTTATTTACTTTAAAAAAGTTAAGAATTCAAAACCCTTCGCATTGCTACTATTTTTTTATAATGCTTAAACTATTACTGAATCAGGTCCAGTGAAGAGTCATTTAATAGATTTTTGATTAAGTAAGAGTTTCAACGAAAATGTCATTGATATGTACAATTCACCTGTTAAAAACCCGCTTCGTTGAGAGGTTTAAGGGGTGAGGTCAAAACCTGATCATATTAAATAGAAGAAACATGTACCTAACATAATTATGTAGGCCAATACAACCAACGGTCTCATTTTCAGTCACATTTCAAACTTCATACCCTAGTTGTTAACACAATTTATTCGGGACATCGTTAAAGTACAAAATTCACCCTTCGCCCCTACAAAGTACAAACTAAAAGAATATAGCGCTCGCCTCATAGTTTGCTAAACCAATTTATTTCTCAAAATGGCAAATTCCCTTGCTATTACCAACTCCTTGATACCCCGACGGCGTCTACCTCGGGGACTGCCACATCCTTTGTGGTGGCTGAAATTTTAGCTGAAGCATACAAAGCGCTGCTGCGGCCGGATGCACCCACCTCCAACTTATATCACAACACACGAACATGTTAAGGGTTAATCTCGGGAGATAGCGTCTTAGGTTTAATTAAATTATTTAGAATAGATTTGCTGATGTGAATTTTCAATGAATATATTAATAGGCAATGTTCTGAGTTTGTGCTAGAACTACCCACCGGTATCTAATTTGTTTTGTCATAATATATGTGCATTGATGGAAAATATCATGGATGAATTGCATCTAGGAATTAAATTCAGGCATCATTTTCTAATTGCGTTTCTTATTTTTAATTAAATTTAATATTAATTGGGATTTAAAACATAAACAATATACCAAAGTAATAATTATAACATTGGATATCGACTTTTAATTTTACATAAAACCGAATTCATAATAACGACGAAGATTCAAGAACAAAGTCTCAACTACGTGGTTAATAAAAAAAACCAGGGCAAGTTATTTTTAAGGCTTTTAGATACGCTGCTTTGTGCTCGGAATAAATTTTATTACAAAGAAAACACGACAATATATCGCAAATTAACGTCAATATATACCAAAATTATTATGAAACTGTAACAAGGCAATGCGATGAATAAAAGAATCCTTCTTAGCTGTTGTAACAGAAACATTGAACCTTCAAGGCGCGGTACACATGCGCTTTGTGTCAAAGAAAATATCAATGTCATTTAAATAGTAAAGAGGAGCATTGGAACGTGAAATCCCGTATCCGATAGAAGAATTTAAAGACAAGCATTTACAATAACGAGTATTGTTAGCAGGCTCGGAACGCTTTGACGCCCCACCCACCTCTTATCCCTTCCTATTAAAATTCTTTCAAGTTGGGAAAACTTGGGAATACAACAAAGCGGCCTAAGCAACAAAATCGAAATAAAGAATGTTATAAGCTATAATTAAATTTAAATTTTGCACGTTCTCGGCAATATTGGGATATTTTGTAGGAATTTTCAATTGTTCCCAATATTCGTTCGTTCTGTTGTGAAATTCTTGATTGTGTTTGGGTAATGGGGGAAGTTTCGTTTTGGGAATTGAATTGGAAAAGTTTTATTTGTGTTAATTTACCTATTGTGTTTAATTTTATTAAATAAATGATACCTTTGTGACAAGTCACTTTATGTGTGAATTTGGTTTTACTTGTTCTACGTACATAGGCATTTCTTATACATCGTATATAAATAAAATTATTATTCTTAAGCAGATACTTACGATGTCTTTGAATTATTGTATTTATTACCGGTGAATGATATGCGTTTTAGACATTATTGCAAAAAGCACTGTTGGAGTTAATCTGTCCATTTCATCATCAGTCAGTCGCTTATACAATATTAAAGAACGTAAAAATATAGGAAACATTTCATCTAAAAGAACAATTCTGTCATAATAAATTGTAAGTGAAGAATATGATTAAAAATATTATGATAAAATAATGAAGAAAATTTTATCGTATTTTATTTTTCAAGACAAAAGCTAACCCATAAAACGTTCATAAACTGTGATACGCCGTGAAGAATGAAATTTCAAATAGGCAAGTATTAGAGGGTGAGCCACCCCACAGGTAATCGCCTGACAAATGTCTTAGATATTTTACCAACTTCATTTCGTGGATGCTTTCAATAGTGATGGGTGTACAGGGCCCTATTTATCTATTATGACGATAGCAGAATTTTTTTTTCACTCTGGTGCAGTTCATTGGTACATTTCACATCTCTAGTCCATACCAATATTTACTTATCTAAAAATCGATCCCAATATGCTCTTAAATGTATTATGCCTACTTCTTCGTTACTCTTTAGGTCGTCGAATTAATTAGGCTAAATCTAGGCTAGATAACAACCGAACATAGATTGTCATAACATTTAATAAATAATGTTATTCTTAATGTCCAACCCGCACTAGGCCAGCGTGGTGGACTATATGGCCTAACCACTCTCAATCGATTCTCTCGATTGTAGAGTAGGCCCGTGCCCTGCAGTGGGACGTATATGGGCTGAAATAGATAATGTAAACTATTTATCTTCTATACATATAATAAAAATGTAAATGGTCGATGTCTGTACATGGAAGATATTTAAGAAATTTCAACGCGGGGGGTCTTTATAACAGCAACAGAATCCAAAACAATTTTTTTTAGAATTTTTGTCTGTCTGTCTGTCTGTATGTTTGCTTGCGCATCACGCAAAAACTACTGCACCAAATGAGATGCGGTTTTCACAGTTGTATTGCTGCAGGTTCAACTTAAAAACTGGTATATGTTGCATTTGCATACAGGGTGTTTCTTTTTGTTTGCTTACACATTACTCATAAACTACCGCACCAAATGAGATGCGGTTTTCACAGTTATATTGCTGCAGGTTCAACTTAAAAACTGGTATATGTTGCATTGACATACAGGGTGTTTCTTTTTGTCTGCTTGCACATTACTCATAAACTACCGCACCAAATGCGATGCAATTTTCACAATTACAATGGTGCAGGTCCAACTCAAAAACTGGTATATATTTCATTTACATACAGGATGTTTCTTTATGTTTGCTTGCACATTACTCAAAAACTACCATACGAAATGAGATGCAGTTTTCACAGTAATAATGGTGCACGTCCAATTTGAAAACTGGTATATATTTTATTTATAGACAGATGTTTCTTTTTATTTACTTGCGCATAACGCAAAAATTACAAGACGAAATGAGATGCGGTTTCACAGTTATATAGGTACAAGTCCAACTTAAAAACTGGTAAATGTCTTATTTACATACAGGGTGTTTCTTTGTATTATGGAAGATAAATGAGAAAAACTCATATTCCCTATATTAACACTGGATTAAAACTTAGGCTACATTTTATCCAGATAAATTAAGTGTTCCCGTGGGATGAGGACGGAAATCCGATATATTTGGTACTTTTTATACTCAAAGGGATGCGATGGGCATTGATTACATACCTTGAGTAAGAATGAGATAGGACGGGCGGGATATAACGGGACGGGACGGGACGGGATGAGAAATACCAAATAATCTATACATGCATATATTTTTAAACAAAGTTAATCACGCAGACGAAGTTAGCGGGCAGAAGCTAGTTTAATTATAAAACCGTTATTAGTTGGCACTTATTTAATAGCTGGCACGGTAAAATGACTACAATGGACCATGGTAAGTGAAATGCATTCCAAAATCTGGACATACTTGGTCTGAATCCGAAACGCGATACCCTTGCTTGGGTCACTGTCAAAGATTTTCTACCATATACGAATATCCTACATCCAGTAAAAGATTATACGTACAATGTTGTTCTACATATTGGATTTTTTTATTCATTATCAGTCCGGAGTCAGGAATTTGTGCCCGATATGGCGATAGGCTCGCCACCTATCACATCATGGGACGGAACATACCAAGGCGAAATGTGGGTGTCCTGGTGGCGCCTCTGCCTACCCCTTCGGGGATAAAGGCGTGAGTTTATGTATGTATGTATGTTGTTCTACAAACTATGTTCTTGTTTCTGTTAGCTCTGTTTGAGCGCGACGATGTGGAAAATACATAATATAAATTCATGAAATAGCGTTATGTGCAGCCCTATTCAGTGAACGCAGTCTAGAATTTTTATCAAAAATTCCCATTTTCTTACCGCTTTCCAACAATAAGGTGCAAATTTAGGGTGAAGAATTAGCCTCCCTCGACAACAGGCGTGCGGAGAATAAGCGATGCAATGGGGTGCAAAATGAGAATAAAGTGTAGGCAAGGGGCACGTTTAAATTCGTATAACTCGATTCCACCAGAATATCTTGCTCTTCTGGGCTTAATTTTTATTTGTAATGGCAAAGTCCACTAAGATATAAAGTCGGCAAAATTGCCTTTGTTAAAACCACTAGGACAATTTCGAATATTTTTTTCGTCTCGCTTTAAGCTATTTAATTATATTTTACGATCACAATTTTTGTTAAAGAACATTTCTAGCGGACTTTAATTTCTATGTAATGTTACTTATTTTATGGCATGAAAAGTCTGTTTCATTTTTCAGATTTCTTTTCTTTATTTTTACCTGACGCTGTCTCGGCTGGTGCCGGGATCCGCCCACCTACTTAATCTCGTCCACTTCGTCCGATCTTTATCGCCTTCAGATGTAGGATAATTGATACTCTTTTTTACTGACGACATCCAGCCAGATTTTTCGGTACATCTCAGTTATTATGACTTTTTGGAGCCTAGAAATATGTTCCTGAAGTACATATTTCTGTAACATCCACATACTACAACTACTTTGTAATATAAGACAATATGTTACCAACAATATTATATTAAGAACGTACTAAGCAATAAATCGATACAGCAATTTCACCTTTCATCGATTACGCGAATATAGCTGCACATCCCTCGCGAGATATCACAATTCACCGATGATAAACAGCAATGTAATACATCTGACGTCGGTTGATTTATAAACACAGAGGTATTTCTTAATTTAGCCCTTGTAGATAAAGGTGGTAAAGGTGACACGAGAAGCCATTACGAAGCTTTATTGACTACGGTTACTACGTTAAGGGAATAACAATATATTGGACTGGGGTACAACAAAAGAATATCAAAAAATGTAATATACGAGTCATATAGTGTAGTTACGTCGAAATTTACCATATTTTCTATCTCATCAATAGCGTGATTCCCGAGGGGTAAATATTTTGCTGTTGTAGGAAATTGAATTCGATACTTGCCGCGATAAACGGTTCTTTTGACGTGTAACTAGCAAAATTGTTTTGGATATGAAACGGCCTTTTAGGTTTTTGGCTCCCTCACTTTTAATTTAGATTTATCTAGCTTGGAATAACATTCTGCATATTCATTGTAATAACGTATAATATGCGACGTAATAATAGTATTTGTCTGCCAGAAACAATACCGATTCGCTGCTCCGTAGGAGTGTGAAGAAGAACAAATTAAGGACCACACTATCGCAATATATATTTCATCATAATAAATATTATTAAAAAATATGGGTACCTAAAACCTACCCGAGCATTATATTTATATTCTGATATCGTTGAAATACGAGTATACCTTGATGTCTTAACTTTTAGAAATATTTATCACATATTTGTTTTACACACAACAAAATAAATATATAAAATAATATCAGGTATATAATATGTTTACGTTAAATAAAATTACAAGCACAAACAAGTATACATTTGAGTAAGATAGGACAGAGCGCGCACAAGGAAAGCCTTGCAAAACAAAAACATTTTTCTTACTGTAACCTCGTGTTTACCGCCAAGTGTTTGCCATCCCGGGGCCCAGATGTTATTCGCCATAAGCCACCCTTATTAGGGATTCCGTGTGTTCAGCCAAGGTACAAGCTCAACTATGTACTTTTATTTTAGTGACATTATTAATATTTTCCTCATACATTCCCTTTTGTCATAATATTTTGTCTAAAGTGGAATACTTATATTTCGCTTATGTCAAAGAACGGTTTATCAGTAAAATGACATTGCTCTACAGTTTTGAATATAATTATTGTTCCCCAATTAATTTTAATACCCCAAAGCATGATGCGATTAAATTGACAGGAGCGAGGTAATTAATTAACTTTGTTTTATGGAATTATAAAAATATTGTTTGTTTATTTTTAGACGTTGTCCCTGTTTATTTTACTAATTGGCCCGCATACATAGCTATAGCTGGGCATCCTGTGACTATACTGACAGCGTTATATAGGTGCCTAATGCGTTAACTATTACCGACTTACTATGACCAACGGCACTACAAAATGCAGAAAACCTGATATTATGTGCAATGCAGTTCAGATAGCTTTTGTAGTCATTAAATCGCCAAGATATGGCAATCTCTAAGTGTCTATCATATTTAAAATATGTAGTATTGAAAATAAGTCTTGTCAGACCCAAAAATCACAAAAATAATTATTAGTTACCTATTGGAAAAGGCCTGCAATCAGTATTTATTAATTATTATTACTTATTTTATAAATACATGCATTAAATACGTATAATGATGTTACTGTAATAATAATTAATCTGTACGACAGCTGAATAAAAATACATAAGATAAAAATAAATTTAGTTTTTTCTGATCTTACTACAGAATTATTCCAAATATATTTACTATTTGTAAGTCTGGTATTTTATTATTAGACATCCACAATCAACTTTTTCAGGTCGTTGCTTCGAAAGCCAATATAAACGATAGATGAAAGAATAAAGTAGGATTTGCCGATATCCGTACTCTGTGAAACCTTTCTCATAAAACTCTTTTATTAAAAGAGCGCCATCTGTCACAAAATAAGGACAACAATTTTCTAGGCTTCTATCCGTACCTTTGTGGGTTTTTTAATCTTGTTGGCACATAAATTTTACTGTGTGATAAAGTTTGAGAACTATTTTAATTTCTGTCATAATTATATAAACTACATTTTGTGATCGAATTAAGTCATAATAAATAAAACACAACAAATTATTATTTATGTTTGAAGGACATTGTAGCCAGAGTAGTTCTACTGGACATAATAATACATCTTATGTCATAGGACGGCAAACGCAGTGGTATGCCAAGCATTGCTTTGTAGTTCATGGTTTAGTTTGGTTTTGCTACTTCATCAGATGGTTCATCAGCGATCGTTTCGCTTACCATCAGGAAAATGACATGCTGGTATAGTTACACGCTAGTCATCGCAATAAAAAAACTTAATAACTTTCCAAGAAGCACAGATTTTTCTACATTATCCGTAGTTTTTGCAGCAATCTTAAACGTTACAGACTAAGAAACATTTGCATGGTATAACCAGGGCGCAAATTCGCACTTCTAGTAAACGTTGCGAGCACCAGCTTAAAAGTTACAACTTAACAAGACAAGTGCAAAGGTGTACTATTTCTCACAAGTAAGAGACCTTACGTTACATACATACATAAACTCACGCCTTTATCCCCGAAGGGGTAGGCAGAGGCGCCACCAGGACACCCACATTTCGCCTTGTATGTTCCGTCCCACGATGTGATAGGGGGCGAGCCTATCGCCATATCGGGCACAAATTCCTGACTCCGGGCTGATAATGAATAGAAAAATCCGTTACGTTTCCGTTACTTACGTTATGTTTAAATATTCTTTTCATATATGATACTACGCTTGTTGTTTCAAATGTAAAGTAGGAGTAAAATAGAATAGACCTGAAAAAATATCTCGACTCTTGGATAAGAAAATAATATTAAAAACATCTAGCAGATTTAAAAATCCTAATAGTTCTTTAATAAAGGAGCCAATTTTTAAGTAATTACATATTCAAGCATTTAATGGCATAAATTATAATTAGGGCGATGCTGAGCTAAAATTATTTTGTACAATTATCATGATAAAGGTAGCTGTGTAATTAATTTATGACTAAGTCACTACTATAATAGTAGAAAATCAAATGTGTTACAAAAACTAAAATATAGAATTTATCTCAAAGGAAAACAGCAATAAAGGTACGTCAAAAAGTAAATAACTTATCACATACTTCGAGTCATTTTTCAGTATCGCGAGTGTAGTACCTCTCCATCTATCATTTTGGTAGTCAAAAAAATATGGAGAATATATTTTACATTCGGTCAGGTGTCGTGGAAGTCCTGAGGGAAATCTAACTTTCCCGGAGGCGCAGACAGCAATCGATTCTATTCAAATTTATGACAGAGAGAAACTGCTTGGCTTGTAACTCTGTAGGGCAGATACAACTGCTTCATTAGAAATATTTTATACATGAGCGTTGGTGCTAACACTCGTCTACTTACAGCCAATCGTGCCTTTTTAAAGACTTTCTGGACTCCCATTAAGGAGTGTAGCGCACCATTCACTCGATTTCCCGCATTCACCCGTATTTCAATATCACTGTTATGCTTTCCATCACTTGTAAATACACAGTCCGAATGTACAAATTCATAACTTGCCCTACTCTTTCATAACCTATCATAATATCCCACTTTGTCATATCCTGCTTCCTTTCCAATACCATAACTTTCATCTTAAAATTATCTTAAATCCTTTTATCGCAAAAGCTTAATGCATAATTGTCACATTGTTCTGTAACTCCACCTCTGATGATGCGGGATAACTCGATCATCAACGTAGAGCCGATATTTTAGTGAAAACTGATTAATTATTATCCCATACTCACTATCTTTCTGATCTTTTAGGCAGTCGTCTAAGAAAATGTTAAGCAGCCATGGAGACTCTACACATCGCGGCGTGACACCCTAAATATGAAGGATAGTCCTCTAGAATATTTTATTTTATGTATCTTTATTTCTATCTATATCAGCCCATATACGTCCCACTGCTGGGCACGGGCCTACTCTACAATCGAGAGAATCGATTGAGAGTGGTTAGGCCATATAGTCCACCACGCTGGCTTAGTGCGGGTTGGCGGACTTTACATACCGTGGAAATTCTTTAAAATCGCTACGGTATGCAGGTTTCCTCACGATGTTTTCCTTCACCGTTAAAGTGCGTGGTGATTGACTATCAATACACACATAACTCCGAAAAGTCAGAGGTGTGCCCTGGGATTTGAACCCACGACAACCGTGAACATGTAGGCAGCCGCGTCTGGTCCGTTACCAACAGGCCACCACGCACTCTTTATTTAAACAACAAAATTGAAGAACAAGATGACACACTCCCAAAAAATCAATTCTAGAAAAAAATATCAGCTCTCTACAGATCCGCTAAACTCGGAACCCTATCAATAGCTGTCTGCGACTGGCAGATTCGGCGCCGACTTCTCACAAAATTCGCGCCCTTATTTTATTGCCTTCTGTCCAAGATTAAACTTTCTTAGATTTTTTTTAACAATCCATTCACTCAAATACACTCCGTGATAAAATTTCTCACGAGGGCGACAACGAATTCAAGTACTCCTAATAAATGAACTCTTTATAAACTGAATCATTTGAAATAAAATGTGATAAGAATTGATTCAAGAGCTCAAGAAAAACATTTATTGGAGAGTCGACACATATTTTTCAATAATGGATTAAAAAAGAAAGAACGTTCAGCATTTTACAATAAGTAAAGAAGCCCTACATTATAAAATTTTTATATTTGAAATATAATAACTAAGTAAAACCCTATATTTTCAGAAGTGTGTTTAAATAATAGCACCTGAATTATTCATTCCAATATTTACTCAACGTCCATCAGCTGGAATGAAAATTAAACACAAGACCGTTGACAGAGACAGTAAAAAAAAACCTAAGAAAATCTACTAAATTATTATTCTAAGAATACAGAAATTTTCTTAGAAATTACCGGCATAAAGAAAGAAGTAAGTACGCAACTGTGGAGTGCCGCGGGCAACAAATCTTCATTTTGCTGGATTAAAGCACCTCTCGGTTCTATAATAATAGAGGCGGTGAGAAACACTCTGAGTATTTCACTGAAGTCAACCTTCGAAGTTTAAATTTATTGTGTCTTCTTATCTTTTTTACTCTGGATCTGATTGCTGAGAAAAACTAGTTAGTTAGTAGTAGTACGTTGGTGAGAATAAAAATATAGAAGAATTTAATAAGATATAAACGTAGATAAGAAATAGTAATTATCCTCGCTGGTAACCATAATTTATGTATGAAAAAAACTAACTTTAAAAAAGAAATTTGTCTGTCATTTTATGATGAGATGTACCCCACATTATTTTTAAATGTTAACAAAGAGAAATTAATTTAAACCCAAATTCAATACTAAAACAATTTCACTGTAATAATATAATTTATATTTTCTTCTTCGTGTTGAAACTAGACCCATTTCAGACGACAATACCAAAATATAATTTGATCCTTGTAATAGGTACACATTTCGCTCGCGGCATTTCATAAAACAATCTATTTAAATTATAAAACAAAAGGTTTTTGCTTCGAAAGAGATACATTTCTTTACTCGAATTTTGCTGTTAAATTAAATATTGGCTTTCGCCATATACCCGTGTTTTTCAGGCCCAACCTCTCTATAAGTTGGAATATTTCCAAGAACTGGGACCGAGGCCATCACAATTTGTTGTATAAATTTTAATACAAGTTACGGACGAGGCACTGAAGTTTGCGAACGTTGTAATTTTTTATTTGATCTCAGCCTGTTATGGAAAAATGAATTGCTTCAACTTTTTCCCTTTACTTACTTTTGTATTTTATTTTATAACGGGGTGAAATCATTTTCAGGATTGAAAACTTTACAACGCTTCAGTTTTTCACTAGGCATTTTTTAGGTTTTTTAAGCGAAATGTTCTATTTATTCAATCGATTTGGATCATGATAACAAACGAAAAGCAAACTCAATAATTAATAACAATTAATCCTTAAATGTAAAATTAAAGAGTCCAGCTCTATCAAAACAGAATTCTACTACAAATATTTTTTCAAGTTCCCATTGAAAACTACTCCCAAGCCGACGGGACAAACTGGCAGAAAGTAATTAAAGAGAACTAAATTAAAATCCCATAATACTGTAAGTAAGCTCCGCAACCGACGGACAACGTCAGTGCTCGGCCAAGTTTAACAACAAACTGATGAACTTAAAGTTACAAACTTCTTCCATAATTCCTTTTGAAGTGGTATCCTCTTTGGAGTTTACGGCGAAAATTAAAATCGTAAGCATGTGGGTCGGCGTGATGAAATGAACAATTCAACAGGGCCTGGAAACTTGCTTATGAAAACCAACAACTTAATACGAAAATGTGCAAAAAAATAATAATATGAAGACAGGACTTTACTCTTTAAGAGTTTGTTCTATATGAGTTAAAAGAGACATCACCACAATAATTATAATACAAGTTATACGAAAAGATGTCGTCACAATTTGCTTACTTAACATTACTGCAAACATCTTTGTGGGGAACGTATGTTCAGGAATATATTTTCTGTGACTGAGAATGATGACGAATATGCTTCAAAATGTCAGCTGATTATTGATACAAAACCTATTATCTGCAATCTGAGATATACGAATAAATTCCCAATACATGCTGGCCAATTTAATGGTCAAGACAAGTTTTCATCCACAAGTTTAGCAGACAATTACTGGAAAACCCGAACTTTTACGATCCCCTCAAGATCAATAAGGGGAAGGTTATTGGTATTCTCAGACCGTCGCCTCTCTGCACTAAAAGGTTTCATTTGTATAAGATAATGAGTCCCCACAAAAGTAGAGAATTCTCGCACTAACAATACGAATTGTTTTTTTTTTAGTGAAACGCTAGTTATCTCTTAAAATGCAAGATAGTGAATTTTATATATGTATATTGCTCTCTCTCTCTCTCTCTCTCTCTCTCTCTTCAACTACAGGAAGTCCACTGCTGAACCTATATTCAGATGTATGTATCGCCACATAGGCCTGTTGGAAGCGGCTGGCATCCAGCGACTTCCTGTGATCTTAACCAGCTCGTCTTAACTTATATTGCTGGTGTCATGATATTCCATCTCGACAACGACTTCCATACACAATGAAATGTTAAAATAATGTATTCAACAATGGATTATTACATGTTAAATATAAAATTGACGAAAAAAAATGATCTCCCACTCCGTAGTTGCTTTTGAACAAATAATATTACAAAATGTGCATAAAAGGGACTGAATACGCGTTCATTAATTGCAACAAAAGCCTATAATAATGAGGCACGTAATTAATGTCAATATTTCCAAACCAGTTATTGAAATATTTCATTTGTTCCACTCAATTATAACAGAAGTACACAAAACTATAATCCGTGCACCTCGTTAGATAAACAATAGAGAGCAATATGGTTTTCGGTTGGCAAATAATTCAATACATATTTTGATGTTACGCTGTAAATATGGTACCGCTTACACTATCTATTTAAACTATTTATTGATAATAGTTATGAAACGTTTCATGTTATTTTACAGCAACTGTATTTTTCTCAGGATATGCTTGAAGAACTTCCCCTCTGTTATTAAAAGAAAAGTTTTTATTATTAAGATATACAAGTGTAATATTTGTTCTTTTCCCAAAACTTATTAAAAAAGTTTTGCAACCTACGCACTTTCTAAATATACATAAACAATATCCATCCTCAACATGTCTTCTTTTCAGTCTTACCAAAGTCTTTTAAAACAAGATACTTTTACTCGTTTTCCGTTTAGTTATTTTCTTAATATTATGTGTCTTTTTTTTAGCAAAGCCAAATAATACATGATTATTTATCATTATTTTAAATCCAAATCCTTTAAATAGAACAATTGAATAACTAACGTCCAAATATCCGAAAGTTCGCGTACATAAACGAAGTAAGTGAGTACTTTCGCACAGTTGTATAAACAATACGCGGGTCGGCAAATATTTGCCAAACTTCAGTGTGTATAAAAAACGTAAGTTGTGAGTGGTCTGTTAAATCCGAACCGCGCCTATACAGCAATCCCGCACAATAAGGTAGGCGGAACCTCTCTAAAAATTGATAGTTTAAGTCAAAAGATTGGAACGATTTTCATTATCACAATTTTTTTCGACAAAAATTGGATATTGCATTTTTTTGTGAATGTAAGGGTTTCAAATGTAGTGCCACTGTACCCATATTCAACAGAAGTATTTACTGCAATGCATGTCAATATTTATGTTGATTTCACCGAACTCACAGATTCCTGGAATGTGAATTCGATTTATTCCACAGCCAGCGCCTCTTCCCTATTAAACTGCAAACTTTAATTGTAGTTTAGTGTCTCAATTCCTAGTTACTATCTTTACTGAACAACATTGTGAGCACAAATTAACATAGTGAATATTTTTTGTTTAGATGGGAAGAAAAACTAACATATCAGATAAAAAATAGAACATAATATCTCTCGATTTTAGATGTAATAACAGTGTAAGATTTTTACAATAATGGTATTGCAACATATCGCGAGCCACGTAATTAAACATAAACAGTGTTGGTCAATTACTTGCCCCACAATCAAAAAGGTTTAGGTCTGAATTCTAATACCCTCAACATACAAAGTTAAATTACAGAATCCACTCGCTAATTCTATTAACTCGGGCCACAATCGAATGAGGACGGCTGGCAAACACTGATATTAGTTTTCTGTGTAAGCAATTTTGGTAAGTGTCCCCTGTTATTCGTACGTAATACTGGACCGCGCTGACCCCGTGAACGAGCGTACACCACGCGCCTCTTTTATTGAACTGTGGTAATAAAGACGCTTTGTAAATCGGTTGTCAATGCGATTATGCTTGATCTTAGAAAATATTATGATAGCCTCTGTGGTTACGGTATAAGAACAAGGCTGGAAAACGATATTTGAGTATAATTCCGCTAATGAAAAAATATTTCGATATTTTTAATATGGATGTCGTTGGACCAAAAATTCGTCGTAGTTTCTGATATTTACGTCACAACATATGCATTTTATTATGGAGTTAGAGCTTTTTAAAATATTTGTAATACTTCAATGTAATAATATAATTAATTAATCGTACAGGTAATGGAACTATCCTAATTATAAAATCAAGTAACATCAATTTGGCACTGATATTTAGCATGTATGGCAAATTAAAATAGTAAAAGGTTACATTGCCAGTATTTTATGTGAAAAGTGCGTGGTGGCCTGTTGGTAAACGGACCAGACGCGGCTGCCTACATGTTCACGGTGGTCGCGGGTTCAAATCCCAGGGCACACCTCTGACTTTTCGGAGTTATGTGTGTATTGATAGTCAATCACCACGCACTTTAACGGTGAAGGAAAACATCGTGAGGAAACCTGCATACCGTAGCAATTTTAAAGAATTTCTACGGTATGTAAGTCCGCCAACCCGCACTAGGCCAGCGTGGTGGACTATATGGCCTAACCACTCTCAATCGATTCTCTCGATTGTAGAGTAGGCCCGTGCCCTGCAGTGGGACGTATATGGGCTGATATAGATAGATTTTATGTGAGATTTATATGTGTTTGTATTTGACGTTATGGTAATAAAATAATTTTCTAAAATGATTACGAAATACAAAATTTAAAAAATAATACCAAACCTAATCAATAATTTAACCGTACTCTTTGCATATCATACAAAAAAATACAATCTCTGCTTTGATTTTCCTATTGTAAATCAATCCACCCCAACGCCACAAGTCAAACATCGCTCTCTTATTTATTATTCAGAAAAATATGAAAAACATAATTCTTACGACGTACGTAAGAAATGAGTAGCTTACTTTCATATATCGGCGGGCTGGCGAAATTTTATGAACTAATTTCCCTGAGACAACATTCCTTATATGAGGGAGGTGCCCGGGGCTACGTAGGCATTTTTTTTGGAAAAAAACCCGCGCTGTGTGTTTAATGAAAACTGTGTACCGCAATATGCCTCCGGGGACCGCTTTCACTGATTGTGGAAAATTTTTTTCATGTACTTTGCGTATTAATATTTTTATGACGGGACATAACGTGGACTCTGCTAACATTGACCGCGTTGGTAATGTTTAGACACGCTTTTTTACCCTCAAAGCTTTTTAAATGTTCGTTTAGTAAAACGATTACGTAACAAAGAAATATGATGTGAAAATCTGAATAAAGCACACAGTTTTATGAGACACGTGTAGTTGAGTTTGTGAAATATTTTCATGATAAAAATATGTTAAAGCGAATTGCGTTCTAGGATAGTATTTGACGATGTTTTAAGACAAAAAATAATCATAATTCTGTGTTATCAATGTTCGCTCAGAATTTTTCCCTTCTGGTTAAATTACTACCACTGAGCAGGCCTTAGAATGCATCTGTAATCTTAAGTACCAGATAGACTTTCCTAGCATTACCGATATTTAAGGATAACGGTGATTAGTCACCTAAAAGCAATATAAAGAAACAACCGTAAGAATTCTAAAAAAGTTTTTAAATATCATATCTTAAGCTTCGTCTTCTTGGCTATTAATATAAAACAATAAAGCAGAAATATAAATAAAACTCCATTCACACTGACACTAACTAATGTGCAACAAATGAGACATAAAAGATTTACAAAGGCGATATTTTATTGCAATATGGCAAAGGATAAGTTTAATAGCTACGCAAGGTGAGCGTAGGAATTTGCAATAAGCCCCACCTTTGTCTCGCAAGCGCCCCTTTATTTCCCAAGTTCCTTGAATTTCATCCACTATGTACATAGTGTAACCGAATTGTTCAAACACATTTTTCTTTCGCCGTGACGTGCGCCTTGCACTGAAAGTTTTCATCGCAGTACGTTTGTTAAGGATACTTTTGTTAATAACTTGCTGAAGTTTGCCTTTTATCTCTAACTGCATTATACCATTTGTTTTATTTCTTTTGATTATATTCACGTACCATTGCAGTGTTTTGTGAAATGTTACTTTATAAGTTTATTAAACTGTTTTTTGTAAATTACACAACGAAATCCCAGGGTTATATATTCATTGCCGGAGGATAAGACTTGAATGTAATTTTTGCGTGCGAGCCGTTTTTAAACTACTTTCGTAATATAATTTGTCTTCAATACGCTAATACTGGACGATGCCCAATTAGGCAACTGAACCCTAGGGCAGTGGTTTCTGCTCGATTAATTATAAATATAAGGGTATAGGACTATTGCTTATATTGTATATTTGCGTAAACCATTAAAGTGACAAATTCTGAGTACCTACCTCAGAATTGTGCTGGCGACTTTTCCACCATCTCATATTTTGCTAATATTAATCCAACCTCACATTGCTAAATAAAAAACACAATACATTTTCAATTATTAAAAATACCCAGAATACAATGTTATACAACCTCTATTTGATATCATGTTAATGGACTGCCCTCATCATTTTAATGTTTCTGGTTTTAATAAGTAGACTATGTATACAATCATTTATGATATGGCGCAATTAATTTCCTTTTATATTAATGTAAATATTAATTTTTAATTAATTCGCGAATGACTGCAACAGCTACTGCAGAAACAATAAGGGATGCAATTACTAAATGATCAATCGAATATGTAAATTCGGTAGGTCGGGAAGACTCAATTAAAGTATAATCATTTAGTCGATATAATAAACTCAATATGTGATTTAAATTGTCGAATAGTGAACAATTCATGCAAATAAATGCCAGCTAAAAATAAATAGATTATTTATTGAACTAATTATGAACCTTAATGCTACAAACAAATTCAACGGTAATGTTACAAAAATCATCATAAATTCATAGTGTATTGTTCGTATTAGAGTGTTTAAATGTATTAGAACGCCTGGCATCTTGAATAATCAATAGGCACCCTTAGTTCGGTAATATAAAAATTCCCAAATACTATAACCACATCTGATGATATAAAATAAGAACTTTATTCCAGAGGCAGACGACCTGAAAGTGATTATAAAGAATCGTTAGAGCCAGTCACAAGTCTGGATAATATCTACAATTAAAGAAAAGTAGAACTGAAGCAATAACTAAAGAATAAAGTTAATTAAAACACATCGAAGTAGCAAACTGAAAATAACAGCAGCTCGCTGATTCAGCTATTTTAAAACAGAATTATCAAACAAGTATTCTAATTGCTTTGTTCATCTAAATATACCCTACGATCAAGATTAAAACGGAGTAGACTAATTAAAACAATAACCTCCATTAGAGATCGGGTTTCAATATTACTTTCTTCAGCTAAAACAAATTTGCTCCATCACTCTTGACTAACTAGTGACTGCTTAGGGCGATCTTGGTTCATTACTCCCCCAATGTCGTTTACGGTTCGTTAGAAATGTAAAAACTCCACTCCTTTAGGATCAATATTAGGAGTGAGATTAAACTTTGACGCCAGTCCACGGGTTGTATTCAAATTAGCCTCTGGAATTTGGGAAACAAACGTACCGAATCTATTCGAGTTTGTGGTCAAAGTTTCAGTTGTCCCAGTTAGCGTTTAGAATACTGATCGCGCTTCTTGGAATTCCATCAATGGATTGCAACGAAACCTTCGCAAATCGAGAGCCCAAAATGACTGTTCACCGATTGACGTCTTTATCTACAAGTGTACTAACAAATTTGGCTTTGCCAAACGATTTCAGAGCGATGTTTAATCTATTTCATATTTTTTTTTTATTTATTTATTATTAACAAAAGAATAAACTTATAATCTACACAAGCGTCCTGCAAAACTATACAAACAGTTTGACTGCAGGATCAATTTATACATTTAATTAATAATTAATTGAATGCATTTCATCCGCACTGAAATAATTATATCTTATTTACTCGCGGTAAACAAAAAATAAGCTTATTAAAGAAGTAAGTGGTAGGTCTCTCAAATGAGAGAGGCCGCCTGGGTAGGTACCACCGCAATGTTTATTTCTCCCGCTAAACAGCAGTGTAAATGCACTGTTGTTGTGTTGCGAATTGAAGGACATTGCAGCCAAAATAACTACTGGACTTAATTAAACTTATGTCCCAGGACGGTGAGCGCTGTGGAATGCCAAGCAATACTTTGTAACTCATGGTGTTGTTTGATTTTGGTATTGTCCATGAGCGGTGGTATCGTTAACTATCAGGCGAATGGCAAGCCTGTCTCGCCATTCATCGAATTTTAAAAGAAGTTTTATTTTATCTATTACCAACTATTCGTCTTACTGGTCTATGAAATTGATAAAATTTTCCTATCATCTTGATAGATTAGTAAATACTAACTCATGGGAATCACCTAATTATTTAAATGGCACATTCATTATAATTATTAGTTGATTTAATCTTGACACAGCTATTATTTTTAATGTTCCCCTTTTCTAAGAAAGATTGTGTTGAGCAAGAAAACCGAAATTAAACCGCATCTTTATCTACACACAGAAAATGTTGATGAAAGCAGGGTTTTTGGCAGTATGGTAACCGGAATTCGGGCAAATATCCAAAAAATGCTCCGCACGTGTCTTTGTTCGAACCGCTGTATTTTGATGAACCCTTTGTATTGAGATGCAACGATCAACTCGGAATCGTAATTTTGGGGCCAAAGTTTGCATGTTTTTGTTGCTTATTCCCCTATAGCACTAACAAGCTTGGACTAATTAAAATGCTTATTACTAACTCGTGGATGAGTTTGATTCAAAGTGTTTTAAAGCGTTGTTACAGTAAATGTAAAACACCCAGACCTAAAACTATTAATACCTACTTATGAATCGCACAAATATTCCTCTCGTTTCAAACCGACTGCGTCACGGAGACATATAAATTATATGAATAACGGAGTGCCTATTGTTGAACACTATGACAATACTTATTAACCACTGCCATAATATAACAACAAACGCAACATCAAGTCCCTTATATTTCTCAAAATAAAGGACGAAAATATCGTCCCATTTTCCAACCTTTACTCACCGAATGCAAACGTTTCAATCCAAGCAAGAGTTGCATTGAAAAACTCTCATCTATTTCGCTTGTATCGGCAGATAAAACATTCGCGAAATCGAAATCGTGATATCTATTTTTCTGAAAGCTCGAACAGACAAGTAGGTCAGGCCTGCTAGCGACATCTCTAACGATCACGTCAAGTAAAATGTTGAAAAAATTATTCAGTAATTGTATGTCGTAGAATTGTATTCGATTGCCAAACTACATACATTCAATAAGTAAGGATAAAAGATTTTGCTGGGAGATCAGGTTGAGCAGTTTTAAGTATGGCTAGGATTTTTTATAGAATCATAATTTCTGCTATATTTCGAGTTTAATGGTTATTCTATTTTTATTAATACTTAGGAGTCTAAAAAGTCGTTCATGGTTTCTGAGACGATCTTTGCGTTTTGTTTCGATTTTATAGAGTCTTTAGAGTTACTCATTCTGCTTAGGCGTAATATTTCTTTGGGGTGAAATGAGCCAAAAAATCGTTGATAAAAATGGTATGCGATTAAACAAATTTCATGGTAGCTATACAATATTGAAGATTCCAAGATTCCCATCTATATGGCAATCTTTCAGATTTCAGATCCTTGAGAATATTTTAGCTATATATTGAAGACACAAAACAGACCCAACTGAATATCCGATACGTCCATAACTTTAAGCGTGTCTGGTGACAATTGCCAGACGTATCTTGGACCGGAAACTCTCGCATAAGTTAATTCCATATGGAGTTTGTAACACTCAGTTAAGAACATGTGATAATATAACTTCAGGAGCGATAAGTTATAATTTATGTTTAATGAAACATATTCTTATTATCTACATTTTAACCCAATATAATAATATGGGGTCTATAGTAATATTAAATTTAAACAAGGTATTTTATACTTAACTGTGGTTCAAGATTTTTGCGAGTAAAATAAATTTAAAAAGAGCAGGTGAATAAAAAAAAAATTAATATACGAGTAATATACTACAATGATAAAACCAAGTAAAAATTAAGAGGCACTGAATATTCAGATAAACGTTATATTATAAATATTCGGTTGGTACAATAATAGTTCAACAATAGTGGAACGGCTGACCAAGTTGTAGCAACAAATACAATATCGTTTTCCGATGAGAAGGGAAACTTCGCTCGATATCGCTCTGGTAAATCTTTTCAGGGTTTAGAAAAATAATTGGATTGCTACATTGAGGGAAAGCAATTACATTCGGCAAGAGAAGCAATTTCGATTTACTCAACATGGACGATTTAGGTAAACTTCCTCGTATTAAATTGTGCTACCCCCGTTTTATATTTGCTTCATAAATCCCCTTTAAGGGTCCGATTAAGATTTTCCTTATCCTTATTTAAATGTGTATGGGTACGTTAACGGGTCTTTCGACACAAATCGCCGGAAATAAGTGCGTGAAGAAAATTCCACTTCAATCCTGATTTCTGCGAACAATTTAACAACTAACTCGGTGAGTTCGCAACAATTTCGTGAGGGAAGTACTCGAAGTAGCCACTATCCCTAAATATTTGATAAATTATTACCCTATAAACTATTTTGTAATAAGTTAGTTTTAATAAATTAACAAGTTATTTACTCTTAACCAATAGCTACATGAATTCCTCAGCTCTAATTTTATCGTGATATGAAATGAGGGAAAGGTATTTGATTTGACATGCGTGGGACTACGATTTGTAAAATTTTATTCATAATATTTTTTTCCATATTGCTACCTAATCGTATTACAGCACTTTAAACTGTATGGAGGTAACATCTTATGTAATTCTTTCCGTAATGTATGTTTGCCAAAAGAAACTATTCTTTCACCAAGACGAATATTTCGCTAATTTCATAAGTTAAGGGTCCTTTCGTTGGCAATCAAGTGCGTGGCCCCGGACAGTGTTTGAGACAAGTATCTAACTTCCTATGTACAATCCGCTAACTTCCAACTGACCACTGCTCACATTGTATAGAGACGAACTACATATTTAATTTGAATCTCTCATTAATTGCAATAGATGTTTCCTTAAAACAAGTTACCAAAACTGCCTCGGTGGCGCAGTTGTACTATGGTATGATTGCAAAGCTAAGGTCTCGCAAATCCCGGGTCGGGCAAAGTGATAAATTGATTTTTCTATTTATTATCAGTCCGGAGCCAAGAATATTTTGTGCTCGATATGTTGATAAACTCGTCCTTATCACATCCTTGGACGGAACACACAAGGCAAAACGTGGGTGTCCTGATCGCACCTCTGCCTACCCCTTTCTCGGAAAAAGGCATGTGTTTATGCTAGCTATAAAATGTATTATTATTATATTTTAGTTCAAACCATTTTTATTAAGCCTCTACCATATTATCATAATTTAATGAGCGTATCACTAATTGGCTCTAGGGTATCAACATTTTGTATAGTGGGAGTACCAGTATAAATTACGAACATCTTCTTTATTGCAGCTATGAAGATTCATAATACATACCACCGACCACGTACTATATGGTATTCTTACAACAAATTGTACACACGTTCTAGGTCCCAAGAGGAAACCCAAACAAAGCAATCTAGGACGTCGTATCTACGTAGACAGGACACAAAATTATTGCTATGTTTTACACTATTTTTGTGTCGTGACAAAATACAAATATCAATTTGTTTAGAATAAAGTGATGACCAAATAATAAACTATTTAAACTTACAAAAAAACCTACATAATGAATACAAATATTTAAAACTAGACCTTTTAATCACAAATGAAATTTCTCACGCCAAAGTTCTGAACAAGTAAAGAAGTCTCCAGTAGAAATCTATTAAAACTACTATCATACTCAGAAGTACGGCAATGAAGTAATTCAATGATAATATTGCGCGGATAACTGCCACACTTGGCGAGCATTAAGGACCTCGAAATTGTATTTGAAGCTTTTCAGAAACTTAGACATTAGCAGCCAAGTTTTTCCCGTAACGCACACGGTTGGCTAGCCCCTAATGGGGAATGGTCTTACCAAGTTTTGTTCAGACGTAGTATAAAAAAAGTTTCTTTCACTGAAAATCGCTAAAGACCGGTCTCATCCGAGTTCTAAACTTTCTCTCGACAGTAATAATCCCCGTATAAGAGGCTGGCGTTTTTCATATACAAGCGTTGTTAGGTAACTGAAAAAAATCTCGCTTAACAAGTTGGCCAAAGTTGTGGATACTGTGTAAAATAATGATGCGAGTATCATATACGCAATCTTCTACCACTCCTTATATTCAGGATTACGAATACCTCTACTCCCCCACTTTCTTAGGAAATAATCAAATTTTGAGCAAATTATGTTACTCAATCCCAAATCTGAAACAAAATCGATTGGTTGATATGGAAACTTAACCCCCGGATTGTAATCAATTTATATTCCGTGCATGTTTCCATTAAACAATATAATGAAAGATTTAAAATTATAAATGAGTGTAATATTTGTTCAAAGATATTGTTTTAATATTCAATTGTGTATAGATATTAGTGACATACTAAATTGCACATCGTATAAGTTTTTTTGCCATCGTGAATAACTTTGACAACCTCGTTGTCAATGAAATGTGAAATCCGTTCGGTTTTCGATATTTCTTGATATTTCATCAAACCAACTGCAAAGAAAAATCAACATTCTCACCTTAAAATCAATAATAATACATCGCCATATTCTACTAGGTATTCTAACTTATCCATAGGAGATAAAATTCCGCTACGAAATATATTAGCCAAGGGTGATACATAGGTAGGGCGAGACAAGGCAATATTAACTTGCCGACGCTTCGAACGGTGGTGGAATAAGAATCCGAAGCCGACACCAGACCTGGCCACTGGCACGTGTGAGAAACGTCTGAAATAATAAACGAGTTTGTTAACAATGTGTTGCTTTGTACCATTTTTATGCTGTTCAGGTGTATCGATTGGTTTTAGTGTTTATGTACTTGGTTATGAAGCGCTGTTTTTATGGAGCTGTTTATAGACAAACGTTGAGATCTTTACTTTCAGTATGAACATAAATTGAAAATGTGACAAAACGAAGTGCCCTCTTTAATACTTTTGCATCTCCATTATAATGAACTGAAGCTTTGACCAAGCACACCTCAGAGGATGTATTTAGGCACAATTTCAATTTACTGTTTTATTATTTACCTCATAGATGCCAAGGATATAATTGTTATTAATTACAGGTCAACCTGCAATTTATCCATTTTGTATGATTATCTATGGCTGAAACTATGAATATAATGTTTAATACGCGAGATAAAAATTATTGTCGTTGTTTTTCCTAATTTCCTAAATAAAGGCGGAATGTGGGTGTCTTGATGGCACCTCTGCCTACCCCTTCAGGAATAAAGGCGTGAGTATATGTATGTATGTTTTTCCTAATTAACTCTTCAGAGCAAGCTTATCATTCTCCGTGTGTTTCGTTAAATAAACCTTGTAAATTAGGAACTACAATACATGTACAAGCTGACACAACTCGGCACTATCAACCCGCGCAGGTACAGGTTAATTCAACTAAATCAATTATCACTGTGTGTACCCAACGAGATTGAGACGTGACAGCTGACAAGATAACTCGTTAATGGAGCCGCGGCCACACTCGCATTTTGATTAGAAACGTTGATTTATGCTAATGCTCCGCTGCATTGAATTGCTGTGACGCTTCCTTATCTCCCAACAACAGGAAAACCTATTCCGATGTATTTAAGTCTGTTATAGTCTTATCGTGATCACAAACAAACGCCCCCTTGTTGTCATTGATTTTTGAAGCGTATCCACAAATATTGACTCCAATCTAAAAACTGATGTCGGAATTAAACTTCTATTTTATTTTCGATCAAATTGCAGTGTTAAATTTGATATTTTCGATCGCTGGTTTAATATTAATGAACAAAATTTTAGCACGCTTGCAGGGTTAACTCGTGCCGAACTAACAAATAAAATCAGTCACTCTTTCAACCCAAAATGAAAGCTGTGTAACGAACATGAAGAACTCCACATGCTTTTAAATAGACATAATTGCTTCGTAACGTTACGAGCTGAAAAAAGGCACGAAAATGACGCGTGTTGTGCTCTTAAGAGTATTAAGTAATTTGAAGGGTTGAAGTGAACCCCGAAGCTTCCATCCATCACTAGACGCGCTCAATTGACATCGACGTCAGCGCTTAACCCCTAGTTGCTAACACTTGTCTTACATGGAAGTAGAAAGCTTTATCGATTTGTCACTACCGCCGTGATAACTCTGGTTTATGACGGATATGGCTTAGTACCGTTGTAGATCTCGATTAGCTTCAGCTTGCTTGAACTACCATTTCCTTCTATTGAAATGGATTTACACATTGTGCACGAAAAAACCATAATCAGTAACTAAAAACTACAAAATTATTGCACATGCATTCAGAATTTACAATCTATTTTTTTTTCTTCTTAAATCCGTCTATGAAAGTTTTCAAATATATGACGGGGAATCAGAGAGATGGCCTAAATCTCCCGCCATCATTTCATGGGTGTCGTCCTTAGGTATGAATCGCCGGCGGTCTCCAATAGTAAAGATTTAGAGTAAACGGGTTGGCACGGGTGCGACTCCGCCTTGTCTCAAAATGGAACAACGTTTTTCTCTCTACTGTCAAAATCATCATTTCATTTCGACACAAGAAAGCAGTGTTGCCGCGTGCGACCCCATTCGGGTGTTGCCCACTTTAAATCTTATTTTCCAAAGACTAATCGATTATAT
The DNA here is from genome assembly GCA_949752805.1 of Deilephila elpenor. Lineage (NCBI taxonomy): Eukaryota > Metazoa > Arthropoda > Insecta > Lepidoptera > Sphingidae > Deilephila > Deilephila elpenor. Next base: position 8,207,944 of record OX457108.1, read on the forward strand.
CCAGTTACAAAAATCAAACAATCAACACCACTGCCACGCATCAAAACTAAATAAGCCGTCTCACTCCGTCATATAAATAATAAATAAATACACCCAACAGTCACATACCTATGTATGTGTCAGGACTATTCCTGACCCCACACTATGATCGAGTCTTGTGTCGTGGGTATCAGGAACTGCGAGAGACTTTTCGGTCTCACAAACACCCAGATCCGAAACAAATAACTGTGGTTCACACAAATATTTGTTTCTGAATTTGGAATTGCTCATAGGTTTGGTGTCTGGGTTTTTTTAACGGTACAATATTTTAAGTCCGCTTTAATTCTAGATGACGCCCCCGTTGATGTTTTTATGTAGATTCCTATAGAAATTCATGATTTTGCTCATACCATGGGAAAGTTGTTTAAATCATTTTATACAGCTTTTCACTTCCCAATAAATGCATTACCCGTATAACCATCAATTTTGACTGCTGAAACTATTGCCTAATTACCCTTTCTTTCAGAGACTTATCCATCATCATTCATTTTAACATCCATCACCAAAAAGTAAGTACAACAAATTGCTCAGAGATATAAATGAATATTAATATGATTCCATGTAAGCCGAGTCCAGAGGAAGATTTATGAACGTATTCTGCTCCCACGTACTCGCACATCTACCGTGATGACTCCTGTCAATCAATCTTAAAATTGTCGTTCGCAACATCTTCTTAGAATGCACAAGAATTTTGCAACAGTTTTTTACAGTCCCCCGTCAGATCGGCAATTTGGAATAGAAAGAAAAAGCCAAATGTAACTTCTAGTAAGCTAAAAGATCCCATAATATTTTGATGGACAAACGTGCATGAGGTACAAATTTTTCCTCGTTAAACATTTTTATGAACTCGTGTAAAAACAGATTTCATTGTAACCAATGTTACTACTATTACATCAAAGTGAGATAACGCTTCGCTTGAATTCGCCAATAGAAAAAAAAGCAGAATTGAAGGATAGAAAATTAGGTTCACAACCACAGTCAAAACCCTTGAAAATTGCAAGAAAATAGGTGCTCTTGGGACTCCCGCAATCAAAGCTATTTCTTTCAGTAAAATGGGTAGCCGGTTTGTCTCAAGACTTTTCTTGTTTTCTTATAAATTTTCAACACCGCTTTGGTTATTAATTCTACCATCTCATGTTTACAACTCGCCTGTTTCCCGAGTCGATTCAATGAAATTAATAAATAAAGATTTTCGATGTAGCCCGCCCAACTAACTTCACCATTCATTTACAAAGTAAACCCCAAGTTGCACTCTCGAAACTCATTAAAAGTAAATCCGGGTGCATTTTCCAAAGACGTTGAATTAAAGCTTCTTTAAAGAAATTTTCTTAAAACTGCGAGCGGTGAGCGTGCCTCATTTGCCACTATTGAGGCGTTTCCTTATAGTTCAATGCACTGCCTTCCTGAGAGATTCAATCGTTTAGAATTCATCCCTTTGATACAAGGAATTCCTTAGTTACATATAACTTGCTAGAAATTACCTTAAAGACAAAAAAGTCTTTCACAGGAATACCGGTATGTTTTCATAAGAAAAAGTTTCCTTTGAAACAACGTTAATTACGTCTAGTAATGACAAAGACAAATAAGAACTCCTTACATTCAAAGAAATTACAAAGCAAGTTTAGACAGTTGGACTTAATAAACTGCGACCAATGGAAGTACTCGTTACAAGAAAAATTTGAAAAATCATTCATATTATTGATAGGATTGCTCATAAATGTCGTTTAGTTTTAAGGCAATTTTTCGTATCAATATTCATTACTTAATCTTAGTTTCTTTTCAAATTTATTAGTATTTTATTAAGTCTTAACCAGCAGAAATTCATAGATGTGATATGAGAAACAGGTATAACAATACTACAATCATGTAGTTTGAGCCATCCAATAGCATCCGTCTACCTCTTCAGGCGGAAGGTGGAATGGAAATATAATTATTTATTTAGTATTTTACTGTTCCCCTAGTAAATACTATATAAACAGCATCATCACTCATCATAAGGTCCAGTATCGCATAATCAAAGATAAATATAAAATAAAATGCCTAGTCGGATGAAAATAGATGATTTCGTATAAAACGTTGCATTCATATCTTTATACACACAAATCCCAGATTTCAATGTCTACACGCTGACCGATTCAAGCAAATCCCTTTTGGATAGCCGTTGTGAGACGTCGACGACATCTTGTTTCAGTCAATATTTAAAGTGGAATTTTATTTAGATTTGTTTTCAGAAGGAAAATATTTGCTTATATATTTTCATGTGAGATGTGCTTCAGACCAAATCTGAATAATATAAGGCTTTCTTACAACAGCTATAGGTGAATTAACACTTGAAAAATATCGTTCATAAATATGAATAAAATGTAATTAAACAATCTATCCATGAATTATTAGTAGTTACTTATTGGAACTTTTATTATTCTACAAAACCATCGAAATATTTGCATCTACTCAATTACTTTAGCTCGTATGACGCCCTTTATAAATTTCCAAAAATTATTTAGGTACGGAAGTATCTCCAAGAGAAACTATTAAGCTTCTTAATCCTACCCCACCCGAAGAGGAAGCAGCAATGCACAAACTCGAGTCTCAATCATTTACTAACGCACTAGCTTCCTGCCCGCGGCTTTTACCATATGATGAAGTTTATAGCTTAGATATGACATTTTTTTTATTCATAATCATATTGAAAATTACGCACACCAAGACCCGTGTCTTACATGATAGTTCTCAAAAAACGGCAAAAACTTTTGTTCCTTTATGTTGTATCCTCCAAAACGTCTTCTTTTTGTGCGACAAAGCAATTGAATAGTGGTCTTTTAATCGCGTAATATATTACAAATGTTTTTTTTATTGCATACACGTTTCCTATCAGAGCAAGCATCTCATCAACTGGGCTATGAAGGTTTCTTAGATTTACGCGAATGTTACACATTGAAATAAAACTATGTTTTTATTGCGATAAAATCCGTAAAAAAATTGTTTTATTTCAATAGGCTATGAAGGCTATAGCATATCCTTCTTTGCTATCACGGCTGCAGTTGATCAAATAACACTGGGTTGATATAAGTTTAAAATATGGTGAGTGAGCGTGATAGTTTTACCATCAGATAGATTGTTAATTTGCAGTTAGTATAAAAAGTTGGCCAAATAATTTTAGATGGCACATACAGACGCACCTAAAACACAAACCCACTTCCACATTTATATTAGGGATAAGACACAGCGCGAGACAGAAGGGTGTCTGTACGCGATGGTTGTTTATTTAATAATGTTGTGCAGCTCCGATAAGCGGTGGTATTGTTGGAGCTATGACATAGCCCTGAGATACTGTAGACACGCTCAATGCCCAATATACCTCGACGCTAACAATGACAACGCTTCGATGACGTATGAGGTTATTTAGTACTCAGATGATATGTCGGTTGAGAGTGATCATTTATATTTCGTGGAAAATGAAATGTTAAGGCTACTTGATATCCTTAGATTCAACGTTGTGAAGAAGTAGATGAATAAAGCACTAGTGAGTTATTAAAGTTGTGCTACTTATTGCATAGTATTTTAACAAAATATTTGTGTAAGTCAAAATGTTTTTGATATTTTGTTTACAATTAAGTTAACAAATTTTTACATAATTCCTCCTCGGTACTTTTTTGAAGCAAGTCTATAATCACAAACACCCTTAAGCGCACTAGAAAATAAGTCAACTCTCCCTTAATATTCGCATTGTTATCTTTTACTGCGACATCTCTATCAATTGCTGTATCTACTGTCACCCCAATTTCTACAAATGCGCTCTGCTTGCCAAACACTGATATTAGTTTTCTCCAAAAGTACTCAGCTCGAGTGTTTCCCGCTATATTTCATTTAAAATAGCTCTGCTTTAACTTATGCAGCTATATTTATTAATTTATCGGTTTGTTCATTTCAACACTCGTATTTTATGCTTATTTTGTATTCGGAGTTATAAAGTTAAGTTATGTTTCGCACAAGATTCTAATTAGCTGGGGTGTTATGGAAGTTTAGCAGATGTATAAATTGGGTTATTTCTTGCTGGTATTAATATTGCTTAGAAAGTTGGTTATTAAACACTGTTGTGCAAGAAACAATGATTGTGTTATTCTTTAACATTGTCCCACGCCTTTGTCCTGTTGGAGTAAATAGAGCATAGACCGTCAAATGCTACCAATTGAATACATTTCTATCGCTTCTTCAATTACTGTAAACCCTAACGCAAGAACGCTTACGTATTTTTCCTCTTTGATTATATTTTAAGCTATACATTACCTTTGTATCTATACCCAAGATCATTTAGACCAAAACCCTCCTCACTTGTTTACATACCTACGAATGATAGGTAGATTTTCTCTGACCCCGCATCCTTCCGTTTAATATCACCAAAACATAAAATAATAATAAATACACCCAACAGTCACATACATAGTCCTGACCCCACACTAAGATCGAGTCTTGTATCAGGAACTACGAGAGACTTTTCGGTCTCACAAACACCCAGACCCGAAACAAATACCTGTGGTTCACACAAATATTTGTTTCGATGCGGGGATCGAACCCGCGGCCTCTCGTTTCACATCGGGCGTCTAACCAACTGCGCCACGGAGGCTGTCTGCCATAAGATTGTTTTCTTTTCAAATTACCGAGTAAAATAAAACGATACGATTATTTTTTGGTTTTTTTTTTTTTTTTACCCAAATGTAAGATTAATTGACTATATTCAATTACCACATAATAAATTGTAGTTTAAACACGCTTTCAGATAACTCAAAACATGTAACTTTCCTTAGCATAAAACAAATCGTATATTTTATGCAAAATCGTTCTGAAGTGAGAGTCTCTTCAAAAATCTAACGCCTCTGCGCTCAGCCGTGTGGAAAATGGCCATCTTCAAAATTAATGGATATTTTATTGCGTCACAAGTTAAATTATGCGTGAATAACAGAATCCCACAAGAATATCCCCTGAATTTTACATTGATATTGACGCGTGCGATCGACAATAAGTAAAGCGATTCTCTTTAACGTTCACAAATTGAGGACTCAATAAGCTGCAATATTCTAAAGGATTTCTTAGCGTATTATCCAAGACTAAAATGGAATCTGGCGTTATTCTAAAAGGATACATGCGGAGTGCTTTTATTTCATTTGTACATTTCATTCATGATTAGAATCAAGTTTTATTTACACAGTGGTTTATGCTTTTAAATGAATGTATTGATATAACATACTTACTCAAAAGATATAAATGTACAATAATAACACTTTTGAAAAAAAATTAAAACGACGAAAAGAAAGAAATCGGCTTTCTTAATACTTAAATTGTAAATATACCTACGTAGTTTTGCATAGCCTATCGGGCACAAATTCCTGAATCCGGGCTGATATTAATAGAAAAATCCAATATCACTTTGCCCGATCCGGGATTCGAACTCTAGACCTCAGCTTTTTAATCGTACCGTAGTACAACTACGCCACCGGGACCATATCCATATTGATTTATCAAATATTACAGTTGATATAAAATGTACTAGGTGTATAATATTTTGACAATACCTGTATCCCTGTAAAGTACACAACCAACAATACTAATGTAAAAACCAGCACAGAATTATCCGAACATATTATATCTATTTTATTACAATATTATGTGGGGCAATATTTTGTCGGCACCACGACATGTATTAACGAGCTTCTGCAACGCCCCGTCGAGTAAACAGATTGCTAATATATCTAAAGCCAATTTCACTACGTATTGTTGGAAAAGGCCTCGAGATTACTTGATACAGATACTCAAAGCGTCTAAGCAGTAAAACGTCTCAAAACAACACACATTAGAATTTTAATTGGATTGTAAATACTAAATAGCCTTAATTAATCCTACATTTCAAATTAGGATGGTGTTTGATTAGTTTACTTTTATAGCCTTAGTTTTAATAATACTCGTAATGGAAAGTGGATTAGTATATTCTTAGAGATTTTAACAGGATTCGTAAGGTATTGGAAAGATACCTAACATCATTAGAACATAGTAATGTCTATATTAACCATTTGCAGTAAGGGTCCATGGTCCAGAGCTACAAATCCATAAGCCAAAATCATTTTCATAGAATACACTCATGTTGGCTGATTCTACGTAGGATTTTGTCAAGCCACCTGATAGACCCGAGTTCCGTTCAAGAATATCGATAGCACTAGAGGAATCTTTGCTGCGTTGTCTGCCTTTAAACAAAAGCGTATTTTCTTTTAGAAGAATTCAGTCAGTTGAGTGCAGAACAATGTAACGAAAAATAAAATGATAAGATTAGTTAGTAGATTCTAGCTACGTTTATAAAATTTAAGTTAAGAATTACTAATCTACACATAGACGTTTTGGCAACTGACCACATATAGAATTTGAAATGAAATAAAACATTAAATTCTTGAAACTAAATTGCCACATTCCGCTGCCGTATAAAGTGTAATGAAAAGAAAAGTTCGGTTTCCACGACACATAGATTATTCTTAATGCCCTCTTTTGTCCACAATGTATGTGAAGTTTTCATATAAAATTTTATGAAGGTGGCTTTTCAAGTGAGGTCCGATTCTGATGACCTACATTAAAGATTATGTTGAGACGTTCCACGCTCTCACCTTGCTCATCCCGGATAAGATTCAATATTAACTCACTGAGAACAGTTGAATTCGAGAAATCTCGAATGTGAAATGCATTTTGCAGAGTAAAGATATGTAAAAAGAGAACGACAATTGAATTGAATATTTTTGAATGGTGGCATAAAATCAAACTGTTTTCAATATCTACTTATTCGGAATATCGAAATGCCATTATTCGCGACGATTACGATTTCATAGGAGTTTTCCAACGGAGTGAGATGAAATCGGCCGCGCGTCGGTATAATGGTTTCCTTGCTTGAATTTGTGCAAGTAAGTGCACTTTACCTGAGAGATGAATAGAACTAACAGAATATTTCATAGTTGGTAACAACTTGGCTCATACTCAAGTAAGTTTGAGGTCGGAATAGCGGCCACTATTGTATCAAAACCTGATTGGTAATTTATTGTTTCTTCTCGCTACAAACGGGTCTCTGGAGTAAAGTTCTTAACGCAATGGTGCCAGAGTATATTTCAGTGTGGAAGCTGCTCTAACAACAAATGTCTGCGCAAGCCATGCATGAAATCACCCACAAAAAAAGCATTTATGTAAAATATTTTGAACGTAATTTATCTTGTCTAATTTATTGAGAGCTTTTTTGCACTATTAAAATAAAATCAGATTATTTAATAAATATTAATTAGATTATTAATTGTATGGAATATATTAATGTTATGGTAGGTTAGTTATGCTTAAGAATTGAATAGTTATCGTAATGAATTTCTTCCGCTTGTCACAGCGATCCACAATTCGCCGAACATTCTTGTCCAAAAGTGGGACAGGGCGTTGCTATAGCAGGAACATTTTTATTCCGATAATACAAGAAAATAGTAATACAATAAAAATTCCCGTTAATTAAAAAGAAAACGCGGTTATGCTCCCCCAGCAGAGGTCAATGAATCCGCAATCACTTCAGAGCTTATTCAAGACGAGCGAAACCAAAACGTTACGTTATCTGAATAAACTGACTCCTAGAGCGTCCATCTTTGAATTACACAAGTTCTAGAACTTTCGCTCCTCCATTTTATATTCTCGCGGTTTAATTGTTGCTTCGCCTTTGATCTGATCTGTTTAATTCAACACTCGTATTCCTTTGTTCCATTTAATGTGTTATTTCACAATTAAAAGTCAAGTTACTGGTTTGTGTTACACCGAACTCGTGTAAAACATTTAAAGTGTTGTAAAAAGGCTGTAGGAATGTTATGGATAAGTGTTTTTCGTGTAAACAATGTTTTTGTGTTATTTTTGGGATGGTGTATATATATATACAAATAAAATCAAGGTAAGGGGTTGATCCTCATTTTTTTTTAAATAAAATCCAATATCAAAACAAAAAATAAATGTTCTGTGATATAATAGATTACCGTTGTCATAAACGTTTGTCAATCTCATATTTTAACGCTAAAGCCTTTTAAAATTAAAAACTAGTTATGACGTAGTCATTCAATATTATTTAGAAATCATGGCCCTCAGCCTCAGAGAGGCTTATGGATCAATACAAATATTCAGATATTATAATATTATAACTACCCAACAAAAGTTCCATAAATATAACGCTGAATAAATTAGGTATCTAACAATAGAATAAAAAGCACAAAGGGAGCAAGTACACTACATTACTCCCACTTACGAACGCGGAGCTTCTAATCCCATAGAGATCATATTTCTAACCCATTATGATCAAAGAAACAACGTATTCCTTTTAAAAACGCCAGTGAATTAACCCGATGCACCTTCTTTTGTTATTCATTCAACCTACGTCATGTACGAGTATAATTCTACTTAGAGAACAAAGAAAAAAAGTCAACGTTAATTAGGATGTCAGGCAACGCAAATAATAATCCCAGCGTGGCTCATTCCGTATGCGAACCAACCTCGCTCCCGAAAAATTTATCTGGGCATTTTTTATACAATACAATTACAGGAATATTTACTTAATGTCCGACGGGGAAAACATGTATGACCGTGTTTTTAATTTCGCATGTTGGGGTTTGTTAATTTTGTGGTTATTTAGTAGGTTGTGATTGTGTTTGTATTTTTTTCAGGAGGTAGATGACCCGAAATATACGTATTGACTTCTTGAGCAACAGAAAGACCACGCTGCTAAACATATGCCTCCAGGCCATGAATTTCCATGTTGAATTATTGGAAATTGCCTGCATACAACAATTTACAGTTACTCTTCATTGAATCTTGCAAAACATGTACTTCGGGTATAAAAATATATGCTGTCTACTAATGGTAACACAGCAATGACAGCATACATTATTACGTAACCCGTGTTGCAGAAAAATAAATTTCATAAAATTTCCAACCGTCCATTTTCGGAACAACAAACTGTACCTAAACCCCAAGACCTTTAAAAGTTATATTACTTTTGTCGCTGTAAAAACGAAAATAACAGTAAAAGACTTTTCCGAATACACTCACCCAATTTACAAATATCCTTGAAAACAACGAATACTTTTCTCACGACATTTCAGATTCAAAGATACGCATTTTCTGTGACAACTTCAGACTCCCCTATATAAACAGAATCTCATTCATATTCTCAGGTTTACTAAACATAAAGTGCACGCTCCGATATTGATCCGCGTGGAAAAGCTCATTTTGTTTTATTCCACCACTTGAAGGGAACTCTCGAACCCTTTCAAGGGTGCCAGTGTTTACTTACATTTCACTATATCTTCTAAGAAGGCGCCGATAGGAGGGAACGCGCCAATTATAGTGTCTAAGCAAATAATTTAAGTGTTTGGAATGATACGATTGTTTGACGCGTGATATTATTCAAAAATAATGAGATATCTGAATGTTTATTGTACAGCTTTGTTATGGCTTGGTCCACTGTAAAATACTAAAATTGAAAAATAATATTTTATGACTTAGCGACACGCCATAGCCCATAATTCTTAATTAAAGCACAAAACATGATTGTGAATAAGTTTCTTACAAAATATTAAGAATGAACAAAATAATTTGAATACCTTTTTTAAAAATAATTAACAGGTATGAACCACGATTTTGCAACGTAAACATCCGTACCAACAACTCTACCAATAAAACACTCATTTCCACGGAAATACAATGAGATTTTTCACAGGTACGACGCATACATTATTTTTATGACAAAATCGAATCGTGTTCTCGAGGGAAATCATTGTTTCCATACAAGAGGCATCGCACGGGACTGCTAGTTTCACAAAACGCGACCAGCTGCCGTACTTACATACAATATGATCCGCGTAAACTGCAGTTTGTAACAGCCAGATGTCTCAAAGAACTAAGTTTCTAGTTTCTACATAGACACTTCGGAAATTCCCATGTTGAACCGACAAGCAACTTTACAGCCGAACACTTGATTGTTGTTCGGATTTCAAGATAATAAACTTAGAGATTTTCTATTTCGTGATCAAAGTTTTTGAATAACAGTACTTAAGGTACCTACGTATTATTGTCATTTTAAGTAGTTATTTACCGTATAAGTCGATAGTTTTTAATATATCTTTACTTTTATTTTTATTCCATATTATACATATTTTACAGGAACCTATCGTAAGCCAATTGCGACCAGCGAAGCGCAACCTTTACCTGGTGGTCCGTCTACCATTAGGAGGTAAGTCTAGGATCAGTGGCTGAATATGATGATTAAGAAAACATATTTTGTTTTTGTAATGTCACCCATCCAATGGCATACATTTATTTTTCACCGAAATATACGTGGGTATGACTTAATAGTACCAACGCATAAATAACATTAACATTAGTCATACCTACCTCAAAACAAATTTAGGAACATCGGATGAAGCAATCGCGGTTTTAATAAAACCGTACGGTACCCACATTTTCTCATAGTGTAATAAAAAAGCTATCCTTTGAAGTATTATATTTCTCGCTAACACGCTACTACACCGGCCTGTGTATTGCCCTCGCTCAACACGCAAAGCAAGTGACACGTTATGATTTAGACCTCGGCTTGGTGATATGACATCGCGAATCGCAGCCCGTATTTTAAATTAGAATGCGAAGTATAGGTGAGTAGGTATTCCAATGTTTGTATACTATAACAAACATTGGAATACCTACTCACCTAAATAAATTAGTGCCATTTTAGTTGGTTAGTTTTTAGTTTATTTCGCGAAAAGCATTAGCTTGTCCATACGTTCCTTCATAGCTTATATTTTATTAAGAACCGGATATTTTTAATCTCACTGGGCTGAAATTTGGCAGCAATACTACAAAACCATGTATATACTAGGCCGTAGAGATAATTATTAATTCAAGTACTAGCCTGAGAGTATTTTAATAACATAGAGGAGCTATCCTGAGGGAGCGCTGTCGTTCATATTTTACGTCTTCAAAAACGTAGATCTTTTTTATTTGTATTGTTGGTAGTACTGCTATATTAGTGACTACTAAACTAATTAGGTATTTAATAACAAATTGCTATAAATGCCGTTGGTAATTGTAAGTTTATTTAGTTATTTGGCGTCTAAAACCTGTTTGACTGGAATTCAATAGCCTTAAACTATTTTCTGGGTTTTCTTTTCAAATAGTTCGTATATGTTGGACAACCTGTCAAATTTCAGCCAATAGGAGGGAAGAAAAAGGTAGTCCGGTACCACCATTTTTATCTATAATTTTGAAGTACCAGTGCTTCCTCTTTATTATAGCTACTCTAAGGTGCTGGTGTGCCTTAACACGCACCTAGCTGCTTTATATTTATTTTTTTATTAGCCGTCGGGTGAGCTTAATAAATCGTAGAGCCTTGCTTTAGGTCGTTAAAGCTACAATTCAAACGGGCCCGGTCGAGCGGGTTGATTCCGCTGTCTCATGCTAAACCAATGTGAAATAACCGCAAATGAAAGTAAGTCGCGTAAAGACTTTTAGGTTCCGCCTATGTGTATACAGTCCCCACCAGGCTGGCATCATCGTGTCGATCAAAAGCTTACCACATCTTTTCAATGGATAATAAATTACACTGCACCATACTATCAGATACATTGCTTATTGTCGGTTTTAGAAATAATGATATCTATTCATGAACAAAAGCTTTGTAACAAAATATGCTGTCTCTATGGCGGTGTTAAATAAAAACATATCGAAGAATATTATAATATTTTTTTTCAGTTTATATAGAAAAATATTTTAAAACTTTTGCTCCCCAGTTGATATAAATTAATAGCGCCCTCTAGTGTGATGGACATAAACTAATACCTTTTATAGCGCCATGAGTTCGGAGCTTGTGATATTGAAAAACTATTGCCATCCGCGGTATTCTTAATAATATTACATAAACCTTTTCAATTTTAATGTAAAAACATGATAAATCACCTAAATACTTAACATAATATGTAAAACACGCAATATTTTGACGGTACCCATATGAAATCTTCATAACACTTTAATAAAAAAGAGTAATTATTGCAGCTACAAGATACTAAGAAATGCATAAATTTTATAATTCTTTTTAATTTATAAATAAAGATTAATTAATTTAAAAATAAACAAACTATTTAATATTGCGTTTATAATCTGTATTACAATTTTAAAGTGTAGAGTTAGTTCTCTATTACCACTTTTAATATAAAGTTATTTATTCTAATGATAATAATATATTTTTAGTTCTTGTTGCAATAGTAAAAGCGAAAATGTAATCTCTTATTTTATCGATATATATTATATATATATATAGCTGTAGAATATTTTGCTACTAATTAATAAGGCGAACAATACAAATAAAAATGATGTGTCGCGTAAAATGGAACGCCCAAAGTACGAAGAGATAAAACTATGCAACAAAGAAAACATACTGATGACTGTCATCTTGTTGCTGTTATAGTCGCCGCTGAATAGTATTATTTTTACGGTGAAAATTTACTTGTAATTTAATGCAAAAGGATTTCAAACACTCCTATTATTAAGCCATATATTATTTGCATCAGCCACAATGAGTTCAATCGGTACAGGCGTAAGTATTTTCTGTGTAATAGGTTATGCTTCTAAACTTGTGAAATAAATTGTTTTTAACGTGCTAAATAATTCTATGTACGATCATTTTTCGACTTTAATACACAATTTATATTATGCATATTTCTAATCTACAAGTTCATTCAAATTAATTTAAAATATTTGTGTTTGTAAAATTGCTTATTCATGGCACTTGTTTTCTGTTACAGTATGATCTTTCGGCGTCCCAATTCTCCCCGGACGGTCGGGTGTTTCAAGTAGAATACGCTGCCAAGGCAGTAGAAAACTCTGGAACAGTTATTGGACTCCGCGGGAAGGACGGCGTCGTGTTTGCTGTTGAGAAACTTGTGACTTCGAAATTATACGAACCTGGCGCGAATAAGAGAATATTCCACGTTGATGAACATGTTGGAATGGTGAGTCCATAAATACAAATATTTTTCATAGTGTAAAGTAGCTAATATCTTGGTAACAATATCTCACTGAAAACTTACATGAAATGACAGCTTTAATTATTGTATTGTGTTTCTTTGGTGTGTGAGATTGCCAGAGTGTTTAAAATTGATTGAATCTTTGATTGTAGGATATTCATATCACTTCAGATATGGACACCATACAGAATAGTAATAACTTGTCATAGACCCATGAAACTGGTATCATAGCAAACCTATAATTAGAACTCTGAAGCCTAATTATTAAGAGTTACATTGGAGATCAGATTTAGTTTAGTGTTCTGACACCACTATCATAATGTTTATTACAGACATTTCAATGTTAATTTAGTTATAACTATTAACTATTTTGGCCAATACATATGTGATTTATCTTTGAACTACTTGCATTTTTATGTCTGTTTTTACAACATCTTACAGGCTGTTGCTGGTCTCATATCAGATGCAAGACAAATTGTAGAAACAGCCCGATCGGAGGCATCAAACTACAGATCCCAGTATGGCACACCAGTACCACTGAAATACTTAAATGAGCGAGTCTCCATGTACATGCACGCCTACACCTTGTACAGTGCTGTCCGTCCTTATGGTTGCTCGGTTGTTATGGGAACCTGGACTGACTATGAGGGACCACAAATGTACATGTTGGATCCTAGTGGAGTTTCATTTGTAAGTAATTTTTATATTTTAGATTATTTATAGAATAACAATAGAACAGACAGTAGTGAAATGGGCATTTTGTACACAATAATATATTTTTTTGTGATTGTATAAATATTTTCGCCCAGTAATATAACATCAAACTACAGCTTATACAAACTTTCGAAACCTACTTCCTTTTATATTAAATATTTTGATCCTTTGTGTACTTAAAAAGTTTTTTCTTAATATACCGCTCACTTTAAAGCTAATTTTTAGGTATAATATGTTGCCATAACCAATATTTCAAATGAAGTTATTTGTTAATCCTTCTGTAACCCTTTTCAGTCTTACTTTGGCTGTGCTGTAGGCAAAGCAAAACAGGCTGCCAAAACCGAAATTGAGAAGCTGAAGTTGGCTGACCTTAATGTTAAAGATCTGGTGAAGGAAGCTGCGAGAATGTAAGTGCTATATTTTTATTTCTATAAATCACTGTTTATAAAATAATATACATACATTAGGCAGTTGTTTTTTTCATACTTGCATATTATTATAGTAACTATAATGTACTTGATGGTGAACTCTACATAGCATGATAATTATCTCTCAACTGTCAATTTAATTATGGCTGCATATTCCTTCAGGTGTCCATGTATAGACAGTAGACTTTTGACAGATGCGACACAATGGAGAACAATGGAGAATGTCACATAAATTTTGATAGCGAGCCTCATATGAGCTTTTTGGACACCGGAAGGGATATTTAACATACATACATAAATGCACAGTGCACATCTTAATCCCAGAAGGGGTAGGCATTGACTGTTGGGTGTATTTATTTATTTCATCATCTATATAGTATAAACGATTTCAGCATTATGATAGTTTTTTCTATTTGGGCAGGTCAAATATCCCATCACCAGAAGGACCTCTATGAATCTCACTCACTAAACAAAATACTATGTAGCGAAACTGTAATTTTATGTCATTATGTCAATAGGTTTTATATGGAAAACCTGTATTTTGATTTGGCATGTGATATCAGTGTTTTTAAAATACTTTCCTATTGCATGACTAATCCTACAATAGGACAATTATTTTAAAATAGAAACCTCTAATACAATAACAGTAAATTTCTTAACCATACCATACCATTAAATTATGTTACCAGTGCATCTATTCTCATTTTCAATACTTTTACAGTATCTACCTGGTCCATGATGAGCTTAAGGACAAGCAATTCGAGTTGGAGCTGTCGTGGGTATCTAAGGACACAAAGGGACGCCATCAACTTGTGCCGCGTGAACTAGCTGCTGAAGCTGAAAACCTGGCCAAACAGGCCCTGGCTGATATTGAAGATTCTGACGAGGGAGAGATGTGAATTAGTTAATAAATATTTTGCTATATTATTAGTTTTATTTATTTTTACTAGTGGTATGTACCTGAGCAACTAGCTCTTAGGTTGAGTAAAATTATTCGCATTGCATTTAAAGACAACAAATTTAATCACTATCACAAATCAAAGAATTAATTAGCAAACATTTATCGTAAGTTTTAGTCAATAAACAACATGAAAATGAATATAAGTAATCAAATCCTTATTGAGAATTTTTTACCACCTGGTTCTGAAGGTAGTTTTCATTTGACAAGAACAGGTAAGAAACAAAACAAACAACTAATTTTCACATTAAAACCAATTGACAAGAAACAAAATAATAAGAATAAAATGAAATAACAGAAATTCAGAATTTAGTTTCAAATAAATTTCCACCACAAAAAAGACGTTGGCAAAATTCCCCAGAAAATGGAGGAGCCATTCTATAATAAAAAGAAGAAGAAGAAGAATTTAGTTTCATTCAGATTTTTTTTTTTCATTCATTTACTAATTCATAATGCCCCTGGTGTTTTGAAACGTAGTTTGAATTGTTTGTTTTCTACCATATTATTTCATTTTTCAATTGCACTAGAAAAAAAAATCATTTACAAAACGATTCGATTTCTTACACGATTTGGCCAAGACATATTTTTTCCTTTCCAATCATCGACTGGTACTAGGAGATAATATGAGCAAAGAGGTATTCCCTGTCTCTGTCTTTTACGTAGCCGTGTGGGCGGGGTTTTAGAGCGAGAGCGATAATGCTTTTACTTCTTTCTCTCTTTTCTATTACGTATCAGTGGGCATCCCTGCCCTTTTGTAACCAGGTAGGCGGGGTTTTAGAGCGAGATACAAATGCTTTTATTTCTTTCTCTCTTATCTATTCCGTATCGGTGACTATCCCCTCCATTTACCTAACTGGGTGGGCGTGGTTTGAGAGCGAGAGGGAATATATGAACTGTCTCGCTTTAGGGGCGTTGCCAGTACCAGGCTGAATTACTCCTAACTTCTTATGCACTCCTAGTGTTTAACTGTAATGTTTTGCAATGGCTCTTTCAATTTAGTCTTTGGTTGTGTGTCCGTACGGTTATCAGGATTGACTAGGCCGGTATAATTGTGGCAAAAGGTGCAAAATAGATAACTCAAGACGACGTATACTCTATTTGGACTAAAAATCACTAATTGATCACATTTTTTTATAAATTCATTATTGAAACACACACAAGAATTTATACGCCTCTGTTAAATCGATCAAGTTTTTTAACATTGATTTTGATCCTATGATGAGACTATGATGATTAATGTTCGATATTGATTTTGGTGGACAAAATGTTTTAACCCCATCTATTTATAAGTTTATACACCACTTTCTTAAAAAGTGCAACGCTATCTACCGTTAAACATGAATATTGTTAAATACTTTATGTGGGAATAGTTTTCTTGTGTACCACTAGATGTAGCTTATAACAAAATATGTGAAATTATCAGAAAGTTTATATTTTTATTTAAATTTTGTTTTAAATAATAGAAGCATTAGCATGGACATGCAACGGGTAAGGCCAATAAATGACAAAACTCATAATTATATTTTTTATTGCATTTTATTTAGATCGCTTGTCGAAGTAGAAACAAACCTTAAAGGAAATAATAAAACAAGGGAAGATTCTTCATAATTATTTGTATTGTCAATTTATGTGTAATATCTCACAACATTTGCAGACATGCTAAGAACAATATACAAATTTTATGACCAATATCAATGATGACTCACAATATTTATAAAATGTACAATATAATCTCATTCGTTTTGAACTTAAAACAGTTATATATTTACAAAATATTAGATCTGATAAAATTGTATACAATATTCGATATTTTTAGATTACAGTGATATAAATACATAAAAAATAATAAGAACTAATTGTATTTACAAAATAATCAGGTCATAATATTATATTCTTTTCAATCTTGCTGCGGGGTTACTCGTGGATATAACTGAAATCAGAAAGGAAGCATTATTTAATATTATGAACAACATTCAATGCTCAAACGTGTGTCACGTTTATGACCATCGTTTAGTTTAAACAATAGACAGTTATTAATTATTAATAATAATAAATAAACAATAACACCCAACAGTCACATACATAGTCCTGTCCACATTAAGATCAATTAAGTCTTGTGTCGCTGTCGCATATATCAGAACTACAAGAGACTTTTCGGTCTCACAAACACCCAGACCGGAGAGAAATATTTGTGGGTCGCACAAACATTTCTCTGGGTGCGGGGATCGAACCCGCGGGCTCTCGTTTCACAGCCGGCGTCTAACCAACTGCGCCACGGAGGCTGTCAAATTCCTCATTATAAGTAGGTACAGATAAATCATAGACCAAGGATTGGAAAATTTTCTCTTCAGATTGGACATGTTATTACTATTGTATTACAAGTATCGTTGTGCACATTATAAAAAATTGCGATAAACAGATATTTTATTTGTAGTTCTTAATTTAGCCGCACACCAACATACGCTAGATGCACTATACTGACCCCGAGCAAGTTCCTGGGCACGTAGCCCTCACGCGCGGCGGTGTCGCGGCACCACCACCACTCGCGCTCGTGGTCGTCGCCCTTGCGCAGCACCTGCAGGCGCGCGCCGCACTCGAAGCTCAGCTCGTCGGCGCGCGCCGCCGCGTACGAGAACACCGCGAACACCACGCCGCCGTTCATTATGCCTAGCTTCTCTTGCACGCCTGAAATGTACGAATCAATATTTACATCTGTACCACTTCTAAGTTCTGGACTTACAATTTCATATTTCATCATCATTATCATCAGCCCATTGCAGTCCACTATTGTCTGCTGGACATAAGCCATTTTCATATGTATTGCGATGTAAAGCAGCCCGTCGTTGAATGCTTAAATCCTATTTTTCTTTTATTTTATTATTTAAAATATCTAGTGTATAATATATATTTCTATGAATTTATAGAAAGACCAGATAGAAAGTCCTACATAAAAAGTCCATATTGCAATAAGAACGCTTGTCATAATACAACAATAAATCGTACAATTCATACATTTCATTTATCTGTAATGTTTGATTTTGGTATAATATTCATAATGTTTAACAGTGTTATTATTGAAAACTCTACTTCTATTGAAAAGTTTTATAAAATAAGTAAGTAGTCAAAATATTGTCCCCAACTTGGAACCGTGAACACTAATAGTGGCGACAGTATAAAGACCACGCAATGCGGTTTAGCCGCTTATGACTAACCGAGTATCGAGCGGTTTTTACTAACTTAGTCGGTGGCGCCCCCACACAGCCGATTTGCGTAGTAAGTACTTATTATGAAATTTTCAGTGGTTGAATATATTTCTGTAAAAACTCTCATTCGAAATCTATCGTAGTCGATTTTTTGACTGGTTAAAAAAGTTTCTAAATACTTGGTATGTAAAACACAATATGAAAAATTAGAAATACTAGTTTATAAATAAATACTCACTGTAGAGGTACTCTGAGCATCCGTCGAAGCCTTCCTCGTCCTCTTCGCATTTCTCAGCCGCAGTCTCGTGATCAGACAGGGTCGTTGCGAATATACACGCGCCTGAAAATAAATAAATATATTCAACATTATAAAATTATCAAAACATAACTTTATAAACCATGCCTACAATTCATCACCTATCATTTTAAATCTTCATTCTATTTTCTCATACATTTACACGCACTAGCAATGCACATACTAAACAATTGTTTGCCAATGTGAAGTTGGGCTATGAATGTTAGTGATAATTAAATAATATTAAATGAGCATTTCTCTTTTTGTAGGACAATTTAAAATTAATTGAGACTCTTTAATTTTATTTACCTATTAATACTAACCATTATCGACGAGGAATCGGACCATGGACAGATTGTTGCAAGACGCGGCGCAATGAAGTGGCGTCCACCCGTCTGAGTCCTGCGCGTTCACGTCACAACCTAATTCCACTAGGAATCTGAAAATAATAATCAAACAATTATTAATAATAGATAAAAATCATTAAACTGAAGGCTAAGTATGTGTTGTCCAACAATCATCATCATAAAGGAATTTCATTTCAATTATGCAAACTAGCTGGCTGAACATGAAAAATCATATTCAGTAAGGTGTTATGAGAGAGAGAGACTAGTTCCAGCAGTAGACCGATTTACATCGATGATAGTGGCGGATTATTATAATAATATAAAATGTTGAATAAAGATTTATCCATCAATATCTTATCACGTTTATCGTATTCTTTTTCCATAAATATTTCCGTTTCTTAACAAAACATATTTAATCGAAATACTTACTTGACGATTTCGTAATGACCCGCGCATATTGCGTTGTGGAGAGCGGTGATCCCTTCGTCGTTTGCAGCGCTTGCATTCTGCACCTGAAAAATAAAAACATATATTAAAAACTAAAACTTATCTTCTCTGACGTTTCTGATCACTCTTAGATTTATCAGATTTAACTGTTTTGTCCACGGTTCACCTATTTGTGAGTGATCATAGCACACATGAACTAAAGTTTCAAATACAAGACGCACCTTTGTGGCGAGGAATAAACAATAAACATGTAAATTGTAGTACAAAATTGGTAGCAACTTATGCGTAAAGTTGTTGATTTAATTACCTGTGTTGCCGTTTTCTTGACGAGTTCCAACTCGCCTTCCAAACTGGCATCCAACAGCAGCGCGAGGGGATCGAAGCTCACCCGCCTGGCGAGCGGAGCTTTCCCGCCTTGCTTCAAGTTGCCCTTCTTTGTCCGCCTCAGTACATTCTCAGGGCCCTGAGAATCCTGACCGTTCAAATCTACCGAACTAATTTGCTCCGTTATATCTGACACTACATTATCTTTGCTATCTTCTTTGTCACTTACAGATCTGTCTACTTCGTCCTTATTTTTCGTTTTATCTTTTAGGCCGTTTTCATTGGAGTCAATGTTCATGTTCAAATGGTCCATTTCTGGGAACAAAAACGCTGGTGGCATCTCGATCCTTCGATTTATGCTTACACTTATACCGTTCTTAGCGTTGTTTAGATTTCTTAACTTAGGCTGTTCGCTCAGTGGGGGTTTTCTTATAGTTAAAGGCCGCGCTTTGATGATCATTTCGTTGTTACTGCTTCCATTGCTGGATTCTTTTTGGCTCTGTTGTTCACTATCGTTTGATGACTCAGGTAGAGGTATGGTGGGCATTGAAGTTGTTTCTAACTGGCTAAACGCGGAAGCGTCATTGTTCGCCGATTGTCTGGGTGGGGTCTGAAAATAAGTTTTTATTTATAACATTAATAACTAAATTAGTATTTTAAACAATTTAAGAACTTTGACATTTGTATCATCAATTTTAATTTACATACGTAGTGTTTCTTTTTAAATAAAATTAAACACAAAACTAGTGTGCAGGTGACTGTTATCATAATGATTGACATCACTGGTACACAAATACCTACCTTAATCGTCGGTTTGGGAGGCAACGCCGGTTTCGGAGACTTATCCGTACTGACATCAGGTGTGGAGAGCGGCGTGCTTGCGCTTTGCGGGGGCGACAGCAGTATGCTCTGCGACGAAGCATTCTGCCCGCTGAAGTTACTGGCGCTCGTAGACAAACCCGACGCGGTGTTCCTAATCATCTGGGGTTGGGACGTCACGTTACTAGCTACATGATTGGATGATGTGATGGTTTGGGTCTGAACGGTTTGCGGTTGGACAGGTTGGATCTTAGTGGATGATGTTTGGTAGATGGGTGAAGGTTTTCCACTTGATACCTGAACTGATGTGGGTGCTACACTCGATACGGGCTTCTGTAATGAATGAATGATGATGATATTTACAGATGTTGGTGCGCTGACAATAGCAATGTGATGTAAGCGATTATTTACAAACATAGGCTGGTATATGTTTACTTGTATTATTACTAAATTTTAGCAAATATATTTATGTACAGAAGTAAAAATAAAATAAATTTTACTGGGTTTCGTTAACAGAAACTAAATCTAAATCTGAATGATTATAACTGATTTTACAATTTTACCCTTGTAAAAATAAACTATCGGGAAACAAGTAAACATACACAACCCTTTATAAATACGAAGATGAACACAACGCCAAATTAGTGACAAAAAAACAGACATTTCACTTATACTGTTTAATAAAAATCACTTGAAGTCATGCTTACCCCAAATCCTATAGAACTAGTAGACGTACTGGAACCCAGACTAGGCGAGCTGCCTTTCAATACACTGCTTTGTTGATTCTTGACCAAACCATTTTTTGACTCGTTCTGACTGTTCTGACTTAGCCTATTTTGAGGATATGCATGATTCTCCTTCCCTTCTTGGTTACACCGCGAAGAGGAGTCCGATTTTTGCAACTGATATGTATGTTCTTGCTGATATGCCGCTTCTGTTTGACTTAGAGGCGTTGCCAGGCTCTTGTTTACAACGGATAGGGGCGTAGAGTGCACTGTCATATGATTTACATTTATCGCAGTCTTCGCATCTTGGTTGTCGTTGCCTTTTTCTGGCTTTTTGCCATTGCTTTGGGGGAACTTTGTGTTGTACGGCAGCGTTTGGTACTTTGGATCATTTTTGTTAGCCGCGAACTCTGGTGGGAATTCTTGTTCATTTATTTTCAAATCTTTGCCAGTTTGGTTGCTGTTGGAACTACTCGTGCTGTTTGGACTGTATTGAGGCTTCAAGTAATCCTGATATTTGTCCACTTTCTGTTCGTATGCGGTGCTAATGCCTTGTTGTACGTGGAAATTCTCGTGTTTGCTTGGATACTGCCCAGGATACTGGCTGTCTTGCGTTTGCGTGTGAGGGTAGCCATTGAAAATCGGGTTAATCATTTGCTTCTGTTGCACAAAGTGAGCTTCTTGTGTGATATGGCTTTGAATGTTGTCACTTTGCGTCAATTGTTTCAATGGCACATTGTTTTGTATTACGTTCTGTTTCATTGCCTGTAAAACAATAATGTTTAGATTAACAACTAGTAACAATAATAATAGTTCTAAAAAGTCTTGGTGTTTTACTAACTAGCAGTTGTTATCCTTGTAAGATATTTTATTTCAAGGCTTACAAAAATATGTTTGACATGTTTTCAGACAATCTTGGCAGAATGTCTGGATTCGAATGAAACACGCCAAGAATAATGTTCAATAACGTATAAAACAAAATTGTATCGAGCAGTGAAAAAGTAAAGGCTACTGGTAACGATTTGTTAATTAAACAAGATATTATGTACACTCACAGTGAAGTTGTTGTTGTGGGTAACGCTGTGCGCGTGCGGCACGTGGTTGTAGGGCTCCACGGCGGCGACGTTGCCGCGCGCCGGCGGGTTCTTTGGTTGGCTGTTCACACTGACGGTGCTGCTGGCCGGGTAGCTCGGCAACTGCTGCATCGGGGGCGGATTGCTCCTGCTGAGTAATTGAGATTGTAGTTAGCATAGTGGTATATTATGCTGCAGTGGGCTGCGATACAACAGTATCCTATGATGACGCTGTTGATAAATAATAATAATAAATACACATACATACATAGTGTTGACCTCACATTGTGATCAATTAAGTCTTGTGTCGTGGAAGTTAGACATTATGAGAAACTTTTCGGTCTCAAACAAACTCCCAGACCCGAGAAAAATGCTTGTGGGCCTCATAAACATTTGTCTCGGTTTTCGAATCGAACCCTAGGCCTCTCGTTTCACAGCCGGCGTCTAACCAACTGCGCCACGAAGGCTGTCGAATGTATGATGAAGGCAATTTTGATAGTAATCTATGGAATTGTTGCGTTTCAGGTCCCTGTTCATGGTCGGTGATCATACATGATTATGTGAAACCGTGAAAGATGAGCATCTCGGTGTATATTCCATCTAGTCTGCATCGCCCTTACCACCAGGTGCGTTGTAGTCACTTTGTCATACCAGGATAGAAATAATGTTTTTATTACATTATGTTTTGAAGAGACGAATAACCACAGCTGCTTCGGAACATGTTGTTGCTTTGAAGAAGAAAGTGCACAATACACTCCTTCACTATCACGAACTGTCTATAACTTTAAATATAAGTCGAATAGGTGTTTTTCTTATAAAGTTTTATAATATTCAATAAACACAGAAAAATAGAAAATATGCACCTCGGTGAATAATATTTGAACTAATATGATGTTTAGGTGTTGAAGAGCCTTGTCCATTAATTGATATTTAATTAACTTATTCATTATTGCAGTGGAAATCTTAGTGGAAGGCCTATTTTTATCAGACCTTCAGATGTAGATGATCAACTATGAATCAGAGTAGACGTAAGCCCAAGAAATGTTTCTAGAATACTTTAATGGTCCTAGCAGTAAGTCCTTTGCTCGATGAAAATGAACTACTGTACAGTTAAGAAGTTTCTTGTGTTTTAAACAGCCTTTGTTGGATAAAAACCGGCTATAAATCCAGAGGCCCCGGATTCGATATCGCATTTAAACAAATAACAAGTGTGCTTTTAAGACCAAAAAGTGGTGTAGTGCTCGTAGTTCTAGATACCTACAACAGAAGACGTAGTATGTTTTTATGGATTGTGTGTATGACTATTGGCCATTGGGTCAGGTGAATTTATACAAACCTCTGCTGCTGCGGCTGCCGGTGCGCGGCTGCGAGCTGTCGGTTGAGCGCCCTCTTGCGCAGCAGCCTCGCCTGCAGCTCGGACACGCGGCGGTCGATACTGCGCATCTCCTCCTGCCGCGCGCCCAGCGCCGCGCGCTGCGCCGACAGGCGACCGTTCTGCTGCTCGTTCAGCTTGTTACGGTACTGAAATGGTGGTATTAAACTCATTAGCTTCTTCACTTTTTATAGCTACATATTGCTGAAATAATTGGTGAATGATCAAAAGACTGAGCGCTTGAATGGGGTCAACCATCTCGTAAAATTGAGTTTCAGACATGGAATACTTTTCAAATAAAAACAAAACACAAAGTAGGTAGCCTAATGAATAAATAAATAATAAATACACCCAACAGTACATACATAGTCCTGACCCCACACTAAGATCGAGTCTTGTGTCGTGGGTATCAGGAACTACGAGAGACTTTTCGGTCTCACAAACACCCAGACCCGAAACAAATATTTGTGGTTCACACAAAAAAATTGTCTCGGTGCGGGGATCGAACCCGCAGCCTCTTGTTTCACAACCAGCGTCTAACCAACTGCGCCACGGAGGCTGTCAATCAGTCTTCTAATCAGAGAAATGATTCTAGAATCTATGTTTCACATAATGCATTTTACATTATTGAAGGGAAGTTGGTTGGAAATTGTAATTTATTTAAATTAATATATTTACATCGTACATTTATACCAGAACGCCAAAACGCCGATGGCAATTATACATATAGTGTGTATAAGTCTATTCCTGCTGTGTGCACCCAATAACTAGGAGGAATGAAGTAACCACATAAGTATTAGCAGAAGTCCATATAGAGCATTTACTAATCCCTCTATTTTCACTTCAAGCGCTCCGAGGTACGATAAAACTCGATACTTTTCCCGTCGAACGTAGCCGTTTCCTGATTGAAACCCACGCCACTTCAGTACATTGCATTGGCACAAATAAAATTCATTCTGCCTACTGAACTTGATACATATAAAGCACAAATGCAATTGAGAATAAAGTTTAAGAGCGTAAAACGAGGCGGTCAATCCAGCCGGAGTAAAAGCAATCCATTTTCCATCCCCTAGTTTCCGGGCAATCCATTTTATTCAAATTATTTTTTTTCGATTTACTAGTGTTTGCACTCTAAGTGTTCTTTTCTCTTTCAATCTTCATTTAACAGAGATTTTGTTAATTTATTATGAAGTACCTACATACTTTAATAAGCTTACGCCTATAAACCCAAAAGGGTAGATCAAATTGACACTAGTGCTACGATTCGTCGCGCTTATTAGTGTCTCAGTTGTGATAAGGGGTGAGCCCATCGTTGTG
This sequence comes from Deilephila elpenor, assembly GCA_949752805.1. Classification (NCBI taxonomy): domain Eukaryota; kingdom Metazoa; phylum Arthropoda; class Insecta; order Lepidoptera; family Sphingidae; genus Deilephila; species Deilephila elpenor. The sequence continues at coordinate 8,233,069 of OX457108.1, forward strand.
CCGAGCACACATTTCAGTCCCAAGAAATTTGCAAGGTTTTAATCCTACATAATAATCTTACATAAAATGAATGTCCAGCCGAGCATTACAACCTAAAACGTCACGGTTCTCTGACACGGTTCAGACACGCTGCCATTAATGTCTTAACCAAAGAGGTGACTTATCAAGTTAAATGGATACTCTAAAAAATAAAAACCCTCAAGCGAATAATACTTTTATTTGCAACTTGCCCAAGAACCGTGATATAACTATTAATGCTTACGCGAGCGTTCCCGTACAACGAAGCCTATTTTTTCCATACTCCCTAATCTTTCTGACCACATTTTCTTGAACTGAATCAATTCCGTTTGGATGAGTTTTTCCATGTCAACGAGTTCTTTGGTCAACATTAAAATGGATTTATTTTTCGTTTCATACATGTTTCTTGAAAGTAAAATAAGCACTCGGGAGAAGTGAGACGGAATGGTTTTGAACTTTTCTCTATTTACCTTCTTTGTGTTTGTTAGTTCGGTGTGTTAAAAGCCGATTACAATGTCCTTACAAAGGATTGAATGATGTTCATTTTGTACACTTTTCAAGTCTTTTGTCGTTTTTTCTATTCGGTTTGGGACTATTTTATTACACAACCTTAAATAACCCTAACCTAAAACTAATTTTAAATTTTCTCTTTCTCTCGATAAAACTACTATTAATTATCGCTCGATTTTGCTATTCTCGCAACATATGAAGGGGATAAAGGTTGATCTCGAATAGCTCCCGTAATTACCCTCCTATGTAGAGATCAAGCGGATGATAGATGACATATTTATTGCCGTGGGAGAAATCCATCCTCGTCACAGCTTATCGCATAATAGTTGCCACAGTTTCGAGAACACTATACACTGGGATTTACGACATCACATTAACATACACAAGAGTAAGTGCCTGTTAACCTTAATTTTTCTCTATTAAAATATTATATTTATAATTTACGAAACAAAAAAAAGATTTTTTATCTAATAACTACCTAATTTACTATTCTTACAACGTCGTCAAAAACAGATACTGGCCAAATTTTTGCCACCTCAATTTTTAAGTTATACCTAAAGAATAATTTGCTCTATCACGTAATAATCACCTCATTTCATATTCTTAAAACATCGTCCAAAACAAATACTGCCGTAATTTTTGCCAGATATATATTATATTCCTTGGGGAGTTACGTATTATCAGAACCGCTATATCTCTCTGCGTAGGTAGACACGTAGGGACGGTAATAAATTCATTTTGCTAACGGCAAAGAAGGAATTTCATTAAACACAGACATAGTTTCGTCTCTATAAAGGCCGGGAAATTTAGCACGGTCGTCGTGCGGTACATATTCTTCAGCATTACTACTTAGCGTTCTTAAATTTACATGCTCTTTAACTTCCATTCTAAATCACTCTAATGTAGGTTACTTATGCGATGTTTAACAGCTGATTAGTGTAAATTTATTATTTATATGACAGAAGCGCTAACATGGAACGGAACAAGATTATTATAACTTGTCACTTTTTAGGTTGGAAGATAAATAAATGTAACGAACAGTCGCACACATAGGCAAGAGGGATAAATCCTCGGCTTCTTTTTTCACTTTGAATGGAACGTTTATGAAAAGGGTGTGGATTATTGATATTGAGGAAAAGAGTTAAAAACATTTGTTTAAAGTTATTCTTAGTAGTAAAATTAAAGCAAATATTTTTTTCCAGTAGACTTATCCAGCACAGCTCTATTTTATATCTCCCATAGCGTTGGCGATCGTATCCCCAACCTTATCCAAGATAATAATATTAACTCCACTACTAAATAAGTCAATCAAGGAGATGATTCGTTAAATTGACATTATAAATTCAAGCAGGGAGAAAATTAAACAGCGAGATCGGAAGCAATGTTATTAATGTGGAGTGAAGATATGGCGTCCTAAGGGATGGTAATGACATACAGGCGTGAGGAGCGCTTTCGTCTTTGACATGGCACTGTGATCGCGGATAAATACGCGCTTGTTTAAATTATCGGCAATAGATATTCTGTGGTGTTTGAAAATGTTGAGGATTAGTTTGAGCACAAATAATTAATTTTAAGGCAACCTAGGTATGTTTTGGAGTGAAACGTATGCTATGTGAGATATATATTATCTTAATTCTTATTGTTTCAAGAAACAAAGTTGTATTTATCTTGTAATGTACATAGTTGTATTTGTACAAAAATTCCTAGTACTTCATAGTAAAGTTATATCAATATATCCAGTGCAAGCAAATCAAAATGCGAAGTAATTTTTAACACAATTAAGTTTTATTTACGCTAAGAAAATGTTTACAAATTATCACCTTCTTTAGTTTTTCACAAAAAGAAACTGCAGGTAACTTATTAATACTGTTTGCTTGAATAGAAAACTAAAATACCTGGGTACTGCTAACACATGTAATACGCTTTAGAATTTCCAAACAGCATTACACTACGAAACTGGTTTAAAAGAACTCCGCTAAAGTCGGCAATTTATTCATTTCGGACTTCCGAAGGAGTCTCGAAATAATACGACATAAACAAAATTGTAACGGTCACTACAAGTTTGTAATGCGATTTCCAAACTCGAGCAATGTTACCGACCTTTTCACCTCGACCCGAATCTATCCGAGATATTTTCGGTCACTTTTCACAACACTTATCCGGCCACTTGGTATGTTTATCACGGTATCACTATGTCACTATGATCGATGAAGACAGTGCTCGTCGAGCGTCGGATAAATAACTAAATTGACAAACACAAGTTTGATTCAACTGGCATCGCTAGGCAAAACGAAATTAGTTTCATGACGCGATTCATTAGTAACCTCTAGGGCTGCGCTGAACTGATTTGTCGCCTAACTAGCGTACACCCGCGGCTCTAAACGCGTGGAAACTAAATGATAAGTAATTAGTTTAGTATCGATAATTCATCTAATCCACTAATATTCATCTATTACTGAGTACAGGCCTTCAGACTTTAGGTCCTATGGAGGCCTCACAAATTGCTTGTCGACGTATCTCGCAATATTATCTGACCAGCTTTAGTATAAATATACTCGTAGTAAATACATCGTTCATATGTAGCTTCAACAATGAAAGTGGTAATCACATTTAAATTTTCGTAATTTCACATTAATTACTTTGACACGGCATGGACATGAATTTCTTCATATTCATGGCTCATGTCATGTGATTGACATGTAGTTTACGTATACGAAATAAAGTGCAGATATCGGCATATTAATACCAATGATTTATTAAAATTTAGTTGACATAATTAGTGTTACACGTTAATGAATATCATTTAATATATAATGATATGTTAGTTTGTGTGATAACCATATTGATATTTGATTACATTGTACGGGGATCCCTAAGTTCAAACAAAATGAATATAGAAACAAAAGATGCCAAAATATGCAATATGGGCCATGGGAGGTTTATATTATTACTCGTATATTACAAGTAGTAACATCAATTCATTTTTTATTGATGTTTATATAACTGCCATATTTTTAAAATACAAAGCTTTTTAGCATTACCAAATTAGCCTGCAATTCGAAAGTCAAAATCAGGCCCTCTCATCTACCTATGTATTCTATCAACAAACAAATAAACTATGTACCAATACCAATAATATTACTTTTAAAAAACTTGTATTCTACACCTATAAAAAATAAATTACCTATAACTGGTAGAACAAAACCACATATTTATGTAAAACAAACTATTGTCAAGTATAGGAAACAGTGTGAGCGTTATAAAACTAAAGACAACATTTTAAGGTGAAGACGTGTTAGAAACACGTGTGACATTCTAGTTCAACCAGTTCAATACTGTTTTATTGGCAATATGTTTGAACTAGTATATCGAGTTTGAACCATCTATCTCGTTTGTGGGTATCTATTTTCGAACACGTTCGTTTCAACGCATTCGTTGTTTGTATGTACCTAATGTTAATCAAAAGGCAACAGTTTTAAAATGTATTGAATTAGAAACGTATTGATTAAAGTAGACTATTAATTGCAATCCACGAAAACTCTATTACATTTACAGTTTTCGTATTGAATAAATATTTTATATAGCATAAGATACGATTACTTCTATATCACGGATGTGTTTTATAAATTTCAAACCGGAATCAGCAAACGCTTAATCCCCTAGTCTTTGCGATGATCGTTCGCCTAACTATTTTACTCAAGTACAGAGAAAATGCCAAGTAGTGGAGGCAGACGACTTTAATTGAAACCACATAAAGGGTAATGTATCGGCAGATCTAACATAAATTTTAAGAAACTAAACGAAGCGGTATTTCCACTTGGTTTTCTTTTAATACATTGAATAATTATTATTACAGAACACATTATTCTCTCACTTAGTTTGTATGATTGATCGTTTAATTTTGATTTGACACCTATTAATATTCATGACACCTTCGTATAGGTTTCTAACTTCCGACGGAATACCGACAGCAAGCACTGATCGGCACGCATATCGATGGACATCAAGAATAGCGTTCACCGAAGTCTCAAGTCCAAGTGGCCAGTCGCGACCGCAACCTACTTGGCTCCTACCAATGCTCTCTCAACAAATATTGTTCGGCAGTTGGAAGCGTTCTCGTTAGAGACCGCGTGGTATCTTAGCCGATTGGCATCGTCGCTTTTACCACAGTTCCGCATCAAACCGGTTCATGTCCATTGTCATAAAATATGCATGCCGCGGCCACAGTTGAGATTTGTTTTTATGTACAGCGTTTTTATTGGCGGTAGAATCAGGTTTCTTTGAGTGTTGTGAATTATTCTTTTAAGAATTCATGGTGGGTCTAAATTGGATGTTTGGGCTTTTAAAGCAGAAGAACTGCTGGACTCATGATCTGTACTTTAAGTAGTATACACTTCAATTGAAATAAACCTTTTCACATAAATTTAACATGTTTATGTAAAAATAAACTCGATGTGCTTTCTGTAAAATATCCTTTATTAGAGCATTTAACCTAATTAAGGATATGTCAGTATGAATCTGTCACTAATATTTTGGCCACTGCAATTGCTTTTACAAAATGTTAATATTGTTACTGATTTATCAAAAAAAAAAAAAACAACTTGTATTTCCAAAACAAAGATGTATGGCTAAAATTATTTCCGAGCTAAACTCTCGATAGCCAATTCAAAACATCGACGGGGATGAACAGATCAACTTGACAAGGGATAACTAACTGTAAGTAAACTCCAAACAACGCGACGGTTGGAGTAAGCATACGCCTGCGAACTGCGAACCGCATCAATGTAATCCTTTTTTTTTTATATTACTTCTTTTGTTTTCAAAAGGTACAAATATATACATATTTTGTTTCTTCAAAAGATACAATTCCTTCTTAAATGACTCTAAAGGTGAGTTCGCCTTGGACACCCTATAATTGAACATACTGGTGTTAGGTCTCTCAGATGTGAGAGGCCGTCTGGGTAGGTACCACCGCAATGTCTATTACTCCCGCCAAAATGCAGTGTAAATGCACTTTAGTTCCGGTTTGAAAGACATTGTAGCCAGAGTCACTACTGGACATATTAAGACTTAACATCTTATGTCGTATGTATTCTATTATCCATGAGCGGTCATATCGCATGGCTTCAGGTTAATGGCATGCTCGTCTCGCACTTCAAAGCACTAGAAAAATACTAATTTGCAGAATTTTGCCGTTTATCCAATACAAAATAATATCCACAAACTAATTTATGTTCTTATACATGTAAATTTCTTTAACTTATGAAGTCCAGCAATACGCAACAGGCTGCCTTCATGCCAATTGCCAGCTAAGCTCTCTATCGTACAGAAGACCGTATAGACGTCCCACATAGACACACACATTCACACAGACTTAAATATTTTATCTATATCTATATCAGTCCATATACGTCCCACTGCAGGGCACGGGCCTACTCTACAATCGAGAGAATCGATTGAGAGTGGTTAGGCCATATAGTCTACCACGCTGGCCTAGTGCGGGTTGGCGGACTTACATACCATAGAAATTCTTTAAAATCGCTACGGTATGCAGGTTTCCTCACGATGTTTTCCTTCACCGTTAAAGTGCATGGTGATTGACTATCAATACACACATAACTCCGAAAAGTCAGAGGTGTGCCCTGGGATTTGAACCCGCGACCACCGTGAACATGTAGGCAGCCGCGTCTGGTCCGTTACTGGCCACCACGCACTCAAAAATTATACGCAAATATTTTATATGTTATTAATTTTCTTTTACGTAAATTCTAATACAAAGTTACTGCTATTTAAAGAGCGCTGTCTTTGTAACTTTTCGATTGTTTCTCTTGTTAATTAATTGGATCGGCTTATTGCTAAGCTGGTTAATCTTTCTAATCTTCGTAATCTTTATTGACGTATAAATTATAATTAATGAGTTTCTGATCATTATCATTGAAAGTATTGTAAAAAGTGATTGTTTCACATGAGTAGTTTGAAGTTATCTTTATTTAGACAAAGTTTTAATCCAAATAAATACATACATAAACTTACGCCTTTTTTCCAGAAGGATTAGGCAGAGGTGCTACCAGGTCACCCACGTTTCGCCTTGTCCTCATCAGGCACAAATTCCTGACTCTGAACTTATATTGATTAGAAAAATCCAATATAATTTAGCCCGACCCGGAATTCAAATCCGAATTCCGAATTCGATAGTGCCTAGAAGTATGCCCTGCATTGAGACATATAAGGGAAGAAACATACAAATAAATAAATAATGAACTGACCATAAGCTCCCTCCGAAGTTTATCCAGCTCGTGCGCGGAGGGCGGCGCGGGCTGCACCCGGCCTCTCCGCAGCTCTTCCAGCTGCCTCGTCAGCTCCTCCACCTTGGCCACCGCCACCGACAGCTCCTTCTCCTTCTCATTGAAGAGAGCGCGTATTGACTCCAAGTCGCTAGCTGTGGAGTAAAGAGGAATTTGTAGTGTTACGCCCGATTAACAGACGATCTTGATCTGTGCATCGAACCTAATAGATTATTGGTGATAGATATGTCGATACATCCACTACAAATTATTTGGATGGTTTATTTTTGGATATATATTTATATAAAGATGAGGATAGATATACGGCTTGATAGGCTACTAAAAGTTAAATATAGTAGAGTCATTATTTAAAGCCACCGAAGCAATATCGCGACAGTCACTGGATATTTTCGTGACTAGATATTTTCCTCGTAATATTGATGTAACATGTAACTTCACAAGTTTCTAGTATTTTCAGATGTTCGAATGATATGAAGAAAGTTGCTATGTTAGCCACACCTGTTTAAAGTAACCGATACGTGTTTATTGAGTGTTAACGGGCGACCGACGATTCTGTCTCAATTTCGCCAAAATTAAATCGGACTTCTTAATTGAATCTTCTCGATTCGTTTTAAAGCCTAACATATATAAACTGTTCCACGTTGTATATACTCGTAGTAGGTACTTACAAAGTAAGCATGTTAAGTGAGTTAACTGAGTTAACACATATTTTACTCTTGTCCAATTAAAAAACAACTGAATAAATATTTTTGACAGTTTATTTAGTCGTTTCATTTAAACTATTTGGATACAAGTTTTTAATCAACAGAGGCCGTCCACGCCACGCCAGAAATTGAATTTAGTTCATCTATGTTGTTTTGTAACGAACATCAATTGACGTGCAGATTAATTTTATAGATTCCAAAAAATATAAAGGCGTTTTAATTTCAGGCATAATTAAATATACAAATACAGTGTTATTTTATCATTTACTTTATTTTGTTTGTAGAATGATATCGGTAATATTTTATGTAATGATCTTTCAGGATGGAGTGCGAGAGGTTAAATGACAGACAGGCAGGGCTCCGACACCCTCAACAACCTAATTAAACCAAATCAAATGGTCCGATTGAATCTGCCCATTCATATTTTTACACTTTACTGTCTACAACTTAGTTTTGCACTACGATATGTGAAATGATATTTCACATCATTTATTCGATGTAGTCTACACCAAAACGATACGATATTTGTTCTTAGTATTCTTTAAAAAACAATTCAATCGATGGGTAAACGGCTCACGTACGTAAACGAAAATACAGTACACTAGTTCCCTGAAATATTTGCTTCGAAGAACGCAAGTTGTCGGTGCGTACATCTAAATGTACCTAATGTAGCAATTTACTTTTCATTCGTAACGTGTTCCGCATGACGAAGTATAGCGTCGCGGAAATTTCCTCCGTCTCCTCTCATTACACCTATTTATATTTTCAAAGTACATCCAAGTCTTATGGGATTTTAACTTGAATGACTTGTGCTACTACGTTAAACAATTCTTAGATTATTCTCAGTGTATTATTCTGGTTGGGAGCAAGAGGTTTTGTTTTACTTTTGGAGGAAGGAATAATTAAGGTTTATGATTGGTTAATAAATGCAATGATTTTATATTGTTACTACAGTATACAATAATCTATATTTAATATATTTTTCTTGAATACGTAATCTTGAAGCATACTGCAATTATGTTATATCCAATTTTATGTTACATATATTTTATTATTTATTTTAAATTATTTTTATATTTTAAAATTGTTTTATTATTTATTCTAGTTGCTGTAGAAATTCTTGTGGAAAACTTATGGCCAGCAGTGGAAGCAAAGGTTTCTATAACCGAAGACGACAATGTTTATAAAACGCGGTACATATATTTACCTACTTCATTTTTTATCTATGCGCAATCTAAATGAAACGAAATGTGTACAAGAAATCTTACTTTCAAACTCCATTTATTTCATTAAATGATAATACCGTGTTAGCTTTATAAATGAGCACTGAACAGTATGTACATATAAAGTGGATGTTTTAGCATAAAAATGGAAGATTTGGAGTAATACCTATTACCTTGAACTCAGTTAAAGAATAATTTAAGATCTCACAAACTATGGAAATTCCAAATGTTCCATTTCGTTCTGAGCAAGGCCATAGTAGAAGAAACGTTTCGTATTGTCTAGAAAAAAATGAACAATTGAGAAATTGTTACACATTTAGCGACAAAAATGCTATTTACTGTGCAAGGGCACAGCTGAGGCTCATTTAAACCTCCGAGGGGGAAATACCTCAGACCTTTCAATTATAGAGGACAATAAAGAGGGCTTTATCTGTAAGAGAGGCCACGTTCGCGACGTCTGAATGGGGGCATCATTGTTTCGACTATAAATTCTTTAATGGATAACATTGATGTATCGTAGCTATGTATGTTTTACGTATCTTAAATTGGCCTACTTTTATTGGCAATTGTACTTCATGAATTCTTAATTCCAATTTATTTTTCCATATTATTTCGTGTAGTCGTATTTGAGTATTGTATTTTATTGCAAGTAAAAATATGTAAGATTAAAGGAAAACTGACTTTCAATTAAAATATTTATTTTACTTTGATTAATGTGTTCTTTTTCTACATTGTTAGTAAAGTAATAAAAATGTCTAGCCGTAGTAAATTTCTTGGTAGTGTAAAAGGTAAATTATATGTATATTTATTTGGTAAGCAAACATACTGTAAGTAGTAAACCAAAACACATTTAGTAAACTGTATACCAAAGTAAAAAACAAGCTGTATTACTTTAATTATAATAAGATTGTCTTCGTCACAGAATCGAGTCACGTAATCGGGCCTCAGAAGCCACATTTTGAAAGAGGCAAAAAGGCGATCCGAAAACAAAAGCCGACGCACCCCGCGGCACAGGATAATGGAATATTTCAGCCGAATGTATCGCGATCTCCGCGGCCCCACCAAATTGATTTAACTACCCTATTCTAGAACGTATTTTACTTTTAGTGTGTAATACGCGAACATAACAAAATCCTTTTTCCTTTTTTCTTAAAGACAATTTACGCGCAAACCGTTGTTTAGTTCGTTATCTGCTATATAATGGTTATATAACGCTACTTCCGAATGCGGTATATTTGATACAATACGATATAGGAATTCTCCGAAGAGTATTCGTTTAGGTGAAAAGTCTGGGGCCGGTTCTATTTAATGTCCCAATAGGGCGGATATCGAAGTGTACGTGTAATATGACATTCGAATGTTTGTTGAGGACTTGAGTGAAATCGCTTTGGTATCGAATTGCGTTTGTCATAAGTTGATACCAGGTTTTGTTGTATCGGGTATATAAAAGGTTTTATTGTTATATAACACACCTTTAACTAAATATATGGAAGGTTAATATTGGATTGGTTGTTATGTGATGACTTCTATCTTCAGGTATATGCGTATGGCTTAATTTTGATCACCGATTTGCTGTCAGTTAACAGAACACAATATACTGCGTATTCCGTATTCATTATACATAACAATTGGATATAATAAAACATAATTCACCAGCTTCAAGTATGTTTCAAGAAAAAAGCAAACTCAAATATCCAATTTAATCATTAAAATATATGATTGATTTCACAGGAAACTGTTTAATATCTACACCAAATAATCTTATTTCCTATAAAATGTACACCTTTTCTTTTAATTCATCAACGTCATATTGCTAACCTTTTTCAATGTAGGGTTAAGAAAGCATGTTTCCTTGAGTTAGGAAACCTTTGTTGTATTTTTTTCTCACAACCAACTGCCTGCCTTTATTAACCCTTTTGGAAATACTTTTTGTTTAGTACTTTTGTCAGCACAAAGGGTATAAACGGCCTAATAATGCCGTTGAGCATATTTGTACCCACACACACAAAAAATCCTGAAAAGTTGTTATTAATTCCTGTAACCCAGGAACCAGATGCCAGATATTTTAATATCAAAAACAAGTTTTTTTGCATTCAAGTGAATTTTCTATAACGAACTAAAAAACCTTTTCCGTGTTATAAAACAAACATTTTCCATTATTTCTGCATAAATAGCAATCATTTGTATTTGTAAGTAAATATCAACTTATCAACACCATAAAGCGGGAAGGGTCACAGAAACCCAATCAACGTAATGAGGCAAAACTTGTACAGCGATTAGCCGCAACACACTGTCACTCCACCCCGCTAATACCCACATCTACAGTACAATGGACACAGTAGTACCACACTGTGCCATTCTCACTATATTTTTTGTGTCTACTTTAAAAAAATATTTAGTTGTTTGGAATTGTTTGTTTTTAAGCGATGTTTCTTTTTGTTTTTTTTTTTTTTTTTTATAAAAGTATACGCTTTCTTAGAGTAATTGGTGGTTTAAATCATCGATATAATTAGAGTGTGGGTAACTATGATTAGTTTTCCGTCATCGTGAACGCTGGTCGGTACTCGGGCAAATATGAATACTATGAAGATGAGTGGGATATGAACACAATTTTACTATTTTTATGCAAAAATATACATTATATATTGTATGTAGCACGTAACTGCTTAAAAGTATGTTTGTCATGTTTCTTCCTGCAACTTCATCTTATGTGTACAATTACTTCTTTAAGCCTGTATCATCGTGTAAGTTTAGATTTATTCGCTTTTTATCGTTTATTCTCCCGTCTTGGATGTAGTACCTGGTGTATAATCGTAAAACGTGTTGTAATAGTAGTTTGAAAGTTAATGCCCAAGCAGTGGAAGGTCTTACGCATCTAATCTGCAGTTTGCAACTTAACAACTTGGTAAGGCACAAATCTGTAATGAGTACGTGTGACTTTTAAAGTGTATATACGGTTTATAAGGATAATGTATGCAAGTAAAATCAGATTAAGAAAATTCTATCCACTAAACACCTTTTTTAATTGATGTAGGTATACTTTGTTTTCACAATGTATAATAAAATACATTTTCTTATTTCTTTTTATTTAATTTCCTTACTCAATGAGAATTAGCTGTAGGCAAACGCCGACGTAGTGTTGTCCACAAAAACATTACCACCGACGCAGACTGATGTTTAGAGACGTGGACAAATGAAACTTTCTACTCGTACCGATTAGGTATGCACGAAAAATAGCTACAGTTAAATGTATTATGTTTTCCTTGCGGTTGTAGTCCTTTTTTGCAACGAGATCATTATTCTTTCCAGATAACAAAAAATTTTTCAAATACTTTCAGCGAAAATGCTGCGTTATAAGCGACTTTAATTATTATTCAAACATAGAAGTCTTTTTATGTTTATTTATGGATTTTGTGTAATCAACCTGCATTCAATTTTCAAAAAAAATATCTCTATTAAAATTAGTTTAGAAGCTAAGTTACTTAATAATAATAAATTATATCTTAAAGTTAGCCAAAGGATCTTTGGTAAGGAGTTTATAGGACATATACATATGTAGATTAATACATATTATGTAGATTAATTAATTAGTAGGTGCGTGGTGGCCTGATGGTAACGGACCAGACGCGGCTGTTCGCGGTGGTCGCGGGTTCAAATCCCAGGGCACACCTCTGACTTTTCGGAGTTATGTGTGTATTGATAGTCAATCACCACGCACTTTAATGGTGAAGGAGAACATCGTGAGGAAACCTGCATACCGTAGCGATTTTAAACAATTTCTACGGTATGTAATCCCGCCAACCCGCACTAGGCCAGCGTGGTGGACTATATGGCCTAACCACTCTCAATCGATTCCCTCAATTGTAGAGTAGGCCCGTGCCCTGCAGTGGGAGGTATATGGGCTGATATAGAGATTAATTTTTAGTAACCTGAAAAGTCTTAGCATATTCAAACCAGTAAATAATATTCGTCACATGTCCTATCTTGAATTGAAAGTCACATCCCCGTAGCGTAATTTAATGACGAAAATACGTTCTACCATTTTAGAAGCAAGCCGCTCATCTATATTACAATATTCATGCAACAAAATGTAGTACAAAATAATTTGCGAACCGCTTTCGTGGCAGGGGGTATTGATTTTCCTAAGTTTAGTCGATGCGTCATCCGCGTTGTGTCACTCGTTGACTGGCACCGAACTCCACCGAAACATTATATTTCTACTAGAGCTATAAAGAATCACGAGACAATAAAAATATGCCGTGTGTAGACTATATTTCTTTTCTATAAAATAATAAACTATTAAGAAAAACATTTATGCAAATAATTTCCAGGCTGCCTCCAACAGGTCACTGTGGAAATCATTGGGAGAGGCCTATGTTCAGCAGTGGACGTCCTTTGGCTGATGGATGGATGATGATGGAAATAATTTCCAAAATATTCCACACCAACAACAGTGAGTAACGCGTTTTTCGAAAATCTATGTTTTGTGATGACAACTTGCCATGAAATAGAGCCGCTGCTCTTAATATAATGAAGTATTGAATCTCAAAGTTTACTTTAACATTAGAATGTATTGCAGACAAAGCCACTACACGAACAAAAAGAGAAAATACCCTGTAAAATTAACCCTTAAAATAACACACAGCAACGGTCAAACCTCATTAATTTCAGGTGTTTTAAATATGCACTGGTTTAAAAACCCATTCAGGCTACAGAGCTGAAGTAATCTAAAATTTACAGTTACTTGATCCACTAAATAAATGAGTAGTGGCGTGCCCAATATGAAATTAGGACAAGGCTGACGTAATTATATTTTAGTCTAGGCCGTTAGTTTTACGAGCCTCCGCTTGAACTATATTCACCTGGCAACACCTTTACACTAATTTCAGCTCTCTTTGTTCGGTTCAAATATTTTAAAAGAGTTCTATAATATTTTTATAGACAGCGCAATTAAACATTAGCTTCTGCCCGCAAACTTCGTCTGCGTGATTAACTTTATTTAAATTTAACTTTATTTGGAATTTGCCATCCCGTTCGGTCCGTATATCCGTCTCATTCTCATTCAAGGCATGTAATCCAGTCCCATCACATCCCTTTGAGTATAAAGAAGTTACAATTATATCGGAATTCCTTTCTCATCCCACGAGAACACTTATTTTTCGGGCAAAAAGTAACCTAAGCGTTAATCTAAGGTGTCAGCTACCTCCATACTAAACATCAAAATCTTTTTTTCTGTTTCTGAGTTCATCGCGAACAACCGCACAGACAAACAGACAAAAATTCTAAAAATAATTGTTTTGGATTCTATTACGTTAATACAGACCCCTCATATTAGTTTTCCTTATTTATTTTCCATTTACAAACATCGAACGGTTACAAATTTATTATATGTATAGAGTTAATCATGTTTTTGAGTTGAGCAATTCAATTTAATAAATGGCTAAATGATGCCATACCTGTATAAAAATATACTTCAGTTTTTAAAAATAAAACATTTTCTAAAATAGCGCGTCGTTTAATTAAATTGACAGGGTGAGATAAAAATAATAATAAGAGGGATCAGAAAGTTCAAAATGAAGGCTTAATCTTAGATTACAGTCTAAAGCTTTTGTATAAAATTCTCAGTGATTTGTGCCTTTAAAATATATTTTATTTTCTTATATGCTATGAAAATACCGTGCTTATACATTCTCTATGAATAGTATTAGCTATTTATAGTATTCTTTTTATTTAACAAACTGTGATACATCATTAAATCTCATACAAGATAACTTGCTAAACTGTACTAGGGTTGCAGAATAAGAGTACATGCATTTTCCACAATTCTTTCGTTAGCCAAACAAACCATTGACAATAAAAATCGAGGCCACATCCCTACTCGGAGCTATTCCAATGATACTCATTAGGCGAGAGAAAATACTTGTTTGAGAGCGGCAAGGCTTTTCTAAGTAATTGGACATTTGGTTCGATGTGAAATAAAATCGAATACCTATTTCGTGTAAACCGCCTAAATCGGGCAATCTAAACGGATTCTTACCTATAGATATTTGGGATAAAAATAAAAGCACTCGATGCGGCTTTGCTTCGGTTTTAGCGATAACTGGGTCAAAAATAAATGGTATACCCAACATCCGCATTTTTTTCCAAGCTACAATAAGGACAGACCATAAAGGTAGGAAGCGGCTTTCAGTACACAGATGTCAAAGTCCTTGGTAGGTTATGGCAGTACAATTCCTGCGGTTGCTGTCATAAAAAATTCGGCAAATCATTGGAGCGCCAAATTAAGAATTAGGTCTTCATTTTGTAAGGGATTACTGTCGCCCACGGACATCCACAACTCTAGATATATTACTGCCATGCAAGATACGAGCAATTTCACTGACCACATGCAACGTAGTGGTAACGTTGTAACTAAGCGTCAGTATATGTGGGATATTGCTTCCGCCCAGGTCAAGCTGCCTTGTATCAGCTGAATAATTTTTAATACTTGTAATTTGGGGGTTAACGTCACTCGCGTCCGTAGGCTTTGACTCTAGTTTCCCTACACGTGACCCCTGGGTAGTGCCAAATGAGTGACACAGTTCGTGGTGGTAGGATGCCTGCATCCGCCCGGGTAGCGACCACCGTTAACGCGGCGTAAAGACCGCCATAGTGATCCCCGCAAGGGGGTCGCGTTCCGGGATCAGCCCGTTTTCCCCCGGTTTCTCGAGGGGCCTGTATCTGGGTATGAGGTTGTGCCGTGTGGGTATTTGCGGTACGCTGTCGGTGGGAGGAGTGTTGACCCGCCGGCCAGGGAGACCCGTAGAAACGGTTGTCCGCTGGCCGCCCGCGGTACAGTACAGGGGCCCAATCGTAGCTAACCACTACGAGAGGCTGCCTCACCATGCCGCGCATAATCTTGGGTGGGTCCGTCGTGCCGGTTGGTGACCGGATGTGGGGTCCCGGCGGCCCATCCCGGGAGGGTACGGGGGCCCTTCCGTCCGGCGGATCAATTCTCCTCCTGCCAACTCCCTTGTCCCTGTACCCGTTCGGCCTTCTTAGTGCCCTGATACAGGCTTCTCGATGCCTCTTCACCGAACCCAACCCTTACCTTCATGACAGTGCACAAAAAGAAAGCAGGTCCTTCAGCGGTGTATAACCCCACCACCGCGTTCACTATGGAGTTCGCCAACATCCGCGGACTCCATACAAACATTAATGCCGTCCACCACCATCTTGAGACGGCCCGGCCTGCTTTGCTCTTCTTGACGGAGACGCAGATTCGTTGTCCGGCCGACAATTCTTACCTGATGTACCCCGGTTATTCGCTTGAAGGAAACTTCAAGCCAAAAGCCGGGGTATGCTTGTATGTTCGGTCGGACGTCTGCTGTCGCCGTCTGCGCTGCATGGAGGACCCCTCCTTCTCCGCACTGTGGGTGCACGTGGATCTTGGTTCTCTGAGCCGCATCTACGTGTGCCTCTACAGGTCACACAACGGGGACGATGAGACGACTCGGCTGTTCAGGTACCTTAGCCAGGCGGCAGATGACGCGCAGGTGCAGTTCCCGTCAGCGGAAATGGTGGTCTTGGGGGATTTCAATGCACATCATGAGTTGTGGTTGGGCTCCTCCAAGACCGATCATGCTGGCAGAGCTGCCCATGCATTCGCTCTGACACATGACTTGTCACAACTGGTGAACCAGCCCACCAGGATCCCGGATGTGGCGAGTCATGCGCCTTCTCTGCTGGACCTTCTGCTGGCGAGTCACCCGGCCGGGTATAGTGTGACCGTTAGTGCTCCTCTGGGCACTTCCGATCACTGCCTGGTTCGGTCGTCGGTACCGTTCGCTTCTCCTCCACGTCCCGTGCAGGTTAAGCGAAGGGTCTGGCATTACTCGTCGGCGGATTGGGATGGTATGCGGGAATATTTCGCATCTATCCCTTGGCGGCAGCGCTGCTTTGAGGGAAAAGATCCTTCTGCGAGTGCCAACGCTATTGCTGACGAAATCAGACTAGGAATGGAATATTATATTCCTTCCTCTGAGATCGCCAGTAAGGGCCGTGGACGCTCCTGGTTCAATCGGGCATGCGCCGATGCTGTCGGTGACAAACAGGCGGCGTATCGCGCTTGGATCAGGGGTCGCGCTAACAAGGATCCTAATATCAGTTCCCTCAAGGAAGCCTATAATCGAGCCGCCAAGGCCTGCAAGAAGGCCTACGTTAGAGCGGATGCCCAGCGCGTTTGCAGGATTGGGCGTGCGTTGGCCAATCACCCAACTAGCAGTCGTGCTTATTGGAGTTTGGCCAGGGCCGTCCAGTCTAACTTCTGCCGTCCAGCACTGCCACCGCTGAGGTACCCGGAAGGTTCGCTGGCCCACAAGCCGCAAGAGAAAGCCGCCTTACTGGCAAATCTCTTTGCGGCTAATTCCCGCCTCGAGGACTGTGGTTCCCGGCCCCCGCCGGTGCTGCCTGATTGCGGATCCTCAATGGCGGATATTCGCATCAGGCAGTGTGATGTGCGGCGTGAGCTACGGTCTCTCGATGTGCGGAAAGCCAGTGGTCCGGATGGAATACCGGCGGTGGTTTTAAGGAGTTGCGCAGCGGAGTTGTCTCCTGCACTGACACGCCTCTACCGAGTGTCCTACCGCACAGGTGTTGTGCCGGAATCTTGGAGGGAGGCCAATGTGCAACCGATCCCCAAAAAGGGTGATCGGTCAGACCCTACCAATTATCGCCCTATCGCTATCACCTCAGTGATGTGTAAGGTCATGGAGCGGATCATAAACGCTCAATTGGTCCGCTACCTGGAGGATCACTCGTTGATCAGTGACAGACAGTACGGATTCCGTCACAACCGATCAACGGGTGATCTTCTGGCGTTTGTCCTGCATCGCTGGGGTGAGGCGATAGACCGGCGTGGCGAGGCTCTTGCTGTGAGCCTCGACATAGCCAAGGCGTTTGATAGGGTCTGGCACCGTGGTCTCCTATCCAAGCTTCCGGCATACGGTCTGCCCGGCAACTTGTGTTCGTGGATTTCTGGCTTTCTGCATGGGCGTAGAATGCGTGTTGTCGTTGACGGACACGCTTCGGCGCTCATGTCGGTAAATGCCGGAGTTCCGCAGGGCTCGGTGCTGTCGCCCACCCTGTTTATTCTGCATATCAATGATATGTTGTCACTTGGCAACATTCATTGCTATGCAGATGACAGCACGGTTCATGGGCGATACTGCCATGGGTCCCCAGGTTGCCGGGTCGACACTGTGAGTGGGCGCGAGGATCTTGTCATTGAGCTCAATCGATCCTTGGATCTCATTTCTACATGGGGCTCCAGGAATATGGTTGAGTTCAATGCCAGGAAAACCCAGGTGTGTGCGTTCACGTGCAAAAAATCCCCGTTCTCTCCCCTCCCCATTCTTCAGGGTATTCCCCTCTCAATGCGGAATGACCTGAGTATCCTTGGTGTGGATATCCGTTGTGATCTTAATCCAAGGAATCACATCGAGGGCGTAATATCTGCCACTTCCCGCAGGGTTGGGGTCCTGAACAAGGTGCGTCGGTTTTTCGCGCCCGGTCAACTCTACCGCTTGTATAAAGCGCAGGTTCGGCCGGGTATGGAATACTGTTCGCACCTCTGGGATGGATCCGCCCAGTACTTACTCGATGCCTTGGATGGATTGCAGCGGCGGGCCATCCGCATTGTGAATGATGCAGACATTACGGGCAACTTAGAGTCGCTACAGTTACGGAGGGATGTCGCCTCTCTAAGCGTGTTCTACCGTCTGTATCATGGCGAATGCTCTGAGGAATTGTTCAATTTAATCCCCTCCTCTCCTTTCCTTAACAGAACCACGCGTGCTGGCTTGCGGAGCCATAGCTTGACTGTTCAATCCATTTCGGCGCGAACCAAAAGGTTCTCTAATTCTTTTTTCTGCCGTACAGTCAAGCTGTGGAACGGTTTGCCATCGCACGTGTTCCCTCCTTCCTATAATCCTGGGTCCTTCCGCCGTAGCGTGAAGAGGCATCTCAGCGGGCCGGCATGATTGTATCGAATGGTATGAGACTACCGTTTGATACCATTCGATACTCTATCTGGACGGCATTAGCACTTACCATCAGGTGCAATGCAGTCACTATGCCGTGCCAGGTTAAAAAAAATAAAAAAAAAAAAAAAAAAAAAAAAAAAATTTGGAAGTGAAATAGGCTACCAAAAAAAGTTCATAATATATTATATTAAAGTATAGAATACTAATTATATTTATTTATTATGTGAAATATATTATTGTCGGATTGTTTGCAAAATTCGATAACTTGGGGACACTTTCTGTCAATATTCTTTGATTGTGGCCGCCATTTTGAAAATTTTAGTTATTGGTTGGATTGATTTCAAAATATTAAAAAAATTAGAAAATAATAAGAAAGAAAGGAGACGAAGATTATGGGAAACACTGTATCCTTCCCATCTGTTCCCATACCCCAGTCTATCGTAGGCTATTTTTCTGAAGTTTCACTTGTGTCGTGGGTGAATTGCACATACATACACTTTTTTATATACAATTTTTTTATAATTAGTACTTACCTATATCAAACCGATACCCTTATAATTAAAGTAATTACTTTATTATAAAATGTCTCGAGGTCGGAATTTTAGCAAAATTATTTACCCATATATGAAAATCTAGACCAATACATGCAGGACATTAACAAATGTATTTAAAAATACAAATATTAATGCTATAAAAACCCTTTATTTTAACATTCAATAATAACATAGCAAACCGTTAGTGCAGAAGTTCAATAGGTAAGTAAGGAACTCAATCAATCTCTATCAGAGTAGTTGGGAGATGTGTAGACATTACTGTGTATCAGAAACTAGGCGAAACACATTAACGCTTCTATCAGCAACTTGTCCCGGAATAGTCCTTAAGGGTGCCGACACACAATAAGTTGGAAATGTTAGGTATTCCACCTTCGCTTAATTAAACACTTCAAGTTTTAAAACACGTTTGCACACGGCCTTATATTTAACAATTAAAGTAGAATGCTTTGTCTGCGAGTTGAAACATTTTCCTTGGCTTATTCATGAGTTCAAGTTATTCGTGTTCGCTAAGTCGGAAAAATGTACTGATTATAACATTTTAACATGCGTTGCTTGTATAAATTAATGAAAGTTCCTAAAGACTCAGAGAGTTTTAATTAAATACTGTATACAATCATTGTATGTGATATATTATTTTGAACATTGATAACATGGATAACAACATTATGTAGGTATGTGTGTATGGAGAATTCTCTACATGAATCTCAAAGCCATATGAAGTCTATTTGTAATTTATTAACAATGGTCAAACTTCGCCTCAATCTTAGATGTATGTCTCTATCAATGTGACTCACACGGATGAGAATTATTTGATGTCATACCGCACTCATGAATGAACGCAAATTATGCTTTTCACGAATAAATGTCACGCACTGAATATATATTTCACAAACGTTTTGCCGGATCAGGGTAAAATATAGGAAGGCGGTCCCAGTTTGGTCCTTAATGTGAATTTTATCTGTTTCGAGGACAATACAAATTGCGGTTACAATACAGATTATACGGTTCATTGCCGAATCAATGGCCCACAAAATGTCCTCGTTATTTATGCCTTCGCCTTCAATCCTTGTGTTATAACGTTGAATAAACTATCCGATCGGTTAGTTTCGGAGAACATTCTCTGTGACCTTATTCCAGGTAGGTGATTTAAGTTTACTGGAGTAGCGTATAATATTCACTACTTTTTCTCATTGTAAAAAACATTAATTCTGTATGGAGGTTTGGTGTGGAGGTGTTTTATACTCGAAAGGGGTGGAATGGGATAGGATTTCATGCCATGAATGAGAATGAAACGGGATGAGACGGGACGGGGAGGGAAAAGCAGTACAGAGGACGGTAGTCACATTGAATTTAAATATAAATAAAGCAGTACGCAAAAAATATGTTTCTGATATGGACTGGACTCTAAAAGTATCTGTACCCGGGCCGGCCCAGTAATTTATAAAATTCAAAAGGTTACCTAGGCGGGGAACATAAAATACACCTGGGAACGCCTCCGCCCTGTGACAAATCAGAATCAACGTTAAACCGACTTATTTACGTGACCTGACGCGCCGAATATAAAATAAGAAACTTAATTAAACTTGGCTGTGATAAAAATTCCCTTAAACGAAAATCGATTTTTGCAAAAGGACGTAAGCGCCGCTGCTCCAGTAGATAGAAATTTCCTCCCTATTAGTAGTAAAAACTTGTCAGAATAGTTTGCCAGCTTAAGTTTGTAAGTGAAGGAAACTTTTTTGTTTTATGAATAGTCTTTCTTGTTACGCGGATTGGTGTTTTTCTTTCGACTAAGGATCAGAACTTAGTTCGAGTTTTTAGCTTTACATAAACTAATTTATTTCTCTATCTATATCAGCCCATATACGTCCCACTGCAGGGCACGGGCCTACTCTACAATCGAATTGTAGAGTAGGCTACTAATTTATTTGTTTTTATTTATTTACGTTTATAGTATTAGTAAGAATACAAAATTATTTATGCAGAAAAATAAGTTCAAAAGGCCTTATATCTTTCGGCATTTTGTTACATTACGTTCCGTCGCCATATTTAAGTATGTGATAAGATGCTAATCTATCTTATGAGTGAAAATTTCTCACATAGTGGATGGCCCAACCTGGTAATCGAGCTTAAGACGTAACGGTTTACAGCCAGTACGTATTGCCACCAAGCTTAATGAGGCGATTATAATAAATATGATAAAATCAAATAAAAATAGGCAAACTTAGAAAAGACTTTTCGTGAGCTCGACGCTCGCTTTATTAAAACTTATAAAGACTTTGATGTCTCGATAAATTCAAAAGAGATCTGATGGTAACGATTACATTTCTTTACTAACAAAATTAATATTGAATTTTATGATACAATAGTAAGAAAAATACCAAAATACTAGCATTATCTTATGGTTTCTTAGATTTACCGCGAATGTTCTATTATAATAAAGAGATTATAAAATAAATATAAACATATAGCCGACTTTTATTAAAAACCAAACAAATTGACCACAGCATAATTGGTCAGAACAGTTCCAAATCATTGAGTAAATACAGAATTGAAACTATGAACAAATTACAAGCAAACATTCACAGTTACAATAGATTATTAAACTGAATTCGACGTACAATCGGTCGAGAGCTTTTGATTAGTATCGATTGAAATCTACAATGTTCTAGAACCTTGTAGAATTATTCACAAGCATGTCTACGTAGGCACTTCAGAAGCATCTAAGTGTCTCGAATATTTGTGCCAGATACGTCTATTGAGAGCAAATATTCGACGTGCTTTGGTAAACAAGTCTCAGATACCGATTGTTTGGCAGAAGACAATTTATTTACTACTTGTAGCTGGCCCGTCTTCGTCTCGGTATAATGTGGTTATTACTGTGGTATGAATATCATAATATAAAATTATATGCATTTTTGGATTATGTAATAAAGTTTTTGTAACATAAAATTTCTCATCAAAGAGAAAAACAACAATTTTTGCCAAAGGTAAATATGTAAATAAATACACTAAAGAGTCACACACATTGTTAACCATATTATTAAAAAAAATCAAGTCGAAAGTATTAGTAACTACAAGTACTACTACAGTAAGTACAATATTTTTTTTTTTTGGTGAACTATACCACCCAGATCCGAAACAAACACTTTAGGATCACACAAATGTATGTTTTGATGCATGAGGTTTGAAACCACGACATCTCGTTTCGAAACCCACAATGCAGTCAAAAAAAAAATTGATTAAAAAGCCAAGTCATGTGTTAGTCCGTGATATAAGCTATCTCCATTCCGAATTTCAATCAAAATCGTTAAGCGTAAAGACGTTACAAACATACACACTTATTCACAAACCTTTGTATTCAAAACATTGCGTTATAGAGTTCGAAACTTGGACGTGTACCAATTATTTTTATCACTTTGGCACTTATTTATCAAGTTTTTAATTGAATGTAAACATGATGCAAATATTTTCATGTCGTCAAATTGAAGTGTTCGCACGTTTTAATCACCTGCGTAAACAATCGTTCGTAAAAATAAATTACAATAAAATCTTTTTTCACTATGAATATGTCGAAATAGACAACCCCGTTATGTAAGTAATAACTATTTTTTAAGCTTTGGTTAAGACATTTATAGATACATTAACGTGAAATACCATGTTGTGATAGACCGAAACTAAAAGGAGTGATATTGTAATTTTCACATAATACGTCCGTATTTCGTTTTAACTTTGTAAGCACAATTGCTACGTTCATAGCCCTGTGCGTCAATAGCACTTTACTTAGAACAGAAAACGAATTCAAATTTCGTTCTTTAAAGATCTTGGCCTATTATTTTCAACAATGTCCTATCTTCAAACAACACTAAGTGTCCTTTGCTATTTAATGTTTCAATATTCCAAACCGTACCCTACTTTCGTACCGCAAACTGAAGCTTGGAGTTACTGTATATCTAGTCCATAATCGCCTTAATATTTAATCCAGCGTCATTGTATCTCAACGGTACGTAAATCTATTGAAATGTCAGCGGTTTGAAGCGATGCAGTGGAGCCATCCGAGTAATTTCGCCTGGTCATCGCTTGATAAAACTCGTGTTGGCCGCTCTAGCTGTCTACTGTGGAATTGAGATAGTGTATTGACATTTCCATTAGGGGAGCGTGATTTTTCACTACTGCACTCCGTTCACTATCTGTTGGAACTTGGTAGAGTGCTAGCTCCGATCTAATCGACAGTAAAATACGATCACAGTACAGGTGTATAGGAAAACTGTCGTCGACGTAAAGAGTTTCATATAAAATTGTCGTGTTTGAAGCAGCTTTAAAACGGCGTGAGATGTATTTATATGTGTTCTTTTTCTGCTTATACTTAGCTCCTCAATTTTATACCCACAATATTTGAATTTGTATAATGCAGTTTATGCAACATGGTTATTCTGAATGCCATTAAAATTACATAACATTTCATTACACTATCGCGAATACATGCAAAAATCAGCATTTCTGAGCACTCTGCAAACGTACCCCTGTCAAGAGATAATATTTCCATTATCACTGAGAAGGCTAAGAAAACTTTGGCAAAGATATTAAATAAAAGAATGACCGCGAGTCAATGTCTGTCTGCCCGAAATAGCTCGCTCTTGATCCCATAATGCGACCCATTTGCAGCGCCACGAATGGGATCACCAGCGATAGCATCATTAATATTAAAAAATAATTGATAAGAAAAATAGAAAGTACTACTATGAGACCCAGTCCGAAAATTTTCATTACGTGAAATTTTGAATTTCGAAAACCCAATTTGCACGGATTATGATTATCTCGGTTGACGTCACGAAGGCTGAAATCAGAACACAATTTAACAGCAATCAAAAACGTTGAATTTTTATGATAAATATAATTGTAAATTAAGGCAAGTCAGTCTGCCCCGTGACCACGAAAGCTGTAAAGCAATCGGAACGTCGGGAAGTTGAAAAATGAAAAAATTAAACCAAATCGCGATAAAATCCGTAAAAATTTGTTTTATTTTACTGAGGTCATTTTGCATTACGACCACTATGACAACGGACTGCGTATTGAGATAACAATTGACACAGTGAACTGAGGAACAGCGTCACAAAATTGGCCACACTGTGCAGAGACAAAGGATGCTGTAAATAACCCTAGATTAGCCGCATATTCACTTTGACTCGCACTTCCGCGCCAGTTTCACCGACAACTTCATATTCATGCTTTATACAGGGTGTGTCCAGTCTACGACCAAAAACGAAGCCAGGTGGTAGTATTACGAGTAATGACTTCAGACACAATGCCACTTAAAAATTTGCAAAAAAAGCTACTTTTTTAAGGTTTTTTTTACTTCTCGTCGTATTCGGGTGATAAATACATAGTTTACCTTAAATAATAATGTACACCGTTTATTTTTAAAGACGCAATGGTATACAAGGGTTTAAATTGTTATTGTAGCAAAAACTAGGCATTTACCACCCAAACACGATATATTTACGTGGCGCAGTTGGTTAGACGCCGCCTGTGAAACGAGAGGCCGCGGGTTCGATCTCCGCTCCGAAACAAATATTTGTGTGATCCACAGCTATTTGTTTCAGGTCTGGGTGTTTGTGAGACCGAAAAGTCTCTGGTAGTTTCTGATACCCACGACACAAGACTCGATCTTAGTGTGGGGTCAGGACTATGTATGTGACTGTTGGGTGAATTTATTTGTTTTATTTTTTATTTAAAACATTGCAAAAAAATCTTTCGCTTCTTTTACAAAATTTTTAGTGGCGTTGTGTCTGTAATCACTAAGACTCCCATCTGGCTTTGTTTTCGGTCGCAGTCTGGATGTACCTGATATGTAGGGAGGTAGTTACGTCCACTTATATATTGTTAATTGCTGTCAATTGATTGACGTTTCTTATAAAGAATTAATGTATATTGATTGTGTAGTGATTCAATGTCTTCGGAAACTATTTCGCGAGCTGTATTAAATACGCACTTATTTTGATTTCACTCTGACATCGATAGGAAAACTTTGGAAAACACATTGATGAATTAAGAAATTAAATAACATTTAAGAAACTGCTTAGAGTTTCTATGAAGGCCGGTAATGCTCCGACGATACCTCTGGTGCAGTGGGTGTGAGGCGGTCTACTTATGTAATTACCACCAGGTGGTATCCAACAATGAATCAACTGGACGTAAGTAATCAAGTAATGATACAAAACCTGGGAGCGTACTATGTTGTAGGGTTATAAAAAAAGAACTAGATGTGACGTGACATTTAAATATGTATATATTTACGATATACGGTAGGTAGTACGGTACGTAGTACGCTAAATTTCTACGGTTTGTAAGTCCCCCAACCCGGACTAGGCCAGCGTGGTGGACTATATGGCCTAACCACTCTCAATCGATTCTCTCGATTATAGAGTAGGCCCATGCCCTGCAGTGGGACGTATATGATATAGATATATACAGATATATTTACGCTGGTAAATATTTTATCTCTCATAAAAGACAAACAAAAGAAAACAAATACGAGATTTTGAGGATTTCTTCAATTCTATTTTATAACTATACCATAAATAACCAGATCTGTTTTAGAAGTCGAGTTTAAATTACAAAGAAAACCAGCAAGGTCATACACAGGTACATAAATGGCCGTTGTGTACTTGTTCTTATTTAAACATGGCTCTCAATTTACTAAAGAAAATTAAGATAAGAAAATACAATTTCACGCTTTATAAACGTTGGCTTAATATTTTAACTAGTAACTGAAATTGTAATATAAATTAATCCTTTATTTCCCCATCATGTAGTAATAGCGAATGTTACCAGCTGAACTATAAACTCAAATAATTTTCAACTTATTACACTAGCATTGTCCAGATGACAATGATGGATAGAATGACGTCACGCTTATTGGATAAATGACGATTGTTGACATAATTATTATCCACGGCATAAACCCTGTATTATTATTATATGTAAATATTCATTAAGGGCGGAACTAATGTGCTCACTAAATTGATTAAGTTTGTAGATTGATGTAAATCGGATTGTAATTATCTGAATAACTCTATAATCCTGTGAAACAGTTCAGGTGCATCTAAAGAAAAACTTGAAAGTATATTTAAATCATGCAAAAGTAATCTGTATTAAAACTCACTAAGTGCGATGTTCGCCTGCTTGTTTCTATCTAGCTGCCCGCGTAGCGCCCGTAGCCGTCGTAGCTTCAACTCCTGCGCCTCTACGCGCTCGCGCAATCGCCTCAACCGTTCGCCTTCTACCGCCACCTGACGGAAAAAATAATATTTTAATATCACTTTTTTTTCTATTAAACACACTGATGTATTAAACTAGAGTGGATGTCGTGAAGAAAATCTACACGCTCGGACCAGGCACGCATAAACCCGTGAGGTAAGAGGAGAAATAGTCTGACTGAGACAGGAATATTAGTTGCGTTACGGTACCGCACTTTTTTAAAGCAACACTTTATTCATGGTGTCCCCTCTAGTATAATATTTCAATGGTTGTTTTTTTTTATACCGAAACTGTTTTTTTATCATTTTACATCACATTATTTTATTTCCCAATATTGCTTTTTATATTTGTCAAATCTAATATTAATCAAAATATTAATCAAACAACATTCAGCCAAAGAAAATATCGTCTCAATAAAGCGCGTAGCTTAATACCAAATGAGCCGTCGGTAAACGCCTTAATATAATTCAATTAATCCGAACAAAACATCAGTAAGCGAAACTGGCTAAAGGAACGGGATATCGTTATGATAAAATCGTGCCTTTATTCGACCGCAGATTTGGCAACTCTGTTTATTTTATAGCCGTATTTATTGCGTGAGGAGAGTGTATTTCTTTTTTTTTTTTGTCGAGCGATAAATATCGCATTAGGCGAGCGCTCGTCCCAAGCGAAACCCAAGAGATTTATTAACACCGGAGAAAATTTAATTTTTCTCTCTTATCGGTTCACAATTTCTCCTAAGGATTCCGGGATAATTTTCCATTGTATAAATCCGTCTTTGCAACTTTATGAGCGATGGATTCTGATTTTATTTTAGTAATTAAATTTAACATGCAGTAAGTTTTTTTACTTAACAAAGTATTAATATTCGTACTGTAGAATAAAAATATAGGCCAGAATATTTTACACAAGAAAAGGATAGTCTCAATTATAATTATTTAAAACTATATTTACAAAAATCTTGTAATATTGGGAATCGTTACAATGGACACCTACTATTTTTGGCTTAAAATTATTATCAATCAACATGTTACATATTGTAATCCATCAAAAGTTTTCTAGTTCAGATACATCAATCTCAACTGTAAAACAAATAATAAAGTATGTTAGAAAATGGAATATAAATTCAAATAAGCAATAATGTTTATCGTTATATAACAAAGAACGAAAATAACAGTAGAAAAAAAAAATGAAAGTAATACGTTTCTTTAATTGCAAATGATTTTCATTAGTCAAAATTGTGCGCCTAATCTTATTTGTCTGCTACTTTGTAAGATAATTACCAGAAATCAACTTGAGAGTTTATTAAACAGCCCCTCGCTTTAATTAACAATCCAATTTCGGATGTAGATCTTAACTGAAAGTAAATACCTAATTTCACGTCATAATAGTGATTAGATATTCCATTCCTAAATCCTTAGCTGTTCCACGATACAGTTTGCGAAGTAAAAACAGTGCTCAAATTGAGAAATAATATCGCGACAGTCCCTAGGAAAGCTTTTAAAAGGCTTCGCGTTGGGAATCGACGGAAATGCGCCGAGCGAAAAAATTAAAGTGTGTGCGGAAAGCAAAATATGGTTCTAAGAATGTTTCTTGGAAAAGATAGTGTGTTTACTTCGCTTACTTCTAAGTGGCCTGTTATTTAATATGACATACACTGTCCTTGTCATATAAATAAAATGTGATGAGTTTAAGTGAAAAATTAAGTGTAATTTTTATAGTTATATTGTTAAATTGTCATGATAGAATAGAAAATAAAGTGAAACAATGCGACCTAATATACATATGATTTCTTGCTCTTCGATATTTTATCTGAACTCTGCACTTACGATGATTGCAACGTAGCCACTTTCCAGAGCCAGTATAAAATCCAAATCGAGCTTTCTGTTCTACAGCCAGTTGGGGTAACACAAGGATTTATTTGTTTAGGTGATTTAATTGTATCAAAACATTTCCCTCACATTGTGCGACGTTTTATTTGGTTGTGCCCTTTCATAATTTTACACTTCCCCTTTATAAACACTCATTGTTTAGTGGGGTTGCGAATAAAAAAATACCTGAGGTTACACATGTACTGTGAAATAAACCTTTATGGCACATCACAGTCGCAACACAAAAAATAATTCTCAGTATTCAGATAAAAAAATGTCTTTACATGAATGTAGTTTCAAAGTATTATTTTGATTTGAATAAATGTATGTTCTTTATCATTGAATTTTAATAAAAACATTAAATGGGAGCAACACGGCGTTAGTGAAGTAACACAAAAATAAAGATGTTTTTTCATGTAACTAAAATTAAATGAGATACAATTTTTTTAATATATATTAAATAATTCAATATATATTTTAGTGTATCCTTGAAATAGTAGGAGCAAGTTGAAACCTTATCGATTTAATTAAAAGTAAAGGGCGGTGTGAGGATGAAACTTCGAAATATTTGAAAGGAAATTTTCGATAGCAATTTTTTAGTTGGCCTTGGAGCTTTATTGCCAAGAACTTTTATACACCAGCAGTTCATAAAGCAAAAGGTATTCCTCATTTCACAAATTAACCGATACTACGACTTCAAGGCATAAACTACGTTTTATAAGCATTGACAATATAGTGACGATCTGCCCAGTTTAAATTTCTACGAAATCTGGCAAATAGCAGTAACTGGATTTAAGTGTGCACGAATTCCGAATCGATTAGTTTGTCCAACTGAACAAGATGGAACATTGAAATTAATGAGTATGCATTTTGTTTATAATAGTCTATTTGAAGACACTGTTGTTATCATAAGACGTTATTACAGAGTTGTAACTGGATGATCTATTAGGATTACAATGTAATTAAAATAATTGAAAATTGATTCTCCTATTGGACAGAAAAAACATATAAACTAATTAATATAATTCATCTATTGAACGTTAAAGTCCTATAAAACCAAAATTATATTTCCAAAACATTTAATACGTAGCTTTACAAATTACCATACTTAAATATTCCGCTTTATTATTTAATTCCATTAAAACCATTACGTACATGGAAACAAATAATCAGCGCTGGTAACGATGTCACAATATATGAAAGCTCGTATTTAAATAGGGAAACGGATTTTATTCTGGTACGTTAGGATTCAGCTGGGACGCCAACTGCGAAATCGAATGGATTTATTTGCAAACTCCGCCGATACATACAGCTGTGACTTGTTGACTAAGCGCTAAGCAAATGCTCAAATAGATTGTTACAACGGGCAAGTTTTGTACCCACTGTACTAGTATTCACTTTGATGAAAGTTCGATTAGATTGTCAAAAGATCCTAGTAATTCTTTTTAATAGTTAAATTGTGGGCTAGCTAATTTCCGGAAAACATAATTATAATAGTACGAGTGGTATTGTTGATCGAGGTTATACGTGCTTTAGAGATCTTTACAAGAATTTCAAGGGCATGTAAAGTCCGCCAACCCGTTATAGGTCAACCTGAAGTATTGTTGATGAGTTTCGTACACAACACCGCTGTTTTAGAAAATGTAAATCACATTAGCTCATATGGGCTGTTGGAAGTATTTATATTTTGTAATGTTTCCTATACCAGTATATATTATTTCAGTTTGATGTCATTGCGGGTAAGACAATCTAGCATCAAGAAACTCGACGACTGTCAGTGCATGGTGTCAATTCATTGTGTGCCACTGTTGATGTTGGCTGATAAGGCTTGCATTGGCGGTTGTGTGGGCGGGATAGGCTCCCATTAGTCTATCAGCAGTTGTCTAGGAAACGAAGCATGAGATTGACAAGGCAGATATAGCAAATTTAAATTTTCGGCACACATGTCTAACTTATCATATTAAATTTTGTAAACTTAGTTAATTAATGCTAAATTTAACAGTGAAGAAATATATCCTGAGGGAACTTGCACTAGAGTATTCTCTACTATAATTTAAAGGATATATCTACTTGTGCTAGGCTACTGTGAAAGGCTAAAGTTTTAATCGTTGCAATAGTAGAAAAGGACCGAGTCCAACAATGGAACGATATTATTGTAATTAATTTGCAATCAATTCAACCTATAATATACGGGATTTCATGTAATTGATCAAATGAATCGCCTTTTGTAAGCCTTTGATCATACGAGTAAACCTGTGTGATCAGTTTTAACTGTTCAAATTTGAAGGAGCGCCCTTATTTGCTTATTGCTCACTCATGTAAACTAATGTGTCGGATTGATTCAAACCTTTTCCAGTCTTTGATCATTGATGAGGAACATTTTATCATTATTACTTTACTTAGGCGCCTTTTAAAATTAGTGGCAAATTAAATAGGCTGAAGCGCGGAAGTATTGTTCTACATTTATTTCAATAATGTTTAATTATATTGAAAGTGTATGGGATTCATACGCAAAACCGTCTTTTTTGGGATTTCATTTGTGTTTCATTTCCCAGGCTTAACTCTGAACGCAATTGTTGCCTGGATTATAAAGTTGCACCCGTAATAATTTACTTATGAATCATACAAAACTCAAAATTAGACATTTATATTTCCAAGTCACACAAACATCTCTTGTACCGTAATATTGAACGCTTACATTTTTTCATTCTGTACACTTATCTCCGCTGAAAGCTATAATTATCAATACATTTCATGTCTACTCAATCCTAATGCTCCGTATGAAGCATACTCTCCCCCATAAGTGGCACTTCAGCTGAAATCCCCACAACGTTAATAAATCGTACATTAGATGATTGGCGGTGGCTAGAGTCAAGTAGTAAACATACCAGCCGATGTATTATTCACGGTGGATCTTAGCCTGTGACGTCACATAGGATTACCCGTCATAGTTGTGTACCCTCGTATATGATGCGAGCTGAGAGCATGATTTATGTATGTTCCGAGTATATTGACTTATCGTACCTACTGTTTATGTTAAAGGCATAATATAAGAAGCATTAGATGCTGTGATTATAAATTATTATTACAATTATTTGTCTTGCATTCACATAATAATACGTTTCAAGTTTGCTATAGTCGTGGTGTCAATTGGATAAGTACTTTTAGTAAGTGACGCAAGATGGCGCTATGTTTTATATTACTAAATATTTCAACCAAATATAGCCAATCTTAGAGAAAATCAAAGACTAAAAGCATCTTAAGGAGAACTAAATAAAATAAAATGATAACACAATACCTCATTCAAGAATATATACTACTGTATACTTTTAAGTTGAATAAAAGCAACTCCTTTTGTTTCGAGATATCTTAATATCTAAACAATATAAAACATTATGAAGAAAGGCAGAGTTGATTTAAAATGAAACGACGAAAACAAAATGAAATTTATTCTACGATCTCGACATAATCTAAAAATGCCTTTTGAACCGCAATACAATTCGACGGCAAAGTATTGTCAAAGACAGTCGCCGTGGCTATTAATATTACTTTTTATAAACCGACTACAAACGACACGGCAGCCGGCGAATTTATCGCAATAGAGGGAAAATAAAACAAATAGGTTTGCGATTCTAAAATTTTCTACGACGTTAATATAAACAGAGGAAACGGAGGCAGTTGAATTATTCAGATATTTGTAACTTCTAACGCTGTTCAAATATGCATAAGACTAACATTATATAATTAAATACATGAGCTCATGTCTGTGCCCTTGAAAGGGTAGGCAGAAGTGCTTCTAGTGCCACCCTTATTTATATGTCATCTGTATATCGTTGGTCGTCCGTTTATATGTACTTATTATGTTTGTTCCTCATATCAATCATGAGATTGTACGAAAAAAAAACTAAATTCTCACTAGTAATATAAAGCTGTAGCTGTCCATAACTGTTGCCTTCCGTGACGCAGTTGGTTAGACGCCGGCTGTGAAACGAGAAACCGCGGATTCGATCCCTGGACCGAGACAAATGTTTGTGTGAACCACAAGTATTTGTTCCAGGTCGGGGTGTTTGTGAGTCCGAAATGTCTCTCGTAGTTCCTGATACGCACGACAAAAGACTCGATCTTGTGTGGGGTCAGGACTATTTATGTGACTGTTGGGTGTATTTATTTATTTACTGTGAGTTAATAAATAATTTTCATACCGAAAACTTCACACAAATAAAATTTTGCCTTGGGAATTGAACCCTAACGGTACGGTTTACAGCACATGTAAGTTGCTACTAGACGAATGCAGTTACATAATATAATAATTTGTAGCGATATCCGAATACGTTACAATAAAAAACAAATTTTCAATAAACTCTTTAAATTGTAACAGCATCTGACTACGTGGTTAATGTAACACACTTTACTAAACGAGACTTTATTAATCTGGCAAGCGCTTCGCTCTGGCAATTTATTTGCGAAAGCAGTTGAAATTGAAGCAAGTCCACTAGGATTTAATTAATGTCCGTTTTATTCTAAACACTGTAAACAGATGGATATAATATACGCATAAAGATATACAACCGTTGGGAACAGCAAAAAAGCTTTGCCGGTGAAGTACCTTGCCGCTAAGTACGAAGGTCCCCGAGGAGGGTAAAATAAGCCCGATGTCACCGCTCACACGTAAGTGAGCCAGATATTATAAAAGATATCGTGCTCTTTTTTATTTAATAAGAGCATTTGAGCCGATGTCAGGGTCGGGATAATTTGTCCCTCGAACGGGTTCAAGGTAACTGCGCGTTTGTGTTACGGATATTTATTCCCTTATTTTTTTGGAACTCTACATAATTATTATGAAATTTTAGGATCCACAACGCATACGAAATTAAAACGCTTTTTTTTTTGTTGACGCAATTGCCACAATCCTATTGGACAATTCCATTAATACAAATGTTAATTTTCAATTGTTCATGTTTTATTTTATTCTACCTTTTTTGTAATCCTGATACTTTTAAGTCCGATTTATTTTAACCAAAGTGTAATTAAATATAAAATAAAAAATAAAGGTAACAAACAGGCTTGTGCCCCTGAGGGACACGTCAAACTTGAATACCTACTCGGTGTCAATTCTCTGCATGCCACTCGTCATTCTGGCTGATAAGAGCTACAGTACGGGTATATGAGTGGGAAATATATTAGTATACCTGGTGCTGCCTCGCCTCCTGCTGCTTGAGGTACCGCAGCCGCTGCTCCTTGGCGCAGAGCAGCTGGTGCTGGGTGTCGATCTGCTGCTGTTGGCGCAGCGCCATTGCGCGCAGCTCGCCCAACGTCAGCTCCACCCCTTCCCCCAACTGTCGACAATACAGACAACATTAACTATCATTTAAAATATTTATATGTGTACGCTTTTAATGCAAGACATAGAGTTCTGATACGCTTGTTTAAGATCCTTTATAGTGTATCTATGATTGAACTATTCTGGTTTTAATTTATAATACTCGGCAAAATTCCATTAAAATTCAGAAACAAATATCATAAACTGTTATCTGACAGTGAGTACTAGCCTATACTATGTATGATACTAGGCTCATGCTTCCATTTTATTGTTATTCTAATGTTTACCTATTTATATGAGAGCCCATACACGCCTGCTGTGCACCAAATTCAGTTATAATTGAGTTACTCCTCAGTACGCTACTTTAGCCTTGTTCTAGCTGGTGGGGTCTGAGATTTATGTGTAAATTCAAGATGGCATAAATGTGGTCTCATTGTATCTATCATTATTTGTTCAATAAGCAACACGATTTATCCTCCTTTGCGAGCAAACTTTAATATCCATTTAGGACGTCAATATACTTGGCAAAACTTGATTTATTTATTTCCTTCCTTTCTACTTGCCTTTCTGCTGAGTCTTGCCCGACATTTAACATTTTCAATTGGAATACGATATGTTTTATGAAATATAAAAAAAGGAAATATTTCTAAAAGTCTAAATATTATTTTTTAATATGATATAGAATGTGTATTGATAATTCGTAGAAACGCTTTAATTATAGGTATAATGAAGAGATAGAATATCCGTAATTACATATCCTTGTTAATTGCTTCTCCGTGTTCTATATTTTATTTCCCCAACATGCAAATAAATACTTCTCAAGCCAATTACGCGACATATAAACCGCTTCCCTTGAGAAATTAAGTAGCAGCTCAGTTTGATTACAAAATAATACAACTAAACCTACGACAAAACATGGTCGGTTAATATTATAACCAGTATCTAATACAGCCAGTAAAATTTACAATAAAAAGAATATAGCAATGAGTCGCCATATCTGTAATTGAATGCCATTAATGCTTTAATAAATGCTGTAATTTTCATCTTCTTAGAACATCTCACAGCGGGAACATCCACAGTAAAATTAATAAGGTAGTGCAATTAAAATATTAACATTGAACATAACAATTTGATTCACTACTCGGAATCATTAGCAGTATAATTGCACACGGAAATAAAAATTGTTTCATCTTTATATTATACGTTTTAAAATTACACAACGGCATGCGTTCACACATATATCTCCTAGGGTATAGGCAGAGGTACCACTAGTACTACCGATATTTCGCCGAGCTTATTTCCAGCCCAAGATGGGACAGACTAGCCCAGTGGTATACCTAGTATTAACAGTCCCGGGTAACTTGTATAATTTCAATGTGAAAAACTTCAAAGTACTCAGCGTAGAATCAAACCTAACACCTCACGATTTTGGCCATATTCGCTGCCACTGAAACCAATGAAGCTACTTTGTAAGACGTACCTTTTTTAATAATTTTCCTTCAATGTTTTTAATTTATTCATCGAGATGATAGCGACGACTTTCATAATTTTCTTCCTTATTTGTAAGTAGCTTCTGCCCGGAAACTTCGTTTGCACGATTAACTTTATTTGTAATTAAATTTTATTTGGAACTTCCCATCCCGTCCTGTCTCATTTTCACTCAAGACATGTAATCCAGTCCCATCCCATCCCTTTGCTTATAAAATGTTACAAATATATACGTATAGGAATTCATTCCTCATCCAATAAAAAGTAAGCCCTCTCTAAGTTCATCGCACACAACCACACAGACAAATACTTATTAGTTTTCTCATTTATCTTCCTTGTACAGTCATCGATCGGTTACAAATGTATAACATGTATAGATATGTATATTTTTATCAAGAAAGTACAACTAAATCAATGTAAACTATTCTACACCAACACCGCGGAATTGTCACATAAGTTAGTTTACAAATACATTTAAATCTAGTTACATATTAAGAAGTTCTAGTGGCTGCCCACTCGTTCGTTAGTAAACCGACGGTTTGGTCGTTAACACCGCGGCTCTTTCGAACTTCTTGCATAGGGAAATGTAATTTGCTCGAGGTATTTCGCACCTAATGGAATTACTGTAAAAACTACATTACAGCTAACACTTGTCTTAATGTTATAACTACTTGATACATAAGTAATTGTCTTATGGTAGACAGAGGTATATCTTGAAGGATTTGGTTCAACGCTACTCGCCAGCCTAAATAAAAGAAGGCTGTTGTCAATTCATTTGTCTAATGAAATCCTTTTAATTAAGGTTATAACTTCTAGTAGTTCTTATTTATAACCAATACTGACGATTTAGTTTGTTTACCGAAGCACGAAAAGGCCTGAGGTTCCCCGACCAAATTGCGTAGTCGCTACTCAATTACAAACCAAAATAAAACGAGAGATACTAAATTTGTGTAGTCAATAAGAAACGTTTTCATTTCATTATCATGAAATAGACATCGTAGACCTCAATATAAAGGGGGAACTTTAACAATTTTTCCTTGAGACATACTCAATTGAAACTTTCCGTGTAGCTGGATAAGTTAAGATATACGAGTGGAAATAAATTGTACTAGAATCGTCAGGAACTTGTGATTCTCGCTTTCTAGTGTTTTAAAATGCACTCAGAGTAGATTAGTTTTAAAGTTTGGTATAAAATGTTGAAAATATTTACCAATATACAAAATTAAATAATATAGTGGCATTGCACATTTTATGTATTAATTGTATTCAAAAAAAGTACATATATTAAAAAGTTCATGGCTTCCATTCGCCTATAAATTTTGCAGATATTGGAGCTAGAATAATAAGGTAAAGAAAATAATGGATTACATTTACATGTACATATATTGAAGCCAATGACTAAAATTATAACGAACAAAGATGATTGCTGATAATATGTGTTAAGAATATTTTGTGATAAAAATTATACCATTACATCGACGTCCTACAAAAAAAGAATTAAATAAAGGCACATAAAAAAACTACATTAAACTACATTCTATACTTTTAAAGCCTCAACAGCTACGCAGGAATGAGCGGAAAACAGAACCCACAAGGGATTGGCAGTTCTTAGCGACGCGCATTGTTAATTTGAAAGCATAAACCTCACGGGGTGCTAACAGTACCAGTATCACCGAGAATCAATACATTGCCGTTAATACCTTTTGCAATATTACATTTTCGTATAATGGAAAAGAGTATGTGAATATTATTTAATAATTCCAAAAAGACACTCCTGCACCTTGCAATATTGTTTTAAGATCCCATAAAAACAGACACACGTTTAATGATTATAGAAAATATTTCTACGCACTCATATACACACTGGTGTATAGACTTGATATAAATTGTAGAATTGAAATGTTTTATAAGTTTTTAATAAACGTTAATTCAGCAATTTAGAGCTTTGTTTGCATTCATTTCTAACGTAAGTATATTGGAGGAGGACATGATTCTTTGCATACAGGGTTACCAAATTAATTTATTGTAATCAATCAAATATCTATTTATTTAATAAAAAACGGTACACCAACAGCATATTACATTCGATCCCTTATTTTTAGATTCATTATTATAAATTTAATTATTAGAATTTATACGCCTATGATAGGCGTACACAGTTTTGGCCAAAATAAACAACAAAAGTGGTAATGTTAAGCAATGAAAAATTTATTTAATAAATCTACAATAACAAAACAAAAAATAATTTAATTACAATATTACAATGATTATTAACTATCAATAAATACATTCTACACCATCATGTCTGTTGTTAGAACCAGTCATGGTTGTCAACACAAACGAGCATTCATGACTGGATAATTATCATTATCCACCTTTCGACTTAGGGATTACAAGCGATAGATACTGATCCCGCATTGGGTATTAATTTATTCGTGCGAGGAGGGACCGGTTTAGAATTAATATCTCCAGGCCATCCGTGGGGATTTTAATATGGTTTAATTATTGTCGCTGGTCGCAATCGGGCTAACTTAATGCGCTTTGTGAGATACAATGGCCTGCAGCTTAGTGAATGGGGAATGTTGCTACGATTCGGTTAATCTAAATATCTTTCGTAAGATGCAGATTTTGGGTATACGTATCTGTACATTTTTAATAATTTTTATCCTGGCAAAGGAGCATTTCACCCGATGGCAAGAGCATTGTAAAGTCTTGGCAAATTATCGGTTGACGTACGAATTTTCTCTTATTTTTCATCACTATAACGCCAGTCTACTTCTTAGCCACTTTATTTCACTTTCGTGGTCCGGCAAGCTTACACGGATCAATGTTACGGCATAAGTATAAATGTTTTCATCCAAATTCAAACAAATGTTGTACGGCTTTTGCTTAATAAAGAGAACTGCCACGAAATACGAGCTAGTCTATAATTTGTGGATCCTTAAATAAACCATTAATGCTCGTCAGATGTTTTGAAAGGATGCGTTTTCGCTTAGTCGGCTTTTGTGACTACGTTGGCGGTTAAAATCTTCTACAAACTTGAAGAAGACTCATTTATATTAATAAACTTATTTATCTTTATAGACAGCATAGTTATGTATTGGAAAACAATAAATAGCCTCAATGTACGAGTATTTCAAATTGTTTCAAAGAGAATAAAACGTAATAATATTTATTACCTTCTTCAATTGAACGGCAATATATCCGCTAAAGCGTATTTACCGAGCAATCTTTTACAATTGTTTCCATTATGGCCTGTCATATCTAGAGAGTCCATTGCGCACTACAATATCCCCATTCGTCGTGCAGGATTAACGGATATGGCTGGAAATATGAGTGTCTTTCGGCGATAGCAGTAGGTCAGTAAAGTGGGCTTTTATCCAGGCATAGAGCCTCGCGCCCTCTAGCGGCTCTAAGGCGGATTCACGATGTGATGCGTACTATCGCGTTTTTATCGAACTTGTGTATAGTTTTTGCTTCTTACTTTTTTATACTAGCACGAAAAATAATTTAATACTAGTGTTGGTGAGTGCCAGATAGTCCACTGACGATCTTTATCTCTCGCCAAACGACTCAATCTTGCCGGCCTAAAGACCGGAAACCCGATACTATAATAGGTTTTCCCCAATCGTAGACGATACAGATATCGAATGCAATCATGCTCTATATTTCAAACTAATTGCATCGCAATTAATTGAGTATCAGAAACTACGAGATACTTTTCGGTCTCACAAACACCCAGACCCGAAGCAAATACCAGTGGTTCACACAAACATTTGTCTCTATGCGGGAATCGAACCCGCGAACTCTCGTTTCACAGCATCAGTTTGTGCATATCCAATTGTAAGCAATAGATTATGAAAATGAATTGAACTATATCATTCTATTAAATCACTTTGTCGTACCAGAATCCAAATCCGTAAAAATACTAAAATTAAATAAAAATCTGCTTGCGAAAAATGTGTTACCCGAAACAAACACAATTAAAGTACGTTTTTCATTTTCACACTTTGACATCACTATGTTTTAGTAGGTGCTTTCAGAAGAAACGGTTGGCAAAGGTAAAAAAGCATAATTAAGGTCCCTTTTGTGCCGTGATATTAAACGACACGAAATAACTGCTCGTTACCATTATACCTCGGCATAATTAAAAAACAACCGGAGTTTTAATTTCGTGTCCACTACCATACAATTTTTGGGACAGGATAATTCACCTTAAAATAACAATAATGTAATACAAAAATAATAGTATAAAAGATTTATGAGCATCTGAAATTAGGCTTGGCAGTGATAGGGCCACTGTCAGTCATGACTCAGCATGAATGGGCAGGCTCGTTTGGGGCGGTTCCACTGTCTCACAGGAAATCACGTGAAGCAACTACTACGCTGTCGCGTTTCGTTCGGTGCGTGAGATAGCCTAATGCCCAATACCCCCTTTCTCTTGCAATCCTTTTGACTTCCCGCTCTCTTCCCAATTTGATGGGCGGGCAATAAATCAATGATCCAACGTTGCGGATTTTCATGGGCGACAGTGAATATCTATCATCAGATGACCTGTTTGTTTGTTTCCCGGACATATGCAATAAAAAAAGGTTATCATATTTTTTATAGTAAGGACTACTATTGATAATTATGATAAAGGAGATAAAAAACGTTCCTAAAACCTCTAACTAATTACTATAAATGTCTATCATCAGGCCAAAAAATTCACAGATAAACGAAGACTTCCTTCTCGTCAGACTCTGCGCTTGTCGGTTCATGGCCTCCTTAAGAATAGAAGATAAATGCCAACACAATATAGTAACATTACTTTTGTATATCGGCTAGAACTTAAACTCACCTTTTAAACATTAAAGTATAAGGCCCTAGTATCTATAGTATAAAAGATCCTTCGGCGGCGAGGATTTATGTATACCCT
Source organism: Deilephila elpenor (assembly GCA_949752805.1). NCBI lineage: Eukaryota > Metazoa > Arthropoda > Insecta > Lepidoptera > Sphingidae > Deilephila > Deilephila elpenor. Next base: position 8,273,259 of record OX457108.1, read on the forward strand.
GACACTTGTTGATAGCCGCGCCGTCTGCCCTGTAATATAATGACAGGAAGATAAATCGATATTACCGTAGGGCCGTAAAAATTGTAAGAAGCCATTGAAACTGAGGGTAAGTGAAAAAAAGTTCTGGAGGCGCCTTTACTAATTGTCAAGCCGAGATAAATGTTCCACGCTGTACTTGGAAGACACCATTAAAATGCCTGTACACTAGTCAAAGAAGAGGTTGCAAGAATGGACGATAATTTTTTTTAGCTATGTGAAGACGCTTTTATTATGTTCATACAAATATATATGTAGAGATAAATATGCTATGGAGTCATAATCATTGATAGTATTACTTGAGTCTTATCAAAACACACTTGATATACCCAACCGCTGCACACATCCCTGATCCCACAGTAAGGTACTTAGTTTTGTGAAGTGGATCAGAATCAACGAGGAAGGAGGAAATCTATCAGACGCGGAACAAATATGTCTGGTTCAAACAAACAGATTAGCTCATATGATATTTGTCCACTGTTGGACGCAGCAGTATCCCCGTTGTTTTTTTATAGCGATGAATGGCGACGACCATGCCATTCGCCTGATGGTAAGCGATACGACCACATATGGACAGTAGAAAACCAAACAACACCATAAATTATAAAGCATTGCTTATTCGACTGCGCTCCCACTCCTGAGACATAAGATGTTAAGTCTCATTATGTCCAGTAGTTACTCTAGCTACAATGTCCTTCAAACTGGAACACAACAGTGCATTTATTGTGCGGAGTTTGAACCTAAGTCTCCGTCGAACCAAAATCCGTATCGTAATCAAATATCGCCATGGCGAAGCAATTGGCTTGCTGCGTCAATAATATAGTATTCAATCCCGCCATGGGTAAGTATATGCTTAGGCTATAGATATTAATTCTGTGTCTTAAGTTCTCGATACCGGCTGATGCAGATTAGTTTGTAATCGTATAAAAAATAGCTGGCTGGTGGATATTTATTGACCTATAAATATTATCCAGTACCTTGCTAAAATATATAGTCCGTCAGTAAACGGTTTCTTGTACGGATTAACAGCCAAATAACATCAGCTGGCTTAGCTTAATGCGATCTTTCGTGTTCAGAGGGTTCCGATTTATTTTATTGCACAAGTCCGGCAAACGAGCATTCGGCTCACCTGATGCGAAGTGATTACAGCCGCACATTATCCGCAACACTTATTTTCGCACATTATTTTACGTCAATAGCGTCATGAACATGTGTTGCACCATTTACCATCAATATACATTGATGCTGGTGACTATTATCAAGATAAAATACATTTTTTTTGCTACAGAACAGTTTATCAAAAGCATCAGACAAAATGTAACTAAAATGACGTAGCAATGGCAATTCATTTGATCTAATGAAAACGGAATCAGGTCAACTAAAACAATATACTTGCATGAAATACCATTGCAATAAAAAGTCATACCGCCAGCTGGCTTTTAATTTAACTGCACTTACATACATACAACCAACATTTCTCTTTTTCTTACAATTTGACGCAAAAATAGCGACGATACAAACGCGAATATTCCAATTGGCTAGCTTGTTTATATTTAACAAATTGGCCAATTTGGCTGCCGAACTCTTTAAAACTTCCCCGGGTTTGCGGAAGATACTTTGAATTGATGTACTGATTGGCGAAATTGGTCGTGTATGGGAAAAGGTTCCGAAAAGCGCCAGTGTTTGTCGCCAATATTGGTCAGGCTTTCAGAACACGTAACACAATTTGTAGGAATGATGATACAATTTGTTGCTCGAATATATGAAATCGCATATAAGAAAGTATAAATAAAAAGATAGAAAACAAAACAAATTCATAAACGAAATCATAATAGTTAAAATGTTGTATTTTGCTAAGCGAAATCAACGTTTTCACAGTTGACCTCCACTGATTTAAAGAGCAACTTACATTGCAACAGAACACCAAAACAGAAATAAAATGCATCATGGACACGAACAAAAGCAAGTAACTAGATATTCTCATAAATCAGCACGGGCGCGTTATTTGATTTCATATTTTTGCACTCCGCGACGTAATGGGCGGTCCACTCATAACTGAAAAGCTAGAGTAACAATAATGTATCACTAGAACCAACCCGGCAACGGCAGTACACTTTGTATTGCGCCCAAACTTCATGTTATCACCAATACTTTACTCACATATAAAAGTAAGTGAATTTCTGTGTAGCTCGTTGTTGAAACGAACGTTGTAAATGTACCACCACGCTTCCATTCTTATGAATAATGTATTAACATTAGACATCTCTAATGGCACACTATTGTTTTTTGTTTTCCTTTATATTTGACACTTTTTGCAAATCGTTATTATGCGTCGCCACTGTTTAATATTACTATCTGCGAATTATTAACTTATTCATGTTGACTTTTACAATTCATTCTAAATTGATAAGTTTAATATGAAAATATTAGTTAGTAACTTTGTATATCAAATTATTTTATACCTTAAAAAGCTTTCTTTTAAAAAACGCTATTTAATCCAGTATAGAGATCAATAGCCCTAGGCCATCTCACAGTTTGTTCCAACGTTGAACTAATAATTTAAATTGGTCGTCTCACAATTATTTATTGTCAAAAAAATTTGCCTTCCCCTAAAGTTCCTACTTCACTCCACTGCTCCTTATCTAAGATCTGCATCAGAACACAAACGCACTTGTTAAGAACACAAATAAAAACTCTTAGATGTTGATCCACCGCGAGCATTCTCATGCCGGCAGCATTTTCTAAACCGTTTAAAACTAGGATCGATAGTTGAATGTGCCGAGTTCCAAGTTAGTCGTGGACATCACCGTCTTTAACTAAGATTAAGATGAAAATAAATTCTCAAGAGTGCTGTTCCATGAGAACTTTTCATTCAATATTAAGAGTTAAAAAATTGGCGGTGATTTTTCCACTGCTGCGCTCCGGTTTTCGTTGAGTTTCTTTGAACCGCTTGGTCAATTCACTATGGAATGGTACAGTAGGCACCGCAGAGCAAAAAGTCAAAGAGAACATGCCTTTGAGTGAATACGTACGCATTGTACCGTATTTTGCGTGCTCACTTGTGTGAAATAACGATGAAATCCAAACAATTTGAAATTTTCATGGGTTTTTTCCACGGTTATATTTTGCAGTACAAATATTAGACTGGTTATACGTGGTGCAGTTTTCCTAATGCTTTTATATTTTAGCTAAATCCTAGTTTTGCGTGTTTACCTTTTGGTGCTTTTCTGTAAAACATTTATTTTTCTTTCTACCTTCGGTTAATTCTGATCGGAGCCAGACCATGCTTTCGTAATCAACGACCTCCATTTTGCTCGTGATATTCATCCATATTATGATCTTCCTTGACATCAATTCAGCTTCAGTGGCCAGCCTCAGAGCCTTGACCCAACTATACTGACAGCCTGAATTAAAAATCCAGATAAATGTTGCAAGTTTCCATACATTTAACTCGCAAAATTATACGTACTGCAATGCAGAATTCATTATCCGATCATTCTCTACTTCCATCGATCTTGTACGGTTTTAAGTCAACTTTAAGTTCAGCATAATCCCGAACTAGTTTAAATTTAACTGCACCGTCATTGTACTGAACTTGCTAGGTGCATAGTCTGTACCTACTACCTAGCTGTATATCGAGCGAAGTAAAGGCGCTGCAAGTAGCTCCGCATACGTGTGACACATTGATGAATGTGAAACGGAACAAAAGGAAACTTAATTAATTTAACTTTAGCTATTAATGTTGAACGGCGGTTATTGTCCGATTTTCGGCGTAACATCAAATCACAAATTCACATATACATTCCGGACTACTCACGCCAACGCTTGTTTATTTAGATTAATCCGATTTGGTGCAATTCGAATTAAATGCGGAAACATTTTTGGGAGTGTAATTCATTAAAATTTAAAGGTATTAAGCGAGTAGGTAGCTATTGCGTTCGTGCTCCGCAATTCCTTATTACTCTGTTACGTTATTACAGGTTTCATAACTGGAGGTTGAAAAAAGGCGGAAGGTTGTTTTAGGTGCGGGCTTACAAGATTTTTTACTACTTTGTGTGCCAGCAAGGTGAATTTGCTTCTAAGCTGATGTTATGAATTTTAGCAAGAGTTTGAATCGCGTAGAAAGTAATAAGCAACATGTAATATCAAACTCATGCATTAATTTATTATAATTAATAATATCGTGTTTCCAATTAACTAATAATTAATTATGCCCTAATTAGAAATGTTAACATTGATAAATTTACACTAAGATGAATTTCCGCCTCCATTGGCGCAGCATATGCATTACAGTTCAGAAATTGTTAACAGCTTTTGGTCGCGTGTTGCGAGGGTTGTTTGAAAGGCATTGCACGCTCTTACAGATTAATTACTCGCTTAGAGCAAAACTGCTGCTTTACACAGTCTAATTCAGTTGGGAGACTCGTAGGTGCCGGCACTTGAGCCCAGCCACGCTGGCACTCCGGCTCCCTGGCATCAGACTAATGATACAAGCATTTATACTTACCAAACATATTTTACCACGTGTGAACCTTTCCAAACTCAATACATCTATGCAGCAAAAAATGTACAACCAATTAAAACGCTGCAAAATGGAATGTAACGAATCGCTACGAAGTGTTCTAAATTCGAAATAAAATGAAACAATCGAACAAAGCAAAAAAATGAAAATTCTTTCTCGCTGTAATGGTATAACTTTACGCTTATATGGGTTTTATACATAAAACTTTCTTTATAAAGGGTTGAGTATTTGAGAAATATTTATTTCAGCAGTAATTAAACCTATTCACGGAACGAGGGTGCGTTAAGGAGGCAAAAAACCGTTTACAGGGCCATGAATAAAACATGTAAACGTGTGAGCTCGCCCTTACGGACAGAAAAAATATTGGCGCAATACAAAGGCGCCAGCGGCCTCACATACTGGCCTGCTTGCAAATGTTAATGTATTACTATGAGTAAATTATGTAAAGTCTTTTCAAGAATGCACTATAAATTCTCGTATAAATAGTTTTATGTACTTAGACTATCATGTACTCAGGCTGCTATTAGTTGCCTATATATGTGCATATATATACTTACGTCTACTACAGAGGTCGTGATACAAATATTTTAATTAGATCCTATTAGGAAATGACGAATAGAGATTAAAGTGCCTAAAGAGACAATATAATACGATTATGATTGTTGTCTGTACTCTGTATTTATTCAGCGTTTTCTGGTAAACGATCGGACAATCTACATTAGGATGCTTTTAGAAATTTGGGGCTTAATCAATGACTTGTCAATTTTTGGTTAATATTCTGAAAACAAAAACAGTCAATAATATGCGATTAACCAGCATCAGGAAAAAACTGCATACATATATTTGAAGTAGCCGAAAAACCTATTCAACCAGCACATTCCGTATAACTTTGAAAACTACTCTTTATTACAGTAAAAGACGAGTAAACTGTGCCAAAAGTTCTTTAAACCATTTACACAGAGCACTATGTCGGAGCACTGTTCCACGCGAGTTTAAAACTCCTAATACTACGGTAACACCGCTTTTATTACTCGGTCTGTAATGCGGCCGAATCACGACGTATGAGAGGTTGGGCGGTCTGAATTCATGAATTCATTTATAAGCACGCTTATTGCGGAAACACGTGTCAGACGCTGATTGTATTCAAAAGAAAAAAGGAAGATGGGTTTTTAACCTGGCTGGGTATGATGCAGAGCACTGTGTTACTGATGGTAAATACTAAGTACTATAAGTAACTATTATGGTGTTTAGAAGGAGTATAGGCGATAGACTATCGATTGTCTCTTGTTATTCAATGCAGCTATGCCGTGTTTCTTAATTGCTTCTTCACTATTGCGGAAGGATTTAGGGTTTCATTGTTAGAGAAAACTGGGTTTGCAAACGCACTGGCTCCCGCAAGTGTTTTCTTTATGTGGTGTGGTTGTGCTTCGTCCGTCAACCCTTTTATACCATAGTTATAGAATAGCCTTATGAATATTCTAATAGTCTAAAGCCCAAATGTCTAATGTACTCAGAGATATTTTGCAAGCACTTCAACATATCAAATAATTAGGCAGTATTAAAAAAGAGCTGCATTGAATTAATAAAATTAATCCCACATTCATTTTATCTGTACAGGCCTTCGAGTACAGGCAGAGCTAGTGAGAGAAGTAAATTAAATGACACGGAAAAAAGCTCTTGATTAAAATACATCACATTTTCGTGCAAATAAAAAAAATATCCCATCACACCGTTTTCATACATGTTATAGAGTTCGTGAGTGGCGCCCGGCATTAACGTGAAAGCGAATGAAATGGTCAGCTTTTATTTGCAATTTCCATACTATCTGCACTTTTAGATGTGTTGCAATGCATGACAATCGGTATAACCATTTCATTCGTATTGTAAACAATACAACGGTAAGTAATTGCAGTACAATTTAATGTGAGTTATGGATTATCATTTAGTCTGCTCATATCAATATTTGTTTTATGTCGCACTGTTTAGTGAGACTCGCTCTACATTGAGTTTGAGCCTACCATGATGCGGTATAAGCCTTAGTCCACGATGCTGTTTTAAGTCAGTTTATACCTGTTATTATTTTTTATATGGTTTCTAAAGTGGATTAGGGAGTACTTTTATGGCAAACGGCAACCCCCTATAAAATCATCTGCAGAGTTAAAAGAATCTCATATAATATTATTATTACTTGTACATACATACATAAACTCACGCCTTTTTCCCAGAAGGGGTAGGCAGAGGTGCCCACCAGGACACCCACATTTCGCCTTGTATGTTCTGTCCCATGATGTGATTACTTGTATATTTTTATAAATATATACAAAACCTATATTTTGTAAAGTTTATTTTTTTGAACTATAATAAATTTTAGATCACGTATACATGAAACCCGTACTCGTCAGAATAATTCAAACACATTTTTAACGTAAGAATTTTCTAGAAAAGTTACGTAACTAAGTCACCGTGCTCTATTTTAAAAACGCCAACATCGGGCTTACTCATATTAAAACTCTGATTAATATTTATGACAGCACGCAGCTACACTTGGCAAACTTTACTAATTATTCTGGAAAATATTTTACTAAATATGATTAAAGTTTTGTAAATAATTATTAATTAACATACATAAACTCACAAATATATTCTCGAAGGGGTGGGCAGAGGTGACATTAATACCACCGACAGTTCACCGAGGTTTTTTCGTCCCAAATATGGACAGGTCCGAACGTATCACTGTGCGCTCATAATAATTACAAGATTTATCAAACTGAAAAATTCTCAGTATATTCCCGACCTGGTATATGAAACCAGGACTTCACGATTTACAGCCTAGGCAAACCGATTGTAAACCAATAAAGCAAATTTTGATTTCGATCTTTTTACTTCATATTAAGTGCCCGATATGTACAGTAATCGTGTTAACGCTACGGCGGGGCTCTGAATAGCAACTGAGAAGCGATATGCAATACCTTAACAGGGGCGTGCGCTCCTTGTAGGCAGAAATGCACTGCTTTACTTGCTATTCACAGATATTTTAATAAAACGTTCGTACGTTTTAGATGACTTTAATCAATAGTAAATAAATGAATAAACAAAATATAATAACTTAAAAACGCCTAATATTTTATAAATAGCAATAGCGCTGCAAAATAATGTACCTAATCAACCAAGTCATGCCGCCGCGTCCCGCAGGAGATTTGTTCGTATGTGTGTAGTAATTTTGGTGTCCGTGCACAGTTCGCAAACGCACACACCCATGAATTTCGAAAGCATCGAAAGCCGCGACTCCAGCGGCAGGCTACGGAAGTTCGGCAGTTGTCGGGAGTAATCGGAAATGTTCGTTGCGTATAATCCGAGTAAAAATAATCACGTATGCACACATTATGCATTTTTGTTTGGTAAGGTTTTATTTGTTTAAATAGCAGAAATGTTTTGTGTTTCGCGGTGGCCATTTTGCTTTTTTCATGTGATAAGCATTGTTTACTATTTTGTTTGCGCCAGTATATTTATATTTTTCTTAAAAGAATTTTCTAATTAACATTTGAAAGTGTACACATTTAACAGTTTATTACTGAGTTTCTATAATAATTGTGATTTGCTTTTACTAGTGCGTTTGTTGACTTTTTGAAAATGTTATTTGATTGTGAGGTTTGGGTTGAAACTGTGTGTTTATTAAAAATAACAAGTTCGCACAATTTTCATTCAGTGAAAAGATTCAAATTGTGTCTAAACTCTAAAGGTAGGTGTGTACCCGAGTAACAACAATTATACCAGCAAAAAGGGAATGTAACTCGAAAGTTTCATGTTGAAAGTTTTGAAACGTATAACTATTATTTTACTTATTAGAATTTCTTCCGCCGCGACGATCGATTGCTGTTTTGTCTGCGTTGCTGTAGAAGATGTACATGAATAGTAGTATATCTAAGACTTGTTCTTTTGGAATAGTTTCCGACTTAGAGATCCGTCTCGTGGCTGTGGCTATGCTAAAAATCTATAAAAGAAAAAGTTTTTGTGACCGAGTACTCCGCCGCATACCCAGTGTCATAATCCTGTGCACGCCGCTGTACCTTAAGCTTATTACAGAGTCCGAAAGTCTATAACTATCATTACACTTCTATATAAACAGTTAATTCCAGTGGTTTATAAAAGACCTATATTCAGTAGTGGATTTTTTTTGGGCTTAAGGTGGTGAATAAAGATGATAAATATATAAAACTAGCATTCATTTAATGTTTGAATTGATTACTCGTATTACCCATTATCCCGCATTGTTCGACAACAGGCATTTCTTCGTAAAGTTTTTCGTTTTGCCAAATGCATATAAAAATCTTGCGACTCTATGTAAATGTGCGATCCACGCAATCACAAATAAATATTTAAAAATAATACCAAAACCAAGATCAATAATTAACAAATTAAAAACCAACCGAACACAACTACGTAGACATTCCATTACTCATAATTACAAATATCGCAATAATTCAAAACATTCACAGTGGATACACTAAGACAGTAGCAATTAATCAGGGAACGCGAAAATGAATTAAGGATTATATGACGTGGCTAGACAAATGTTGCCAGACTATACAATTAGCACAGTCAGTTTGTGACGAAGGTAAATCGTGTTACCTAGAACATCATATGATTGATTATGCTGATCAACAGCGCTTCTTATTAGTAGATTAAACGGTAAACACGTGCGCTTTGTTGTACAAACATAATTATAATTAGGTATTAGGTATGTGTGTTACATAATTAATTATAACGCCTGTGACGGCCTCGGTGGCGTATTTGCACAGTACGATTACAAAGCTGAGGTGTCGGGGTCAAATCCCGGGTCGGGTAAAGTGATATTGGATTTTTCTATTCATTATCAGCCCCGAGTCAGGAATTTGTGCCCGATAAGGCGATAGGCTAGTCCCTTATCGTAAGGCGAAATTTGGGTGTCAAGGTGGCGCTTTTGCCTACCCCTTCTGGGATAAAGGCGTGAGTTTATGTTGGTAGGTATGTATGTACGATAATGTGACTATAATGCATCCGAAAATAAACGAATTAAAATCATGATAGAATACAATAATATCAGCCTGCCCGAAGTATGAAATACAGAGACTGAATCCGAAACTTTATGTATTTACGAACTATTATGACTGGTTTTCTACCATTGTGTACAGTGGTATGCGCTATACAGGCGACCATGAATATCCAGTTATTTATTATATACAGACAAGTTATTTTCGGTAACATAAAGCTACGATAATACCTACTTCCATTAAACGAACTACCGTAGAACAAAAAATATGTAGCAATCACTTATTATCTTCCCGCTTAACATACGCTTGTAAATAAGGGAATAAACAAGAAATAAAAACAAATTATAGACTCGAACATATTATTTTTTATTCCGAACACTGTTATTAATTCTACCTTTAAGTTAACAGAGTAAAGTTGGTCAAGGTAGCCATTATGTTTTATAGAGTTATGACACGAAAGCTTTTACATTTTATTTTCTATGCCACAACAAAGGAATTTTATAAGTGTACTTTTAGTTGCGATGGTCTACCGATTTCCATATGAAACGGAACGTTCCGCAACCTAATATCTAAGTGTAGAGCTATTTGAATTCCGAGCAATGGTTGTTTGAACAACGATTCGTTTCTTGCGTTATGAAATATTTTTACAAATACTTTTTAGATTTTTTTATACTGGCTCGATAAAATGATTTCATAAGTAAAATAACTAATACATAACGTTTACTGCCGAATTAAATTAACATACTGCCTAAACAATGTATTTTTTTTAATCTTAAAGAACACGCACATTTCCTGTATCTAATATTACAAAATTCATATCATTTGATGGAAGAATCACGTTCACGCAATCTCCCCATACCCCAAAATCTATAAATACGATATAAAACTTTTACGGCCATATTTTCTATTGTTACCTACACGAAACACGCGAACTTTCCAGAAATAGTGATGTATTTCCAAGTGATAAAATGCCAGGGCGAGTTATTTATGAGTCTATGGTATTTTTATCGTTTCCTTTTCAATTTACTCGGCCGAAGCATATGAATACATATTTGTTTGAATCGCTATTGTTTCGTATCAGATAAAATGGGACCAATATAATTTACTGCCGACCGCACCTGTATCCTTTGCCGCCTTTATTTTTATAACCAAAGTAAAAATGCCAGATGGGGCAAATCATTTACTTATATATTGGGTTTAAATACACTGTTTTACAGTGCACTCGTAAAAAGATATGTTTATGTGTTATATTAAATTCTAAGGCCTGATTATATTCGGAACCACGAAAAAGAGTTTGCATCATACGGCGTATGTGTAAAACTTGTTTGATGTTAATGTTAGACTAGAGATTGGAGAGATGTAAAATAGATAAAAGACATCAGCCCGTATATGTCCCACTGCAAGGCACGTGCCTGTTCTAGAACTGAAAAGACTTAAGCCTCAGGCCATGGTCCATAACGCTGATCTATTGCGGTTTGGCGAACTCTCAAAAAACATAAAGTTTAAAGCTAAATTGACATAATTACTTTTATTAAACACGCGAAATATATTTTTAGTCAATGAATACTGTAATGTCACCACGCATACCACCAGTTGCATATAGCTAAATGCATATTTAATCAACTGCCATCAATCAAAAATATTCCAAATATATCCCGATTTTTTATTCACGATCCGCAAAGGATTATAAAATAAAAAAAAGGAAGCCGGCAACGTAAAACATAATATGAATGTAGCACAAAAATCCGACGAACACCGGAAATTGAATGATCAAAAGAAAGGCGCTCATGATAGGGAGACGAACGACCCTTATCCCGGCAAAGTACCCACACTTAACCGCAAAGCAGATTCTTTCCCGTATTTCCCAACAGAGAATAAAAATGACAGAACCTAAATAAAACTGATATTTGAAAATGCAAATAGGAATTTTCCGGGTCTGGTTATATGACTGAGGTTTATTTCTCTGTATTGATAAAGTGGTATTTTACAGATCAACGCTAGAGTAAGTTAAAGGTGACTTGAAATATATATTTTATTGTTTACCTTTTAATGTAGAACAAAGCATTAATTAATACAAATACCGTTTGCCACATTGTTTGCATAAAAATAATTGTACAAGACAAGAAAAGAAAAATGTATAATATGGCCCATATTTATTTATGAACAAGTTTTACAACAATCAGATATATATTTAATAAATTATAGAACGCACGAAATGCAAAACTTGCGTTTTACATAGTTTTGCATATTTTATTTTAAACGTATCTTTATTAGATATCTTAATAAAGTACGTATAATTGCATTGTTATTAGAATAAACAGCTTACCATTAAGTGCGCCGCTATCCCTTTTGATGCAACAGTAAACAGTGCAACATGAAAAAGTATATAAATTATGAACAATCTTATAAACACCGCCTTATTCATAAACAGTTTTAAAACGTATTTTAGTTATCGAATGTTTTGTCCCATTCGAACGACTTTTGAATTCAGTTTGAGCGAACATTCGATAACTAAAATAAGTTTTATAACTTATATGAATAAGGCCTCGCGAGTTTATATTAAACATTCTATTTTTATCTTGTACGCGTGTTGATAAACTGTCTGGAGGAAATGAGAATTTCCCTGGGGATAAATACAATCACGGCCGCCAAGCCGCCGGTAACGATAGCTTACTATCATAGTTTTCTTTTTAATATACGCCACCATCATTTCCATTATGCTTAACCGAAGAATTTAAATATTGGTTGTAAGATATTTTTTAAAAGCCGATGTAAAATGTTTTAGAGCAGCTCATAGAAAATAGCTTAACAAAACTGTGAAAGTATATTGTAGGGCTAAATTTATTCAGTAAAGAATGGATAAAGGAAATATAAGAGTTTATTATTATGATACAAATAAATTATAATAATAAATTCACTGTTGTGTTCCGGCTAGAAGGACATTCTAGCCAGAGTGACTGGACATAATAAGACATCTTATGTCTCAGGATGACGAGCCCAGTGGAATGCCAAGCATTGCATTGTAATTTATGGTGTTGTTTGGTTATCTGCTGTCCATGAGCGGTCGTATCGCTTACCATCGGGCGAACAGCATGCTCGTCTCGCTATTAACCGCAATAAAAAAAATAAAAGAACCTATTGCTGTTAATACACACTGTGTCAAAAAACAACGAAATTAATAATATAAGCCAAGCGTAATATTAATTAGAGGGGTAATACATTTGAAAGCGAATTTTACCTGTCTGCTGATTCATTGTTAGAAGTTTCGGCCCTTTCGATAATCTCACTCCGCGCCCTAAAGTCGGCGATATAAATAGTATTTCGCATGAAATATGATTAAAGATTTTAATCAAAGAGTTAAGTTATTATAACACATTTTATATGAGATACCGTTTTATGCCCTTTTTAAAATAAACTTTACGTATTCTTTTGTCAAGGAATTATTGTATATTTAAACAACTTTACTGAGAAATAAAGCTTTGTAAGTGTATTAAATAACTTCAAATTAAACATCCAGTATATTTTAATTAAAAGCAACGCAGACATAATTGGATACATGAAAGTTAAATAAGCTTCCGATTATGAAAACCGTTCGGTTCGAATTTTGATTAATAAAAAACCAAGAAACTGAAAGAGTTAATTGAAAATTCTGCAATTGGTTCGCGTTTGAAATGATTTCGCAGTGCTCGGAGTAACGTGAGTGTCGTGCATGTATCATATAACTACGCTGTTGGCTGCAATATCTTTCCTCAACAATAGCGCGTCCCTGGCTCGCCACTCCAGCCTGTTTTGTTCTGCCTCCATTCTTCTGACTGACGTTATTACTTGCCCCTTTGTCTTCCACGGCATTGGCGACATGTGAATAAAACACAAAACTTTGCTACGCCAAAAGAATGGTGCAGACGTCGCGTCGTCGCGATAATAAACTCCAACTTTTTGAAACGAACGTATAAAAACAACGTTTGAAGTATGCATAAATAAAATTTTCCATTTCTGAGCACAATTAAGGTGCGGCCGAAGTGCGGACAAGAGAGATTGACTTCCCGTTGCCTCGAAAAAAACACATTACGCAGAAATTATACTGCTCATTGTGACTGGGCTTTTTAATAAATCCTCGATGCCAACAAAACTGTTAAAAGCTACTTACACAGTGCTACTTTTATGAGACATTTTATATTTCATAAATACACTTAAGCGCGTAATTAACATTTGCCGTTTCTTAAAAAATAATTATGACCTTTAAAATTAGGTAGAATTAAGGCGAAGGTCTGCTCGCATTTATCTTTATCGGAGTAACAAGTGGTGAAGCTAAGAAGCATTCGATAAAAATCTCGAGTGAAATGCTTTATTGCGGGTACTCTGGCCGCGTGTGTGGCTGTGGCGCTCCGAGTCTCCGACACTTTTCTGCACTTAGCCTCGCTGGGAACGTATGTCTCGTCCGCCATACTAGCCACTATGTGACCGCAATTCATTGCTGGAAAAATGGGAACGCTTTTATTGTCAACGAAATATATTGCGGCTGAGCCAGCATCTTAAATCTAGCGGGTCTGTGTAATGTGTATCAAAATAGAGCGTCCCGACCTTATTGTTTGCAATCAGATAAAGTTCACACCGTCCTTGACTACAGAGTTATTTGCATAATACTTGAAAATATTTACATTTTTCTTATATAAAATGATGTAAGAACTCGAATATTGTTTACATTGTCAGCGATCTTGTGAAACTTCATTTATAAAGCTTCCAACCACAAGTTGAAGTTTAAATTAGATAAGTTTCACATGGGACATATAAACCATATTATCTTTGTAAGTTAAGCGCAGTTTGACTAAGGCCTATTAAATTCATTACGAATGAAAATTAATATACGTCGAGGTGAATTTATAGTTTCTATTGAAAGGGCTGTGTTTACACTTGGAAACATATTTCCCTTATACTGTTAAGAGCGGAATATACGGCCTATAGATTCAGGCGGTAAATAAAACACACAATATCTCAGTAAATTCTATGCTGCGTTGGCATAACGCATAAAACGCGCAGGTGAACAAAATTTATCGACTATTTCCATTCGTGTTGGCTTTGTTTGTTTGTGCGAATGGCTAATAAAGGCGGGACTCTAGAGCTAGCAAACAGACCTATTTAGAGTACGCAAGTTATAAGCTAAAGTGTAATGGATAGCCGCGAGTAAACACGCGCGGCGAGGTCGCCATTAATATCATCAATATTAAAATGGATTTTGATGGCGTTGTGGAATAGAAAATTGGTAATCCGCGTGAATCGTTAATGCTTGGCTGATCTAACATCATGCGGTAATGATTATTTTAAATGTTATAAACTGCTTGTCGATAGTAAGGTAACCTATTTACTTTACAATATAATAACAATAATGGCACGCTGCAAATAAATTGTGACTGATTTTTGGTACTCAAAGCTATTCAATAATACATTACATCTCAACAATGCTAAGAGTCCGTAATCACATCAGTGAAAGTCAGACAAATGTAAAAATAATTCTAAAGTCGACGAGTAAAACTTTTAGAACGCAGAACAGTCTCGAAGGGTGAAACTAAACTGAAACGTATGACGCGGCTGCCGAAACTCCCAACTCTGAAGACACTACAACAACAAACACGAGTTAGTTCAGAATGAAGGAATTCGGCGAGTTACATAAATGAACGCTGCTATTCAGAATTCCACTATCACGTCTGCACTCGTGAATACTACCAAATCCTGACTATTTCTGTTTAGAAAGTGGCAGGGTGTACTTTATACAATATTAGTCTAGTCAACAGGAAATTGGATACATTTTTTATTGTGCCAGGACTTCTGAACGACTGTACGACTTGCAATGGTCGAAAGTTATTCATTGGTAGTCATAGATTATGTATTACGATAGTTGCTATTTATCATAGACTGACGTAATTTAGCCCAACAAAACTGTTTTCAATGTTGCATTTAATTGAACTCAATAAGGAATATCGATGGTGTTTTAAAAACCAATTTAATTGAAATACAGCATCGTTATGTGTATATTAAACTGTATTTAATTTATCTTTACTTTAATCTTTAAAGTATCCATTCATTTTCAGTTACATGACATTGCTTAAATTTATATTTATTGCAGTCATTAATTAATACGACCGCGATTCATGTTCAAAAGAAAGCAAGGGGAAAGTAATTTCGGAACAAAATATATACATAATAAAAAGTTATTTATTTACCACCTGAACTTAACCTACATTATGTATAATCGAAAGCCTCCGTGGTGCAGTTAGTTAGACGCCGGCTGGGAAATGCGAGGCCATGGGTTCGATTTCCGCGCCGAGACAAATGTTTGTGTGAAGCTCAAGTATTTGTTTCCGGTCTGGGTGTTTGTGAGACCGAAAAATCTCTCGTAGACCCGCGACACAAGGCTCGATCTTAGTGTGGGGTCTGGACAATGTATGTGACTATTGGATGTATTTATTACTTATTTAATTGAAAACATCGTAGCATGATGCATATTTCACATAGAATTGTTAGTAAAACAACGCAATAAAAACATTATGATCCTTTCTGATAAGATTAAAAAAAGAAATAAAAAGGGGTTTCAACTCTTTAACCGGATGAAAGTAATAAAATTAAATCATAGTACTCTAAATTCATTGTCTCGAGCCAGAAGTTTTGATTTAACTCGTCCGAATTCAAAGCTTAATATTACCCGACCTCAATAACCTTTGCTCCATCGATATCTTAAAATTAATTACCGAATAAGTGCTATGTAAATTTGCCAATAATAATTATTATTACGAAAACATCCTGTGTTTTTAATACAAAATCTGGATATTGGTTCCCTACGATGTTATGGCAATATTTTTAAGCGGCGTTTAATTAAAATTTTAATGGATTCTGAGTTCACTATCACCAAGCAGTCGCGAGCAAATACATATGAAAATGAATTTCGCAATTATCTCACTCAAATATTGTAACATATCTGGCTTATTCCGCTCACCTGCTGATTTACATCGCATATATTGTTACTGCTGATTACGATAAACCAAATATTTGTTAAGGATTTGTGAAATTACAGAGCCGGTGAAACTAATGGGAATATTTCACTTATAGTAGATAATTATTACAAACATTGACGTGTCGATGGGGTATGTTTTTAAACAAAAAACTAACAAAATAACAATTTAAAGAAATATGTTATCCTTACGGGTAGGCATGACAAAACAAAATGAATTTTCTTCCTGTAATGAGGCAAATTTATTTGGTGTTAATTATTCAAATTCCTCGAAATTCAAAATGATCCAGGATAAAATCGCATGTAACTATACTTCATGTCATTTGCCGTTTCGTATGAGATATAACAAAAAAAAAAAACAAATCTCGGAAATCTATATCACAGTCGTGAAAAAATGCTCCACTGACACACTAATAGCATTTTAATCATCATTGGAGTTGTCGTACGGAATTGCAAAGGACGCTAATGGACATTCGGGTCATTGGAGTATACTCTATTGTAGCTGCGATCGTAGGTTTAAATCTTTGAGCCTTTGCTAAATATGAGTAAGTAGTTTTAAAAGATTTGCTGTCGTTGTAAAGATGATAATATTTCAAAATTTTAATTCACACTAAAGCGAGTATCAAAACAAAAACGAAAAGGTTAAAAAAAAATAGAATGCGTACAAAAATTTAAATTAAAAAAACTAAAATAACCTGCTGGATTTCAGATTATGTAAAAAAAATCGCGACAAAAATTATCTTTATTTTGAAAAAACCTATTAAAAACGGATGATTTAAAAGACTATTCTTGTGAATAGTTGTTACATTACTTCAAAAAATCCATTGAATATCTTATATATCTTATATATAATACCTTAAAATATTGTTATTCATGCCTGAAATTACCCATAGGGTAAAATTATGTATTTCGAATTTAATCTATTGTCTGAAAGTTGCGAGTGTGCGAGTACCTTTCCAAACATAATTTACGCAGACTTTTCAAATTATTTTAATGATATGCGGGTTGCCTCGTGTGTTATTCCTACCCCTTAAAAGAGAAATATACGTACCTACCTACGTATCTCATTTTATAAACTTTCAGAATAAATTACCAACTCAATATTAGTTACAATACATAATTGACTGAGTTCAATATTAATATAAACGCACAGTTCCATTGTTATAATATTCAATTGAAAATGTAAAGATAAAAAATAAGTCTTAAAATTCTGTTACCATTCTATAAAATATAAAAATAACTATAATA
This sequence comes from Deilephila elpenor, assembly GCA_949752805.1. Classification (NCBI taxonomy): domain Eukaryota; kingdom Metazoa; phylum Arthropoda; class Insecta; order Lepidoptera; family Sphingidae; genus Deilephila; species Deilephila elpenor. The sequence continues at coordinate 8,291,098 of OX457108.1, forward strand.
TATAAATAGAAACTATTTATAGTCATAAGTTACTGAGCGTACTGTATTTCCGTTCTTTCGCAATTACTTATCCCGAGGTCATTCAACTCGATCTCTCGAGAACAATATCAAGGGGTGATAAATATATAGACTCGCTTTATTTACTCTTTAGTTTATTTTAAAAAAATCATTAACAAAGAAGTATGTAGGAATATGCTTTAAAATTTTAATACGTATCTTTATGTTTTAATAAAATGCAACCTGAACTAGGCCAGCTAGGAGGACTATGGCCTAAGCCCTCTCAATCGAACTCTCGATAGTAGACAAGTACCTTGCTGAGCAGTGTGTGATTATGGGCTCAGTCAGCAAAGTCCAATAATAAAACATACTAAGACAAACAATAAAGCATTAAACAGAAGGAAATAGATTAAGGAAACAATCTCAAATACGATATATGCTATTTAATACGATTTGGCAGAATATAATCTTGGCCCAAGGGCAATCTCCTCAGGTTCGCCTGAGTCACAGCTTTACCAAGAAATACGTTTATTTTCAACAAACACAAAACAGTTTTGCTGATATTATGTTTCTATTTTGGCACGAATATTGTCCTGTTAACTAAATCAGCTATTGTGTATTAACAAATGTATTGCGTCATACGTGTATAGCTGTTGTTTGTGTTAAATAAAAAAACGGACTTCCTTCTCATAGTATGAAGAAAAAATAAATTTATGTTTAGGATTGCTATAATATTAGGCAAATATATATTAATTGTTTGAAATAAGGAAGGTCACTGACCAATGACGGTCTAAGTGAAAGCATAATATTTTCATCATACGTTCATAGCACGATCTAGGTATGCTACTTTATAAAGGTCAGAGACCCTTACTCTTTAAACACCTTAAAAGACAACTTCGAAATGTACAGAAAAATCTGCACGCACTACGAAGAACCTCATTACGCTTTAACCTAATTTCAAGACAGCTTACAAAAGCCAGTACGCTGAATTCATAATTTTGTATCGGTGCGTTTTTCCCATTAATATTCAACAGGAGTTTGTTTAGGCCGAATTCTGAGTGGGTTTGGACAATTGCTGTTTTCGGTTACGCCACGTCTATCTGAAGGGCTAATGTCTTGAATTAGTAAGCGAACAGGGGATGTTAATGACGCCACCCTTGAAGTAACTGCGACTGTACTACCCCTGTTTTTATGCAGGGCGACAATGTGTACGAACATCGGAATATTTTCAATCTAAGTTTGTTTGTAGGGTTACGAATACATGTGTTGCTGTGTTTATTGAGTTTTACTTAGTTTCTTATATACAGGAATATAACGACCGTAGCGTATGTGATGTAAAAAAAACTTTCATTTGATATTTTGGTTCATTTTCAGTAGATCATAATATAAAAAATATAGAAAAAATAGTAATTAGTATTTTGTGTAATGCTTTCATTTATGAAATGGCACATAATTACTTACCGCAGCATTAAAAAAATAACATTTACCAGCAACACAAACCCGAACAAGCCAATTTGTAATTAAAAGCAAATTAATCACACACGGATTGGCGTTCCATTGTTTCCCCGTTAAAGCAAAATGGGCAAATTCTAAACCCGTGTAAACGCGAAGTCTAATAATATTTTTATTGGATTACTGTCGGCCAGTGAATTAATGTGTAAACTTGACAAGAGTTGCACAGCGAGCAGGCGAGCAAACTTCATCACAGTAAAGCCGAACCAATTTAAAGCCCGATGCACGCTCAACTATTTTTGTTGATGGAAGTTAGTCTTGATATTTTACCATGCCAGCATTCATAAACTACGAAATAAATGCTAATCCTGTGGTCAGTTTTATATTAGAACTGAGTGCTGAAATTATTCCTTATTACATAAAATGCTTGATGGTTTTCAGTTTGTAGGTAAAATAGGTTTCCGAGACGCTTTTGCGTTGAGAGGGCATGGTTTAAACTTGGCATTGTCTAAGATATAAATTCCGATTGCTGTCAATTCTCAATGGTACACGGTTTCAAAAGGATGGTGCTAGACGGTTCGTTACTCAAATAAAATACTTCGCCTACCAACCCCATAGGCCAGCGTGGTAGATTACGACTTAATTCCTTAGCATAATATAAATTATATAATACAGACATATCAGCATAGCACCATCTAGAAAAAAAGATGCTATTTGTTCTCTATAGTGTCTCTTTGTACACTGATTCGATTAAGCATTTGTTTGTAATTAAAAAGAAAATTCGGGAATACAATAATGCAATTAATTGGGGCACTTATTACTGTTTTACTACGCAAACGAATATAGTACTAATGGCTTTCAAACATTGCCAGTATTGCTTGTTCAATTTGTTACATAGATAGAAGTACATATGAACATTGAGTGGGACTAATTAAGTTACGGGCAATGATAATTAACTGTTGTAAATGCTCATATAGGCAAATTAAATTCAAAAATCTTGTTTCAGTCAATCTCGGTTATATTCTACTGTAACATTAAATAAATTTATCAAACTATCCGAAAAGCCTCCTAAAACCTGACGACATTTTATATACTTGATAAGTCAGTAAGCTGTGATTGAAAAAAATATCCTTTTCACGCCCAGATTATTCTGTTTTTCCACTTCGTGCCTAAATTATCCTAAGAATTATTTTTCTCACAAAATGAAACCGGTCGCCAGTTGCTTAACTTCTGAAAGAATTGCGGAAACTTCAAGAGCAAAAAACGTTCATTTGCCAAACGAATGAAAAGTTTTAATTGAAAAACAAAATCTTTTGATAAAAGCTTAATTTTTTAGGTACACAAGTACGTTTAAATGAACCGGCTGCCTAGACATTTTTATGTATTAAAAATGTTTTTTATAACTTCTTAGTCCATTAATGACCTTTGAAAGAGCGCTTTGATATTTTTTTATTGATACTCTTGCTAATTAAAACAGTCTTAAACGTCACTAGAATTATTTTTTCGTAAAGTTTAAAAAGTGAAAAAGCATCATGTTTTTATTTATCCAAACGACTTTGCAATTTCTTCACGTTTATTATAAACAGTTTTTTTTTATTGCAATGATTGGCGAGATGAGCATGCCATTCGCCTAATGGTAAGCGAAACAACCCCTCATGGACAGTATCAAAACCAAACAACACCATGAATTACAAAGTAATGTCTTCAAACCGGAACACAAAAGTGCATTTACACTGCATTTACATTGCGGTGGTCCTACCCAGGCGGCCTAACGTATGAGAGACATACCAAGAATAAAATTTTAATAAATTAATTTTTAAATTTTGCAATAAAGTAAAATAAAAAATATAATTTAAGATGAATTTGATGTAGGTGCGAGTTTTCTGAGGTTCAGCGACACATTTAGTTATAAAACAAGTTTTTATGTCTGTCCTCAGCGGAGAGGTGCGACGAGTGTCACTGAAATAAACTAGGTAAATGGTCATATAACGTGCCCAACCTTTGACCAACTACTAGCACACAAGGCCACGACCCACATCGACTGAACGTTCCCACTCATCACTCGGCCTGCTTTCTTTTCACCGTTTTCAAAAGCGGTGACTCCGCGTTTTCCCTAAAAAGACGCTATACCCACACAAACGCTCCAGGGCTCTAATAACAAATAAAAATATTTGACGTTATTAAGCGGAGTTTCAAATAAAATAAATCGAAAGCACGCCCAATTAAGATTTCCGACTTTGAACTCGATATTGCGGGGTCAATGGGGATGATATAATGTCAAACGCGATGCTAAATGGCTTATAAATTGACGCAATAAAAATCAATCTGTACTTTTCATTCAACCAATCAATCGCCACGCATATCAATCAGAGCGTATGTGCTACCAAGTGAGCTATTGTCGTCGTTGACGTCCCATTCCATCTGACGACGTCGTTTATGTTGAACACCCCTTCGCACCGTTCTAATCATCTGAGAATTCCTTTCGGAACACAATGTTACGTTAACGCACCATAAACCGTTTACGTAAACCATAAACAAAGTACACGCATTCGGATATTGTTACCTTTACAGTACTAACAGCGAGTCAAAGTTAAATTAAACAGTTACAAAGATGTGCAAACGAGAATTGTCTTGTAATTTGAGTTGGCGGAATTATCCAGTGTTTGCCGGTAACGATTTTAGCCACAACAGAGACGTGTAAACCGTTTTAGTGGCTATTCCACGGCGTAAACACAGTTTACGGGAGTGCCACACGGTAATTTCGTTATCCCGCCCACAGTAAACGCTTGGACGTTTTTGAAACGTTTATTTCTGCCAGAAAATTTACTTTTTTGCGTACTATTTTATGTATGGTCAACATTGTGAAAACGTTTCCAGAGAGTTCTTGGAGTTCTGTAATTCTACATTAGAATAACCCGCATATTTACATGGAACTTTAGGTAGCACGTAAATTATTGTCTCAAAAAAGAACATTCGTAATTAATAGAAGCGGAAGTGGCGGGCTGGTAAGTCCTCGTAAGGACTGTGGCAACCACAAAAAACCTAAAAAACGCGCATAAGAGATTACGATAATTTGAAAAATCGTAATTGCAGAATATGAAATGATAAATTATAAACGTAACAATCCTAGAAGATCCCTTGCCTACGACTTCTACAGATTGACCAATTGACACACAAATCGGAAATATCGACATTTCGCCGTTTCATGAATCGTTTTGTAACCCGGTTTCGGTACTATACAGCAGTGCTCTCAGCTCTGTAATTTATGACACTCATCTATTGGAATAAGATCAACTGTAGAGGAACCAAGCGCCGAAGCGTATAAAGTAAGCGTGAAATGGCATTGTCTAACATTTAACGCTCGTTAATGTTAATGAATTTTCTAGACATTACTCTGTTAGCCCGGTTTGTTTCGGTAAAAGACTAAAAGGACTGATTGTTGTACTTTATAATCTAATTTAGAGTACCTTCATTTTCTGAGAGCGTTAAACTTAAAACAGTTTCGTCTTGTTGAGACAAAAATCTTATACTGAGCTCAAGTGACAATTATGTTCTAAGTATGATTAATAAGAGTCATTCAATTCATATAGACAACCCACCGGCAAAAGGTAATCTACTTATTGAAAAATATTTATTTTCGAAAAAAGATATACACAACTTCAATCTAACACGAGACACATAAGAACAACATTATGCTAGGTTTTCCATTTCTATTTTGTACAGTTACCACTATAATATCTTATGGGTACATACATTTTGACTGTTCTTCTAGAACATTATATTTCGAATAAGATGCAATAGCAATCGGTTGTCTATTGAGTAAACTATGTACCACAATGACTGACCACGAAGCTTTCAAAGATTCTACCAAAAACACTATTACGTCAGTATGTAGATTGCACGTAACTGCGTTAGACTCAAATCTCGGTAGTGTGACGTCATTTTACAAAGCAAGCCGTTAGCGAACCGTGCGGGAGCACTTCAACAACTTGAGTGGCTAATCCAATTCGCATGGTATAGTTTGGACACTCCATAGATACCTACTGCCTACCAGTTACTCCACTAGTCTACGTCAGACCACAGCGGAGCTGTTTGATCACTCAATCATCATGAAATCGAATGGTCTGAATGCATATCAATTTTAAATTTTTAGTTATATCGAATTGTAGTTTTGAACACAGTTTTAATTGCGAATATGATTTTAATAATCGCAAGTCTAATTACAAATTAATATGTCCAAAACTTTATTTTAAATTATTCTAAAACCATCTAAAAATAATAATTGTCGTGCAATGGATCTTACAGCATAAATATATTTTAGTACGATCAAGAAAATTAATTCATAAATACACAGACACAGATATTACAGTTATGAATGTACCTTTTGTACTGGCTGTACGCGGAGGAGCCATTATTCAAACGCTTACCTGAAACAAATAAACATTTAATTATTTTCAAGTGGAAATAATTATTTAAGCGCTAAGTTGGATGAAAATAACCAGGTATTGTTATTTTTAGACAGAACGGCTATATTTGTCTTCTTCAATCAATATTTAGAACTTATTTTAAAATAAAGGAAAACAAATTGGAATCCAATTTTATCTACTCAGCCCCAAAGTTGTCGACTTAATAATAGACTCATAATTATCTTCATAGTTAGAAGTTTTACATGCCTACCCAACATTCTCAAACAAATCATTCAGAGGCAAGTCGACCCAAATAAAAAGGGGGCAATCTCACCAAAACATACAATTTACATTTATTAACGTATTATAAAATATTTAAACGTGGATATTAGAATCATTGTCGGTGCGGGCGGAATATCAATGAAGTTTTGAATTGTGAATGCGAGGAAACCTTTCGGTACAATATCGATTTGCAATACAAACGATACGTAAAGACTCGCAACACAAACACATTCGCAACTTGAATATTAGCTTCGAACGAAGTCTCGTATAGATGAATATCACACAGTTGTCGCTCTCCTTTCTTCTATGTCCATCTTAAGGTTGCCTGGAAGGGACTGCCTTGTGCAATGAGGCCGCATAATGTCCTTTTTTATATTTAGTTATAATCTCTGTTTCTCCTGGTGTACAATAAAGAACAATTTTTTTTTTTTTGTTGGCTATTCTAACCTCTATTTGTAAGAAATTATGTATTGTAACAAGCTTAACAAGTTTACACTTCGCACTAATTTCACTCCTGTAAGACAGGTTTCAGATAAAACACATATGTTCTAATAAATTGATAATTATTAGAACATAAATAATTAAAATACACCCAACAGTCACATACATAATCTTGACCCCTCACTAAGATCGAGTGGTGGGTTGTGGGTATCAGGAACTACGAGAGATTTTTCTGTCCCACTAACACCCAGACCCTACCTGTGAGTACCTGTGGATCACACAAACATTTGTCTCAAACCCGCGGCCTTTCGATTCATAGGCGACGTCTATCCTACTGCGCCACGGAGGCCGTCTCGGACATCACATCGCAAACAAACAAATGTTACTAATTCTTAATTTCACAGAGCATAGGACTGCATAATTTCATGCTAAAAAGAAAACTGAAAACAAGGCCACAATAACAAAAAGTTATCTATGTCGAGGGACACGCATGTCAAATGCACGAACTACAAGATTGGACACCTAAATAATTACTGCTTATTTGAGTAGCTAACTTAATAATGCCCCATCTTGGACGCCATACAATTTCAGACACAGAGGACAAGACGCTAAGCTCACCATTTTCTTAATTATGTAGCGGCATTATTAGTTTGTCAGGATAATTAAAAGTAACTGTCGCTATATTTTATGTTAATGTACAGAAAGAATACTAAATATTTTCGTCTAATGGCCTTGCTATTATGGCGGCCAGGAGTTTCTTTAAACCCAGAAGAATACTTCGTTAGTAAACTGCTATACTTACTTTTGACTGTTATTGTAATGACAGATACAATCATTTACTAGAATTTAATGGTGAAGCGTCAGTATTTACATTAAGAAACCTATTTACTAAGAGTTTATATATTTGTAAAACAGAAGACTTCCTTATTACAAGTCATAGGTTTTATATGAAATAATAATGTTCGTATCTTTATGAAGCGAGGCAAAATTAACAACAGGGCGTGTCACTCCTAACATTTTGCATACGAGCGCTGGACAAGCAACGGAAATAAAGTTAAGGAGTTGAACAGCTGCTGAAGTTTGTGTTCAACAGCTGTCCTACACAGAATATAAAATATATTTGCAGACATTCGCTACAAAGAGCAATATATTCACAGCCTTCGTGGCGCGGTGGGTTGAGAAACTGGCTGTGAGAAAAAGGTGCGAAGGTTTGATCCTGCACAAATATTCTTATGGCTGACGTCTTTTTTAAATATCGATACTGGGTACTGTAAGACCGAACATTCTGTCGTAGTTTCTGGTAAGCACGACACAAGACTTATATCTTAGTATGGGGTCGGAATTGTGTATGTGATACTATATATTCAATTCCTACAAAACCTACAGTATATAGAATACCTATGACATTGTTAAACAAGTTTTGACAAGACCTAATCAAATGTCATCCTAACTCAGTATGCCAATTAATGTGAAGAAAATGCTGTAAAACCGTAAAACAAAAATATCTGACCGACTGAAATGAATAAATTATGGTCTGCCTCACCAATAAAACAAGCCCTGTTACCTTTTGGGCTATATATCATTCTGACGGAAGACGGTTTATCAGTCATCAATCATGCTGTCAATCACAAACACGGACAAAGGACTTATTACATAACGTCCACACAATGAAAGTTATGCCATTACTATTGCAATTCATCATATCTAATACATGGACTTTACTACAAATGTAATATTCAAAATTGTAAACAAGATGCATAATATAAAGCTCAGACTCTACATCAACCAAGGGATTCTAAGGAATATTTAGATGTACAGTAGCATCAAATTCCCAACAGTCCAAGCGTAACGAATCCTCCATTGAATTTAGGCCTTATTATCAGCAGGCCAGACGGATAGTAATGAGGGGAAGAGATGAGTGCGAATGTTCCCGGTTTCATTAGCATACAGATTGAATCGCGCAGACGGTGATCGAAATCCTGATAATGAACTGTGTTCCGTATACAACTGGGTGATTGTATTTAACGTTTTCTTGTTACTTTGTTACTCTAGTTCATCAGCATTACTTACATTGTGGATATCTGCATAATGACAATTTACATCTGTTCGCCGGCTAAATCTAATTAAAGTATTACTCGCATACAGTTTGGTTCACTTACCTCATTGTTCTTAATTCCTACAGCAGTATCAGTCTTTCTAGCTTGGTCGGTTTTCAACAGCGCCTGATCCGTCATGGTACTTTCGTCTACTAATATTTCTTTGCTATTTTTTCTCGAGTGGTTAATTACGTCGGGCTTCCCTGAGCTCATCAAATTACTGGCGTTCTCGTTTGTACAATTCTCTTTACCCAATTTTCGATCTTCGTCCAAACGTGATTTATCTTCGGAACTTTTCATTTTGAAACAAGATATCGATTTCTTATCCTCTTTGGCCCCGTCTCTACTAATTGGATCATTTTTATCACTTTTGCGTTCGTCTTTTTTGTGGGTCTTAGCGTTTTCATTCTTGAGTCTTTTTTTCTTGCCGTTCCATTTAGAGTTAAGGGTTTTGGATCTATTGCTGTCGTCGCTGCTGCCGACGCTGTCTGAGCACACGGGGTTTACGTGAATTTTTGTTGACTTGGCCTTACGTTCTATTTTTCTGAGATTCAGTAGGTTTCCTGAAGTGTTGATGAGGGATGGTGACGAAGTTAACGACGGCGAACTATCTTTGACGTCGTCACTGATCCGCCCGTCGGGTTTGTGCAGAAGTTTGATGGCTTTCATGGCCTCGGCGTTATTGTGACGAATTTTGCTTGTGCCGAGAGGGCCCATAGCTACAGGTGGTCCTCCTTTAAAAAGTAACGCCGTTTCCGTTGGTTGACACACACAAGCTAACATTTTTGATTCGTCATTTAAAATATTATTATCACTATTATCACTCACATTTTTGGTGTATTCGAGATATCTGTTTTAAAAATAACATGGTAAAGTACTGGGTGGAAACCACATAAAATAAAGAAAATATTAAGTATTAAAATCAAATCAGTGTTTATTTTTGTATAAGGTGACACGAGACATGAGGAGTTAAAGGCCGTACTCTATTTAAAACTCGGATCTCGCAACGCATAATGCGGCGTCCTGCACAAAGCCCTGAAAGTGATATTAAAATTCCCCTCAGACGCGAAGACTAACGACACCATTGTTTCTAGCCGGCGGAGGTAGGTATTACCTACACGGAGTAACGCGTGTAATGCAAACTCGACGTTATTTTAATAGCGTTCTATCTGCCAAATCGTATGTAAATGGGGTAGTCTTTATAAGAAAAGTTTTGTTGACAAAATAAGCCGAAAACTCGCCACAAACATTTGTTGTGAAATCCTTTTTCGCCGTAGGAAAAGTTGAAAAACAGGTGACTGTTTTATGTGTACGTGTGTTGGTGCTCTGGTCATGAGCAGAAGTTGTCGCTGTCGTATTTTCCTCTTGCGTATATTTGCCGTACACATCGAAATATATGTATAAAATCCACGACTTTATTACTTACTGAGCTTCTAACTGGTATTTATTGTGGTAGCAATAAATTCACATGTAATACGATTCGTAAATCTTACGAGTTTTCGCTACATTAGGCAAAGATATTGAATTAAATCTCTTTAAACACTAAAGTTTAATGTTTTGTTGTTCAGCCACGCTTGAAAATTTATGATACTTTTCGTATTTTAGAATTGTATATTAATTTAATTATGGTTCGAAATAAATATTTTATTTAAACCTTTGGAATGTAAAAAATAAAATAAATCTATAACCAAAATACCAATGCATACATATAGATTAATTTATTTACTAAAATAATGACTAAGCAAATGTTATCAATAAACAAAAAATAGAAACACCACGAGTATAAGTAAACCAAATATTGGCGAAGTAAATGGACTCCCGCAGTATGTACGGAGCCCTGAGAATTTGGTCTGGAGTGAAATTATCCGGCCACCGCCATGTGTACTGAATGGAATGCTTAATATCGGCCAGAAATAGCATGCAGGAATTTTACATATTTTTAAATTCTACACCAGGGAGGTTTACCAACCGGAGGTATTAAATGTGAAATATAAATGCATTATTAAAAAAATGTCCCTTATTGAAATCAGACGTGTGTGCTGATATCTTTTTTATTATTATTTTTGGAATCCGGAGTTTTTTAGTCCCTTGTTTATAAGTTATCGGTTTGTAACAGTATCGATTTAGTACCTAATTAAGTTGAAAACATCATAAAATCACTTTTTTATTTACATTACAAAATAATTTTAAAGCTTCGAGCTTTAAAGCGGTATAATCAAATAATAAGCAAAAATAAAGGCCAGCTTTAGCTGGAAGTAGTTTTCGAAATTCCGTAAATATTAATCCTTTAAAACATTGTAACAATAATTCAAAGGATCACTCAAAAGCTTTTTGCAATCTGTTTATTGCCACAGTGCAGCCATTAAAAAGCGTTCACATATCGTTGCTTTCGTATTTTTGAGTGGAACATGCACTTCGCAATGAATTTAATTTCGCATTTCAAAGTAAACATACAAAGAAGTGCGTTTGTGAATGTAATAATTCATTAAATTCGGCCCAATAAAGACGTCTGTAAAACGAATTTCGAATGCCAATTTATTGCTTTCGTAGTGATTGTAGCTTTTATTTATGCAGGGATGTCCAAAATATGGAATCATTACATCGTTCGATTGCAAATCTTTTGAGAGGCTTTCACTTCAGTCAGGCCTAATTAATGAAAAAGCATAATTCACCAATTTGTGTTGAGCGTAAATTCGTAGAATTTTCGAAGAACTTAACATTAACAATAAACCAATCGCCATTAGGTTAAGTTGAGCGATTAACTGGTTTAAAATATGTAATTGTAATAACCATTCCATTCCACCGTATTACTTCTTAGTTTTTTACGCACAAAGTAATCAAATTCACAATTCCCTCATTAATGTCGTAAATGTTTACACAAGTCTTTAGAACTGTCTAAATTTCTACGAACCACATTCCCAGGAAGAGCAATTCTAGTCAAGAGATTATTTTTAAACAGTCCCTCGAAAATAATGTTTTTTTTTTTTTTAAGCTCCAATAAGCAAACGGCAGTCGTCAATCGCAATACCATTTAATCTGGCTACTATAACACACTCTTTATTCTGAGATTTAATAAAACCTAGATAAGAATACAGTCCAGCTCACAACTTGTGAATACCGCGGGCTTTATGAAGTAAAGTTTAGTGTCGTTCATGCAGTCTGGACTACGCCATAGCTGATATCTGTGTGCATCGGTGCATACTTAACACGTAACGATATTGTTATTAGAAAGTCAGCAAACGATTAAGGTTCTCTGCAAATATGCTTTGAACTTTCCAAGCAGAGGATTAGGACTTAGATCGCTATCATATCAACATATGATGAAATAAGAATTTAGGTACTCTCGCGAGTGTTTTGATAAAATAAATACATTCGACAATCACACACATGATCCTGACCCCACATTAAGATCGAATCTTGTGTCGTGGGTAACAGAAACAACGAGAGTCTTTTCGGCCTCACAAACACCCAGACCTAAAACAAACACAGGTGATTCACACAAATATTTGTTTCGGTGCGAGAATCGAACCCGCAACCTCTTTTTTCACAGCCAGCTTTTACCAACCACGCAACGAAGGCTATCAAATGCGCTGTAAAACACACAAACTTGTAATTTTGAAAGAAAGCAATGAACATATGCTTTTATCCAAAACTATAGTGTTCTCATATACACCCAGTGCATACTTATAACTTTATAGCAGTTTATTAAGTTTCGACATACAGTGTGGTAAAGATAATATGATCACATTAATTTAAAACCCACCATATATATCGTTTCAGAATTTTGTAGAACAAGAAAATAAATTATTTACGGTATAGCCGCTGGATAAACTTTGACTAAATGGATTTCTACGGGAAAAAAATATTTTAATTGTTTACGTTGTTTCAAAATATTTATTTTGGAATAATTAATGTGACACCCAATCCAACATTTTTAGAATATTTTTTAGACACGCAACAAATGTGTGTTTCACGGATATGTTCTCCAACATAAAACAAAGATATTTTAGCCTTATAATACACGTTATCTATGGCTCATATATTACAATCTATAAAAGTAATAATATTTATATAAAATATCCAATAGAGTTCGTGAGCTTTTCTATACGTTGTGTAACAATACCCAAGTTTCTTTCCCCATCAATAGCATGTCGCATTAGATACAGATCGGAGGGCAAATTTGACAGAAGCCAATCGGAAGTTCTATAGAGACGACCCTTACCACGGTCTCCATTCAAGATATTGTAAGTCGAGACGACAACGCATAAACTATCGAGAATTAACGAAGTATAGTTAAAGTGAAGAAGTAAACATTTATCATACTCAATTAACAAAAAAAATATCTTTAGTAATTGAAGGAGACATTTTTTCATAAATCATCAATCGGCGTTTACTGTTATTAAAGATACACATTAAATAAATAATGTAATATAAATAGGATTTACTTATCTCTAGTTACGCCAGTATGTTACGAAAAGTCTCAATAAATATCGAAGCGAGTTAGAATTCTCGAATGAAATGTTAGTTACTAAAACCAACCCACCCTCAACCCCTATCACTTTCCACTTAAATTGTTCTACGCCAGTACGTAATAAAGTTTTCTCTATTGACACTGCAAACAACCAAGAACTTCTTTGATTATCTCACTTTATTTTATGAAAGAACCATCGCCTTTATAATTATAATAGTCGAACGCCATCAACTTAATGACGTGAACAATAAAAGAGTTATTATGAAAAGAAATACAAAATTAGGTAAGTCAAATTAAGATCCCATTCAGCTACTCATTTGCAAATAAAAGATCAGGAAAAGACCATTAAAACAAGGTTATTATTCAACCCGAAGCGGTGGCGGAAAATTAAGAAAATTCCCACACAATGCCACTGAAATAACTTATGACTGTAGTTTTTTTTTTTCCAGTGACATCAATCATGAAAGCGCGAAGTCCCGGTGCACCGGAGGTTAATTGAAAGTTATTTCAGAAAAATAACAGACTTGCCACTCGCGAAGTTTGTAGACTGTCTGCCGGAAACTTTGTCGGTGAAAATAATATTGGATTTTACGTTCTTTTATCATAGGTATTGAAACACTCAAATTACAAAGAAAGAAAACAAAAGAAAGAATAGAAGTGGACACAGGAAGCTCATGACTATTTAAAGAAATTTGGTAATACTAATAATTGAACTTTCATTCATCTAAATTCTACAATACCTCCTAAGCACTAATACAGCGCCAATTTTCAATGAATGGTTCGATAAACATCAACACAATGTGGTATTTAGTAGGAGTCACACTCAGGAGCCACATTTAGAGATGAAAATTGACAGGTGACAGTCCGTTATTTTATTGATATAAAAATATTTCCTACCACAAAATTTTATTTTTTCCCTTTTCTTACACCCCTCCCCCTACTTACCCCACACCTGCCGCACTTTATGAACCTCAAGCGCAAAGTTTACGCTAGTGCCACCTCTGAGTTACGAGAAACTTGAAAAGTTCCTTCGGAAGGTGAATCTTTTATCCGGCTTGAGGAATATTATTTCTAAATGTGATATTAAAATGAGCTTCCTCGATTTATAAACATTCAAACAATTTATCGTATATAAACCGCTTCGGGTGTTGTTCTTTATACAAAACTGGCAAAGATTTGCAAATTTGTGTGTATTTTGGTTTAATATTTATGAGTTGACTGATTTATTAATAACACCCGGTAAAGCGATAGTTTTACTCCCTATCAGACCTTAAGATAGAGTTTGGAGATACAAGATATTTGTTATTAATTTTTTCACACAATTTATAAAGTAAAATAAAATACGTGCTTATCAACCAATAGCTTTCCCTGCATCTGGCAATTTTCATCAGCAAAATTCGCACTCGCAATTAAAGCGCGAGGCACTCGTCGATATCATTATTATCTGAAAGATAACACGTACGTTCATACGTGGCGCGCCTCGGTCAAGTGTTCATGAAATACCCATCGATCCGACCACTCCACCCGACCTCCGTATGAAAAGGAATTAACGCTATATATCCACTAACAGGCACATACCTTTCATAACGTGGCAAGTGGTTTATCCAATACTGAGGGAGATCAAATATAAATGATTTCAGCTAATACAAACATATTTTAGGTGGTAAAATATTCGCGGCTTGAATAGCGATCACGGTATACAGTGACAACTCAAAGTAATCTCCGATAATGTGTCGCGTTTAGAGGTCAGTCTGTTACGATAACCTGGATATATATTTTTATATATTCCATCCATCCATCAGCCAAAGGAAGTACACTTCTGAACATAAACCACCCTAATGATTTCCACAGTAACCTTATGAAGGCAGGCTGCATCCAGCGACGTCCCGCGTTTCATGTTATAGAGGGCAAACGAGCAAACGGTTCACCTGATGGTAAGTTATCACCGCCGCCCATGAACATCTGCAACACCGTAGGGCATGGATGCGTTGCCGGTCTTTAAGGTATACGCTCGTTTGCCGACCAGCGAAAGAAAATATGTCCCGCCGATGCAAAACTGATCTATTGTGCGCTTATAAGATAAATTATAGTCTATCTATTGCCCTATAAGGAAAATCGTTTATAACATCAAATACAAAACATATCATGTAAAAACAGTGTAAAAAATACTGTATCACAGGAACATCACCACATTAAAGTTCAAAATGTGCGGGTAAGGTAAGCCCCGATCGAAACCGACGGCCCACCCAACCATATTAATTGCCAGACATGAAATACACTGCATTTGTTCTTTATGTCCAGCCATTGATTTTTAATTATACGACCGCAATCGTAGGCCTGCGAGCCTTGTTATAAGGGATTTAAACGCCACGGCGGTACATAATGTATAGGTACCCACATATAACGTGACTTTAATTTTTAAACGCTTATTTATATACATTTTTTGATGAAAATTATTTTCTTTATGTTTATGAGAATGTAAGTTCAATATCCAGAGTCGAAAAACACATGTTTGAGTTAAGTTTAGAATAATCCAGACATACAGATATTTTAATGTTAAGAGTCTTATACCTAGTTTCTAAAACACAATATATTAATCAACATAATAACCCTAATTTCGTATAATGTCCCGTAAAATCAAAGATTTCCTAATAATAACAGAAGGGAAAGAACAATGAATGGCGACAATCGACACCATATTAATTTAACAGGTAATAAATTTAACCGTCTGAACTGTGGCAGTAGTCAATAAACTTTCGGAAGGGCTGGGTTTTAAATTGTTCCCAACTTTCCATTTAATTTAATAATATTGGAGTCCAAGATCACATTACAATGGCTGATGTCAGAAAATTTGGAAGGAATTCTTTGAATTCAAGAAATTCTTTGACATTTTAAGGGCATCTTTAAGTTATAAGGAATATTTTGGAAAAAGGTTTGTTCCATGAAATACTATGACACAGAGTTAAAATAGATAACACATTACGAAATTAATTTTGAGCCGCTGAGAAAATAACATAAAAAAAGAATAATATAATGAATAAAAATATTCTACAATTTAAATATTTTTGTATATAATTTCTGATTGTTACAATTTCGGTGCTATCAGTTATATTCACGGGATTAATAATATAATAGGCTCCAGATAACACACAATTTATTATTAAAATCTAATCTCGCGTGTCTACAAGGCGTGCGGTAATGAGATAAATCTCTGTCAAGCAGTAACTCATCCGGCTAATTGGTTAATTACTTTTACTAACAATCTTACGAAGCGAAATATTTACGAATAATTATGTGTAATCTAATTCAATAAGAATAATGGGATCTGTGTAATCAAAGTTATTAGGGGGATGTGAAGTAAGAAAACAGTTACCGTTTACAGATTAGCTAATTATTTGAATGTATTTAATCTTTAAATATTTATCTTGCGAACTGAATTAGCTTAATTTTAACTGTAGCAAAAGTACTTTCAATGATAGAAGCTTGCGCCTTTCTATTGGATCTATATGGAGAGGACAATTAATGTTATAATTAAACTTTAAACATTTTAACATAAAACAGATGCTCAATTTAGATCTTAAAGAATTCACAATCATTATGCTCAACCACAAGAAGTCCATTGCTGACCATAGGCCAGCCCCAAGAGTACACATCGACCAGTTAAAATAATAAAATAAATGTATTAAATATAAATATTTCATTAATATATGTTAAAGATAAAATATAATAAAAATATTTCCAATATATTTGCTTTTTACAAAATAACTAACTAAGCACGTCGTCTACTTTCAAACGCCCGTAGTATGTTTTATAGTATTTTACTTTAGTTAATATTTCCTTCGAACGATTTTATAGTTATTTAAGTGTAAAATAACAATATTATTCTGAATAAAGGATAATAATTTCTAAACATTTTCCATTCAGAATACAAATTAATTTTGCGGTAAACATTTTATTTAAAGTACGCAACTGAATTCTAGAAATACATTTTGAATATGTATATTTAGAATTTCTTTCGCTAAAACCGTCCAATATAATTAGTAGCAAGCGTGAAGGACACCCTAAAGGTATTGTATTTTCATCTAGCCAATACGATATTAATAATTCAGTCGGAGGCTACAATATCGTAGGCGTTTAAGAATAATCCGGGACCATTTGGCTCAAATAATCTAATAGAAAACGGGTTCAGTTTTAAACTGTCGTAAATCAATTTCGGCAAGCTCCAACTCCTAATCAGGTTATAGGAACAATTCGAACGATATCGGTTTATGGCCAAGGTAATTTTACTTAAGTCCAAATTGACTTTACCCTAAAGATACGCGAAGTTTTGTTACCTGAAAACGGATATTGATATTGGTGTGTTTTTTTTTTTGGAGAATTACATGACTATTTTGATGTAGCTGTTTTATTAGACAGCTTAAGCAATGCTTATTAAAATAAATAATATGGTTACAATAGCCCATGGAAACTACAGTAGGGATTAAAAAAATGTATTCATTGCAAAATATAAAAGCTAATTCCAAAAATCACAACCCGATACATTGTATTTCTATTTGGTGCGTTTGTTAAACTATTTTCCCAAACAAACGTTCTGTACAGACCAACGTGCGTAAATGTAACAAAATTGGAACGAGCCCTGACAATAGTCACACAAAAATCACAGAGCCCGGACTGTACCAAAAGGAAAGCGACCGCGGGGCAATTAAACCGACAAAACAAAATCTCATATGCAACACCTCACGCTTACAGAACGCAGACAATGAAAAGATTTTTGGCAAAACTCTTGGCTTTTAAAGTGCACAAAACGAGGCCCGTAAGATCCTTTGATTCATTATAGGTTATTAATTTAGCCAATTTCGAACGTTCAGTAGAGCGTGATCCACTTTGTGAAGATTACTGAAACATGAAGATTGGCTGACTGTAAGGATTATTGAGATGGATTGCTTGTTTATAGATAATTTAGATTTTAGTAACTTCCATGATATAATATTCCGTCTTAGCACAAAGTAAACAATATACGAATCGAAATTACTGGAAATTGCAGAACTATCTTGTTATACTTAATACAGGCAACGAACTGCGGCAGACCTATTATGTAACATTTTAAACTTCATAAAAAATGTAAAGGAGCTTCGCTGCAGCAGTTTAGAGAATACAGTATATTATAAATTAATGGGTTGACCGTGGTCGTACTTGTAACATCGTCACATGAAAAACCGGTCTTAAGTATCGTTTAAAATCTGTGCTTGACATATACTTCACAAACCTTTATCATCGTCTACAGCTACAGAAAGTCCAATTTGAAACATAAGCCTACTCTAAGCATTTCCATAGCTACCTATTGCAGGCGGTCTGCATTCAGTGACTTCTTTTGACCTTTATTAAGTCGTCTATCTTTGTCCGACAATCCTTAGTTCGGTCTATTACCCTACCCTTCTTGCCGGCTACGCCACACGATCTTGTAAAACTGTGGCATCTGTGCAACCATCATCGCTTATCAGATGAGGCGTTTGTCGGAGCCCATAAAAACTTTAGAATCAATAGATACAATTGATCGCAATGTAACAAAACGTGTTACAAACACAATGTGTCGATGCGTGTTCTGGTTCGCCATTGACGGGATGTGGACAATGGATTGTAAGTGAACCCGACCCGTGCGCCAATAAAATTGCAAAAGGGGAGTTTTTCAACTTTCGCTCTGCGGATACAAAGGTTTCCGCTACCTGTTGGATATTTAATGCCACTTAACCTAAAACATGATCCATTTGCTGTTTGAATTATCAGATATAAATAAGTAAAATATTTATTTATTTGAAATAAAACTAAATGTAAACATTAAACCAAATCGCGATAAAATCCGTAAAAAATCGTTTTATTTTAAACTGTAACATTCGCGTAAATCTAAGAAACCATTTATTTATTTCTCCATTAATGTGCTACCTCAAGGCAGAATATTATTACCTGTGCAAACAGTGACTTTGCGTATCCTAGAAACACTGGTGTGAATATTGTATGTATTTAAGAATATCATATGACATTTTATAAGGCAGGTAATTAAGAACATTATACAGTAGGTAACATAGCTAGAGGCACTTTCATTGTTACTGAACATTAAAATATTACACTAACGAGATAAGTTAGATGAAAGCAGAGATGATAATTGTCTAGTAGTTCTTGCTACGCAAGTTTGTTTAGTTCAATGTTTTTTCTCTATTTTCATTACAGACACTGTAGAGTAGGTACTATTATGGCACAAAATAAATTATAATTCTTTTTTTTTCCTAAAAATAATATTGTAAGCTCACAATTGACCGTTAGATAGAACACAATTTAGGCAACGAACTGATAGAAAAACCATTGAATTAAAAATTAAAAATAAAGTAAGTAAGTTGAATTGAAAATAAGCGAAGACAACAAAGCAATAGTCAATACTGCAGTATAAAACGATAAGAAACATTCATGTGTATAATAATGTTGTTCTTTGTTGTTTTGTTGTCTATATATATCTGTTGTTACATTTTTGTGTACAATAAAGAATATAAATAAATAATACACGTCAGTTTGATTTTTATTTTTATAAGTCCGGAGTCAGGAATTTATGCCCGATAAGGCAATAGGCTCGCCCCCTATCACATCGTGGGACGGCACACACAACGCAAAATGTGGGTGTCCCAATAGCACCTCTGCCTACCCCTTCTGGGAAAAAGACATGAAATTATGTATTTATGTAAATAGGAACCAATAATTTCTATAAATAATACACATGTGCCATAGTATTATAATTTATAATACTCCCTAGTGAATATTCAACGCAAAGTTTATTACTATTTATTTTGTCGTAAAATGCGGTTTCACGATTCGCTTGTAAGGGTATAAAACCATGTATCGTATCGAGATAAACACGACTCAAGCATCGAAGAACACAATTAATTTGAAGACGCGTAGGTTAAATACAATATACATATCGTTTTACGAATGTCGTATAAGTTCCCTACGAAAGAAAATCGCTATGCGGGTTGCATTTTGGTTTATTGCTATTTATTGGCCAACCTATTTATACTTTAGATGCCACCGTAAATAAAAAAGGTTGATTTAAAAACAATAAACGCCTTATTCATAGACAGTTCAAAGCCTATTTAAGTTATCGAATTTTTTGTCCCTTTCGAACGACTTTTGAATTCAGTTTGAGCGAAGTAGATAAAATATTCGATACGGTTTTAAATCTGTTTATGAATAAGGCCGTAAATTTTTAACCAATTTATAATAATAATATATAATAATACATGTGTATACGATAGACTCTATCACTTCGTCAAACGGTAATAAACTCGACAAACTTTAGGTGGCACTAGTGCTACCTATCCCTGTACGTTCCTGTACTGACCATAAAAGAACATCCCCGAACTAAAAAAACAACATGAAATAATAAAATATTATAAAGTAGACTTAAGCGGACTACGAAGCAACATCCACGAAACATTTTAACATTCCTAATTATTTCTTCAAAAAGGAAAACACATTAACATTGAAACACAAAACCCAAGATCGTGAAATTGTTTTTCAACATTTCCGAAGAGATGCGAGCTCACGTGAAACCCATCCAGTCCTTTATGTAAATCGAATAGGCAGGTTATATTTCTCCCCACGGGGAAATGTCAAAGAGAAGTCATAAAAGGAAGCTGTTCGCTATCTTTAGACCTACGCCGTGAGTGCCGTCACAGTCAATAGTAATGAAGAATGTACCGGAATTCAATGTTGACAAGGACCGATGGTATGCTAAATCATTGCCATCTTTCAAATCTGTTTGGGAAATAATTGATTATTCATTACATGGAGTGTTTCTATGCAAATTATTTGGTAAATAAAGTACATACTCGCGGATTTTGTATTTGATATAAGACATTTAACATTAGGTGCATCGGTCACAAGGACGTACGTGTGTAAAAACATATTGTGTTGATTATTATTAAATAATTTATTTTCGTTTAAATTATTGCAATGTCACATGTAAAAGTGCGTGGTGGCCTGTTGGTAACGGACCAGACGCGGCTGCCTACATGTTCACGGTGGTCGCGGGTTCAAATCCCAGGGCACACCTCTGACTTTTCGGAGTTATGTGTGTATTGATAGTCAATCACCACGCACTTTAACGGTGAAGGAAAACATCGTGAGGAAACCTGCATACCGTAGCGATTTTAAAAGAATTTCTACGGTATGTAAGTCCGCCAACCCGCACTAGGCCAGCGTGGTGGACTATATGGCCTAACCACTCTCAATCGATTCTCTCGATTGTAGAGTGCCCTGCAGTGGAACGTATATGGGCTGAAATAGAAATAGATATTGCAATGTATTTTTATTCATTATAAACCCACTTTATTAAAATAAAATTAATCATTCCCTCATTTTTATATTAAATCCGATTACGATACCGCACAATATGATAAAGAGTTAAAATTATGATATTTTCATATTAAACACAAACGGCGCGAGATAATAAAGCCACAATGTTTCCCTCAATCTCGTAAATTAATTTTGACATACGAGCTTTGCACTGTTAAAGTCGTTATTGCCGCGATAGTTGTAATTGATATGTTTATCCCAAGTATATTTTAATTGAGATAATAATATTATAATATATATTTTTATTAACAGATCTTTGTACCATACTGTATCAGTCCATAATTGCCCACTGCTGATGAAACTCCTCTAGAAATGAAAGTTCAATTGAGAAGCCTGAAGGGATATTCCACCATACTAGTTCAACTAGTGCGGGTTATTAAACGTCAATAAAGTTGAAATGGAAAATAAATATGTTTTCCTCCAATAGCAGTGGATAAAATACAATTTGAATAAAATATATCGGCATTGCGACGCCGACTTTGCATGTGGCAAGGTCACCGTTCGTTAAACGCGACAAAGTACACAAGACTTACAAAAAAATGTGTATTCCTTCAGTCACGTATTGGAAATGAGTGTATCTTACAAATATTTGTGAAGGATCGACATTGCTTTGCGCACGAAAATGTTCAAATATAACGCAGGGAAAATTAATTATGTATTATCCAAAAAAAAAACTAATCAAAAATCAATTGTCCCATTCGTCTAGTTACGGTTTGTATGTAGTAATACCCGTGAGATTCTGTGTTCGCTACCCAAAGTCAGGAGCTCATCTTTATGAACGTTTCGTTTTGGCAATTTTTCTTATACGGGGAGCCTAGGCGGAGAATTTATGCAAAACGATATGTTTGCTCTTTATCACATCTTAGAAAGGAAATAACCTCGGAAAATGTTAGTGCCAATAAGTACTCCTCTGCCTACCACTTCGAAGAGACTGGCATGTATATATACAATATACAATTATATACATCGGATATACATATTTTACAATTGGAGTATGTTCACATAGTTCAGTGGAGTGGATATTATTGGGGTAAGCTCGTCTAATGAGAATCTAATTTAGGACAAAGTGATCGCTCGGGGCATCCTAGAATCCGTCTGGAACCGAAACGTACTGTACCGTAAATGAAGCTGATTGACCTATATCTATTAAACGTGACTTAATACTAATGTCTATTAAACCATTTGGGGATACATAGAAACAATGATCCTGTATTTTTTTACAACAGCGATCGTATATATTTGGACACGTAAATACTAACTACAACAGTAAAAAATATGTCTAAACCTGATGTCAAAGTTTCAGTTACATTTTTAATTTACAAACCGCCAATAAAAGTCGTTTAATGCACAAAATAGGCATGCAATTCCTTGCAAAGTCGGGCCGCGACTTCAAACTGATACATTGAATCGACTCCCATTTTGTACTCTTATTCCTCATCTCACTTCTACGAAATCAACTACAAAATATGGAGCTATTTAGAAATCGGTACGTCATTCATAAATACAAAACCATGATATGCATCAAAATTATTCATAACATCGAAACTTCGCAGCCTTAAACTGTCCGTGTAATTGTTATTTACGCGGCCCGTAGTCGTTTAATTAATCTAAGAGCATTACTATTCGAGGATACAATTAATACTGTATTGCTTTTTGTAATATAAACTATAATAATGTAAAAGCTAAGTTCCAATGAACACCTAACAAATGTACTCCTGGTTAACACGGAATAATTGCTTTATGTTATGCAATTAAATTTGAAATGTTCCTAAAGTGTTAATGAGACTCGAAAGGAGATATTGTTGGCTTTAAATGTTGGAGCTCAGATTGTAACATAAATTAATAACTGTTTCTTGGATGTATATTTTAATTTTAACTTAGCGTTGAGTTAATAGACTTTAGTAAGAGTATACGTGAACTCTGAAAGGTTTGATCGTTAATTTATTGTATGATTTTAAAGTAGACATTACTTTCCAAAGTAAAATATGATTAAAAATGTTGAATGACTATTTCAAAAATCTTATTTCGCTCGTACGCTCTTTTATGTCCATGGAAATGTATTCTTTTCAATGCACTTGTTATTATAACGAAATAACAACCTATTCACAAACTTTGTGCATACATCTCCAAACATATCCGAAGTCATGTTAACCAACATTTCTAACTTTAAAATTAACAATAACTGCGCATTGTATGAAAATTCTGAAGATTTTCTGTTCGCTATAATTGGCTTATTAGGAAAGATAACAAATCACTTTAGGCTTTTGTCAGCTATTGTGCTATGAGCTTTTGTTAGGGAATTTATCACTTGAAAACTGGCTTTGGAAAAAATTATATGCAGGAAAAATACTTTTATGTTCTATTTCTTGATCACCTCGTGCGGTTTACTTTATGGTCCAGCTTTTTTCGCTTGTACACTGAAACTATTGACATTACGAAAACAATTTGTTAGTACATCAATTGCAGGAAATTTTCTGTAGTTTAATTTTATATACAGATATTTTCCTCGTAAAATCTTTCGGAAAGGAGATTTCTAAAAACTGCTTTTTCGACGCTACTTTTCCAATATGGCGACAGATATATAAAAAAAAATCGAAAACAAAGATCACGCAAAATGGTCGCAAAAAAGAAATTCGAAAAGAGCACCTCCACGTAACCCCCTTTTCAACCAAATGGCTGGACTATGTAAAGTAGTAACGGGTAGGATGGACACAAAAATATTAAATATCTAAATTGCTTTCTAAAAAAAAAGACTAATAAGGCAAACAAAAAACAATGCAACGTTTCCGTCACAAAATATTATTTCCTCGGCACAAAATATGCACGAAATTTCCTTATCGTGGTTTGGTCACGTGAAAGTTGTAAAGAAGAAAGGTAAACAAATTGCGCCAATATAAGAGAGGACACTCCATGAGAAATGTATACTACAACAATATTAATAATAATTGTTTTGTTTTTGTTTCAGAGAAGCGGTGGAAGAAGGGAAATAAAGAAGTGAAAATAAAAGAATTATCTGTCTCATTAGATGCACGGAAGATTGTTCATATTTTGTTGAATAGAATAAACGACGGATGGATAAATGCTTTATAGCACCCGGGCATGCAATTCAATGAACAATACATGGAGCATGTTATGATATATTAAATACGACCGTGAGAACTTCGACATCCGCGGAGAGTTTAAATCCATATTTAATCGTTCTCTTTATCGATTTTGTTTCAACGGTATTATGTGGAGGTACTACTCGTAATAGAAATTGTAATAAGCTTATTATGTACTGAATATTTACTAGTACTGAGGAGAATTTAAATATTTTTTACAAATTTGTATTTACAAATTTTGTAATTACAAATTTATTTGTTTTTGTTAATTTTGAGAAATAAAATATTTCAATTCGAAATTAATATCTATAAATCGGCAAATTTCCTATTCAGATATGTAATTACGATAAATAGCTTTCTAAACTTCCTTCGCTTTTAAATAGTAGAATAATATTCAATCACTAGCTGACTAACTTGCTTAAAGGATTACACAATGATATTGAACACCAAACCTAAAAGTGACGACGGATTTAAAACCGGCGAATTTGAAATCCTTCGTTTTTCTCTTACATCACAATGATGCAACTGAAAACTTTAAATTCGTCCGTCAAAAAGCAAATAATATACTAGAGAAGAAAATAAAGGCGACCACAAAACTCAATACCGATACTGCATTCCTTTCGAGTATCGGATTACGACGGCGTATCTGACGCTAGATTTTTTCTCTTTGAACTCATAATATCATTCAATGTTGTACCATTCACCGTATTTCAAATTACAACTTGTATGGATTGAAACACTCCGGCATTATTGAAATCAAAGTTATTTATTAAGCCAGAAATACGTGGGCGTTAATTTAGTGAACGGTATATTGAAACAGTGATTAGAATGGCGACTTATTAATAATCAAAAACGTTGACTTCTGGGTTGTGGTGTACCGGTTTTATTTGTTTACAAAACCACTAGCATTACATATTTTACTATGAACTAGTGTTTTATAACCGAAAGAAGGTGAGCATGAAGTTACAATAAAAAGACATTGCAAGTTATTCCACACAGGCTTAGCTCTCTCGGGAAATTATCCGATCCCGCACATAGTGTTTTAGGAATGGAAAAACCGACACAAATTGGTATGCTTGCCCTGAAAATGAAATGGTGTAACTTTGCTATAGATAGGTAATTCCTCAGTGAATTGGTATGATTGGCGTGGTATTACTACCTCAGAAAAAAAACCGACCAGATTAATATAAGTAATTCTACTTGGTTTGCATTGTTGTTTGATGTTACTTTTTTTCGGCCAGTCAGATTGCTGAATATCCCGTTGCTAGTTGTAGGACATTTGTATTTGTCTATATTGCGACCATAATAAACGGTGGATACAAACTTCGTACGTGTGTAACATTTGGAAGGTAAAATGATTGTGTCTAGTGGCCAGTTATAAATTAACTAACAGGTATATTATTACATTGTCGTTTTATTATTTAAAAAATCCTTAACCTTTATATGAGAATCCAGGATCTCACAGTACAAAGTTCAGTTTGTCAACCTCAATGAGTTACGAGTTGGCACATCTGTCGTCGAATCTATCTTTGCCGTTGATACGTTCTAAGTGTGAGCCGCCGCAAACCAAATGTAGTTTAGGATGTGATTCGATTAGACGCAGCAACTACCTCGCAAAGAGACCGACAGAAATTGAATGTGGTGACTCTAAAGCAAGTCTTGATTTGAGCGATTAAAGTTAATTTAATTCGAGGTAATTACCGTAGATTGATAATTTTAGTGCGTCGTGCTTAATAGTTTGCAAGGGACCAACGTATGCTAAAAACTATGAGAAGCTTTGATCCGAAAACTCATAGAAATTAATCTTGGATTTGACGTCTACATTGGATTTTCATTTACTTTTCAAAAGTAATTGCATCTATACAATGACTTTTGAATATAATGTTTCATCTACTTTACTGATACGTCAAGCCTACTTTAAAAATCTAGAACAAAGAATGGTCTTAAATAAGTTCATAATACTCCTTAGAGGAAAAAGCGTCAAGGAGAAAACTCGATAAAAAGTCGACAAGCCTTTAGTGGCGCGATTTAATTTAGACCTATTTCTAGAGTAATTAAGAGCGGTAATTGACTGTACATAATATTTCTTAGTTATAGCAAGTATAAACAAAAGCAGCAAGGGAATACAATTGAAACTTATTCTTTGTTTGTTGTCTTTGCTTGTACGGTTCAAGGAAGTCTTAGTCAAAGGTCTCTGTCTAGCTGTAAATTTAGTTAGTTGTTTTGGAGGTACAAGGACTTCTGGTTTGTCTACTAACTCAGTAATAGATATGTGTCTATCACTGAACCTTAAAGATCTCGGAAGTCACTTAAAGTACAGTCCAATTTAAGAGCAATATTTTTTACCATCATTTACATTACCTTCCCGTACAACATCAACTAATGTTGGACATTAAAACCTGCTTCTTTGAGGTTTAAATAGTTAGGTAGTTTTGAGGTGTGTGTAATGAAAACAATAATGGCACCGCTTATACGCGTAAACAATAACTCTTCGTTACTAAAAATAGATAAATACAAAGGACTCCCAACTATTTATTCCGACGTAGCTTTTCGCTTCCTACGCACCCATAAATCTTTTTGCGCATTCCAGCCGAATGCCGTCCCTCTCACACACAATACAATAAACACGGGATTGAGTGGGACAAAGTACTGAAATTAGCATATATTTTGCGAGCCGAAAAAATATAGCTAATAATTTGCCATTCGATGGCTTTTAATAAAGTCATTTGATAAAAGCCAATCTATCTTCAATGTAGATTATGGACGTGAAGCAATAATGATTTTACGTTGGGCTTTGAGACTTGTGGTAGCACATTAAGGTACAGTTACTCATGAGCTATGACTTAGTCCACAAACTAGTCAAGTTGTGATCGAAGCAATAAATTGCAATCAGAGGCACTGGTTAAATATGGGTGGACATTAATAAACTGCTCGCTAATTAAGTTCAACGCGGACTTATTTATCAGGCTGAGATATTAAGAAATGCCTGCTTGTAATGAAAGGAGCAAAGATTATTTATTTGTTAGTACTCTTACTGGTTTACTACGAAATTGATTACTGGAGTGTGTTTATTATAATCTTTATGAATTCACACTTACAATAACACGATGGATTCTAATATCTTATATAACAGAACCCGTAAGACTCATTAGATTTTGATGAATGAGGTGTCAACAGACTTGTTATATTCTTAGCCGAATGCGGTAAGCTGAAGATTTATGTTCTTCACAATCAATTATTGACTTATTAGAAAAGCCATGCGTCAATATAAAAATAGGCGAATCATCATCGCCAAAAATGTGGAATGAAAATTATAAGCGTATAAATTGTGCTTACAATATGAGGAATCTCCCTCGGGCATCTCAAGTGCCTTGACCCAAAGGCCTCAGGTGCGCATCGTGAGGCCAAACTGTGACACTAAACACAAACCAATATAAAAACAGATTCGAAACACAGACTTATGAGAAAACCTCGCGCGGAATACTAAACGGTGGCTTATTGGAAAAAAATTGTGTAATGTGAAAGATTCATTAAAGTTAATGAATGGCTGGCAACCGACGTGACTGTGGTAGCGAGTCTAGGCGCTTCGGTTGGCCAGTCGCCGTGTTCAAACGTCACACGGTTTTCGTAAAACGTGAATGGAATAAAATTGCGAATAGTTCGGTTTGCGGAGCTTTATTTCTCAAAAATATACTATGTGTTTCGGGTGAGGCAATGCAGTTTTAAGTTAAGCCTCTATGTATCTATTGTACTTTGTCAGCTGCATCTCAACCAATGGTACATAATAAAGCTTAAAATTACTATCTGTAATCAAGTGTTGGTCGTTTTCAATTTCCGTAAAAGCGAGAACAGTGCACAACAATGCCAAGTGCAGTGTAATCCAATTAGAAGATACAATAAGAGCATCTGAAAAGTAGGTAGTTTACTCATAATCACAGTGGATCGTGGTCAAATAGTAAATGTGTAGTAGAATTTATGTTAGAACATTCTGGCTGCTGCATACAGCATAAAGAATTCATAGTTCAGCGTATAACACTTAAAATTGCACATTGAATTTACAATGTCTAATGCGCTTCAAATTGTAATTTATACTCGTGTTTTTGTTAAATTATCTATATACAGAATATACATTAACTAATAAACTGTACTTGGTAAATAATAGTTACACGACAACGGATTAAATGTCCCTAATAATTCATATTAAATTAATAAATTAATAACTGGATTTAACATTGAAAATTTTGCCGCGGGTTCTTAGTTCAGACGAAATAAAATTACAAACTTTTATGCGCACTACACTAATCCTGTAGTGGCCGACCTCCATTAAAATATAGTGGAGGTAGAGGTTTAGCTTAAATTAAAGCCATGTTTTATTAATGAGGGACTTGGAGCTCAGTTGGTAGAATGCACTAGAGGGATTAGGTTCAAATCCAAGGAAGCAAATCCTTCATGTAGTTTTACTATGAAATGCATGATATGACGGTTATTATAGTGCCATTGTCAAATGAAATACATCAGTATCAGTCATTGGTCTAACGTGGTGAAATTTATTCAAACCCTCTCATACATTGTAAAACTCAACTGTGGGATATATGTATACTAATTTAGAAACAAGGCACTATAAATTATTCCGTAGTAAATGAAAAAGTATCGATCGTACTCTACGCCGTACATTCTTCTACACTAGTTAGTGAAGTAGTATGATAATGTATGCTAATTTGTCTTTGTATAAAATAGCAACGGCTGCGACCCAATTCCTGCATCTTCCACAGATGCGTTTGTTGATCCCGGAATACTGTTTCCATACCATACATAACGCATAAAATGCTTCTACTACCAAACTTATGCATCCTATGTTAATTTTATACGTCTCGGTGATACAGATTTTCTGCATAGAACTCTGTATATAAATATGTATGTATATTTGTGTATATATTTTCCGTTCATGCAATCGCGGGAACTTTTTCCTCAATTCGGAAAATTATTTACCCGATGAAATTAACTTAGCTGAAACATTATAGATATTGTTCCAGGAATATCGGTAGTAAACGGTTTGGTCTTTATTATGTTATCGTGATGTTTTGTTGTGGAATACCACTATCATTATCTGAACAACTGATTCCAAACCTAATTTACAAAAATAATAAAGAACAAAATATAATAACAAGTTCTTGTTCTTGGCGGTTCAAGGACGCTTTGTTAAAGGTTAATCAAGCCTTACAACATTGATTTATTTAATAAAGACAAACTGAATAACAAAATAATGCGTCTACGTATTTTCAAGTGGCAACATATGGTCGCAACGTGAATAAACGCTCTCAGCGGGGAGCAGGTTTCAAACTCGAACTTAATGGAAAGTTAATTCCAGATAAAATAAATAAATAACCAATTAAATAAAGATAAAGCGTACACTATAAACTGTATTGATAATAAATACATTAAAGTAACATAAATAAGCGTGGCGACCGATTTGTTTTACGTGTTTAGTTACCGTAAAAGATCCGTTGAGTTTTTCTTCGGTTACAATAAAGTAGTGAACACGAAAGTTCACCTTCAAACACGATAAATACTGAATAAATAATATGACCAAAAATTAAATGATGAATTATAAAATAAACTCGGTGTGGTTTCCAGCCAGTAACTCACGTTGTTCTCCGAAAGTAAACGTGTTCTAGTAAAATAAAACTTCACTAAAACAGCCGGGTGAACGAGAGGGACCGTATTGCGGCATCCCGGATGAGCGCGCAACCACCCCTTACCGAGGGCAGCGATCTACTGAACCGGCTTCCACCGACCGGCGACCGAGTACAGAATGAACGCGGCCACCCTCCAAGCCCCCACGCCAACACCTCACACCAAAAAATGCACACATAAAAATTCTTATACAAAAGAATGCGAAAAGTGTTGCACGCTCCGTAATTACTTGTGACGTAGCTTACGGCATTGTTTGTGTACGCACACATTCTAAACACACGAGCCAGCTATACCGCGACTTTCAGGATGCTTTTTAACTTACATAAATATGAAAAGATGCGCTACAGGAATATCGTCATAAGTCAAGTCTTCCTTTACTTTTAACAATTAATTTAGATTTCAATACTAAGCACTGACCTCTTACATTGAGAGGAGTCAAGGCTTTTGTTTATCAACAAGACATTGAAATATCACGACGTTTAAATTAGTAGCAGAATCTAATTAAGTGTGTATTACAATGGAGACCGACAAACTAAATACGGGGTTAGTACGAATTAGTGGCTTATATTTATCATCATATTACTTGGCCACGCCATTCAAAATTATAGGTGAGTGAGGAAAGTTTTTGTATGTTGATTGCATAACAGTGTGTATTTTTAAGTAAGTAAATCCGGCGCCAGTTGTCGGTGACAGCGAGGACGAAACCCGAGATGTTTCGGGATATTTTGGGAGCTTAATGTTTACTTTTGCGAACGAGGTAACAATGATGCACTGCAAGAAGATAGTACATACTAGTATGTAATCAGAAAGCCTATGAGTTAGTCTATTTAATACAATCTTTGGTTATGATAACAATTGCAAAGTCCGTCAAGTTTTTAAACAATATGTGGATCACTTGGTTTTGCTTTTCTATAATCTTGGGCCCTTAAGAAGCGTGGAAAAGCAATTATATATTTGACTTATTTCTTATTTATTATATATTTGAAATAATCGTCTATCATCTGCAGTGTATTCGCTATAAGTCCCCTACTAATAAAACGTATCCTCAAGCATTTTTCACAGTGTCTTAAAAGCGGTGTAAATGCAGCGACTTCCCGCCACGCTTATTAGGTCGTCTGGCCACCTCGTGGGTGGACATCCGACGCTGCGTTTGCTACGTGGCCTCTATTCGAGACTAAGTAGTAAGTTTATTACTGGCTCTAACAGATAATGTATATGGAAACTTTGCGACTGTCAAACTGGCATATGAGACTAAAGGGCGCTGGTTTGTATTGCTACTTATAATAAATTTCAACAGAAGCAAAACTTAAGTAGTTTCAAAGCAACAAACCAACTTTAATATAATTTGCTCTACACTATATTTCAAGTATTTTACCTTTAAAGATATACCCATTCGTTCTTGTTAATGAACAGGATTTTCTTGGTATTCTTGGATAGTAATTTATATATATTTTTTAAAGTTGTTGACACAATCTCATTTTATTTGCCCCTTTTTAAATTTAAATTGCATTATAAAGAACAAATACTCATTATTTCAACCAAATACCTAGTTAATTCTTAAACCAAATTAACATTTATTTAAAACCTCGTTTAAAAACATTTCAAATTAACTTTATTTAATAATCAATCTCTAAAGAAAGAGTTGAAACAACTTCTGGCCTAGAAATTACACTTTAACAGTATAAAATATTTAACATCATAAGATTATTATTAGATCTATAAAACTTACCTTAAAAAACTTATTTTATACAAAAACTTTCCCTATAAAACTAGAGAACACTAAACGCGGTGCGCACAACTTGGCAATGTATTCCGAATTCGTATGCCGAATCAGTATGATGTGTACCGAAGGAAGTTTTCATTCCTGTTTGAATAATACAGAATGGTGGAAAATTGGTATTCTGTTTGCATTTTTTTTGGCAACATAAAGACAAAACATTTAATTGTTTTGAAAACAAATGGTACGTGGATAACAGTGGCGTGCCTAGGGTTTTGGAGTAGGGCAAGCCGAATATTTTTTTACGTTTAATTGATATTGTTTTAGAAACACAAAGTTACTAAGAACGAAGAAAATTAATTTATAATACGTCGGCAAACCTACCACACAATCAATCAATATTAAGATTAAAACAATTAATATAGATTACTTGTGAACATGCATCCTTTTCAATGCATTTCTATTGCCGTCACTATTCCGTGGTGCCGTGTTCGACTTCGAGGTTATCCGAAATTGTAGACAGAAATTATTATTAACGCATTCATGTTTAAATGTTTTTCTGAATTTAAAATAATATGTTACCTTTTGAAAGGACCACCTAATTTAATGAAAATTTAAAGCATTATAATCCAAACAATGTAACACACAAGACGTATCGTTTAAAAACATATGAATCACGATTGTTTAATAGCTTTAAAGGGAGCATGTAGTAATAAAAGTACGTAGTTTATTAAACTGAACTGAAGAAATGTCTATTGTGATTTACCACGACTTACTAAATGTATAAACCCGGCATAGGTTTCGCACCGGTTTATTTTTCAATATAATTGAATGAATTTACCTTTTTACCGGCAATGAACGCTTTCACCATCGCACTCAAACCATCACAGAAAACAATACAACTCATAATAGTATCAAAAAGTTTAAATAACATAAAAAACTAAACATTAACCTTAAACAAAAACATTCACAACTCATAAATCATAATACAAATGAAGTTAGTAGAAATATGTACTGTATTGCCAGTAAACGTGAAATAAACAATACAAAAGATACAATTTATTAAAAGAAATATTAAAGTTCATTATTTGTTCTAAAAAAAAATTAGAAATAATTTCTAAAAGGAACCAACTTAATTTAATAACAATAGATATAATTGATTTAACAAAAAATCACGTGACTACCATGCTACGCACAATGTTATTACATCACCAAGGCCGAAGCCGGGCATTTCGTGGAGAGTAAACTGCTATCTATAGCTATACATTCGTAGCGATCGAGTAATATCATTTCCCCATACAGTTCACGCGTTGCTAGAAGCCCCGTAAAAGCACACGAGAGAGAAAAGGATAGATATATGTGCTGTGTTCTCCGTCTTTTCAAGTTCAATATAGTTTTAATGAATGAATATTACGCGGCGCTTCGGCGCTGGCGTCTCATTGAATCGCGGCGCGGTAAATTCAAAAAATTTAAATGCTAGATACTTTGAATGTAATAGTTTGTATTCAGTATGGAGTATATACGTATTATGTAGGGCAAGCTGGGCTTTTGGGCTTGTATGGAAGTACCGCCACTAGTGGATAATATGAAACAATAACACAAATGTTATCAAATAACCGTCCTCGCAAAAATAACATTCATACGCGAATTCGTCGCGGTTCGCTAGTCTAAAAACGTACCACTTGGTGCAAGCTTTGAAACGGATAGAGCGAACAAGAGCCCACCTGGTCGAAAATCAGATAATCTATTTTACAATTAATGCAAAAACAACCTTACCGTCTTTAAATGAAGGTTGAAATTAAACATGTAACACTTGTATCA
Source organism: Deilephila elpenor (assembly GCA_949752805.1). NCBI lineage: Eukaryota > Metazoa > Arthropoda > Insecta > Lepidoptera > Sphingidae > Deilephila > Deilephila elpenor. Next base: position 8,324,976 of record OX457108.1, read on the forward strand.
TCTGTGCGCCCAAGAATGCTATTCAGAGAAGGGCGGCCGAGATAAGGGCTTTATCGATGCATAAAGTATGTTATTATGAAGTTGGTGGGCCGCTTCAAGACGCGCCGAGAGGGGCATGCCTTTATTCATTGAGGTATCTGTGGTATCTCTTTATTTGCACCTGTAAACTTGCTACCTTCGTTGCGAATCCCCACATATCTGCAACGTGTCGCCCTCGTGGTTACGTCACCGTAATTTGACGGGTTCTTTTTAGGCTCCGCATACATTGTTATAACGATGACGTCAGTTGTCTTTGGTGTAGACACAGGGTGTTTGTACTGTATACATTGTATTCATGCCTTATAGATGACTGTGATTTGGTTTGTATCGTTCAACCAATTTATACGCCAGACGGAAGGAAAAATGAAATAGTAATAAACAGAACAAGAAAATTATATTATGACTTATGAGGAAAATGCTGTGAGTGTTTTAATGATATTCATCACGGCAATTTTCTCATATATTAATTATTTGTTTCGGACAAAATAGAAGATAATATTATATGAGTTATTTATGTTTATACGCAAATTAAATCGCAAGATTTTGTCTTAGAGTAAATGTAATTAAGCGTAAAACATATAAATAAAAACCATAGAAAACAGGCGTCTTTAATCCTTAGTACTGTTCTTACAGAATACATTAAAACCAGAAAGGAACACATGTGAGTAATTGAATATAATTAATTTTGTTTGAGATACACTGTTGCGACACCATATTTACCAGTTGTAAGGGGCACAGGTTAAATTTAGTCGGGCCATTTTGATCCAGCTATTACGAGGGAAATGTCAGTTTTAATGTTATGAGATTAAGGGAATCTTCGTGAGTAAGACCTTAACTACGGCATAATAGTTCCATTTTGGGTTACATGTACACTGTACGTATGTAGACCTACTAGAATCATTAATAAATGCCACATGTGATCATGAAAATGACTTATGTTCTATTTATATTTGCACAATAATCATTAACAATAAACTTAAAAACTGTGCCAAGCTACTATTAGTGTTTATGTAATTTACGTGACGATAAATAATTTTTATTTTTTATTATTTTATTTTAATAATAACGTACTTATAAAAGTAGCTGCGTGTTTGTCCAAACCGTTAACGTTGTCAAGATTTTTGATACAATAAAAAATTATAGGGTTTGAGTAAATTTTACCACGTTAAATCAATGACTGATAGAATGATGTAACTTCATTAAACAATGGCTCTATATGTAATTACCGTCATACCACGCACTTCAACAGACAAAGTACGGGATATTAAGGAACACTTAATAGACTACTTAAATAACCAAAATATTTTTACTTACCGATATTTAGTTTCGAAAAAAAGGTAACTTTCAGAAGTTTTAGTCACAATTAAATACAAATCCCAAATCAAATATGTAACTCTAACAAAAATAGACATTACAATAGAAAAAGGAAAATAATTTAGAATTTATGGACGGTTGAAGAGTCGGTTTAAGTAATGTTATGTTATGTTTGTAGCCATGGCATGCTGCCAAGAATGCGGGCTGCGTTCTCCAATCTGTACATCATAGCTAATATGCTAATACACCAAAGATATTCTGTCGCATCGCAATGTACAATGCACAAAATGCGTGACATAGATAGCGGACAACGTCCGAATATGTGCTTGATTCATCTAGGTACTCCTCTTAATTAAAAGAGTCTTGTGTTAAATTATTAAATATGAACGTGCTTATTTGTAGATTATAGTGTACTGGTTTATAAAAATGCTTCATCGAATAAGTTATCAGATTTGTTTGTGATCTTCAGATTGTTTTAAATCAAGAAAATTTATAGTTATTTCAGATGCATTTGGGTTAATAACAATTCCTTTACATTATTAGTAGTTAGACAAAGGTATTTTCTATGTAGAAAAATAAACATAGAACGTGTGACATTAAAAAATCTGTCACCTCCATACATGGGTTAAATACACTTACTTGGGGTCAGTGCAACATAATTTATGCATGTTGCAGAATGGCCGCCATCCGACCTCAACCTTTTTACGAAATTATTCAATCGCCAGCAATTTTTATGAATCGAAAAACTTTGTCAACATGGATTACCAGACCTGGAAAATTAACACAGGACATAATAGTTCTTAAGCCAAAAATGTTTCGCAAAATAAATTTTTTTGGTGATCTTTAGCCTAAGCCCTCGCTATTGAGCTTTTTATTTCAAAGAGTTCCTTTCTAAACAGTGGGCGTATATTGGCCAATTTATTTATGTTAATTGGTAGAGCAAGGATCAGACTAATAAAAAATACTCGGTATTTTCTCCCACTTCAAGCTAGAATTACAGCTTTTCTAAATTATCACGCTATTTTTTACTTCGCGAATCCTTATAAAGAAAGGTGCAGACTCTTAAATATATAAAAAACTCATAAATACTTCACTTACCTAAATAAAGATGCACCGACGCATTAAGATAATTTGCGCCGAAAGTGTTCGAAAACGTGTAACGATCGGGCCATACATCCTCTAATGAGCTGCAAACATCGGAATATCACACGCAATTTACTGAGACCCTTTCACACCGTAATTGATGAAAATGTTACACTTCTTTGTGCGTTAATTCCCTGTCTTCTCCCAATTAATCCTTACGGTGTCAGCTGTACCGGACCTTATCTGATATTGAGGCATGTTTGGGTGGACGTGGCCTAATGCGGGTGAGCCGATAGGTTATATTGGTTGACGCAAGCCTATTGAGGTGGCCGAATTAGTGCAAGCGGCTCGCCCGGATATAAGTCAATCATAGTTTGCGAATTGACTTCATTTGTGGTCTCGAAGTTTGAGTGTCGTTAAATTCATTCAGGTATTTTTAGCACCTTTAATGATGTTTGCACTATAATTAAAATTGGATACTACTGAGTACGAGCTTCGTATATTATTGAGAGTTGTTTGACTTTAATCCATCCTTATGATCTAATTCTGGTATGCACATTCCTCCGAAGTTCTTTTGGACAATTAGTGGGGGTAGGATTTTTATATTTTCTTAAAAACGACCACCATACACAATAATGGAAGAAAGAAGATCCGTTATATTTAAAAATGTAATGTACCTCATCTTAACAGCATTGCACTTATTATCATTATGTGCATTGTAGTGACTTTATTGCGTCTGTGTAAAAAAGTTTGCTTTTAAATTCACCTTTAATCTTGAAACGAATTACAAGGTGCTTTGATTTCGAACCTGTGGCCTCTTTATCGATACTCCGGTTTGTTCACAACTAGATTACCGCTCACTAGTTTGCTGCATACAGATTTCCATTTAGATGCCGACTGCGGTTGAGATTCCTTGACCGTTGCTAATAATTGCGCCGCCGAGCTTGGTTATCTACTCCGACTAATACTCTACTTTAAATACGACAAATATCACTTAAAAACACCATTTTAACTCAGCATTAGCTCGAATGAATAATAGAATCATAATGCTTATTACTCCCTTGGGTCATGAATTTTGCATTCATGGTAATTTTACACAAGTATCATGTTTTGAGACAACATCTTAAAGGCTTAATGGAAGCTTGCTTTTATACGTCCCTATTCTGCAATTGCATGGAATTGGTGCAACATTATTCTTAATCCATGTTGAAAAATGATTTGGCAACCTAAACTCAACCCATACGGGAATGTAACTTTTAGTTCACAACGCCAATCTAACACGGTATGCTAGACTCTCTTAGGTATGCAGATTGGAGTGTTCGAAATATCGGTACCTATGTGCCCTGCATTTGTATCCGCCATGTGTGATTCGTTATTCGAATCCTCTCCAAACTAGGCCACATCATCATCATCAACCACAAGAAGTCCACTGCTGAAGAAATACCTCTCTTCAGTCTTACACATTGATCTATTACAAGCGGCTGGCATCCAATTCCCTCCTACCACCTTTATTACATCGTATCCACCTCTTCACTTCACGGGAAAATATTTATACTTAAAGTGGCTTTTTATACAAATTAAATAGAAACTAGAACTCGTTGGAGTGTACGACAGTGAAATGAGTCGATAAAGATCGCGGCAAGCTGCGAAGTGTGGGCGGGGTGCCACCCGCGTATAAATCTTTTAGAAGGGTTTATGTTTAGACTTCTCAGCTAAAAATACTTTTTTAACTAATTAAAATACCCTTGGAGGATGTTTGTGCGGAAATTTAGATTTTGTGGCGTTGATTTTTCGGTTTATAAAAACTTTTTTTAATCTGTTAAATTTTCTTTTTTAGTAATTATCAAGTACTTATGAATTAAATACTCAGATCAGAGAATTCTCAAATATTTTTTGTCTTTTAAAAATACAATTAGAGTGTGATTTAATAATTGCCATAAACATATGGCAGATTTCCGGTCAAAAGACAACCCATTTTTTGTAACGTGGCTACAAAAAATCATGAGAGCAGATTGAACGCAGTAGCAATGTATTCTTTGTGGGCAAAACTCGCACCGAATAACCTTTGCGCCCCACATGAGCAAAAGTGAACGCATTTCAAACACATTGTCACAGTAATTCGAGATGATCTTGTAGACAACAGCAAAAACTTATTAGCTATGACCCAAGCATTTTTTACTCAACAAAAAATTAACAAACTGACCTTTTGCCCAGCCTTTAGTCGACTAAATCAATGATTTACGTTCCCTCCATGATTTGATTGAGTACATATTTACATTAACTTTCAAAAAGCACCGTTGTTTATTGGTGTAACAAGCCTGCCGCAAAGTTATTCTGTAACTTTTTTCGGCTTTTTATTTTTGACACGAAATAATTTTACATTGTTTGTACACGGTGTTTATATTTTATAAGCAAACAGGGAAATGGTTTAATAAATTATGGCTGTATTATTTTCTCATTGCTGAGGTATTTTTGTGTTTTTGTAGTATTGGTTAGTTATTTGACGGTGAGTACTCTCCGCTAATTAAAGGAGACCTATGTTTTGATAGTGAATTTTCTGTGTCCGAAAGAATTGATGATGATTTATAATTATCGCACTATAAATTTTAAGGGAAAAAATAATTACATATTATAATGTATCACTTTGTCAAAAAAATATCACACATAAAAAAACCGCACCAGCTTTAACAAAACCACCAAAACACCTAGTACAAAAGGCAACAGGTCAAATAGCAGAGACAACAATAGCAACAACAAAAACGTTTCAAACCCCAACCACCGGCAATAACTGTACAATTCGCTTTCAATAGAACAACGTTTAAAACCGGCACTTCAATACTTCAATTACAACACCATAAAATACCCTAGGTGCATTGTATAAAAAATATTTAAATGTCCCATCCGGCCGGGACGTCGAGTGGCCGGCACGGCTCCTTGACATATATCCCTTATCAGGAATTTTATGGAAAGAAGACGTTTCTGGAATTCTGAGACCACTTAAAGGGCTTTTCGATAATGCATACTTTGTACAGCGTAAAAGGATTCAAATCTACGCGAGGTCCTCTCCACAAATATACGAGTATTATGCGTCCCCTTAGAGTGTTTCCTTAGATATGACGCCGAGATTTCACCCGTTATATCCAACCCGTACTCGTTATAAGTACATTTTTATTTTGTGCTCCTATCGCGTTCGTGGAGCTTATATTTTGAGGTTGGAATTTGTATCTCTTTTTCTACACCTGTATATTTTTGAATGAGATATTTTTATTGTATCGTCTAATCTCAAATGTTTAAAGGTAGGTAGTCTTTCATAACATTAAATTTATTTTTGTTTTAATTTATGAAAAACAAATCTTATGAGTTTCATTAAGTTAGTTTATTTAAACGTTAAACTTATATTATTTTGGTACTGAGAGAGACTAATAAAAACAAAATCTTAATAATAAATAGTTTTAAAAATATATTATAAGAAAGAAAATTCGCTCGACGCAATACGTAAAAGCGTGTATTACTCTGAACAATATCCTATCTAATAAGATTCCTTTGTCTTCTCCAATTAACCCACAGTAACAAAATATAAAAAGATGAATATGAAATGTTATGGCGTTGAGGCTATTACGCTAGTTCGGTTCCATTTGGATTAGGAATTTTAATACCATACGCCTTTGTATGGATTGTGGCCGACTGAGGAATTTCACGCCTTCGCCTAATTTATACTTCCTCGTATTTGACTGTGGCGTCTTAAAACCACTGCTCTGTTCAAGTTAACCATTCATGAACTTAAGCTCATTACGGGGATACAGCGACTCCAATACGTTAGAGACAGTCTCGCTTTTGAACTTCTAAATTATAAATAGAAATGTTGGATGACAATAATAGGTCACTTTTTAGTCATAGCTTATTAGAAGATATTTTGTTATCATGATTAATATACTCTGATAATACCAACCAGTCATAAAATGTTTAGCCAATTTACCGTGCATCATAGCTGAAGAAGTCGTATTACACTAAACCATATAAATATAAGACAAGAGCATGCAGAAGATATTTTAATTATACAGTTACCAAAAAAACGCATGAGCAATCAAGAAAGCTTTCAGAATTATATAATGCACTTTAATTCCGATGCTTTCACAGATGCAAATAGTTATGTGTATGTAACTCAGCGCAGTATTGTTTGAGCATCCATTCACATTTTGTTTGCCTTTCTTGATTCATCGTTCTATGTATTTGTAAATTAAACACTGCGCCAAACAAATATTTTTATACAGGCTTTTGTCTATTATGTAGATGGAAGCATATTATAATCTTAAATACGCACACTGATACACTTTTTACATTAGTGAAACAAAAGACTAGCTTTTGTTTCACTAATAAATAATTTAGGCCATCATTAAAACAATATGCAAAAATATAAAAGTGATTATTAGAATCTTTGTGAAATCTATTACGATTTTTATATTATTTTTATTATTAGGGGCCTTTATTATAAAACCAAATAGTATAAAACATCTCGCTATCTATCCACTAACACTGACTATAAATCAAAACAATACCACAAATAATTGAATAACAATACAAAACTAAACAAAGAAAACAAACGTAAGTGAATGGACATAGTGAGGATGAAACGCCCATCTCTATTACAGCTAAATTGGCACACTTCTAAGAGAGAGAATATTGTAAAATGCAGCCGTTTCGCTGAATCAAAGCAACCTTGCGCCTCGCGGTCGGCGAGAAGGAGCTTTGCCTTTGAACCACAATCTGGGAGTTTACACTAAAACGTTCCACTGTACGTGAATATTGGTTAAACATTGTTAGTGCTGTGCAACCCTAGAAATACGGCATTGTGGTTACTGACTAGTGACTAGCATTGTCTCTATATTTAAATATCTTGGGCGTGTTTATAGATAAATAACACGAATTTTGTATGACTGCTGATTCAGGGCATAATTTTATATAACTTTTTAGCTATGTTGAAAATTTACTGATACTTTTTATAGTTGACTGCCTGTCACCAATGCTATAGGGAGCATGTCTTTCATTCTCCTAAATTGGCTTAATAGGATCAGAAGAATTTGTATAGGTACTTTTAAACTTGAGTGAAGAACTTTCAGACATGCAGGTTTCCCCACGATGTTTTCCTTCACCGTAAGCGAAATTCAACTCAGAATACATACACACGTTACTTCTAAAACATTTGGCTGTCTAGTCTTCACGTAATTGTGCTACACTTTGTTTCCTTAATTAGATATTTTAACGTCAAGACGACTATTCATGGTTATGCTTGTAACTGATAGGTAATGTCATGGTAACATTAACTATATTTCGTCAGAAATATACTAGCGTTCAGCACATATTGTGCACGTACTTTAAACAAATTTCAAGGAACAATACAATTTGAATGAGAAAAGCATAATTATCCTTTCAATTACAGTGAAGAGATCTCACCCCTAAACTTCTTGTTTCAGTGACCCGAATCCATTCCTGAGCTTGTTTCGAACCATATTAAAAGACAAAAAAAATTAAAAGAACGGGGATTATTGTTTAACTGAATATTAAGATTTGGATTACTTGTAATATTGTACTGTGACGTATAGTTTGAAATTCCAAAACAATTTTATTGAAAGAAAGGCTCCTCCGAAATTGTTTACAAGTTCGGTTTTGTCCTAGGGCCATATTGCGTGGGATCCAACATTTGACTAACGACAAGTGTTTGTCTAAGTCTAGTTTCTGATATTAATATGTATCTATGCCACCTGTCAAAGGCTTTATTTGTCTAAACCGCACCTCGAAGGGTCTTAGTAACTTCACAACAATATTTGGCGACCTTCATGGTACAATGGGTATGTAGAATATGGTTCTAATTTACGGCATTCGGAGTTTGAACAAATGTTGGTGTGTTTTACAAATACTTTTTACTCACCAAACCTGCATGGCCTTAATTTATAGTTTTATTTATTTATCTGTTTAACTGTATACCCGTATAGAGCAAAAGATAACACACCTTTAGTAAAGTTGCAATAAATATTATAGCTAATCAATTTCGTGCATATAAACACATTTTAGGTTTAAAAAACTTACTCCCATCCGTCAAGATGCGCATCCAAATCATAAAAACTTGTATATAATCATATAACTTGTATATACAAACTATACGCCGATTCCTCCACTACTCGTGATTTTATGCCGAATCAAAATAAACTGTGTTTGAACTGGCAAAATGGCATTCATTCCGTGCGAATGAATCATAAATGAACAGGACCGAACGAATTTTCTGCGTATAAAGGAATAATTTGCTTAAATTTGTACGAAGCGGATGAATATCGGTGTTTATCGGTGTATTCGAGTTTTCTGAGCCACTATTAAATTGTCATTAGAACGCCATTTCGGTTATCGAAGTGTCTGCTGTTTAATGTTTGCCACGAGGAATACATTGGAATATATTTAGTTGATACAGGTAGTTGTCGTGAACGTAAAACTAATGGTTAACAACGAACATTCATTGTTGTACAAAACACAATTAAATTCGAAACACTCAACACTACAGTCCCACTTAAATGTAAAATACGACATCGGGAGTAAATGGATAACTGAAATCTATTACGGTGAATATAAAGTCGAACGAAATGAAGATTTATTTAAAGTTGTGAAAAAGAAAGAAAAATTTTCAGTAGATCAACTGTCAGATAAATTTCACTTTCGCTTTTCACCACATTTTTAAATCAACATTCTCCAAAGATATTTTTTAAAACGTGGCAATCTTTTTAAATCTCGCATTTTTAGTCAGTAAAATTTTAAGCAAAAATATTCAGAACAAAGTGTGATTTTTACGTTAACAGATGTCTATTCTGTTCTGTTTGTGGGAATACATTGCCTACAAAAATATTACAAGGAACACTTGGTGATTGCCAACACGGCATTAGGGTGGTTCCACATTTACATACATGAATCAGGCGGGGAAACGTACCTCCATTGTACGGGAAAGTCAACGAGTTTTCAAAAAACTTTGCTTTGTAAAACTTAAGGATCAGCTGAAGCTTTTGTATCGACGAGAAGGAAATTATATCGCTTCAGGCATCGATGTATTTTAAATTATTTTATTGATAGAGTATCCTACATGTATTTTACCAAAGTTATACTCACAATGAGGTTGGCAATACTACATACACAATGACTTACAATGGCAACTTTTTAATAAACCTAGAGCTGATTCAATGAATCATTTATAAGCCGCCTCAAATATAAAATTATATTGAAAAGGTAAATAAAACCTATTTATAAACCCAAAATACTTTGCATTGGATACTACAAACTCGGTAGCAACAAAATTGCCCTAGTTTTAACCTGCGTTTTCACCTTTTCACCCAATCAATCAATCAATCAAAGTCTGAATATTCCACGACAGGGCTCGCCTTTTTTGCCACGACATTTATTTTCGCCTTAATTACGCGTTTGTTTATATAGACTATCATTATGAATGATGATCTTTATTAAAAAGTTAAACAAAAATGTTATCAAACTTTTGCCCTTTTAAAATGAGTCGAGGTCGAGCATTCGCAATTTCAACATACCATCATTGTCTATAATCTTTTTGCGCGCGCCCCAATAAAGAATAAATAACTCCGAATTCTCGGATTAAGCCCCGATATATCTTCTTATACGGGGCTTAAAGTAATCTTAACTTAAGTGTGATATATTATTTTGAAAACAAACTTATTCGCGCGAAAATACTTCAGGATTTTGCGTAGATCCTTATAAAAAGAGAACATGTTTCAACCATTTCAAGACGGGATTGCGACAATATAAATATAAGATTTCTATCTTATCTTCATATGTCTGAAGATCTTGAGGATCAATGAAACGACACCAAGTGTCATTTTTGTTCCTGTATCATATTTTTTGTTTACTTTTTTTTTCTATTTTGATATTCTTTAGTAAAAAACTACATGCAGAAGCATATTGCTTTCAAAAATAATAATGTAGTAATATTAACAATTCAAAATAGACTGTTTATTAGTTATCGCCACTAAAGTGGATAAATGTAATACTTCAATGTAGCTTTAAATTTTGCACTAAGATCAACTAACTATAACGAGTGTCTCGATTTCTATTAATTTTCTTTATTATAAAACTTCCTAAAAGTAATTCTGATAAATTAGTAAATTGATTAAAATTAAATTAAAACAATGATGGAAGTAAATTGATGTATATCACTCAATAAAACCACGTGGACTATCTTTATAAAGAAGGTATTTCCAGAAACTTTACTAATAAAACTATGAAGAAGGGTCATAATAGCAGTACTCGTACCGAAGAGCTTGTATGAAGAGAGTAATGGCAGTTGAAGAAGCGAATGACTTTATTTCCGTAGCATTCAGTGCTCTTTAGACGCCCCTACTCAACGGGAAGCAGGGTTTATGTGTGTAGGTGTTTATTAGCATCGCGTGTGTTTGTTTTGTTTGTGACTGTTTTACTGTTTTTTAATTGGGTGTATGGCGAGACGAACTCTTCGTTCGCCTGATGGTAAGCGATATAACCGCTCATGGACAGTAAGCAAAACCAAATAACACCATTAATTACAAAGCAAGGCGTGCTATTCCTCTGTGCTTGCCATCCTGAGACATAAGTTGTTAAGACTCATTATGTCCAGTAGTCTAGCTATAATGAACTACTCTAGCTACAATGAACAGCAGCAAGATAACAATAAAGTAGGGATTTTTTATCAAATTCCTTTTTACTCTTTTGATACTTATATGAAATAAAATCCAAGATAACGCCTATCATCATCATTGGCGAAGAAGCTGTTAAAAACCTGAGCATATGGCAATGATTTTCGGGTGATATTGAGAAACGATATTGTATCAGCGCATATACTGCAGGGAAGAGATCTTCTTTACAACCGAGAGTACGATTGAGAGTGTTTAGGCCATAAAGTCCACCACGCTGGCCTAGAGCGAGTTGGCGTTGGAAACGATATGTTTCCGGTGATTAGTGTCAGTACAAATAACACATGTTTGTTAAATTGATTATTACTATCTAAAATTACTATTATATGAATCATCTAACAATAATGTCTCTTCGATTTACTCGAATGTAACACATTGAAATAAAACTAATTTTTACGAATTTTATTGGGATATGATTTAATTTTTAAATTTTTTATCTACCCGACGCGACGTTTCGATTACTTTACAGTTTTCGAGGTCACTGGGCGTACTGAGGTATTATATATTAGTCATCCGCTCAGTGACTGTTACAATTTAACTACCCTTAATTTACAACAAATTAGTTTTAGAAATATAGGTACCTACCCTACTGCGAATTTTCATTTCATTGAAACATATTTCTTGAGCTTTGAGTTAATTAAACTCATACATCTGTACTCTCCATAGGTATACGAGAGTGTGCAATAACCTGGGCCCTCTCTTGAGAAATCTAGAGTTCTCCGTGAAACTGAACGTAATGAATTTGCCTGAAATCTGAATTAAATTTTCAATATCCGTGTTCATTTTACAACCCGTAGTCGATCGACCCGCATGTACGATGCTGAGTAACCTAAGGCGCAAACTCTAATTTCAATAGAATTAATTTGTAGCTGCATTAATATTGGATTGAAAGGAAAAAAATATTTACTACTTCTGATTTGTGATTAAAACACACACAAAAAATGTACCTGATTTAATACAATTTCTGTTTAAAATATTGCTAATCTTTAAGATGTCCTTTTGTAAACCAACTAAAAACTATACTAGAGGCCAAAATATCCAAAATAATAAGTTAAATCAAATGATAATCCATTACTATATATCAAACAACTAATACATAGACTATCTTTCATAACTGCAGAAAGTAGACAATAAATTATCCTCCTTATATTGCTACCATAAACTCCGAATGAAAACGCTGCATAGACAGTTCTCAAATGCAATCTTTTACATCCGTAAAGTACACATTTTATTGAAGACGTAAGTACAATTGGAACAAAGATAGAGATAGTGCTTCTAGCAAACGCCCGGGCGCGCGCTCGATAATGTCCTTCAGAGAAATGCTATTATGCATTATAAAATGTTTTCTTTTCAAATACGTAAAAATGTATTTAAATAGGCTGTGCTGAGCGTTTCTTCAAGAGATAGGACAGACGCCAACAAACTTGTGCATTTTGTTTAAAGATACATTATTTATAGGTTAGTTTTTTTGAAGGAATTTTCACATTTTTTACTGCGCTGGCAAGATTGCGGGTTTGATCCTTGCATGGATTAATATCTCATGTTTCTTGCATGGATTAATTTCTCATGGATTAATCATCTGGATGTTTGTGCTATTGGCGATTGTGAACGCATCTAAAAAAAACTGTGCTAATGAAACTAGTTTTTCCGGACTATATCACGGATTTAGTTTAATTTTAGATTTTTAATTTTTAATGTGTAACATTCGTGTGAATCTAAGAAACCATTATGCAAACTATGTTATAGGTCAATTAATATGAATAGTCTAATTAATATAAAGCATTTCACAGTAATTAAAATCATTGGGGCAAGGGTTATCAAACAATGTATTGCAGTCAAAACATTTTACTTAGAAAAAAAAATATGACTAAGGAATGACACCAAGTAACACGTTAATTCTACAAGTTTATTTATAAATTCGCTAGTTAAGGAAGCTGTACAAACTGAACGGTACATGTAATCGGTCCCTAAGCTATCGTTTAATGCCAACTTAAGGTTTTACACCACACTTACCAGTTAGTCTCGTAATAAAACGGTTTACAGCAACAATAACGGCCTTAGACATCTTTATTATTGATATCATTGTAGTTGATGGTCTTGCTCTATAAAATAAATTAAATTTTTGATTACAAGCTCAGAGTGGTTCGTAATGGTTTTTGCTTCCTAGTCGGGGCAAATAAAAATGTGATTTGTGATGCAGTCTTCCTCTTGTACGAGATCTACGAAATGTATTTATTTATGGCATGAATCTATTTATTAAAATATCAACGTCCGTAGAATGCTACTATATTTGGTTTACCTTGGGAATAATCTTTGAGCATTCGTTCGATTGTAGAAGACTCGGATAGATTTATTTAGAACATAAAGTATATTTTTTGTAGGAAATTTTTGAATCGTATTTGAACTGAAGATAACACTATTTATTCTACAACAAGCTCATATTCAAACTAACTGAGTCAATACAAGAGCTTATTTTTTTCAATATAGGCAAAAAGTCGCTCATGAAATACGACGCAAAACAGCTGCTATCAACAGAGAAAATTGGTACATCGTTTTAACAACTTTACCTTATACTCTGATGCCCACATACAGAAACAAAAGAGCCACACGTCAGCTATTATGAGTAAATTCAGCGCATGAAAGTACATTCTTAAGTTTTACAAACGTGAAAAGTGATATCGTCAACAAGAACGCGATCGGTGGCAACGAAGCAAAATTCAGGCTATAAAATATATGAATAACTTCAGGGAAACTTCGCGCCCGAGGATTTACAAAATATGCGAACGTGTCTCCTTCCTATATAAATCTATTTCATGGCCCCTGCCGCGACTCGGATACATTCATAATCGTTACTCCATTCTAAGTGGGACACTTTCATAAAAAAAACATTTACAATTGCACTTGGGTAACCAAGGAATAACGCGTAGTGAAATTGTAATCAGTAATTCAGGAGGTAGTGTTTTAAGGACACCTAACCAACTGGGACAGTCTGTTTAAGCTTATTTCTTTAGTGCGTGTTATTGCCCCTTCTTAGCATTATATAAAATAAGTTCTTTTATAATTTTATTACTTTTAGCTTAAACAATCAGTTGACAAACCACATTCAAGCATTACTTCAAGGTACGGTTCAATAGCTAATCACCTCGTAAAGTATAAACCAATTACTGACTAATCAATTGGAATTAAATTAGTAACTAGACCATTGTCGGATTACTCATGTAGGCGATGTAGCTTAATGCCACCACAACGTATACATGCAAGATACAGCAGGCGCAGTAGTATTACCTTTTTAGGGTTCCTTACTAAATAATAAAAAACAGACTAGTAGTCTCTTTGTTTAGCAAACGCAGAGTGTACTTCACATCGATTGAGAATCATCAAATCTAGCTTAAGCTAGATTTTATGGTATACATTTAGACAAAAATACGAAATTCCGAATAATTCTTATTAATTATAATAATTATCAATTTTTTTTTGTTATTATGAGTTTTATTTTGCGATCACATACACAAATTAGTATTTGTATGATATAGACTTTTATTGCTTGGGACGGAACCCTGCGTGCACGATTCCAGCTCGCTCTTAGCCGGTTTTTTTCCTCGTCAACAAAACAAATCCGCACTGGCTTAATCCAGCGCTGAGCTCAGCGTTGGCAAAGTGTTTCAGTAAGTTTCAGAGTTGACTTACTGCGCTTCAATGTTACTGCGGCCGCGCATTGAACATTTGCACGAACAAGAACAAACATTTACATAAACGTTATTAAAGCCACGAATATGTATGAGGTGACTTATGTGAAGGAAAGGAATGTAGGTACTGAGACTCGAGATAATGGACGAGCCGTGACCTCTCGTTACTAAGGGTGCTTATGTAACTAGTTGTGATATTGTCACGTGGAAAAGCCGGAAAAAAAGTATATATTTTTTATTTGATATTCTTTATACCAAATAAGGTTAGCTGATGGATACACACTGCTCTAGAACAGAACAGTTAGTGCTTATTTGGCGAAGCTTCGGTTCAGCAGTGAAATATGATTTACTGAGTTTGCTAATTTCAAATATATATTTTTTTAAATCCTATATTTATAGACTTAATGGAGGGCTATATCTTTATATAAACTTTTTAGTGCATCGCACCCTAATAACGTAAAGTGTAGTATTAATACATAACAGGATACCAACCAGTACCTACAACGTAACTAATTTGAACATACGCTCAAAGCTGTAGACCGTACTATTTTCCCCGAGGAAATAACCAAAGTGCTATGAAATCTAAGCGAATATCCTTTCCACCATATTTTATACCTTCTGTTCATGTTTTTATACTCACATACGTAGATGTATTAGATTATAAAATGTTTCATTAATCCAGTGGCAGCATATCCGAGCTCTGAGATCATTTTCTGATCAAAATACTTTTAAAAAATGTTATAACGTGTTCAAAATATGTAAAGATTTGATAATGTTTATTTATGTTTTAAAGCTGTACAATTCACTTGATAACAAAAGCAAATTAATTTACCATAAAAAAAGAGATCATTTTTAAGGTCATAAAATACCATAAGCTTTTCTTAATACAACCTACATATCAGTTAAAACATGTTCAGGTAAACCAAATAAAGCAATGTGTACATTCATCGGAATAATTTCCACAAATGAAAAATCGACATCGATGAAAGACATGATTGATGAGAGGGCACCAATTGGAAAAAGGTTTGCAAAGCAAATACATTATCCATAGGTATAGGTACCCAACATTTTGTGACCAAAACGATCTTGTGACAAAAATTGGTTATTTAGAAATATTATAAGAATAATTACTTACAATTAAATTATAAAAAAATGATTGAGAAAGGTCTCCTCAAATGGATGCATGTTGCAAATGGATTACATGATTCAATGACCGGCTGTCTAGGAAATTATACGCAAGATGGATAATAGCTTAGACCCAGGAATTAAATATAAGACCTTACGGTTCCCAGATCGAGAAGATCTAGACGTTTATTCATGTTGTAATGGGATGTAGTACCTCTACCACTGTTCATATGACATGATATTCAAATACTGCTAAATGATATAATATGCTATATGGCTAACCCCTCTCAATCGTACTTCCGGTGGTAGGGAAGGCTCGTTCCCTGCAGTGGGACGTTTATGGGCTGATACAATAAATAAATAAATAATAATAAATACACCCAACAGTCACATACATAGTCCTGACCCCACACTAAGATTGAGTCTTGTGTCGTGGGTATCAGAAGCTACGAGAGACTTTTCGGTCTCACAAACACCCAGACCCGAAACAAATATCTGTGGATCACACAAATATTTGTTTCGGTGCGGGGATCGAACCCGCGGCCTCTCGTTTCACAGGCGGCGTCAAACCAACTGCGCCACGGAGGCTGTCGTAATACCATAATATAATCACGAACAAATAAATAAATGAAATGATATACTCGTAAATGAAACGTCAGGAGTGAATGTTGTTTCAACACTGAATTTAAAACATCCTACATAAACTTACGCCTTTATCGCCCTTTATATATTGGTAAACGAAAAATCGTTTACAATGCAACCTTAATTAATATTGTGCGTTACTCGTACACTTGCTATGTGTTTATCATACGGGGAGCGCAGATTTAATTAATTATGTCCTAATTATCATCTTTTATAACAAATATATATACGAACAAATTCTATTCAGAGGCGCAAGGGAAAGCCATTATTTGTTTTAAGTTAAAAAGTGTTTCATGAACAAGAGAACATTTTAAGTACGACTATAGAATTTAATAGCACCTCTTTATTTCAATGTTCGCTACTTCCAAAGTGACATCCCATTAGGATTTAATGTAGGGATTACAGTTTATTTACCGAATTTAAAGACCAAATAAACACAAAAAAGTTATCTCCAAAAATATACAATAATTAATGTACTGACTACACAAATCAAACAAACAATTTTCTCCTGGTATATGCAACACATACTCGTAGTAATGTCTGTCCCTCAAAATGCTAAGAAAACATTTCAAGTCCAACTTAAAGAATAAAGTCAAAAAAGTAACCAAAACACTAAAACACGTGAAATATGAGAACAAGATGAAAAACGACTTTCCCAAGTACATCTAAAACGACAATAGCCCTAACCGCATCAATATTTTGCCTCAACATGTCCTTATAAAAAGCCGTATAGTTGGCGAGGATAACGATCCGATACGCAAAGGTAAGGCAAGTTTGATATACGTGCCTCCATCGAGCTGTCGCGTGTACAAACAGGACGGATTACCCCGCCGTCTCCGCGAGTTGTCGGTCGCTAAGATTTAGATATCCTATTTATATCGAGTGAATGTACCAAGCTAGATCTAGACGCAGATTTGAAAATATATGATTAAGAAAATTTGTGTCCTTTTTTTGGAATTTGTCAAGGGCGACTAGATCGAATGTATTGTAATAGGTTGAGTTTTATGGCAACGTTATTTAAATACAAAAATGTTTGTTGTAAAACAATGAATTTTAGCAAACAAAAATGCGTTGGTAAAGGTCCGTAAATTATTACCAGACATGACATATTAATTAATGAAGTACGCAACGCGGTACATGAAGACGTATGACGAGCGGCGCATGACTTTAAGCATAGACGGCAAAGTTTGTTGGGAACAGAACGTCTCGCCCGCGCCCGCTTTATTTCAATTAAAACTCAGATGGTGTGTACTCGAACAGCGTTGCCTCATTTAATAAATTAGATACTTTAATTAGCACATTAAAGTTTTCGCCACGACACTAAATACAAACTAAATCCGACGCAGAGTTTCGTGAAACGTGCAATTTATTCACAGTAGAGCTTATAGAAACGTCAGATGCGATACCTAAATTGGATATAGCGAAAGACTGACTGTCTCCACTTTGAATAATCGTGTTACACATACCCCGCGCCCGAACTAACAAGACTATTCATAGATTTCAACACGTTATAAGTCGGCACCAGGTAGAATCCCGCAGGATATAATGGACTTTCATAACGCGAACTACGAATATAACTGTGACCCATTTTAACACGCAACCGTAACTTACCGGATCGAAGTGAGAACTTAGCCCAAGTGGTTCCATCTTGCAACGGAAACTAGCTGTTTAGCTTTGTCAAATGGATTCGGGTTTATACCCATCTTATTAATAAATGCAAACAGTGTAGTCATTTGCATGGAAATGTGGCGCTTTATCAGAAACAATAACTTACTAAGCCCCAACTAACGTACCTGAAACATAAAAACACGTTTATTAATGATACGCTATTTAAATGTTAAGTACATTAGGTTAATAAAAATATTTTAAGACACCGTGACACAAAAACACCATACATAATATAGTACTCGCATATCTAGGCGGATCTTGAGCACGATCATAAAACAAATAGACTTAATGAGGTAATTTTGAAAGTGAATTATTTTTAAAGCCAAGTTAATTAACAATTAGTTTAAGGAATAAAACTTTCGTTTTACATAATAAGTATGCAATTAAGTTACATCTAGCCATATTACACGAATAGGCAGTTGTGAAAAGATATTTAAGTGGAAGAGTTGCAAGGAAAGCTAACACACTCACAGTGACGATGCAATATTACGTGTGTTCGCACGTGACACTTTCTCTCGCTTATAAAATGTAGCGAGATTTTATCCTTCATATTTAAACCGCTTAAAATGGGACTCGGGAATTGCGCGTATTTTGCGTATTTTAGGCAAGAAAAACTTGTCTTATTATTTAACGGTGCGGTCAAAAGAGAGCTTAAAACAAACGACTTGTAAATGAGTGAAAATTAATTAGTTTGTTCTCTCGAGTTTGTTACGCCTAGAGGAAAAAAGATAATTGGGAGAGCAGCGGCGAAGATTAGATTGATGTTGCGCACCATTAGTAGGTGGCTAATTGTTTCAGCCGTTACACTGGCAGACGCTCGTACTTATATGAAAACGTTTTGCTTTCATTTATCTTTCATTGGCCGCTGATCATTGATCATCCGATGCACCTGTTACATTTAGTATTCTTTTAGTTTTATCATTCACGTTACATTTTTTGTTCTCCTTTTTTTAGCAAACAGACTTTACATGGAATTTATCATACATACATAAACGTACGCCTTTTCCCCAGAAGGGATACGTAGAGGTGTTACTATGCTTGGTCGTGGAGTTCGTATGGATAAAGGTGAGCATAATGATAATGAATTATAAACTATTATAATTATGTTGCCGGCTATCAGATATAAAAGAAGCAGTTTATGTATTAATTTAAAAGTAATTATTAACAATCTCACTGATATAAAAACATTCGACCATTAAGCTTTTATTTTGAGTCAGTAACGTACTTATGAACATTTCTTATGATTATTTGGTAATATCTTGATGGCTTCTTGAAATGACTATTTCTAGACCCTGCAGACAGATTTTGGCAAAAGAAAACAGCAATTCCAAACCCGTCAATGACGATTCATTATTAAAACTCAATGAGTTGGAATAAACGATAGAATTACAGGCATTAAAAAATCAATTACTTACGAAAAAAAATATCGATAAAAAACGTGCTAAGTCAAAGAGATGATTAACTTTATATTTTAGGGGTTCTTTTTAAGCTTACTCGATACTTTCAAGAAGCATTTCTGTATTTCAAATTTCATGGTTAGATGCCCACAAATTCAATTTATTTGGTCAATTTTTTAATACAGATATTATAATCAAAAATAGCAAAAATATGAGGCTATTTTGACAAACTGTATAGGTTAAAAAATATAGAATTTTACTCAGCACGAAGGACCCTTAAAAGTGGGATATTTGAGACTTCAATACTATTATTACTCGTACCTATTTATTTTGTATTTATTATCGTACCTAATTAAATACCAGTGGCTATACTGTTATATAATAATAACAATTTGTCTCTTGTACAAGAAGTACGAAGCCAGAAATAGAACAAAAAAAATCAATTTGTCTAAAAACAGCTGACGCCTGACGTAATACCCTCCATGTGTTTTTATAATTTAATGTCGTCTGATCTTCACCTCTTTATATGAATTAAGCACAAAACTTTAGTCAAACTTAATTAGTTACATTATCATAATTCACAAAACATTTTATATTAGCGCTGAGTGTCCTTAATGTATTTATTCATTATCCGCCCTATCATTTTAATGTGAATAGATAGGAATTCCAAGGCAATTTTTTGCAATTTTTATGAGAATATTTCGTAACATTGCCGTCTCAAATATTACAGAGTGTCGTCTTATAAGGGCGTTAAATTTTTTCAGTGTCATTGATGGATGGTGTTTAGCTTGGAGGCGTTAATATAGGACAAAATCTGTTCTTATATATAGAATCTTTATGAGGACAAAAAGCAGCGATTCCGATGATCTAGCTGTTTATAATATTCTTTTCTTCGTGACACTTCGCATTAATTGAATAAGGATTCGAAGTTTAGT
Organism: Deilephila elpenor; assembly: GCA_949752805.1. NCBI lineage: Eukaryota > Metazoa > Arthropoda > Insecta > Lepidoptera > Sphingidae > Deilephila > Deilephila elpenor. Next base: position 8,345,594 of record OX457108.1, read on the forward strand.
TACCAGAAATGAAGATCGTTTTTAACCCAGTGAATGTATTAACACTCTATTTATTACAAGCATATTATTACATATTATTTTTTTAAATATAATGCCGTGAAATAGTGCACCAAAAACAGTCAGGTAAGTAAAAAGTGTAACTAAAAGAACAAGCTGAAATAAAATTCTCTCTAAAATTCATGCATGAAATGCAAGACCCTTAGGCCTTAACATACAATAAAGAAGTCAAAGTCCTCATATCACAAAGTGGAGAATTGACAATTTCGCAATCAACAGTGTTCCTGCAACTGCAGAACGTAATCAAAGAAGGAACATTAAAGTGTTCTTGAGCCAAATGTAACAGCGTTTTCATAAACCTGCTGGTTAAAAGCGCAAGAGTACGAAGTCATTTCATTTGTAGTTACTTATACGTGACTTGTAAGCGTGGAACACCTGCAGAAACTCGGTGACGATATTTTCAAGTTACACGTATAAACTGTCAGGTTGTAAATTTAAATTCTTATCTTTTTCATTGCCTCATTTAATAATAGGATGTTTACATGCATATATACTTTGTTAATATATCTTAGGGTATCTACAAAAGGTAAGCTCTCCTTTTTTATTTTTGATACTCATACAAACTACGTTTATGTATACTCTTTATGGAAAATTGATACATTTATTAATTTCCTCAAGACAATTGTACAAGTTGATAACAACATCACAAAATCTTCGCGTATTTCCCAACCGACTGTCTCGCAGATAAGTTATGTTATCGCTCTAAATTCTATGATTCAAACGGAGTCACTTGTGCAATTGTTCAAATTGTTAATGTCAGTCTCAAGGCACCGCAACTTATCGGACTATCAATAGATATTCCATAATTGGTCCAAACTAAACTTGATAACTAACTGCCGCGATTAGAATGAGAGATATAACTTGCAACTTTGACCGCGTTAACTTTGCCTTATCTCCCTTAATATTCTAACTTGGAACTCGTAAAATATAATACGAACGGTAACCTATTAATAATTCTTAATTTCGCTTTAAAACAAAACACTTCAGAGGAGACCTTTGTTCAACGGAAGTCTTTTTGGATTTGGATGGTAATAGCATCCAATATAGTTAACCTTGACTGGCTCGGTGGCGTAGTTGTACTACAGTAAGATTACAATGCTGAGGTCTCGGGTTCGAATCCAGTCGGGCAAAGTGATATGGCGATAGGCTTCCCTCCTATCACATAATGGGACGGAACATACAAGGCGAAATGTGGGTTTCCTGGTAACACCTCTGCCTACCCCTTCTGGGAAAAAGTGAGTTTATGTTTATAATATGTATGTTAACCTCGTTCACTACTGTGTATAAGTCTCGTCAAGTAAGCACAAACTATCTCGGTTTTGACCAGCCCGCATCCTTCCGTTGCCCGCTATCTTTGTCAAATCGACGGTCCCATCGTGTACCGTGGTACCCGATAAACAAAGCTATTTAAAATTCATTTAATTTGTACGTTTATTAAATAAAACATTAAAACTACTAATTCATGTTTTTTTAAATAATTAATAGCTTTCTATTGCATTTCATAAATTATTGATATTTCTACAACCATAAGAAATTATGTGCTGTCATTAACATCCAATCTATACATCAAATAAATAGCCATTCTTGAACTTAATAGCTATTAATACCACTTGCGAAAGACAAAGAGCCATGACACTCTATTATTGGCCAATAATAAAATTTGAAATCCTGCCAGGTATTAAATGAAAACGAAATTCACCGAATATCGGGTGACTGGCCGAATGAATTAAAAATAAACCCAATTACAATAAAAACGATGCTTATACAGATGGAGCCACCTTGAGACGTTTCCATTTTTAGAATTCAATATTTTAAAAAAGAAAAGTATATTGTCATTCGGAACGTCTCTGTACAAGACTTTAAACAGCACGTAAAGGTTATAAAACACTATACACAACCAATATATATATTTTTTTGAATGTTTACTAATATGGCTGTTGCTTGAAAACTATCGGGGATAGGATTATAATTATTTTTGTTGTTGTGCCGTCATAGTTTGGTATTTTTCCCGTTACTGGTTTATCGTCTAGTTCTAGAACACCCTGCATAAGATAAGCTCATGTTTCTATCCCCGAAATATTAGGCAAGGGTGTAATTAGTGCTATCTACAGTTTGCCGAGCTAATTTCCGTCCCAAGATGTAATGGAGGCGTAGCCTATTGCAATCCTGAGATCAAGTTCAAGTACGAGACGAATCAAATTATATAAGAAATAAGTCTTTAATAGGTTTTTTAATTTAAATAGTTTATAATATTTTATTTATCATTTCTCATATTAAACTCCGTGACTAAAACATACCGTTTCCACCGTAATTTTACATCCAGCATCAAAACAAAGTTAATTTAAATTGTCCTTTACGATGCTATTTAAATTATTTACAACGTGAAACCTCGAGTTTCATATTCCGCATCATCGTGAAGAGTTTAATTAAATTTAAATGGACGAAACGTAAAAAATGCGACAGGACCAACACGGCGAATCGTGATGTTGCCAAAGCTGTATAGCCATAAGACGAGACGAGTTCTCTCAGATCTTTTGGACGTTTTGGCACTTTAGTGACAGTAATATATTGCTTACATTCACATTAAGCATACCGAAGTAACCCAGGGTCAAAACGACACTAATAAAATGTTCTTTATTCAAAAATTTTGTGTAAACTGAAAAAAGAAGAAACAAATGGATTCATGTTTATTGATTTTGATCTTTATGAAGAAACCCTTGAAAGGTAATGGGTCTTTGTAAATTGATACGCCTGAGACTTGAAAATGGGCACAAGTATTTACTGGAATGATAAACGTCTATTGTTTCTGATAAAAGAAAGGATAATTATTATGCCTTACTGGTCCAGTTGAAGCAAAACTTGTAAAATGATGAGTTAGATTTAGACCGGAACAAACCAATTTGTGTGACGTTTATTAATTCCAAAGTCATGATTGAAAACGTACTCTCTGAAACAGTTAAAGTCAAGAAAGTCTAGGTCGTAAAATAATTAAAGTATTTTTTCTAGGTCATGCATACATCTTCCTTCGCTGACAACAAAGAGAAACAAATAGAGCAGGTAAAAAGAATGTGGTGAAACACAAAGGGTCTAAATTCATCTTATACGGTGCCCTGGGTGATAATATTAAGTACATATATCAAATTAGGAGCAAAGGAGCAAAAACAAGGTATGAAACGGAGCGGCCGCACGAAAATGGAAGCGCACGGTCGACGCTTGTTTTTTGCATCAACGAGCGCTCTGCACCCGGATTCACGGTATGCTGTGCTATTTTAATTAGCTGTGTCAGTGAACCATTCCGCATTACAGCTAATTGCAAGTCCCACCCATTTATATTACAATAAAATAATAGAAATTACGGATGGAAAAGATTGTGTATAAAGATCTGGCACAAAAACTTTGAACTGTGTGATGTAAATTTGACAATCAATGTCCTGGATGTAGTTGCTGCCAATAGTTTAATACCATAGTGCCACGTCCAACATTTCAAAAGTTTTAAGTGAGAGATGAAATTGACTATATATGCACACACAGTATTTAATCTACGAATTCAGTAAAGTGTCTTGAGCTCGAACTTTGGACTTTTATCTTTCAATGGCTCCTAAATAAGCTACAGCTGACTTTTTTATATTATATTAGCGAATAATCTGAAAAAAAGAACAATGTCGGACGGCGGAGGAGATTGGATCGGGATCAAATAAGCCTTTATCGCCAGTGAGACTCGTCTTTAACATTCACTCCATCCCATTCCGTTCAATGTAGGGCTGTTCCGTTTCATTCAATATCGGTAGCGTTCAACTCCGTACATCCTTTCAGTAAGCCTGTTTTAAAAGAATGAAAACATACAAGGCATCATGATCTTGGAAAGTATCAATTTTGTGTCTCTGTGAAAATATTAATTCACGATATATACATTAATCATGTACTGTGGTGAAGACAGGACAGAGGCCTCGTCTTCAATTGAAAGGGGTCCACTGCCGTGGTTTAGTTGCGTTTGGTGGATCAGACACCTTAGATATTATTGAAGAGTTTCTTTAATTTTGACACTCAGATTCGGTAAGTAGTAGGTAAACAATTGTGATTAACTAATATTCGAATAAAATATATAGACTACATTAAAAATGTATGCATCTTTCATTATTTGACGCAACTGTCTATGGCTGGTACCAATACTAGTCATCGACTTTCTATATACATTTTTTTATTGCAATGATACAAACATGCCATTCGCCTGATAGTAAGCTATACGACCGCTCATGGTCAGTACCAAAACCAAGCAATACCATGAATTACAAGCAATGCTTTTCATTCCACTGCGCTCGCCATCCTGAGACATAAGATGTTCAGTCTCATTATGTCCAGTAGTTACTCTGGTTACAATGTCTTTCAAACCGGAACACGACAATGCATTTACACTGCTATTTGGCGGAAAAATATACATTGTGGTGGTACCTACCCAGGCGGCCTCTCACATATTATGAGAGACCTACCAATCTTGTGAACGAGCTTTACCAACAAATTTACAGCCAACAATCCCGCTACAATAATCAAAGAATCATTTATACACCGTTGCATATGCTAATTAACATCAATAATGAACGACAACTGCAATATTGCATAACATAAATGAAATCTAATTTGGGAACGACGAAAATAGGTTTCCGTCGCCCAGACTCGAATAAATGGCAATCATTGGACCCGACGTTGACGCAAATAGTATTTCATTCGGTCTGCTGGTCTAGCTCAAAATCTTAATCATAGAACTTTACTAAATTTACCCAACCACGCATGTAGTTCATAGAAACCCGAAGAAAAGATATTTTGAGAATCAGGGCAAGAGTTTACGGAAATGTATTAATAGTCTCGTCATATTTGAACCGAAGACGAGTTTATTTTTATTCTTTTTGGAATACTATTATTTAACATAGTTTTAAAATGTTAAAAAGATAATAAAACTACAATGTTCTTGTTATAATGTGTGACAGTTAAGCCAATTATTTGAATTTTAAATTAAAATAAGATATAAAAATCATAAACTTTACGAACTAATGCGATAAAAATAACCTAAAAGAGAACAAATAGAGATTGAGATAGATTTACTTGAAACGTGTAAATCTAAATAAATTTAAAACAATACAGAAAATCGAATTACCCTAACGTTAACTGCATAATGAAAGTACCAATATACTTTAACAAAATACTTATACTTCTTGTACACATTCACTAACATAAGTATAAAGACATAGTGCTCAAAGTTTAACGCTCACATTTCAACAGCCAAGTATTTAATATCCTATCCCGCGCTAGAACCTTCAGGGTTGGCATTCTCTAACTTCTCCACAAAATCCATATTACTCCATACTTCCGACGGGCTGCAAAGCATAGCGATGTCGTTGTCATCGTGCACTTTATAAAACCATTCGCAGACTTAGCTTAGGCTTTATTAAACGAAGCACCAGGGGAATCCAGATATTACAATGGAGATTAAATGCTATGAAGGTTATTTCTTTATGATTAGATCTTATCTTTCTATAGGTGTATGGTATTTAAGTTATTTCATAACAGCTGGTATTTAAGTGTTGAATTGTTGTGATTATACGAATATTTAATTTAACGGGTATGACTATATTCCGTCATTTTAATTATTTGAACACTTTGTTAAATCTTAGTGCCTTTAATAAAAAATAATAGTCGAGGCCCATAATGACACTTTTTTATTCTTAACATAATGTGTGATTTTACACAATTTCCTTTGTTTTTATAAACTTTGTCAATGTCTATTTTCTATAATGTTGTTTAATATTGTTGTTTTAAGCATCAAAGTTTCTACGCCAAAGCGGCAGGAGGTGTGAATATCGCCTACATAAAAAGTAATGTGCATAACAAGCACGGACACATCGCGTCTCATAATAGCTAACAAAGTAACCGAATAAGACGTGTGGCGTCACGTTCCTCGCTAAACAACGTCTCGTTGGAAACGTGACGATAATACCTAGTATAAAGTTCATGTACTGAAGAAACCATTAATATCCTACCCTATATACACATATACGCATCAAATTTTAATTTGACATGCACAATTAATACTATAAAGGCCGTATCACCCCACGTTGGGCGCCAATTAAGCTTAAATTAGGTAAATTACAATTAATCATGTTTTTGGTATGAAATTTTACATATTAAAACTTATGAAATTGATGGATGACATTAATGTCATCCTATTCCATTTAATTATCTCGACTTAATTGTATTTAAAATAAGGCAATAAATTATTATTGTAAAAGTATTAGTGTTAGTATTAAAGTCACCGATAAAATAAAATAAAATATTTTCTTGTAGACTTGTTCCTTGTTAATTTTTATGGAGTTTTGCAGAGGACCAAAGTTTACAGTCACTTTAGATGTCTGTTTAATCGTATCCAAGTAAATTTCGACTTTATTACCTACTACATAAGAGTGTGTAGTATTATACCTTATTTTCACACGCCCACTCGTTTACCAGCTTGTCTGCAACACAGGAAGTCAGCGTCAATTTCACCCGTGTAAATTGACAGAACTGACGAAAACTTGCGTTGTTTCAGTAAACTATAAGTTTAGACAAAGCTATATTTTGTTACCAAGCAACCCAATTATGATTGAAAAGATACGTGTTTATTCAAATACTTAGGCTTTTTTAACATCCTAAAATAATATTTAGTTACATGTTTGTTTATAATTATTTCATATTATACAGTTCACAGCATATGTAGCACATTAGGCTCTATATTATATTATCTACAAAGAAAACAAAACAAAATGATGACAACATCAGAATTGACATTCAGTAATTTCTACTTACATTGCCCTAAAACAATATAAAAGTAGCTACGGACATAACTGTTCAAACCTGTAAACACAAACCATTTATGGACCGTATTCAATCCATGAACAATAAGTAAAATAGTCAATATCCAAACCAAACATTTTCCCGCCCATAAACAAAAATACTATACACGAAAATATACCAGAAAGCTATATTTATAATTAAACCCATAAACGCTTTTATGCTATTAAAATAAGTTATTAAAAACATAATTGGGAATGAGTGTCTGTTCATCGGCACGTCATTCATCAACCCATTTTCCGCTAACTACAGCGACGCGTTTCGCCGACACTTGGCTCCGTTCCATTCAGGAAGTATCACATTCCGGCCCATGTTCCACGTTCGTGTGCCTCGCGTTCCATACCAGCCAATTTCCTTACCATCCATGCCTGCGGTCGAAGAAATTACGCCGGAGGTATCGGAAAATTCACTACTTCAGACTACTTCCACGTTTGCTGAAGACAGTTTTAATTTTAGATGGTCTTCATTGAGGTCCAAAATTGTAGAACTAACGAAAATATAAACATTTTTTCAAATTCAAATGAAAGTTTTGTGGACTAAAATAAACCTGTGCTCACTCTTGTGCCCCAAGGGGGTAGACAGAGGTGTTAATAAATGCTAAACATTTCGTTGTAAATAGACTTATTTCTGTCCCAATATATGACCCGACCCTTCCCCGAATTTTTGCCCCATGAAATTTGAAAGAGATTTCTCCAACAGAAAAACTTCCACAAAATGAACCGGTTATAGATTCGCTGCAATCTGCATATTTAAAATATCAGCTAAACCCGAAAAACTATGTTTAGTTTTTTTATACCTTACGCGCCTATAGTCTATCAAAAGCCTGTATCAAATAAATATCGCTCTAAATCTAGTCAATGCATTGTAAATATAATGTTTATACACAAAGTCGTGGGCAATATAGATAATCTTTATACTAAATATGTGTTTATTATAATTATTTCCAGACAAAAGCTGCATAATACCCAAACAAAACTTCATCTGGCGTGCTTTTATTATTTTTTCCAGTTGTTGGTGTCTTTCACTTCGCCGTCCGTCCGCAGCATGCATGAAGCTGTGGGATAATGAAGAGAAAATTTGCCGGCACTCAGTTTCATTCACAGACAGGTACGTAATCAGGCTTACACGAGTGACTAAAAGGTATTTTGTAAATACGGTCTACATTTATGATTTCAAAATGATTTAAGTAAGTATTTAAAAAATAAGTACAGAATTAATGAGCAAAGAAAAATACAATTTGTAGTTAAATTTTATGCGTTAAATTACTTTATATCTAAAGATGACTAAGATAATTAGTGGTGATTGCATGCATTTCATGATGGGTTAAGAGTTCCGCAAACAAGTGGAAGTTCGCCTCAAGTTTCAAACGAAGAACAAGAAGAAAAGCTATTAAATTAATTTGGCTTTTAGTATTTAATATTTTAAAAAGTAAACGTAATTTAACTAAAAGCCCCGTAATTAAATCGCCTATTAACATAATCTCGTGAAAGTTTTTAATGGTAACAACACGCAGATGATTTAGCATCACATACATAATTACACACCTGTGAAGTGATAAAGGTAAAAAGTAAAAGTGAATATTTCATTTGAATACAATGACAGGTGTATTGAAAAACACAAGAGATTTCACTTTTGGTTTTTATTATTATCAAATATTCAATAATGACTTTGTAATAAATAAGAGATAATTACAATGATATCTAATGATATATGAAAAGTGCGTGGTGGCCTGTTGGTAACGGACCAGACGCGGCTGCCTACATGTTCACGGTGGTCGCGGGTTCAAATCCCAGGGCACACCTCTGACTTTTCGGAGCTATGTGTGTATTGATAGTCAATCACCATGCACTTTAACGGTGAAGGAAAACATCGTGAGGAAACCTGCATACCGTAGCGATTTTAAAGAATTTCTACGGTATGTAAGTCCGCCAACCCGCACTAGGCCAGCGTGGTGGACTGTATGGCCTAACCACTCTCAATCGATTCTCTCGATTGTAGAGTAGGCCCGTGCCCTGCAGTGGGACGTATATGGGCTGATATAGATAGATAGATAGATAGACAATGATATCTTTTCACCAGTACATTGGTGTTTTAGGTGAAATCCCACAAGAAACTTGCCTCAACCATTCAGCTTCAGGCAACACTGTACCGCGTATCCCAACGATTTACTTCTCTAGACTTGGCTTAATATCATATTATCTTTCCCATACATATCACGCAACATTGGCACCATTCTGTGCTAGGCTGCTTAATACATTGCGTGTCCGCATGAAGTTCCCTTCCGTGCTGACATTATGATGGCGTCGTCGATAATGTCCGTATGCATAAAGTTCCTTAAACATGTAAGACGTAGGAGTTTCTCAAAGAAAAGGTAGTGCCTCAGAAAGTAGTCTGTCTTCCTTATTCCTAACATTAATACACTATCCTTACTAAGCAGCATTATAGTAATATATTAGTAAAACGCTAATAGCAATCTTATCATAGTAGATAATGTCATTAATAAATAATAGAATTTATAAACCACAGTTTTTATGTAAGGATGGCTAACTGATGCTACTGTATAGTAACAATGAGACTATGAAAATATTATATGAAAAAATCAACATGAATTAAACCATTCAAAATGATCATAAAACCAATTATGAAACTACTTACTCCAATTTAAGTTATTATTTGCTAAACGAATTTGAGTCCCAAATTCCCAAGTCCTTCATTACACGTCTGTTCGTACGTTCAACTTTCTCCCTGATATCCCAAAATGAGAATAGCGCATGGTGACGTGCCGCTGCAAAGTTGCTCGAGCAGGTAAAGTATTTTAATCTGCCAGAACGAAATTGTTTATGTGAACGGAATTCGGTTGAAGCCTAATGGCTGGTAAGGCATTTTCTTCCGAGGATGTAAAAATATATGAACAAGAAGCTGAAGATGGAACGTAGCTAAAACCGGGTAGCGTTCAAAGGATGTGCGTTAGTATGATAAGTTCCAACGTTAGTTCACAAAGCAACATTGTAATCGACTTCGATAGTGCACTTTTGATAGGCACATTCAATAAATCTATTATAAAAAGCCTGAATTGTACCATGTATTTAGGATACCTACCATATCAAACAAAGTCTTATTAAAATCGATGGCTTCAAAATCTACTTCGTATTTCATGTTAACACAAAACTCGCAATCGACTTTCTTTTATATTCTACAGTAACCTTAGGCCACTTGTTCGTCCACCCAACATTTAATTGAGGAAAAACAAACCAGGTTCTAAAATGACAACGTTTCATGCAGCATCGTTGAAAACAAACACAATTCAGACCCATCTTTGAAAACAGCACATTAAATAAGACAGATGGCAGTCACACAATATCCAATTTAGTGCTGCCGGCTGCGGAACAAAACAGTGAGACAAAGCTGTTTTTTTAATAACTGCGATACAGAGGTGGTCACGAAGATAAGCGACTAATTGGACGAGTTTTAGAGATGGATGTGAGAGTATAGGCTGGCCATATTGTGGTAATATAGAAGTAATCAAAGTGAAACGATGCAGTTGAATATTATGATTACTAGATTTTATCATTGGTATAAAGTTCCAGTGCATCAAACTTTAGTGCTGAATCTGATTCGTAGATCGTCATTTTAATGAGTTGTAAGGTTTAAAGAATATGCCCGCCATCGTCATAACTTCGCACCAATATCATGAATACATATAAATCCTTGAACTCAGACATAATTAAACTCAATATATGTAGCATAAACAAAGATAATCCAATGCCATTAAGCCCTCAGTAAATAAAATTTGTATATCAGCAAATATATGTAGTGGCGTCACAGTCGGGATTCAGTAATAACCCGCACGTAGTAATAACGCCAGTAATTAACAAACTACATGGGGACACTCAGTGAAATTTTGAAGCAACATTGCGCAAAGCAAATTGAAAAGGCTTTTCAGTTCTATACCGCTAAGATTTTATGACATTTCAATTACGCTTTGTCGAAACAGACAAAAAGTTTTCGGGACGGAAAATGAAATGTTAATTAGCTGTCCCGAAGTTTGGCGCAAACAAAAAATACACGAAAGAAAATAAGAGAGTGGCAGATATTAATAAGAATGAAGCAAACCTTTTTGTATCCGGCCAGGCGCAGAGCTCTTTGCAAGCGCGCGGCCCGCGATGTGGACAGGTACACTATGGGCACCGCCTCCCCCGCCTCTAACTCGATGTCGAAGTCGTTAACTGCCTCACAAAACTTATAATCCTTAAACTTTTTTGCCTCACTCTTCATTAGTTCCTGACTGTCGCCGTCGTCACTTATCTCATCTTTTAAAACTTCGCTCGGCGAAATGAAAAGGGGATTCTCGTAACAGCGATTATGACGTTCAGCAGCCTCGGTCTTGTCGCAAATCGGCTTTTTCATGTCATCCGAATCGACTTCGCTGTCAGGGTAAGTTATTAGATAATTGTCATTCACTGGATATTGACCTTCTTCTTCAGTCAGATCTTCAATCACGACGGACGGTGTTCTGTGTCCAGAAGCACAATACACACTTACAAGTTCACTATTCACACTTCCGCACTCCATATTTACAGTTCGATTCTGACGGGCTTGATTTATTATACAGCTGATATTAACAATATTATACGGTTTCAGGGCAACAGCGATGGAAAAATAACAATATTCGCCAGATAACGAGTGGGCGTACTGGTATTAAATTACACCGGGCAATATGTTACAGATTAAACTGCAGGAACAAAATATCTTTGTAATAATCTTGCGGCGTTCGCTACTTATTGTTGTCGTTATGTTTTATTTCACATCTATAACAAATGAAAGCGCTAGGCGTTTAAATTGTGATCTCTTTGAAAATATATATATTATGTACCTCGTGCAAGTACATTTTACGAACCAGACTGGTAAGATATTTCATTTTTATTCTGTACGTAAAACTTTTGTTTTTTTTTTTCATCACTGTCATATGCCAGTGGCACATGACGTAGAAATGTTTTGACGTTTTTAAAACGTTAGTATGAAAATTTCACCGGCCCTCTGTGGAGGGACAGGTGTTGAAACACGAGGTGATAAGGGTCACAGTGGGAGCGGGCGATATTTCCTCTTCCCTCTAATTGCCCAAATTCAGTCTCATCTCAATGACCTCACTCGTACCGCTATTAAAATATTCATTATTGCTAGCTTGTTTTCTTTTTGTCAATGCACGTATTTAATGATGGTTGAAACTGCCATGGGAATAAACATAACACTATTAAGCTATTAATGGTATGTTACTATGCGAGTCACATGAAAGTTAAAAACGGAAACACGTCTTGCAGATCATGATAAGCCCAAATTTTATACGAGACCTTGAAGACCGTGATAAAATGGGCTATTAAGATTATTTTTTTTATCATAAGGATTGGCGTAGTGGCTCTTCCAATCTCTTTTGTGATAACCTATGCCCAATATTGTACAGAAATATAATGAAGACATTATAATATTTACCAGAAATGTAACCAAACTTCCGTACGTATGTTACAAACTCCAACCATATATTTTGCAAACTTACATTGTTGTACAGCAACAAGATTAATTTTGCTATCATAAAACTTCTAAAATTTACAATTGTTTTTACCGTTTCCCGTATATCAGATATACCAGCGGGTCTGTTTTGTTTCCTCCCGTTTAACATTAGGGTCTCTTCCCACTACAACGTAGCTTACCATGACCAAGCTATGAACGACCCACACAGATTTTTTTGTATTTATTACTATAAAATGTCCACTACACCTTTCCGTCACCGGTTGACGATGCTCCACAGAAATGTATACAAATAATACATTTTTGCGTAAACGTTCATACCAAAGTTATGATATGATAATTTCGATGTAGCAGACAGACATTCATACTTGCCTGCCCCGCTCGGATTTGGAATAACACGACTCCCCACACTTAGACGCACTATTTGCTCCTATTTGCTTATTTTAGCGATCATTCTGAAGAGGCCTGAAATAAATCAGACGCCGGCCAGACTTAACCCAAAAAGTAAATGTCATGCAACAAAAAATTACGCGGCTCGGTGTCATCGCACTCAATGCGTGTTTAATTAGCATTCTATTTATGCGCATAACATGAAAGTGCGTGGTCTACTGTGCGTCTAGTTCTCCCGTCGATACATAAATCGCAGTTTCTAATGCATCATTCATCTCGACACGTATTGAAAGTGGGTGGACAGAAGTTATGGTACGAGCTATGGAGTTTGTTTAGTCACTGTAACAATAACTTGTTTATGAAATATATAGATATTATTTATTTTTATTTAAGACTCTAATAGTGGCTATTATAAAACAAACGTTGGTACGATTATCGTCTAGCATACGTGACATAAGTACTCAAACACTGGCGAGATATTTTGTAAACATCTGCAACGTATCTTTCTAACGAACGACTGTAACCATTGTTATTTCACGACAGTCAAGTTTCACACGACGAGACAGTACAAAGGAATGGTTTGGTGTATGTCAAATCAAATGACATTTGTTTCGAAATTATTTTTTTATACTTATACTTTATTGCTCTTTTTAACACGTAGACCGTTAATCATATATTTAGACTTACTGAAAGGGAGCCTTTATAAACATATCTCTTTGGACCCTTGTGACTGCATTTTATACATCGCACTATATTAATATTCTATAAATAATATTGGTATGGTCAACAGTTATGGATAATTAATAGTTGTGGCTATTAAAAATTCAAATCCATTAGCTTGTCCTCACGAAGGATGCCAATATAAACATCGACACTAACGTAAACAAAAATATTCACGAGATGCAAGTACTCACTAGAAATGCACTATCTATAATTTGTAAACATTTTAAAAATCTTATATGTAAGTAAATAATTATAAAAATATATAATTTGTTCCTTGCAGTATTAAGACGTATAATATTTAATGAATTATTGGAGCAATACTTCTAGCAATTTTTAAGTCATTTCATTGTTAAAACACAATCACTTTCACCACTGTATATTCTTAATTACACATTACAAATGTCCACTAATATACAGTAAATCGCGTATACAGAATGCGTTTTGTCGCGTGTATATACGCGGGCTCCGGCGCACGCGCAAGCGACGCGCTCGGTCCGGACTGAACGACTAAATTTGAAATGGAGTGGGTTTAATAACATTGCGTATATTTTCCCGTTTTCACTCAACGGTGACATCCGTCGTGAGTCAGACTTGCGTGCTTTTTTGCGAATTTATATTGAGAAAAGATTTTTCTTGGCGCCGGTCGGGATGTGTATGGAAAAATATGGCGGCGTTTGTTGTTGAGAGATCGTAGAATAATATTTTGTCAATGATCAACTGGAATATTAATCAAAGGGTTTATAGGAATATGCTGTGATATCTGGTTTGTTTATTATTCGATTTACAGAATAGCCAACCAACATTATCATAGATGTATTTTTGCCAGTTTTACACACATAAATGTCGAAAAGCGTTTTCAAAATGAAAATACTCCTGTCAGCAACACTGTTACGGGTCAACAATGATTATGAAATGGGATTACTAATATTTGATAGGCGCACATAAATACTGAGCGGCATTTTGCTAATGAACGAACGGACATGACATTAATGACAATTATTTCTCATTGTGCTAATAACTGCAGCGAAGAGGCCTTCACCTAGTATTTCGATGAAAACTAACAAGTGGCCGCTAAAGCTTGACTAATTTAGATTCTATACATAATTAGAGATATATAATATACCACATGCAACTTGCACTACATTAGTTACGAATGAACTCACCGGGAACGAATGGAAAGATTTGTCATAATTTCGAATTTAAAATAATGTCAATAAATTCTGTTCAAAAGGCTATTTTAAAAAATATATATAAATATGAAAAAAGAAATACACAATGTGCCAAAATATTAAATCACATTACAGTGACTCATTTTTTCTATTTATAACGTTTCCAGACTCGCAACACAGACAGTCATAAGTTTATTAAAAAACGCATTTCATTCAACCTTGCACACACTGGCAGTTATGATTGTTTATAAACCACACAAAGAGGATGTAAACCGTAACATATTTTAGTGTGTAAATAAATTTTATTAGCTACTGCTAGTGTAACCGCGACCTTGTCTGGCGGCGGTGTCCGTCCCCGCCTTGACTTCATGCCAAACACATCTGCACCCAATGAAAACACCCACTACATTACTCTCCAGTTTCATGAAAATACACATTAATGAACTGAATTATTAACTCCCATATTTGTGACGAAAATACTATGTACACTATCGGCCTTATTGATAGTCGGATTTAAAACTTAATTTAGTTATCGAATGTTTTGTCTTCCTCGCTTCAAACTGAATTCTAAAATGGTTCGAAATAGACAAAACATTCGATAAGTAAAATAGATTTTAAATCTGTCTATGAATAAGGCCTTATAAGATTATGTTTGTGTCTCCTGTTTGCATTCGTTGTATTGAACAAACAATGTATATTTAGAAACTACACTAAATAATCTTCATACAACAAATTCACGTTGATGAGTTACAGTGTCAATTATTCTAAATATTTAAGGCCTCAAATGTCTTGAGTTTATAGTCTCATTTCTGCCTAAACCATTGGCGATATGAGCATAACTATCGAAGTAACGTTAAAAAATCTTCACAATAATGTAAATATTTGAAGACAACAATATTTATATAACTGGTGTTTACAATGTGGTAAACCGCTCACATATCACATGGCTATTAGATATTTTATAATCCGGCGTACAGTGGATGTATTATGTATAGGTATACCGGAACAATTTATATAACAGTTTATACACACAATAACACTTTTTCAATAAACAATACATATCATTTTCATGTTTCACGGTGATCGCAAATTCAAATCCCAGGACACACCTCTGACTTTACAGAGTTACATATGTGTATGTGTGTATTGATAGTCAATATGATGTTACAAATATATTCATAATTAATTACTCATCGATTGAAAATGTTTCTTAAGAAAACCTAAACTCCTGATAATTGTCCTAAAAAAGAGTATCTACGGATTAATGTTTACCGAGCAGCATTAAACGTTGTGGACTGAAGTGCCTGTTTCCGAGAAAATGAAAGACGGTCAGTCGAAAATTTATTAACACAGTCATTTTGGAATATGGATGAAAAGTATATTTCATAAACTCTCCCTAACTGTGATAGATAACATACATACATACTCTCACGCCTGTATCCACAAGGAGGCATACAGAGGCCATTATTACAACGTATTTCACCGAACTTATTCCAATCGCAAAATGTGATACGTTCGCCCTATCAAATATAAAACACGATTGCCATAATGAATGTTTCATTAACAAAATTCGATACTACGCGTATTAAATTTGACACAGAAATTGGATAGACCTTGATCCAGATATTGTACCGTCGATTCCGATGAGACGTGGCAGCCGCGAGTTAATACAACAATGATGTTAGCTCGATCGGTGTCAGAGGGCTTGTCACGGATCAAATCAATTACAAACAAACTTGAACTAGAATTTTAATGTGACCTTGTATGTGTTAGTAGATTATTTTTAGATGTTTTGGTAACGATTTTCATTCATAGAAAGGTATTAAAATATTGAAGAAATGAATACTACCTACTTAAACTACATCCATTCAAGGATATGCGTAATGGGACAAATATAGACGATAATGGGATATAAAGTTCAGTAAAAAGGTACATTATACCTAATCTTCATAAACAATTCCAGCTTAGTACAGATAATTTCGAAAATAAGTGCGCAGTCAGTGTAAATATATCTCCGGCATTCTCATGAATCGAACGAAATGCGACAACAACTTACGATGCCAAAATACATAGTTCACGTCGAATTCTTATGAGCGGAGTCTCCGCCTCTGTACTGTATCTGCCCATGTACTTGTACATGTACAGGGCACAAGCCTACTCTACAATCGAGAGTACGATTGAGAGCGGTTCCGCCCCTGCCCATGCTAAAACTTACATGGCTCTACCTTCAAAATCAGGCCAGTAAGCAATTAATACTCTTACTATATTGTACTGTATCAGAATAATTGCCTACTGCTGCGCAAGGGACTCCGTTAGTCATTAACTACCAATACACACTGCTAACTCAGTCGACTAGTGCAAACAAATGAATCATCGTTATATACCCTAAGGGCAATACACACTAAATCAGACAAATCGTGATCTCCACTCGAGAACGCACCCAGCGATAAAATACACAACATAAATAAAGTGAAAGTTGTGCAATCACATAATTTAATCAAAGTGACATACTTCATTAAGCAACAAACAATAAATACAAAGTAAAAGTTCCCGTTGGTCCGTTACAACTTTATTCATATTGAAACTTCATGGGCATAAATGTAGTGTAGATTTTTAGATGCTTATAATACCCAAGCCCATATGCCCTCTACAAACTTTCTGTATAATTGAGAAGATATTAGGCATACTCCAGGCTGTTCGATTGAGACGGAATTCACAATATACAGTTGAAATTCGTGAAATCTCTTTGGTATTTAATTTTCCTCACATATTTTTCCATCACAATTAAAATAGTTGTTAATTGATTACTAATACCACAGAATTAATACCTACATGGCTCTGAAATATCCTAGGATTGGAACGGAATAAAAAGGAGAGGCTTTTATTTCTTTACACAATGTTCAAATGTTTACTAGGAAAACAGAACAATATACTGCTCGGTGCCGTTTATACAGAATTCAGTCGCATGCGGGTTATGGCGTGTGGATTTAAATGATGTATCGCTTTGTTGCCTGTTCTATTTGTTTTTCAAACACTATAGTTTTTACCAGCATTAATCTTTCTACACAAGCGTAATAAAAGTTTGTCCATTTCCCCTTGACATCTGGTGTTGGTATAGATATTATAATCCTATGACGTCACCAAGTCAAAGTGAGATACATACAGCCAGAGAAAATCATACAGAATTTGAATTAAACTACAAGTAATAACGTGTAATTAGAAATCGCGACATATTATTTAAATCTAGGTGTAGGAATTGCGCCTTGACTCGCATAAACATTTCCATCATTAACTTCTTACTGATCACCTTGTACATTAGAACGTTTTCCGCACAACATTACGTCCAAGTGGTAGCCAGAGGACAAACATTCCTTTCTACTTTTCTCATCCGCTCTCAGTAAAAGATACGCAATATACCTAGGAGAGCTACTTAATTTTCTACTGTTTGAATTTTATTAAATAACTTTGGTTTGATACATTTATTATAATATTGACCATACAAACTTCCCGTACTTGTGATTTGCAAAATCAATTTAGTAAATTTTTACTATACGCTCGAACAATTAAAATGTCGTAACCTAACACCGACCGCGTAATCAATATAGAGAGATTATAATTATTGAATGTGCGTACTAATCTATCCAGAATATCCTTTAAGGAAATCCTTATTTTTGACAGCCTCCGTGGTGCAGTTGGTAAGACACCGGCTATGAAACGAGAGGCTGCGGGTGCGATCCCCGAACCGAGACAAATATTTGTACCCACAAATATTTGTATCGGGTCTGGGTATTTGTGATACCGAAAGGTCTCTCATGGCTTCTGACCCATGACACAAGACTTCATTGGTCTTAATGTGGGATCAGGACTATGTATGTGACTGTTGGGTGTATTTATTTATTTATTAATCTGTATCCCTGAGAGTAGTAGAAGCTGAGAATATCCAGGTGTAAATATATTTATATGTCATTAGAATTTGCAATGCTCCGTGCGCCGAATGTGATTGTTGTAAACTAAATTGTAACTTGAAAGTAGTTGTTACTTGATCAGCCCGAATGTTCGGCAATGCGTGTTTTTGTATTCAGTAACTTGATGCTGTCTCGCAGTCTACATAATCACTCATGCGTATTCAATAAGCCAATTGAAAGTAACTTTTGATATTTTTGTCATGAGAATAACTTCCTTCTTAAAATTAACGAAAATGGCGATGGTAAGGTCATGCAAAATGAACAATAAGTTAATATGAAAACACTTAAATACTATATTATATTCTATGTGATACAATAGGACAAAACTCAGCTCGGGATGTTAGTCACCCTAGCAAAACCCATTGTAGATTTGAAACTATATTGGTTAACATAGTAAGTAATATAAAATACGATATATCCTTTAAAAACAAAACTGCAATACATCAAAAATACGATGAATTGCAGTTTACCAAGTCTAACTGAACCAGAAACTATGAATTGCAGTTTTGTTTTCATCGATAAACAACAAAATCCAGCCTTTATTTCAGATGGCAATCGCGAACCTCTTCACATAAATTGACTTGAACTACGGGGACAAGAAAGCTTTGCACATCGCATCCTGTGTTTTCCTTATTGTTCACTTCAGTTTACCAACTTTTGTCTAGATTAAACTCAGATCAATTGAGGCTGCGACCTCCTATAATCTTAATGTATAACTCGTGCACTTCTTCATTCTTTATTGTAAAACTATTTTTCACTAAAATATAATTTTTTCAGTAATTATGAATGTCTAAGTTACAGTTCTACGAATTGGAACCAATTTATTCAGTAATGTCTATGGAAATTTCCTCTTATTAATAAGTACTTCCTTCTATAGCTACTCAAAATGTAATTTTATTGAGGCATAAAATAACTTTATCGTTAAGACCTTCTGAAATTAACTTCTAGCGCCAATTTTCCGTTCATTTGTTTATTTTCATGGGAATTGGGATAGATTGGCGTCATTAGGCAGCATTTACAAAGTAGCATCGAAATGTTGAAATCGCGTGCATGGCCCAATCAAATTAATTTGAATGCCGTCCCATCAGTTTCCAGACAGTAGCTATTAGAAATTAGGTTGGCTCGCCAAATACGTAATATCCTGTCTGGACACGCGAAGCCAACAGCGCACGCACTTCTCGGCTTTCACACGGTCAAAGTTTATTTTGGATCACGAAATTTGCTCTGGCAAATTTTTCGAGAGAAAGCGTCTTTTATTACAAAAATCATTAATGTGCCGGCTGTGTTCATTATAATAAAATCGTATGTGAATTTTATTCTTAACCTTACACCTTAGTAAAAGTGCAGCAGAAATTAGCAGTTTTATTTCCTGACTTGAGAAATATTTATACAAAAACAACAATTATAAAGTATCTGTTTCGAAACATAAACACATATTTTCCGTCTAATACAGATGCAAACGTTAAATTAAGGTGAATAACGACCTAATGAGTGTGTTAACAACACTTGAATCATGTGAATCAATAAACCTCTCATCTCGAGTTTCTCTATCATCAATCATACGCGTGTGGGTTCTTTAACCAGACAAAAAGTGACGTCACATAGCCGTGTACATATTTATGAAGCGTCCAAGTGATCTGCTATTGATGGGCCCGTCCATTCATCAGTCAGGGAAGCCGTCGGAGTTCACAAAAACTCGTTGGAGACGAGATTTTTCTGAGTGAACAGCGTTAGAGGCGATTTCGAAAAATGTTCGAATTAAGGTAATTTAGCACGCCCTTGTGCCAATACGAGCGCTGATTTTCCACGATTACTAATGCTGTTATGATAAAGATTTAAAGCTATTACGAAGTTTGTTTATTGCCTTAGCCACATTAATGTTATTAATATTACAAACGATGTAATAAAGTTCCACGATAAGTAACTTTATGACTAAGTTTTGCAATATTTGTATAAAGAACTTGTTTTCTAAATCCTGTAAGATATTAGGCAATCCTTGATGGTGAAATAGAAAATTATTTCGTCAGATAATCATCGATGTATTTCCGCAGTAAGTTTTGAACTTAATTACAAACTTTAAATCCTATCGTAATCTTCGTCCTATCGTAATCCTATCGTAATTATCGTAATCGCATATCATTCGTGCTAATTATTACGTACCCACTAACCTTTTAATTATTGTAAGTGTTTGGTACCGTAACGTTGTAAAATTCGGCTAGAAATCAACACTGAAAAGCGGTTTAAAAGAAACAGGTATTAGACAGTCCACACATTAAAACAAAATGCCAAAATTTTAAACCTGACATCGATCGACTACTTAAAGTATGATCATAATAATTAATTGCTGCAAAAAATTGCCTACAATTAGATTGTATTATTACACTTTTTGATGCTATCAAAGCACTCGATAAGTATAGACCCTAAGTAAGGATTTGAAACTAACAAAATTGCAATGTGCAGAAAGCACTAATAGACAGATTTGAACAAGAGAACGTGACAGTTAGCGTCGCCCACTTGCGTGAACATCGCGACGCCGCGTGCCGTCGTAAATAAAACAATGAATCACGACAAGATATTGCAATTGTCGCAGATTGCATTTGATATCGCATGGTTTATTGATGAACCCTCAGACGCGCCTTGTAAATTGCCGTGCATATGCGTTGTAAATTGCGATGCATATGCCTGAGGTGGGGCAATGTGCAACGGTCGATGTCGCCTGACCCGTTATGATTATCATTTCGACCTACGCTGCAATCCAACGGCTTTTTGAACTCTTTTTATGCCGTATTTAATGGCATTCGCGTAACGTTTCCACTACGTCTGGTAATATAAAAATACTTTGAATCCTCGCTATGTTTGATTTCGCCAAGTGAAGCCACTCAGTTGGCAAAACGCTTTTTCGTGATGCAACTGTATTGAAGTTGCGCGGATTCCAACTGATGATAGAAAGTATATATATTTAATATAGAAAATCAGAACGCTATATTAAAATTGGGCCACAGAAACATCAATTAAAATACCAAGCTATCGGAGACAAAACGGAATTAAAATAGAACCATTAGTGCATTTACGAGCAGTGTTTCGTTTTTAATCCCAGCTGCGTCCAGATTTGCTTTATCCCATTTCACAATGGGATGGACATTCGTTTGGGAGCGTAACAAATAGGCCAAATTTTCAAAGCCCGTTGTACCGGTCGCAACAGGCCACTAACGCGTGCCAATCGATGTTGTTATATGGATAAATCCCAGAAGGTGAATATTTTCTTATGCAACATACATTTGCCCCACGTTTGAGAGTATCGGAACAATTTCACAGGATTTCGATGAAGAGGCTTCGGTAAGGAACAAAAATCTCGCAGACGACGATTGCGTTTCAAAGTTGTGTTATGAATGCATGAATAGGTTTTTATATTTATATAGACTTTTATTTTTATATTGGCACTGCATAATATTTAGTCTATGTTTGACGGTAAGTGCAGTCATGATTAACCTCGTACGTAGACATCATTATAGCCTGCTCAAAACCCAATAGATGCACACTGGCTAATACCGGAATAGGACAAACACGTGGATCAATCCACAGTAACATTGTGGTAAGTTTTACAGCGTACTCTGTGCACTTTATACCAATATGCCACCACCAATGTATTTGCCATAGCTCTTCAAGTTATATTAAGAAAGTTAAAACACAAGACTCACAGGGTGTCAAAATGCAGTTTAAATAATGAGATATAGCAAGACCACGTGAAAGCCCTAATTGAAAATGTCTGGCGCTTGAAGCAAAGTTAACATAATCACAATTTGTGCAGTCACTTTAATGCACGTGAGTGCTTCGTAAAGACCTCTTAATCATTAAAGCAAAATAATAAATTGGTTTGTTTCCATTTCTCATAGCTGTGAAGTAAACAGATGGATATGATTTTTGCATATAATTTGTCAGCTGGATATTGGTAATAGTTCCTTCTTTATGCCAAACAATTGACGTAACGCATTCACTAAGAAAAAAAAAAATTGTATCGTATTTTAATGGTGTAATCGCGACTGGGTTATAATAAATGTTGTAAATACACTGATATGGGAGAAATCGATTTCTCCAAAATAGTACAACACGTTCGAACGTTATGACGCAATTATTACATTGTTACGGAATACCACTCCACGTATCGACCAGGAACATAAAAAACGTGGGAAAGTACAACATAAATAGAAAAACATGTAAAATGTGTAACATTGAACATAATAACACTTCGACAGGAGTCATAATATAGTATTAACACCTTCAAACCGACGCCCGGCCCCTCAGACCATTCAGGGCGAACAGATAATTATGGCGTTTTACTGAGCTAAATACAGACTTTTCTATTTGTCCGCCTACTTAGCATTCGAAGTATGTTGCGTGTCTCGTGTGACAAGACGAACGGGGTCGAAGTGACCGTTATGATGTTTGCGCGGAGCCTATTTGCCGGCCCGGTCCGAACCCTCCGCAAACGGGTTAACCTCATGTTGGAAAGATAGTGTTTTGTGTAAGCCACGATAGACCCCAAATAACATTTATACTAAGTGCCTACAGTGAAACATTAGCTTTATCAAATAAGGTGTTTAGTAGCCCTGTTTAATATATTAGACGTTAGTGTAAATGGGTAACATAATCGGGTCAGTGATTTTGAGTGCCTTGTGATTTAGATTCAACTTTGTCGAAGGATTCTGCGTGAATTGACTATTATACTACACAATACTTCGATAATTGCTTAAGTTTGTTACTGATGGAAAAAGTCTTCAATATAATTGATAAACCTATTACAGTGACGTCGGTGGTGTAGAATTTGGGCCGAAGCAAACAGATCGATCACATTATTGTGACGTAAGTCACTCCAACACATCGGTAAACGTTCGAATGTCCAACAGTCACCATCTACCGGTGGTAGGTCTCTCATATGTGAGCGGCCCCCTGGGTAGGTACCTCCGCAATGTCTATTTCTCACGCCAAACAGCAGTGTAAATGCACTGTTGTGTTCCGGTTTGAAGGATATTGTAGTCAGAGTAACTACTGGACATATTGAGACTAAGCATCTTGTCTCAGAATGGCGATCGCAGTTGAATGCCAAGCATTGCTTTGTTATTCATGGTGTTGTTTACCATCATGCGTATGGCATGGTGGTCTCGCCATTCAAAACAATAAAAATAACCATACATACAATACAACTGTCTACCAATCAATCGACTCATTTTCCGCGATATATTCAAAACGCGATGTACAGAGCGCGTTATTTCACGGTTAGCAGAGATAAAACTTCCCAACCGGATTTGATGCATGACGGTCCGGAAAGTTTTCGCAAAATGTATACGACTGTTAAAAACGCATCGAAAACCATCAACATTCGGTGACGGGCCGCAGGTATTGCTATGGATATATTTCTACGAATAACACTTAGATGTGTATTTTAAAATGAATATACCTACATATGGCATTTTTTTACGGGGGTCGATTGTTCATTTTATTTTTAATTATCGATTAAAGGGAAAAGCTGTATCAGCAAAAAGTAAATAAATAGTGACCCAACAGTCAAATTGTCCTGACCCCACATTAAGATCCATTGAGTCTCGTGTCGTGGGTATCAAGAACTACGAAGAAACTTTTCGGTCTCACTAACACGGCGTTGCCGTTGACACTTGAGAATTTTTTTTCAAAAATGTCAATGAACCGGCTTGGCTTCCCGTATGCATTTATGCCAGGCGACGCGATCGACGTTTACAACAATTTTATACTTCTTGCATGTATTTATTAAACCGGGAGAGAGAACACACGGTATAAGATTCATACTTAATTATTTCTCACCTCTTCTTTAGATAGACTATTAATAGGGACAGCTCTAAGAATTAGTAACTCGCCATCTCTACTATCTATATCTCAAAATTTTTAATTAAAACATAAAAGATATTTAGACGTATATTATGCCATCTTAATTAAATCTAGCTATAATAATTTTTCTCTTCCCAGTCTGTGTTGAGTAATAGCGTTTGTTTTAAATTTAAACATAAAACATTCCTTAAGCCGTTAAATTCTAAAAATTAAAAACAAAATAAATCAAATAAATAAATTTGCAGGCTATTTAATAGAAGCAAAATAAAAATAGTAACTCATGTTGCCCTTACCATTTTTCAATTCAATATATGTCTCCTTAACGCGAACACATAAAGAACTCTTACAGCCCATAAACAATCTCCGCTTGAAAAACCCGAAAGGATTGGAACAACACAATATTTTTTTAAACTCGCTCTCCAAACTGCTCAAGACTAATGGTCAAAGTATTCAGCATTAGTGCTGCTCTTTATGTCTATTTATATAAGTGGTCGCGCAACAACAACTCTTGGACGGCATCCAAGGGCTAGTTTTTATGGAATTTAAACGAACATTTTGATTTCTGTTAATGTGTCACCGAAGCGGCGTACTTGGAGCGTGTAGTGTTTTGTGTAAAATTGGAACGAGCGTGCTGCGATCTCTTTGTCTCTGTAATTATTTAAATGGTTCCTACATGCGAAATAGCAACTGTGCGTTCAGATTTATTTTATTTTCACTTTACTGATCCACAAAGGATTTAACGCTTGAATGCCTGAGTCATACTCAAATAGTGAAAAGTAAAGGAGAGTCAACGTTTGTCAAAATGTCATCATAAAATATGAAGGGCCTTATGTGTAATAGAGCCCTTATATTTTCAATGTAATTAAACGTGATGTACTAACCGCAGTTAGTTGTACTCGTATATAGTGTGTCTTCATCACGTTGATTGAAGTAAGAGCCAGTGAACTTAATTCATTTACTTAAAAGGTTTTTCTAAGTGTCTAGCAAATGTGTGTACATGTCGAGACATGTACTGGCTTCACCTTCCGTGAATATCGTAAACAACTGCACTATGAACAATTAAAATAATTGTAATTATAATGTAGATAAGCCCTGCCAGCATTACTAATGTTTGTGAAACTTTATTGTAAATTGTAATATTCCTTGAAATTTCTAATGTATAGACCTACATTTATTTTATTTGAATTCTGCTAATTTAAGGTTGCTATCCATGATTCAATATTCATTTCCTACTACAGTTCATAAATATTCCATTAATAAAACAAGATTAATAACCCACGTATAGGAAACAAAACCAATACCCAGGTACGAGATACCAACAAAGCCAATTAAACGTGGATATGAAGCGAACAATCGGTCGGGTCTGAGAGGCAATCTGTCATTGGTGATCGTTCGACAGGCCATCGTGAGAATAATACTCACTCGTCAAACCAAACTGTAATGGAAACCGAAGCCATCGGAAAGCTTCTAAGGGAGTAACTACATATTCAGCTCCATTCGGGTTTCGCTAGAGGACTAATAATATTTATACAGCGCGAACGGCGTTGAACGCGACGGAACAGCGCTGAACGGGTGCTAGTATGCATTTTCGTGAAAACCGAGTTGTCGCGATTTTTTGTGAAAACAGCTGAACCCAGCTGAATAAATGTGGTAAGTCCCTAACTCGACTATTTTATATCACGATTTCACCGTGTGTGATTGAATTGACATTGGACATTCATCGTGCGTCACGACACAAAAAGCGAGGTGTGGTGGCAACACGAACTTATATAGATATTGTGATTTATTATGTCAGATGTCCATCACTCATTTTAAGTGGCAAAGCTTCGCGTGGCTATATTAAATGAATCGGAGCGACCTGATGGAATTACTGCCTAACATAAATCCGATGTTAAAAATTATTGAGTTAATAAGATTCCCGAAGATGTAACAATTTTTACCTTGTCTTTAATTTGTCTCCCGTTTTACTGATACGAGAAATGGATAAATATATGTTTTTATTGTTCATTGAGAGTGTACATCGATGGATCGGGGTTAGCACTCTCCATCAGTCATAAGATGTAATATAGCTTAATGGTTTCACGAGCTTATACTACAACCAAAATTCATATTCATATATCTAGAATCTACCTGTATACCCAAACGTAAGTATCATTTTCTAATTTCGAATCTTCTGAAGAGTTTTTATCCCTTTCTCTTACTTTCATAACTAAACTACTCGGATCAGTGCGCGGTGCGACAGTTTTATGCAAACTTTCATCTCGGAATGAATTATAAAGTTTCCAGTTCTACCACACTATTGCCACACCGTAATTTAACAGAACTATCTACTTATGTTTTTTCTGAGTGCGGCAAATCAAAAGGCAGTTTTAGTAATTATTTCCGAGTATGTATGTATAAACGCATGTGTTATTTTCACAAATAATTGTTATTGAGTTACATTCGAATCATAAAACATACCGTGTCTTGTGCTTTATTATAAATGTAACGAAATGAATTTTAGTTGTTTTTTCAACTGGAAAACATGTTTCACTCCGTAACCAAAACCTGTTTCAAAAACTTCGAAAGGAGTATCAAGTCGCAAAAACGATTGTTAAATATAAATAAAAATACTTAGGTTATCTATTCGCGACGTAAAGCTCCGCGCTGTCAAACGCAAAAGTGTACTATGAAAATCTCAAGCGCCCCTTACAAATGAGATCCCACAAACGAATCGGCCATAAAGCGTTTGATTTTAGGAATATATTTACCAATCACCTTGCAAAGGTTCGATCCAATTTGTAAACGTAGCATCTTCGAAAATCTTTGCATCGTTTCAAAAGGGGATAATGTGGTGAATATTGTAGAACAGAAATCGCGAATAAAATCCGTGCGTAACAGACACGTGGGAGATCAGTGGAGCGAGAAGGAAGATAGTGTCTACTTAAGAGTAAAAGAGATAGAAACGGACATTGCGGTACGGTACCGTAGTTTTTAAATATCAACATTTTTCTCGCGTTGTCTGGTCTAGTATATGAATAGTAATATAGTACATACCAATTCCTCAGGTGATCCCGGTTCCTTCATACCATTGCTCTTATCCGTGCTCCCCGTCTCTGTAAAGACAATAAACCTTATTAATTGTGTTTGATTAAATAGATTAATAACATTAGGTTTGCATATATCTATCCAACATCAAACAGCGCAGCATTATTGTGGTAAGCGGTTGCACTTTTTACCAATGAATACTAAATACTTATTAATAGGTGCATTGTAATATTTTTGGAGTACTGATATAAAAAAGAAGAAGAGATTTTATGAATGAAATTTAGTTTCACTATACGACTCTACGCATCACTGTTTTCCTCAACAAAAATATTAAGTTCTAACGCTTGTAAATATCTATAAACGTCACACATCGAGGCCACTCATAAATCTGTAAAGCAATTTGCATTCTTAAATAATATGCTCTCGATTTTCCTTCATAATTAAGTTCTCTAAAGTATATAAAACTTGTTCTAAATGCCAACGCTATCGAGTTTTATTCGTAAATCCATTAAATTGATTTAGGTGAAAAAAAATCCCAAATTCCAGAAGTCGCCAATCCCAAACGGGGAAGTTGGAATTTGCACGGCACAAATCAACAAGTCAGCCGTTATGTTACATCTCTGGCCGCAGTCAAATCCCGGATTCCAATTATTTGGGTTAAACATCGGGCGGTCACCTGGAGCACGTCACCGCAACGAGCACGGTTCGACGAAATATCACAATTTCCTTTTGAAAACGCGACTAACAGCTTTGAAATTATGTATGATTGCGAGCTTGTTGCCGCTTCATACTTCACAACTCCTGTCGTTGATAACTCTCAGCTGTGTGTTATGTTTGACAGTAAAAGGAAGTAGTTGCATTTTGCATATTTTTCCCCCCTTTTTTCAATCAATAAATATTGCGTGAATTTGTTGAAAAGTATTTCTAGTTTTGGATTTCTAGATTTAGACCAATCGTTAAAAATATAACGTTGTTTAATTTTAAATATTCATTTTTTTTCATTATGCCGATACCAGAATAATAGATAGTACTTAAAACAGCGAAGCCCTGGTTACGGATCCCAAGGTGGGCAATCAAATTTGTTAGTATTTCAATGTGCAAAATATAGCATATTTCTGTAAAAAATATGTTTAAATTTAACATTGTGGTTAATTTAAAGCGTTTATAAAACAACCAGTTGAGTGAATCAGAAATGTTTTATATACAAATCCAGTACATAATATGTGAACTGCAGTGCATTTCACAAGCTGGTGCTGATTCCGGGAATTAAAAGTGTATTCGTTATTAATACCAGACATGTGCTACCGCAGCGCAATTTCAAACATAAATCCTGCGTAATATTTTTAGCAACATGTGCGAAATAAGGGAATAAATCTTATTTATGTAACAAACCGTCTTACTTAGTAATATATTATGAGGCTTATATTTCCATTAAAGAATAAACACAAAATAATCAAAAAAACAAAACAATTTACGCGATTTAAGCTAAACATCTATTCACGGTAATAATAGATTTTTTCGCACGCGACGGCTGAGCGTATAATTGAAACGTCAAAAATTGTTCATTAATGAAACTCGTGGCGAAAATAGAGCACGTAGTGGCGAACAAATTAGTTTTAATACAATTTTCGACATACAATTTATTGGGCATCATTGCACACCTCACGGAAGCCGTGTTAATCTGGAATTAATAATTATCCGCCATGTTACGTACCTACTTATGCTGTATTTGGCTGATGGCAATAACTTTAATGCTGTTCATTGAGGTATGTATTTTGAGTGAGTGCTTAACGATCGGAAAATTGGCGTAGTGAAACTTAAATCGTATCTAGTAATTTGATTACCTAAGTAAACGTTGACAAAATGTGATATCTTTTGAAATACAATAAGCTATTTATCGCATCCCAAGTATATAATATATACATCATAAGGTATGTAAAAAAATATTATAACATATTTTTTTAGGTAGGTACCCGCTTTTTACTTGCGGTTTATCCTGGTGCAAATTTGGTGATTACTGTCATCATCATCGGTATGAGATACGGCGGTAATAAAATAGGTGAAGTTTATGTGTAGAAAAGCGTACTCTTTATAATACTTACAGAGCATCGCCCTTATTTGCACCCAGACGCCGGGTATTTTGTATTTTACTTCTAAAATTTATTTTAATGAGTGTAATATACACTTGAACAAGTTGAAACAGAACTAGATACACCCACACCACACTAGAACTTGTTAATCAAGGAACCGAGGTAAGACTCTGAGCCTCTCATTTTATGGTTATAAGCTGAATGCTTCAATGATATTTAATTATATTTTACTATTAATTGGAATTCAATTATTATGCTATAAAGATAATACTTGCTTGTAAATACACCCAAATAAATAAATACACCCAACAGTCACATACATAGTCCTGACCCCACACTAAGATCGAGTCTTGTGTCGTGGGTATCAGGAACTACGAGAGACTTTTCGGTCTCACAAACACCCAGACCCGAAACAAATACTTGAGGTTCTCACAAACATTTGTCTCGGTGCGGGGATCGAACCCGCGGCCTCTCGTTTCACAGGCGGCGTCTAACCAACTGCGCCACGGAGGCTGTCTAAATTTATGTTAAAAGCAGTATGAAAAGAGCAGAGCTTCACCAAATAAAACAAGAAATGATTTTTTTATCGCGCTGTCGAATTTCATTTTATTTTCCACTAAAAATTTCTATAAACTTATAAAAGTTAAAAAAAAATTGAAATAATTCTCGGAATTTTCAAAAAAAAAGTTAGGTTTGGACACAAGCAATCTATCTTATAATTAGCAAAATAACAACATATTTTAATGGCATTATCGGCAAAAAGATGTTAAAAGTAAACAATTCCGAAAATATAAAAAATCCATGTTACAATATTTTAAAACATTACTGAAAACAATAAAGCAAAATACGTCACTAGCAGCAAAACGCGATGACAGCAACACAAACAAACGTAAGCCGTCAAACGTTACGTATTCATAACTGGGAATTAGTTTTGTGAATGATATTAAAGTTAATGTCGCCAACAAGCCCGGTTAATTTGTTCCGATACATCGCGCCGAAGCGACATTGATTGCGGCACACACAGACTCAATCAAGCCTTTTGTCAACGAATTATAACGCCATGAATGCAATTAAATCGCATTTAAACACAAATATATCTCTGGCACGCTGGTGGTAAATGATAGCGGAAAATCCTTCATCGTGATAAACCCAAATGTTCGTATTCGAATAAAAGCTAAATAATATCCGATTTTATTCCAACATCATTGAGGCGCTCCCTTTGTGGCGTAGTTGTACTACGGCACGACTACAAATCTGAGATCTCGGGTTCGAATCCAGGGTCGGGCAAAGTGATATTGGGTTTTTCCTATTCATTATAAGCCCCGAGTCAGGAATTTGTGCCCGATATGGCGATAGGCTCGCCCCCTATAACATCATGGGACGGAGTATACAAGGCGAAATGTAGGTGTCCTGGTGGCGCCTCTGCCTACCCCTTCTGGGATAAAGGCGTGAGTTTATGTATGTATGTACCTATGTATCATTGAGGCGCTAGATAACAAAATGTCCCGACAGATATTTTATTTGTATTACACTGATTATCCGGTGTATTGTAGTTACTTTGACTTCATACTATAAAAAAACACTAAAGGACACAGACCGAATGTAAGGTTTCTATACGCCATCCTGGCGTAATTTTCAGACCTTTTTTGACATTCTTATGAATGAGAGAGAAGGCCGATGTTTTTTTTCGCCTTTATTTAGGCCGATAATAAATTATAAATACACGCAATTGGGAAAAACTAGCAGTAGACTCAAAACTAAACTATAGTTTAAATGAAACAATGTAGAGTAATGACTTTGAGTTGCATTACATTTCGTAATATTCTCTCGTATGCCGTCAAGTTTGGGGAGCGCGCAATGTATACTAATTTAAATTCTGTAGTCGTTTCCCATGTTGTCTGAGATTTAAAGCTTCATGCGGTAGACTACAAAATGAAATGTGGAGATAAATACACCGGTTATACAGGTTGCACTTGTAAACAGTTATTAATCTCAACATAAATTGTAAGATTATATTTCATGTTGAATCTACAACTTAATACTTGTTATAGTTTTGATTATTTTATCCAAATATCTCGGTATACGTAAGAGGAAATTAATGTATATGTTTCTTAGCAAAATTATGATCTTATTGACTTATAATATAAAACAAACTACAGACTATCTAAATTAAGAAGTTCCATTTGACGTTTCACACATTTAACATAAATAACTTTGTGCAGACGTAACTCACACAATTTCAATAACAGTTTCCGTAAAACCATGAAATTATGAAGCTCTATATATTATATATTCATATATTATCATATACTTCTTGTTGGGTTCAGTTCGATTTTTGTCTGTTGAAAGAATGTGTCTGTGTATGACGGTAAGAAATATACAATCAGAAAAATGAAGGTATTATGCTGGTTTGTATGAACTATGACGCCATAGTTATCTACATAAACTTGTTTCACGTCACAGAATATGGATACAAATATACAACTCGCTAAACACCAGATTATTCTATGTAAGCTTCAATAAAACCGCTTCGCAACTGAATTTTATACTGAAACATTTCATAAGTATTAAACGATACGTGATTATAGTGAATGTAGCCGTAAAAGGGGTTTTACGTGATGCGCATAACGAGTTTTCACAGATACTAATTTAGCCGCTTCATGGTTTGTCTCGCCGCAAAGGTAACGCCCGGCTACGAGCGACCACGCAAATTATATCATTTCAACGGATTTAATAAACTGTTTTAAAACACTAGCAACCTTAATAATAAGAGAATAAGGCTGACAATTGACGAGATGGGTAATGCAACAGTCGGCGTAGTTTTATAACAGTTAACCACAGAAAGCAAATCGTAAATCCATCTCCGCGCCGCTGCAAGGAGCATTATGTCACTGGGCGGAAACATTTTTCCATTTTTTTTTCTTACAGTGAAACAAATCACGAGCTCAAATAACTCAGTGGTTCGTCTATAGGAGATCGGTTTATGTAATGACGCCTTTCAAACTTTCCCTGTCAATTAAAAAACTCGCTACCGCCTTTTAGCGAACAGTCGGCCGGTCACGTTCTGTGGTGTCGTGAGGTCGTGAGTGATGACTTTCTGTTACATAAAACGCCCATTGTTTCTGCTTTTAGTATCTACGAATCCGAGGCCAAGTATGGAATTGTACCACTTTACATATTGCTTCGCAATCTAGCAGTAGAGGCGAGGATTACAAGTATTGCAGAACTCCTGCGCAAAAATAATGACAGTCTGTAAGTTGTTAACCAATAATACCGAATAATGCCATTTTAATAACAACAAAATGTTATAGCTTGTTTCAAGATATTCTGATGCAAATTAAATTGGTTTTAAATACGTTTTTAAGTCAATCTTACATTAGAAAGGCATTCAAACATTTTCAAAGTAACGAAGAACTACAACGATCATCAAATAACTAAAAATATATAACTGAATATCAATGTTTAGTAGATATTTTGAAATTAAATAGATATTTCGGTGTCACAACGTTTACGTGGGAATTCACAAACATGACATATTACGCGATAATACAATATATTTATCATATTATATCAATAATTTAAATGCCACAGCTGTCAGTCTGTAAGCAGAAACAGACAGGCCAAGAAAAATATATGCCTATCAAAATATATGGCAATACTTAAATTACTGAACAGGGTAAACATATTAGAGTCAACATAATATGTACCAAGACATTTAAAGTAAACGAAGATATATTGTCAATATTGACAGTAATCAAAGATCTACACTCTATGACTGCCTCGGTGGCGTAGTTATATTACGGTACGGTTACAAAGCTGAGGTCTCGGGTTCGAGTCCCGGGTCGGGCAAAGTGATATTGGATTTTCCTATTCATTATCAGCCCGGAGTCAGGAATTTGTGCCCGATATGGCGATAGGCTCGCCCCTTATCACATCATGGGACGAAACATACAAGGCGAAATGTGGGTGTCCTGGTGGCGCCTCTGCCTACCCCTTAGGGGATAAATGCGTGAGTTTATGTACGTATGTATGTCAAAGATCTACAGAGAGTTATTCGAGTTTAAAATAAGATTAAGATCGAGTCTTTGTGTCGTGGGTATCAGGAACTACGAGAGACTTTTCGGTCTCACAAATACCCAGACCCAAAAACAAATACTTGTGGTTGACACAAACATTTGTCTCGGTGCGGGGATCGAACCCGCGGCCTCGTTTCACAGCCGGCGTCTAACCAACTGCGCCACGGAGGCTGTCAGGAGCTGTTAATGTACAATATATATGAGACAGAAAGACACCGCAACGTAGAAGTAAATATTTTTCTTGGCTGTGTTTTAATCATTAGCGTTGCAAAATAACCATTATTTCTAAAGATTTAAGTTTATGAAACATTAGTATAATATTTGAAACTAGGGGTCCAGTCCGACTTTGCCCAGTCGCGGTTATATTTCCAACTCTACCTCATCCTATCCCATTGCAACCAAAAAAAGTGACCCTTTGGTAGCCGAAATAAACCTTTTTTGGAAAAGCCGTAACGTACCGTTCTTCGTATCTCTACTCAAACATAATTACAGACTCACATACTTTTGCCCTTATAATATTAGTGTGATTTATATAAAGAATTACTTAAGTAACTGAGACATGTCTCTACTATCAGGGGATTCTAATACAATAAAATAGGTCGTTATGTTTATTTTTAATCAAAAGGTAGACAAATCCAGTCTCCGCATGTATTAATCTAGCCTTTATTCTGGTAGAAAAATAATAAACTGAATATATTTTTGCTCTCGACTATGTTTTTTCATTGTTAAAGCCAAAACTTATCCTCAATACTTCGAGACACACGAAATCAGAATAACAGTTTTATCGTCTTAATATTTTAACATTTAATTTACGAACGGAGTAAAAATAAGTGTTTTCTCACAGATATCCCTTGGTCCCGTCGACCCGTAAAGCGAAACGGGTCAAGCCCGTGTCTCGACCACTTCTCGTCATTAAGATTTCGTCCTCTTTCAAGACGTTTTTTTCTTAAAGAAACCACTACAAAAATTAAGAAACGGAATGTGCATCAAAAATATTTGAGTTTGTACCGGAGTTTTTAAATTAGCAATATACAAGGCGAAAGCTTTTGACTTAAATGGGAGGAAGAGCTCATGAATTACAATTCTTTTTATAATTTTGCGATAGCAAAGATTTGCCACCCAAATCATAACATTCCCATGCAACAAATGAAACATTAACAATACACATGTTAACATTGGACGAAAACTAATTGATCCAACAATGTTGGTCATCTTCACACACCAACCAACATGCTTAAACATCTATAAACGGTCGAACGAGAAGATAATTGAAGCAAACAGTCGAGAGTAAGCTTGATTTCCAATTAGCACCTAAAATGCCATTCCAATCCCACAGCGAACCGGTACAAGAGTTGAAAGAATAATGTGCTCATTTCTCGAACCGCTAGGCATTACAGCGGTACCGACGTGTTTGTCAAAGTGTGTAGAAGAGGGCTTACAGATTACTCGGCACGACCTATATTGGTATTTGACATGAGACACTCGTGTTTAAATTCGAACAGCTATTAATTTCACGAAATATTGGGGATATAAATTATGTACGCACTTGAGTATTCGAGTGGTGGAATTTAGTATGCTTTAATATGAAATTAATATAATAAGTCGAACACGAAATGAGGTACTCAAATTTCTGCCCACTGACCGTTGGAAAACATTTGACTAAGATAAATTCAAATATAAATAATAAAATAAAAGACTTAAAGGCATAAAAACATCGACAAGTAAAACAATTTCATGTCTTATTTTAAACATCGAACATACAATAACTTCGTCCGAGTAAACCCTTATTTTGTACTGGTTATTTTTTTTTTATTACATAAACACCTTTGACATTACCATTTTTAACTCCTATTGTATTAGTAAGGTAAAACCTGTTTAAGATCCTTTCTTTACCCTATTACCTTAAAAGGATAAAGCACATGGTATTTGTAATTCCAACAACGGGTTGTGTGCACGGACTTTTATAAAGACGAGGCAATAAGAGCGATGTTTACACAGGCACTTTTTACATTTTTTCTGTAGTTAAGCAACTCGGACTATGTTAACATTGTTTGTTAGGGATCGTCGGCCAGTTGGGAATCTCCAAAGGGTGCTTTAATTAAGTTCTCAACTTTCTTAGACCACTTTGTACTACAGGTACCTTGTATGAGGGTTTTCATGCTAATTTTGTAACAAGTGACTTAAGTTTTAATTAAAATAGCTGGGTTGGTTTGTTCATCATGGGCACGGTACGTTACACGACGCGTTACGTGGCGGTGCGGTAGACTCAATTTCAGAAATGTACGAGCAAAATACGTTCAATACTTCAAACTTTCTTTATTAAATAGAAAACAATTTATTGTAGTTACTTTCTTTATTTTCGCTTAACTGTTCCGGGAACTTGCAAACTACATTATCTATGATCCAATTTTTTCTTTTTGATAAAATTCGATGCGAAGCTCCGAGACAATCTAACTTTTGCAAAGCACGTTTGAGATTCATGGTTGTCTTAGATTCTCACTCCTGCGGAACCCGCTCTCATTTTAATTCTAATTATTTGTTTCCTTGAAGTTGTTACGTGATTTTTTTATTTATTACTTTATTCTATATTGCAAACTAAAGAAACCGTAACAATAAAAAATGCGATCTTATCGGTCAAGGCAATTTGTACAGGGAGCTATAGAATGGACATAGGAAAAACAGAAAGAAAGGATAGTCTAAAGTGCATAGGGTACAAGCATATTTCAGCTCTGTATTGCAACATTTAAATACCTATCCGTGAATTGTTACAATTATTTCCACTACAGTAAAATATACGTATCACAACAATGTCCAACACTATATCAAATTATGACAACTGAACATACTCAGTAGATCCATCATAACTTCACAGCAGTATATCCCGAAATTATACACCCGCCCGTTCGGTGTGTCGAACAAGAACCCTTTATGAGGTATAAGGGCACAGTTGTAAACTAGCGGCACGTGATGGGCTAATTTAACCCCATCTCTGCGGATTGTGTGCTTCGATCGTAGTGTGGCGGTTTACCAAAATGTTCGTACATATGGTCATTTGAATGTACGTACATACGTTTACGCTTGTCCCTAAAAGGGTATTCAGATGTGTAAGTGCAACTCACTTAACACTGACTCACTCAAGATGAACAGTCCCGAACAACTTAACAAGCTTTTTCAAGCCGGATCATGAAATTATTTTTTTCGTATTCTAGTATTATATCGAAGCTGAATATTTGATGAACAATACATTTTACTTGTATTTCGAAGAAAATTCAATATCGTTAGTTAAAATAATCACAATCGCTTACCACAAACACGGGACGTAATTATCGATTTACTCACAAAGATTTCATAATAACCATCGATAATCGTGCAGATACGTGCAGTCCATTAGCTTCGTTCATATCGTATAGATCCCATCATTAGCAGCTAAGCACCCCAGAAGAACTAAACGTCTCCTAATTACAAACAGAGCTGACCTAACGAGTCCTACGATATATAAATCGAACTTAGGTTTTTTTGTCCGTATATCTTCTAGTGGTCCGACTGGATGTTCCTACAATTACATCAACTGGTTTCTATTTATCGAGTACATAAAGTTTATTTGAGCGCTTATAGAGGCTCTACTAACTAACACAAATATTAACGTACGCACAAAAAATCGAACTGAAGAAGGTATTTTTTGTACGATATACTCGTATGTATGTGGTGCACAGGTACAGCTTGAGGATACGAAATCGTGGGCTTGATCTCAATTTATAAAATGAATTGACATAGGTAACTAATGTCTAATTGATATTACGAAAAATCACTGCACAAGCCTTAAAATTGCAAATTAAACATCCAGCTATAATTTGTGCCATAATAACACATATACATTGTCAATAATTATTAATAAGTACCCGACACGTATTTTTTTTGCTTATAATTTAACGACTAAACGATTGTCTATCCTTCCCAACTGCAAAGATTTTCAACCGCAAAAATAAAGACCCATTTTTCCCTGATCTTTTAATAATTTAACACAAATGAAATATTCATAGGCGTAATACAGAATTGTGATGTATATTAACATTATCATCAATATATCCTGCATATTCACTTAAAACAACACCATAGATAAAATAAAAATATAAAACGTGGATGTTTTGTCACCATATGTCCATTTCTGTTTGGGTTGAATATTGATACTATGTATGGAATGGTGCGGATTGTTAAAACTTTTACTAGCGAGCAATCGATTGAATTCTGACCTCACACCACAAACACCGCACACAGCAGTACCGAATACGGATTATTTTCAACTGGCCTTTGAATGTATGGTATGTTTATATAAGATTTATTACATACGCATCGGTATGATAGTTTGATTTTGGATGGTACTAATTATACCTAAAATTAGTATCTTTGGTGTGACCATCGGATGGTATAATAAAAAAAAGAGAAGAATATTTACTTCTTATTTTGTTTTCTTATTAAGCAGTGCAATGTGCATACCACTGTACTTCGCTCGTTACTCTGAGAAATAAGTTAGTTAATCTCTTAATGCCCACTGACTACGAATTTTTCTCAAACCGGAACATAGACTCGCTTTTACACCACTTTTACAACATTTGTTTCCAAAAATAGACAAAACGATGGGACCTAGATATTTGAAATCTTCATCCTATGAATTACTACTTATTTAAAATAAATCCACTACCATTATTATATTTTCGAATGATACTTATTTCTCAAATATATCAATAGATTAATTCGTCACATACATCTTCCGCCCCACACTCAACCAATCAAAATAACAACATTAAAAACACCTATCAACCAGTATACTTGTTTGTCGAACCAGCTCCGACACTTACGAGTAATTAGCGATACATATTCCCACAGGCCAGCCTCGCAATATGTCACTAGACAAAAAGTAATTAGTAATCTCAGTCCAGCAGGCAGGTAAGGTTTAAGAATGTCGCCGGCTCCCAGCGTCATAAATATGGAGATGGTAATTTAACTTACTCTCACAGTTTTTGTATGACACCCTCGGCCTTTCTTGGAACTCGGATCAACTTCTTGGATGTCGATTTAATCTCGTTGTTGCCAAAGCGTTTATTCAATGAGGGTTATTTAAAAAAACTTGGCTTAAGTAAACTTTAAGCTGGTTTAATAGTGGTGATAAATTTTTTGTGAGGTTATTTTCGTTATAAAAATAATCAACACAATCTATTCGTTTTAAATTATTTTTGTATGCATATTCACCAATATGCATTCTATAAAGACGAAGGTGCGAAAACAATAAACACGCGTCTGATAAGTAGCCAAATCGATTAAATGAAAAAGTGCAATATTATTCCTAAACATTCCTGAATGTATAAAAATTATTACATCTCTACGCGCAAGGATTTAAATAACCGCAATTAAAATATACGACCTTAAAGTATAGTTGTTGAACAAGTTCTTTGGCGAATAAGATTCAAGATACAAGCTTAGCAAACGCCTAAGTACAGCTGTAAATCAGTTCTCAAGCAAAAAACAAGTATTAAAGCGGAACGCTCAATCTAGCATTAAAGGCTACTATTCATCTAAGGATCGGTTTCATTACATGTGATTAACCTAACCACTAATGTCTGGGTACAAACGTATGCGCAATAATCCAGTAAATCCAGTACAAAATGTGAACTTCGCAGCAAGCTTCACTCGCACGAAATAGCTGCAGGGGCAAAATGGTTTTATAACATGCGCTATTAAAGACTAAAATTATGAGGTATTTTTGTATATCATAAATTTTATGAAAGAAACGGACAAAGTTACTTATTGTCCTCCAGGGGGTAATTAGAAATACCGCTACCATTTCAGCAAATGATGAGATGAGCCTATGCCATTGCAGTCCCGGGTACCACACGCATATTTAATTTAAAATGTATTGTAAATTTGTAATATCGATTTAAATTGATTTAATACTGTCTTACAGCTTGCCGCTTGGTTTCTTGTTTTCAACTCCCACAAAAGGCCACCCAGTCAGGCTGTAAGGAACCAACAAATTGCTAATACTCGCGTCTCTTGAATCTTCACATAAACTACATACAATATTCAATAATTTATTTCCACATCATTGTTATCAAACCACGCTCTGTACTACCTTATTTTCATTATTTTTATTTTATTTGGAACACCAACAGCACAGTATACATGAATTAGTTATAATAAATCGAAATTGTAACCATGACTTTAGCTTTAAGTGATTTACTGTTACTGTGTTATTCTCTTTTAATGTGGTGTACAATAAATTGTGTAAATAAATAAATCTAACAATTGCTCTTTACAAGTATACGTGCCAATAGGCGAACACAACATTTGTATTAACACTAATTATACTGTACAAAAATAAACATTCTTTTACAAAATCAAGAAGCTGAAAGTATGGCAATAGCGAATAAACAAAAAAATACAAACTATGAACTAGCTTAAATAAGATGTTGCATCATTACCCAAAGTGCCGATACAATCGCTTTACCTCAATGTCTGGTGAAAATCAAAAGAAATATTTTGTTTGCCGCACCAACAATCCCTGGAGGCGAGTAGCAAATGTTCAGCCCGCGCGAGCGCTCCGGGCCGGGAAGTAATCTATTGCGAAACCTGAGGGCGGCTTGTTTAGACCCGCAGACTAGTAGGAACTTTACGATGTCTACATGAAATATTCACCGTATACAAATTACTGAAGCCAATATTATCCACATACTGATATGTGATGATTTTTGTACATAACTGGGCTTTCGTTTTTGTTTTGTTTCGGCTTTGTTTCGTATTTTGCATGAACTGCTAATAACTTGTTTTAGTTATAAATAAATACACATCATAGTCGCACACTAGATAGGTATACGTTTTGTCAAGGAGTATCAGAAAGATATTTAACCTTGTTTGCTTTCTTATTGACTCTACATACCTATGTAAAAAATAAAAATACATTAAAGGGTAATTCATTGTATCAGCCTTCAAATATATGTACGTTGCTGTCAAGATTCAAAAGCTGGTGCTAGGTTCGTACCCGCCCAAATATTGGAAAAACCCTCATAGTGCACACGCAATTAGGTTCTTTTTGGTTTAGCATGTGTACATACAGTTTCGACTAGGCTGATGTAGGAGATAGTGCCAATTCTCTTGTAGATACTATATCGTAACTTAATAATAATAAGTACACCCAACAGTCACATACATAGACCTGACCCCACATCATGATCAATTAAGTCGTGTGCTATGAGATACTTTTCTTTCTCACTAACACCCAGACCCGTGACAAATATATGTGGGCCTCACAAATATTTTTCTCGGTGTATACAACGAACCCCTGGCCTCTCGTTTCACAGTCGGCGTCTAACCAACTGCGCCATGGAGGCTGTCAAACTGCACCACACTTACCAACAAATACACTGCAGGCACTTGAACATGCCAGTAACAAATGAATCAATGGCAAGATGAGCAGTAATGCCACATTACGTATTGTTATCAAGGAAGGTAAGCAACCTGTAATACGGCGATAGAATAAATAAATAATCAATTCCCAGTAGTTTGTGTATGCGACCCACTTTATTGTACGTCTATGTTGACACAGACAGATTTATATGAGGAAACAGATTGTGTATTGCCGCTATCTTTATAGATATCAATCTTCAAGCAACGGTTTAATTACGTATTTAACAAATCACATAAACAAATGTCAGCGTAAATGGCTTAGAATACAATTTTATTTATGTGTATCTTATAATAAAATAGATTTTTTTCGATTGATCATTTTTCTCAATTTTGATATGAAATTTGTTCTGCATACTATCTCTTAAAATTACTAGATATAGTTAAAGGTAGAGTGACGCTATTACCATGTTAGACAACAAAGTGAATAAATTAGGCACAATTGGAAGGATACGACGATAATATAATACAAACAACAAAGGACAAAAAACACAATATTTATTTTCAGTCGCGTTTCTACAAAAAATATGCATACCCATATATATCGAATATAAGAATAGCTGCATTATTAAAATAAAACACAAATCTTACACCCAAATATTACTGCCACAATTCCTGCAATATCACAGAAACAATTTAAACATGAGTATGGAAATAAAATGTATTCAACACGGTAACAGTGAAAAAGTGCATGAGAGTCGTTGAAAAATTTTCACGAGCACCTTTGACTGTTATTAGACCTTGCTTCACACTTAAATACGAAAGTACGAGAACGCTTTTACGGCAACTTAAATTATTCTACTAGCAATTTTATACCAGTGAGATAGAGTGACTATAATGCATCTGACGGTGGTAAATGCGAGGCTGATTGAGTACCCACCGACGTGGGATGATCTGTTACCGGCTGACAGAATTATTCCGGCTCGATTTTATGTAGATAATATATGCAGATCTATTAGCAAGTGGAGAAGTTTAAAACTACAAATAAAGTGAAAATAATATATATTTAACGCATTGTTTGGCTTAAATTTTCAAAATATTAACAATATGCAATTGTAATTTTTTTTTAGTTTTTCTGTTTCTTTATGTTACTTTTCTGTGTGCAATAAATATTTAAATGATAAATAAGCATTTATACTCGTAATCTTATAGTATTAACATGGCCAATGTAATAAAATGTGAAGAGACTAAAAACACTGTTCTTATTATCTTGACAACAGCACTTTCAGCGACAGCAGATTGTCGACAAGCTTTAAGGGTCAAGCTAAAATGCGACACATTTATATAAGTCATTATGACTGGTCCTTAACCTGTACGTTGGTCACTATCTAGACGAAAACCATAATCCAACCACCAGCAAAAATAATATACTTTTTCTGATCATTTTCACATATTCTGTGAAGATGCCGACAAGGATGTCTGCGTGAAGTAAGCTATGCCTGCAAGCGCCGCAGGCTAACCGGACTTATAAGGAAACTCGACGTACGGTACAAGCGGTGTCATTCATAATGATCGGCTACATCAAGTTAAAGCGTATATTTGCGGTATCAATATCCCCATAAAATTGGGTATTTGACTCATTTTTTTTATTGTATTCATCAAAAAGTATCCATATCGAAAATCTAACAAACAAAGAATCTTGTAAATTCATTCAGAATTTAAAAAGTTAGAAACGTTTTTAATCTTGTAGTGGGGGTAAAAGAAAAGGGATGCAAAACAAAATTAGTGACGTCACTATTCTTAATATGCATTATTGTGTGCAGGTGTGAAAGAGACGGTAAGATGTCCCCACTACGTCCCCACTCTTTAATTTAAAATACTAATATTTGCCTCATGTTACAACCCACTTTATCACTGTTTTCACAAAAATATTTTATTTTAATGGCACTTCTGTTTGTTTGCAAAATAATACAAAAAATCGATGATAGTCAAATACCCAATTGTAAATAGTGGTTGTCCGACGTACGCAACGTATGTTATCTTTAGTATACTCGTTCAATGACAGTAATTACTATCATCAAACAATTCAGAAGGTACGTGAATATTTTTTTTGGTACAGTCTTTCTGTAGGCGGTTTAAACTCCAGTTCGAAAAGGCAGTTTCGACTTCGTATTTAGAATTTAGTTTGCATACATCCGGGTTGATTAGTCCAGAATAAATGTGTCGAACGATGAAAGACAACTTTTTTCACTAGTGAATAATTCTATATTATACCAACATGCGCATAATAGTGATTTTGTCTTATTAATATAAAAAGTGATATTGGATTTTTCTATTCATTATCAGGCCGGAGTTAGAAATTTGTGCCAGATATAGCGATAGGCTCTCCCGCTATTACATCCTGGGACGGAGCATACTAGGCGAATTGTGGATGTCTTGGTACCACCTCTGCCTACCACTTCTGGGAAAAAGGCGTGAGTTTATGTATGCAATATAAAGAATATGAAGAAAAATCCTAATAGATAAGCAAAGCATTGACACCTTCTTCAGAAAATATACATGCATATTTAGTGAGTAAAAACAGCCAGTACATGGCAACTAAACCAACACTTTGCGCGATCAATTTCGTCTCGGAGGGATCCGCATGTATAGACACGCTGTACGCCAATCACTATGAACACAAACATGTCTATTACGGGAGGATTAAATGTTGCCAGATTATATGTAAGCTAAACTTTATGTTTACATTGTATTGGTAAATACGAGTACAAGAACCTACGTGTAAGAAATTAGCAATAGCGAATATAGACTAAGCAATTATTTGGGATTTATAGCCTTGTAATTATGTATTGTATTTTAAGAATTATGAATTATAAGAAAACTGTAAAAGAATGTTATATTGTATGTATAATTAATCAACTCACATGATAATATTATGGTATTAACAAGAAAATT
Source organism: Deilephila elpenor (assembly GCA_949752805.1). Taxonomy (NCBI): domain Eukaryota; kingdom Metazoa; phylum Arthropoda; class Insecta; order Lepidoptera; family Sphingidae; genus Deilephila; species Deilephila elpenor. The sequence continues at coordinate 8,389,702 of OX457108.1, forward strand.
TCTAAATAAAAGATTGGTTTTATACATAGAAAATAGGAACCTAAACAATAATTAACACAACATTTTACTTCAGACATGGCTTGAAACGAAGACCTACATTTTAGAGGTAAATCTAAACTTACAGTGAAGTTATTAAGTGGGATCACGAGATAAATTCCTAGAACTAATACTTATCGTTGCCACGAGCATAGAAATCCAATATTGAACTGACTAGAGTGTACCAGCTTTATGCAGTATTGCTCAATTAATTAAATTATTATAGTGACCGACTTATGACCTTAAATTGCTGTAGACGAGGTTGTTTTTTTATATTTTGATATAATTAAGTGTATGCACAAAATGTCTAATCAGCAATTAAAAGAGTAGATTTAACATTCATAAAATTTAAATTGATTTTTATGTTATAATCCAAACGTTGACAAACAATTCTGAAAGACTACAATCAAAAAATTCTGACAGATTCTTATAAAACTTGATCCAGATTTACTATTCCATACTGAAAAATGCAATCCAAAGTTTACTTTAGTTCTAGCTCCATCTTTTCATACTCGGAGAAAATTCTGAAGTACCTACATAAAGTTTTGAAATGGACGAATGAATATTATTTTCTCAGGCAAGCACTTTGGTACGCCGAGTTGCCAGTTGTAAAAAACTAGTAACAGATTTGCTGCACTATTATCTTTGATATTATTTAAATATTTTTTAATAATATACATTACTAGTATAACATAAACACGACAAAACAAGTGAAATTGAAACTTGAAAAGGGTTAATGTCTTCCACGTGTAATTTTGCAATGCCTCTTTGATTTGAAAACATATTATTTATTTCAAAAAGTGACATATTTTATTTACAATCATCGCTATAGTATTAATAAAAGTAATTCGTAATCAAAATAATACATGAATACCGTAAAATTTCATTAATATAACAAAGCCTGCTTGCCGGAACAAAGACATAAATCTTTCCCATAATGCCAGCTAATTAAATATAACAATAGACTACACGTCACATAAGAGTTTTGGGAAGGGCGTATTTTGTATGGAAATATCGATCACAGAAAGAATAATAAACGATCATTATCTTGATTCGCGTGGGTGTAGATATTACCCCAAAATGATGACGTCATACAGACGGATTGCAAAATCTAAAGCGAGTTTCTTGCGATATGCTAAAATGTTTCATAAAATCACACACCATGCGACGATTCCACGAAATATATAGGCCTGGGATAAAGTTTATAAAATAAACACAACCACATATTATAATAATACAAAATTATTTAAAAAAATAAGCTCGTGTACTTTTGCATTAACCCGTTAGCATTCCTGCAGACGACAGAGAGAGGATGGTAAGATATCAATAGTATTGAAAGGGGCATTAACCGGTTTCGGAGATGTCCTCTGTTATCGTCTATCTATTCTACGTATTTAGTAGGATAAGTTCCATCGAAATTGGCTATTTGTGTACGAACATTGCGTAATTTCTGTACCTGCCGATAATGACATACGCAAATAAATTGCAAAGGAGTCGTTTTCTTGGCAATAAATATTATTTAAAACTTATAGAACAATCGGGCGGTTTGGCTATTCAAAAATGCATTGAGAAAATGTTTTTGCCAAACTATTCGACACGCTAGCCAAGGATTGGGGAATGAAATAATAAATTCTGTTTGCTAAGTTAGTGCTGGGTATTTTAACCTACCCAAGGTCTGTAATGCAAACTGCACGACTGCTCAATACAATCTAATAAACCCGCATTCATCCACTGCGAGATGTAGACTTCCTCTTAATTATTCTTTCCGGTCCTGTCTAAACTTCGTCCAATGCTTGCTGGCGTACCTCGTGACCATCATCTGACCATCTTAACGACTGTTGCCATTTTCAAAATTATAACAATGCATAACCTAGATCGATAGCTTATAGCGCCTTTAATGTACAGACAAGCTCCAAACTTCATCATACATAACTTCTCCGTATCATTGTGTTCAAGTTACTTTGAAACATTTGCTGAACTTAAGTCCTGCCAGCTACATACGAGTATATGTAAAACTCTCAATAGAGTATTGACTTCAAATATTTAATAAATATTTAAAACTGCATTTTGGATGATTGCGTAATCGTACAAAAAATATGCTCAGCACAATGAATAGCATAGCTTGGTTTTTATTAACGTAAAATACCTACTATACTGTATAAACACATTACGATACTTTGAAAACACACATATCGGATGCTTGGAGTGCGTTCTTGTGCAAGGAACTTACATGCGATACGTGAAAACGCTTTGACAGAAATTCTGTAGCACTGCAGAAAGCGACTGCAGTCGGCAACGGACTCAAAATGTAATATATTTCAATTATGTCACGTTTTTAATTCATGCACCATCAAATCCCAACATTTCAATACGAAGTGGAGCTCAAAGGAATAAAGTTTTCAGAACCTATGTAAGACAAGTTACATTAAATCATGTTTTATTAATCGAACGATATGTTCAAATGCAAAAAAACACTAAGCATTCGTTTTTTGGCCGTGAGAACGTGTATTGTATGTAAAGCGGTTACCTAATAACTTGAACACTTAAATGTTAATGTTAGTTTAATAATTACCTACGAAATAGCGTCAGCACGAACTCAAGATCGAGTTCATGACCCCCAGATCAAAAGTCGAGTTCACATTCGCCACACAGCATTTGTTCACTCAGCGGTACTGACGGGATATAAATCTTAAGTACACAACAGTACATCAAATAAATTTGCGACTATTGTTATGGTAACGGGTTTAGAAACGATTTCTTATTTTAAATAATAAAGACGCCTTCCTAGCTAATTTAGGTCAAAGAAAATCTGTGAAATATGTCATTAATTATTTATATGTTTAGTCCCTAAAAATAAAGGTAGAAATTCAGTGTCCTACAAAAGTAATACAAATCGATTTAAGCAACACTCATAAAATCTTATAGACCATCATCAGGTAATTTCTTATCGCCACGCATTTCTCTGGAATTAAAACCCCTCTTGTATTCATAATTGGAGTACACTTAAAGAAAATTACACGGTACAAAATCGTAGAGCCATGGCAATATGCGATCGTATAAAATGGACTTCAAGGCGTCTCATGCCCTTGACTTAACACGACGACCGGCCTTGTAAGCTTGCGTATGAGATCTGCACCGCGCCTTATCTCTTTTCGAGGGTGGGGACGAAGTGAGAGGGAAAATCGAAACTGGTTCTAAAGAAACGCCGGAAGCCTTTCCCTTGTCATAAGTACCAGTTGTATAACGAGGAATGCGTTAATGTACGAGCAGCAATTTCACAAGCTTATAAAATATATCTCTAGAAGAACTTTGATTGGCCGAGCGGGCCCAATTAAGTTTCTTATATACCTAGTGCTGGATAGTAATCTACATACATACATACATACATAAACTTACGCCTTTATCCCCGAAGGGGTAGGCAGAGGCGCCACCAGGACACCCACATTTCGCCTTGGTATGTTCCGTCCCATGATGTGATAGGTGGCGAGCCTATCGCCATATCGGGCACAGATTCCTGACTCCGGACTGATAATGAATAGAAAAATCCAATATCACTTTGCCCGACCCGGGACTCGAACCCGAGACCTCAGCTTTGTAACCGTACCGTAATACAACTACGCCACCGAGGCAGTCAAGGCAGGATAGTAATCTAATAAAAAATAAATTATTTTATCTCTAGTATACACACTTCCTTCTTTTAGAATGAACGTTTCGGACAACGAACAAGCGATATGACTCATAGTAAAAATAGGAACCGCAAATTGAATGACACAATAAGAAGCCGCAGATATTAATCATTATGCGACTGCCAGCATAAATTTTATTTTATTTTAAAGTCCATTTCGTTTCAGACGAGACTCAGTTTTGTCATGTAGGACTTACATTTATTAATAAAAGTATGTAGCATGTGTACGTATGGAATCGTAACATTACACGTATGATTCCGCATTGGCAATCTGTATGTTAGTGCTAAAGTATTAGGAAGTACTGAGTATTAAATATACTCTTGTCCTACATTTCTTGTTATATCTAGTTGATTTTCTAACGATAACCTCTAAGCAATTTTAATTACAAAGGACCAGTCAATTGTAAATAAATACCATTTTCCAATGGTATTGTTAGCCGACTTGCAAAACAAAACTACGAAAACCTTCTGTAGGTTAAGACCAACCGCTATCTAATAATAATCAAGCGACATAACAGCTTAGATGACTCATAATCTGGGAGTTTATTGCACTCTGATTCATGATTAAGCTACATACATATAGATAGTGTTACTATAATGGCAACCGAGTTGTGCAAGCACCCACGTATTCAAACAAATGTGCCAGTAATAACTTTCCTATTGAAACTAAATCGTCTAGTCACGCTCAAACTAGTCATAATATATACAAACCGCTTTTGTGTGCACATATCTATGTTGTCATTAAAATATCTGTATCATTGTCGATAGCATTGTAAGAGGAAATAGTCTCGGCATTCTTGTTCTTTGTTGTGACAGCGTAATGGGATCTTAAGGTATGGTTGCCGGATGAAAAACTAACGTTTATGTTCAAAGGTATGGATGTATATAATGTTTTGTTGAATATCGGAGCTGTGTGAGACAGCAAGCCAAGTTTCGAACGTGTGTTCGGTTTTGACACGTAGCGTAGACCCAAACTTGGTCTTGTAAACCCACTCAACAACAAGCCCGGTGCGAATTGTTCGATATCGTACTCGGCTGAACGTTGTTAGAATGTGACCTTTGATCTCTCACAGCGGAAATATTCAAACGTTTTAAATAAACATTTTTAACTATTTTGTATAATAAATATAGTAGTTGTAAATAATAGACGCATATTTTCTATTAACGTAAATAAGTTTAAAGCTAGAAAACACCGGGCTTTTTGTTGTGCATACGAAAATTATTGGTGAAATATAAATTGCAAATGTTCACTCTTCGATCGTCTCGAGTACAAGGAACTCTTGAATGTATTTCAACATTGCCTGAAGTACACTTAATCGTTTCTGAACAACTGTGTAAATTGCTCCACTTTCAACACTTTCCATGTACTCTTGCTAAAGCCAGTCTTTTGAATCTTTTGTTTGTTGAAACAATATTAAAAATTTATACATTGAACCTGGCCTACGTTATTACTCTTGAGTCTTGCGTGTTTACCTTCAATAAAGCCTGAGGTTAATTCCAAATATTTCACTACTCTACTGAATTATGACTGTCGAGAATTTGTCTATATTTAAATATTATTCACCTTTGTGTGATATCAATTTTAGAAATAGAAATCCATATTTCTGTTCCTACTTGTAAAGTTTATTTAGTATAAAAAATACGCCATTATCCGAATATTGTGGACATATGTTGTCGATTCGAAACCTTTATTTAAATACGTTCTTTAATTTGAGGGAAGAGTTTACTGTATCGACGGGGTGAACATTAAATGTTTGACAGTTGCGACACCTATGAACATTTTGTATGAAGAAGATACACTTCAAAAAATCGCTAATCCTGATTATCCTAGTAAGGATAACGGGTCAAACTGTTTAAATTATTGAATTGTCATCGATCCTTAATAAGAATGCCAAATTTCGAGTTAATCCGACGTTTTTAAGGGGGTCAAAATCATGTTCCCGACGCTTTTTTTTACAATAAAATCATTTTTTTTACACTATTTTTAATTCAAATTGTTTATTTTTTTTTTTCTAATTTTAAGTTGGATTTTCTATAAAAGCGTATTTTTAAACTATTTTTTTTAATGATTATCGTAAGTTTTTTTTTTGCAGCATTCCAATTTTAAAATTAAAAAATCAAGAATATGCAACCAGTTCTATTCCATTCCTAAAGAGTATTTAATCTCTCAATACTTACGAGCACACGAGGTACTGAAACTATCGCGATAACCGTACTCAAAGGCCAATCCAATGATACCGAGTTAAAGAGTAAAATTTACGCAATAAGGTAACAGGGTGAAGACACCGGTGCGATTACACTCGACTCGACTCGACCCGAGGAAGTGCCCTCTAGGCGAGCACGAGTCGAGATGTTCGCGAAGGCTCGAGTGCCCTCCGTATAGCATTGTGTTCTTAACGTGTATCCATAGATTGTACACGAAGCTTTGTACGTTTCATTAAGAATAGAATTCACATAGTTCTCGAGAAACATTTCATGATTTAACGATGTAAATGGGACAAAGGGTTGCGCAGCTTAACATAACCTATTTGTCAAGGTACGCAATGTTGTAAGTTAAAATTTTTATTTATGTTATGTTATATTATGAAATTAATTTCGCTTTTTGAAAAAATTATAAATAGGATCCATAGCATAATTGGATAAAAAAGTAAGATCATCGCAATAGCGACTACTAGTGATTGTCATTAATACTTTTTTTTTTAAGTAAAAGTATATTATCAATCATTAAAGTGCAAAAATCCAAAGTTGGCTCAAACATCTGAGACAAAACACAAATCACCTGACATTTGCGACATGCCCGTTTGATCCCAAACAAACATTGGGCAACCGGCACATCGTATAACACAGACATCAAAACAAAAGCCTGTAATCCTATCCTATGATGAGCAATTAGCATTCTAACCGTAGCGTTTAGTACTCACAATGAATGCCGTACATTATTACTATGAGAACTTGATGCACCAATGTACCTGCTGGCCTCACGGTCTATAGTTACATAATTGTTTCATTTCCGTGTTCAGTAGCAAGCATTAATGTATGTAGCTAATCTTTGATTGTAGCTACTGTAATTACGTGTATTGCAAACTAAGATGGTGGATATACGTGAATGGCTATTTTATCATTTTCGTTGTTTAATATAATAATTACTTTCTTTTGATAATATATTAATACTTTTGATAATAATAATATTCTTCTTGCACGTGTCCTAGAATTGCACCACGCCTTAGGTATTTTACGAAACAGAAATAATTAGTCCGATATTTTTATTACTAACCGTAAAGGATATTCGAAATCCTGCGATAGAATCGTGTTATCAAACAAAAACACTTATACTTAGAATCAAACTAAAATCCTGAGTTGACTGCCTGTTTTGTTTCTCTCTCTCTCTCTCTTCAGCCACAGTAGGTCCACTGCTGAACATAGGCCTCGCCCAAAGTTCTCCACACTCCACACTCCTGCAACCTATTTGTTTCCCTTATTATAATAAAACGCAAATACATTAAAATTATGAATGAAAATTCCTGACTCATATTTGAAAGCTTTTCCGTTTTCCAGACTATCCAATGGAATTTAATTATAATGTTATCATAGAAGAACATTCCTAATATGATGTTTATTTCATGAAAGACTGCACTTTATGAGTTCCTCTTTTATGTTGACTCCGCCAGGACCTATTGTGTGCATTTTCCGTATAACAAGGAAATATTCTTTAGGACATTTATGATCTTCTATATTCCTATATATTTTTATCGTAAACATGACTAAAAATATCGGTAAATCCAGTTTATGTGGTAATAGGCGCATCCTGATCACCTCAAATTCGGTCAACTGTGGGTGTTAATGGCACCTCTGTCTACCCCCTCTTTCTTTTTTAAGCCATAAATATGGGCTTAAGTATGTTATAAATCGAAAACACACTACACTGAAGGTAATGTATAGATATTTCAGCCATTAATCAACATATCGAAGTATTCATAACAGCAATTCGTAAAGAGCTTGTCGAAAATCAATTTGATTTGGCTGAATTAGTGTACAGAGCGATTGATACATCCAATTCAATGCTACTAAATTGGTTTACATACGCAGGATAGATAGCGTTTTCAATGCCTCAGATTGATATCTACAGTTGACTAAATAATACGTGTTTGATTAGAGGCGAGAGCTTGATCGCTATTGAGATAGTATTTGAATATCAAAGACGTGATATCAGTTAAATAGTATTATGTGCATGAAATGATGATGTAACTTTGGTATCTGCTAGTTGGAGTTATGATAGTGATAATTCAGCTTTGATTTTTGTCTTTGATTCCGTGATACATTTGTTATCATAGCCTAAATACTGGAGACAGCTACTTATTTTTTTGTTAATCTTTTCTAGCTATCTACATCGATAAGTTAAACAAATACAGTAACTTTTACTTTGTAGATAACTAAAAAATGTGAAATATTTGAGTCAATAAGTAGTAACACAACACGAATATTTATCGCTCAACAAACAAATCTAATTTTTAACACGTACATAACTTATAACAATTGTTGCGCAAGCGATAATCGCAGTGATGCACAAAATATAGTTTCTATTCAGGGCACCTCGTCGCGCAGACAATGAATAATAATTGTGTGACATAAAATTAACGAACAAACGAACTAAAGCTACAATTAGCATGCACTGCATTTCCTAGTTATAATACATTCACGACATCTAACGTCGGCGGGTGCACTCTATCCGAGAGTAATTCCCTCACACTAGACACTGGCACTAGTGTCGTGACACGGGGCTTTAGACGTCCCAGAATACAACAAGTAAAGCCCCACTGAGACTGCTCTGTGACCTACGTAACTTTTGCAATTAGAAAACAGCTTGTATTTGCGTCCATTAATTTTCATTCTGTTGACTATAATCTTCCGCATAACTCCTTATTCCACATCAAAGGAGAGATACTGTCGCCCGTTAATAATTTAGTCACAATTTGTGAACTAAAAGGCTTTGAGTTAAGGCATCTTAATAACTGTGTCGTACTAACACTATATCATAACATTTATGACACGGGTAATGGTCGTATCAAAGTCGATTTTGAACTGTATTGAATTGTTCTAAAATAAATTGCACAGGAATTTCTGATGATTAATCATTGAAAATAATTTCGCAACAAATAACAGTCGTGAGGCACTAGAACTAGAACCAAATTCGATAGCAATTTCAAAAGTAAAGTAACAACAGTCGAGATGCAGAAATAGAGTTAGCCGTTCGTAGTAGCCGTTTTATTATGACATCGCGTGTGAGATAGTTGCAAAACTCCGGCATTCCATACGCGCGACCACTCACGTGGCGGAAGTTACGCGGTGATAACGTTTTAAACACGATTAGCGGGATTTACTTGGCCATTTTCTTTCGTCCGTTCGTAAATACGACTCGGAATGAGGTCATGTTTGTTTTGATCAAGAATAATTGCATAAGTAGTAAAGCAAATATCAACGGTCATTGGCTTTTGCAAGCACTAAGAAATTAACAATATGCTATTACCGAAATTGGCCATAAAATTTTGGCTGCTGCTTTATTACAAAGGTGTGGTACAATACTATTGAATTCAAATGGTTATGTTGCGGTTAATATTGTAAAATGACTTTCACTGAATGGAAAATCGGCTTGAATGTTATCGCTGTAAAAATATTATCTATTATGTCTAGTCCTAACGTGTTATTGTTTATGTTTACCATGATAATTATTTATTTTATAAGCACGTTAATCTACTTAAATATTGCCATAGTAAGAAAAATCTATGTTTAAATTGCCATATGTGCTATTAATCAACAGAAGAATAATTCCGGGTACCAAGTAGTTGATATTCAAAGTTCATTAGCCGCACACGAAACGAAATTGTCTTTAGTAAGCGTTTTCATAGTGGCAGTAATGAATGCCGCCTTAAGTGTCGTGAATTTGAGAACAAAGACTGGGATTTGCATTTTGCACCGAGACGCAAACTGGCGGTAAGATGCGAGGTGACAAACAGAATTTGCACTATAACTGGTTTACTGATAGACATGACTTAAATAGTACTGCATTAGTACAATAGACTAGAAAGTCATGCTTTATTAATTAGAGCATAAATTTATATCTACCAAGAACTTTCGTTTTACTTTATTAGAACGTTATGAAAAAAGAAAACTATTGCGATAGGTAGGTACCTACCTAAGCTAAGTCAAAGTGCCTACTCTGATTTTTGCTTCCGACAAAATTAAAGATTTTTATATCATTTACATAGATTGAAAAAATACAAAACCCACCACCAGTAATAAAATAAGTCATAAAAAATTCAAATTACTCTATACAAATAATGAAAATTACCAAGCACAGTTTCTGCAGAAAGAAAAAGTAAAAACGCGTCCGAACAAAGAGGGACATTTTAACTTAACCGACTTGCTAATAGTAGCGACTAGAGAGGTGTGAATTATGTTACTGCTAACAATGAAAGTCGGAGGCTTGCATAACTCAGAGCCATCTATGTACGTCTCCATTATGAAACGCGAGATACACCTTAAGAAGCAATTGCAACATGCAATTTTAGTCTAAAATTATAACCAGGATAACGACACCACGGTGCTGTCGTAAAATGAGTGTATTATTTTACATACATTGGGAGTTAAAACTTCTTTGTCAGTGTTTAGAGTCTAGTCAGTTGTTTTAGACTTGTCTTTTATACAAGTATTAAAAAAATAACCATTGATATTGTGCTTTATTTCTTTCAGCTTCATTAGTTTATTTGCATCTGATTAATTTCGTAGCGAGTCAAGGGCAAATTAGTGTTCTTCTGAGTTTAATCATGTTATTATATAATTACCCCCATTTTAGTATATGCCACTCTTCATCACACAGGAATTGCCGCGGAGGGGTATGGAGGGGTTAACCGTTCTTAATATCAATATGTAGATAATGTATTTAAACATGAAAAAATAAAAAAAACTATTATATTTCTCGACATGACAATAAAACGCAATTCAATTTAATTGACACGAACACGCTTCGCCTTTTTATGTTTTTTAAATCCATAAGCCGAAATAAAAAATGTAAATGAGTGAATTTGATACTGGTAGTAAAACGTAGTTGGTAATTACGTCGCTCAGCGAAATGCAACGCAGTCGGATGGCGGAAACGGTCGGCCGGCATAACGGATATTAATATGACGTCACAGAATCCCCCGGCGCGGCGCCGCGCAGCGCAGTTCCGCTCAGAATGGAACAATACGCGCTCATTCCACCATTACGATTTTTATTTTAAATATCGAAAGATTTTATATCGTTAATGCTTTTGTAATTTTGTCGAACTCATCAGCACTCAGTCCAATTGTGTCGTGAATTGTACAATTTCGCTTTAACGAACAATAACAATAAACAAATTTAATCATACAATAAAACCATTTTTATTTATAGCCAAATACACATAGCCGTTTTTACCTAAACACGTTTAAATATACAAGATATTAAGTAATTGCTGTCAATAAAACACGGATGAATGTCTAAAATAAATTGAAAATCACAAAGAGGACATAAAGCAAAAATAGCAATAAATAACTGATGTCATAAAATTGTACACATTGTAGACATTCACACAGGTGTAGAAATCGTGACGCTTCAAGCGATAACCTCTCAGGTCTGGTTTGAACCCAACTGTCTAGGAATAAATTGGGGGTGATAGGTGAAACGTCATCAATATTGTAGCAAAACTACATACGATCACATATTCTATTCAAAATAAAACAGCGAATACAAAATGGCTTATGTTGGAAAATAAATGACTTGATGATGTAACCTTAAAGAAAATCGCAAAATAATTTCTTCCCATTTTTCTATTTTACCGCTGACGCTTCGACAGCTCTCTTGTGCTGAGGAATTTCATTTATTTTTTTATGCCACGACCTTAATGCGCGACCTAGATTGTTAAATGTAAAAGATATTCAATATTTTCTTATAAATGGTATAGCAGTGTCATTAGATGTGCGTAAATCATTACTGAAGGTTTAGGTATTAGGTAATACCCGAGAACTGATCGCGTCTGTCTCGAAACTGGGACGATAGTATTATCTTTTATCTTTTTTTGTCATGACAAATAACAACAAGTAGAATGAAATTGTAAGCTTGCACTGACGCCACAGTCAAATATTTTTATGACTTCTCCTGTTCATTGAGGTTGCTCAACGATGGAATAGAGATTAAACCATGATCGTATGACCAAGCAGGGAGAAAATTCTTGAGCCGGTGAGTCATATTTGACAGCCTCCGTGGTACAGTTGATTAGACGCCGGCTGTGAAACGAGAGGCCGCGGGTTCGATCCCCGCACCGAGACGAATGTTTGTCTGAAACACAAGTATTTGTTTCGCGTCTGGGTGTTTGTGAGACCGAAAAGTCTTTTAGAGTTTCTGAATTCGACACAAGACTCGATCTTAGTGTAGGGTCAGGACTACATATATATGCGACTGTTAGGTGTATTTATATGTGAAACCTGGCAAAATAAGACAACGTGTTTTACTAACTAAGTCCTGTGCCAATTGGTGAGTATAAGATGGCCAGAGAGTAATCCCGCAAGATTAACAGCCACTTTCTCTGGCAACCAACCAAGTGAAAGCAACATTTTACTTGCATTACGTGATATTATCTCTTTACTTTACAAAAAAATATTTTAATTTATTCCAGGTAATATAAAAAACTAAATTGTGTACAAAAAAAATAAAACGCGCAAATTTTAATTAACTCTTTCTTCTCTCAAAAATGTTATCAAAAATTAAACACGCATAATTACCATTTTAAACTCAAAAGCGCACTAAGAACAAAACATAGTTCGTGTCATTGATACGTTTAATTTATTTAATATTTCTACTCTAATTAGTCAAAAACCTTCAACATTCTTTCTGCATTCTATGTCAAGAGCACATAGTTTTATTTAAGTACATATTGCCTCTTTAAGGAAAAACAATATCCAACAATAAATTCATTAGGCAAAAACTTATGAATAATGTAACGGCAAATGGCCTTTCTAGAGTGAACGTTCGTCGATCTCATGACATCACATCACTATCAACTATACGCTATAATGTTGCCAGGCGAGAGTACCTTTATAAAGGGACGATATAAGACGTGACGGAATTCCACGTCGGACCTATCATCGACTGCAAGAACGTGTTCGTATTCGGTAATACATATCTATTTATATGACTTATTTGAATATTTCTATCGCATGTTCGGAAAATATTTAAACATATTTACAGCTGTTGTTACCGTTTCTTCTGTGTCGTAAAATTTTATTCGGTAAAATAAAAACAAATTGCTTTTATTGCGTCCACATTTCTGTATATGCGATTGGCGTAATATCTTGTTGTAGGAAAAGAGCTTTTCAACTAAGATAATAAACGGGGTTTTGAGCGGAAGGATTCAGGAATTATTAACTTCTCCGGCAATTTAGTGCCATTCGTAAGATTTCTGACTAGATATTACTTTCATTGACAACTACCGGCGATGACCGTTTAATGGACTCTCCTAACCACAAAGGAATACTAATGCAGTGCCACTAAACGCAGTAGCTCTTCATCCGACGTTAAACTCGTTTCACTTCCACTTCTCATATAATTATAAAACTGTAACCTCACTACGAAATATTTAGAATTTATAAAATATAGCCTTTGCCTTTGGTTCCTATGTAATTAAGACTGTGTTAAAGATTTGATAAGCAATTCATATAAAAAAATCTGACGAGCAGTTGAGGCAATATAATGGAACAAACATAAATACAATTCTAGACTGCAAAATTGATTACCCCTTCTTTTACCTTATTGCCGCAGACGAATAAAAAGGCTATACAAAAGTTACCTGGAACCGTTAAAGAATATTTTCCCTTTAGAACAATACTGCCTAAATTAAAAAGTAAGCAACACTGTTGTTAAAATACCAGTTTCATCATTTACTCGTAAAAATAACTTTTACAAAGGGCAAAAAGACGCTAAAAGGCTATATGTTGGTGCTGAATAAGGTTGTGAGAGCCTCGTGACTTGTTCGGACGTAGCGCCGAATGTAAGGGTGAGTATCCACTTTGTTTCGATAGGACACGCGACAAAACGATATAAAGCCTTTCGTTTTATGTCAAACTATTTTTCGGTTTGTATGAAATTTATTTATGTTTTAAAACACGCTTTCGGGTAGCTTATATTGTAGATTTCAAATAGTATCTATATGTAACACAGTATTCGTGCTCAACTTATTTAAAAAATGTTTTAGTAATATCAACAAATAACTCAATATTTTATCGAAGTACATATTTTAAAGTCAATGTATTATTGTAAATAATATACATACATACATACATAAACTCACGCCTTTATCCCCGAAGGGGTAGGCAGAGGCGCCACCAGGACACCCACATTTCGCCTAGTATGTTCCGTCCCATGATGTGATAGGGGGCGAGCCTATCGCCATATCGGGCACAAATTCCTGACTCCGGGCTGATAATGAATAGAAAAATCCAATATCACTTTGCCCGACCCGGGACTCGAACCCGAGACCTCAGCTTTGTAACCGTACCGTAATACAACTACGCCACCGAGGCAGTCAAAATAATATAGATTATATTAATACTAAGAAAACACATTTTAATATTAAACAATGTACTGTGAAAGTGTTAAAAGTTCACGCCACTCAATGGTAGCGTTTTGAGTGCCGTTCAAAGTTATTTGAAAGTATGTTCCTTTTGTGCCATTAACGAACTCAGTGGGTAACCACCACTACAGTCCGCGTGACCGAACTCTCGGTTTAGTAATAACTCTCCGGACAACTTAAGCGTAATTGCATAAAATCGCTTTTTGTTGGAATTTCGCTTGCTCAATCCGCGGAGGGTCGTTTCTGTTGTTTCCGCGAATATTTTGCAATTTCTTCGGCGAATAGTGAAGCCTTGCCGAGCGTAATTACCCCTGATCGTACTCTTCATAAACGTCTTTATGTCAAGTTTGCCAAATGATTGTTGCTTGTTTTAATCATTTTGAATATTATGTTACAGGCAAAACCGTCAAATAAGGTTACTTGCTTCTTTTAAGTTTGGAAGGTAATAATTAATTAACTAAATACCTGTAGAGTTTGAAGAATAAGTACAAATTCGTATTTCAAAAATAGAATCAAAGATTTCTTTAAAACATGATTTTTTAAAGATTAAATAACTTATGAAAGAAACATACCAACGCGTCATATACGCTCGTATGTTGGTTAAATTAGAAATAGTAGCTTATCTCGAGATAAGGATTTATTGCTCCGTACCTATTGTATAGAGATTACATTAGAATTTTTATGTCACGGTGACGGCTGTGGAAAAATAATGGTTACTTGAATATTAAATCGAGCTTTCTCTATTTACTCGGCATTAGAATTTCAAATAGAGAATGAATTTACCCGAATATTTATAAATGCGAACTACGCTTATATTTAGGAGTATTTTAATAAAACTTAAAAAGAGAAGCTAATGGGTGTTTTATATTCAAACCTTTAATTCTCGTTTTCATTATAAGCGTTTTTTAAATCATAAAGCGCCGAAAGTACTTTTGTCGAGTAATTATTTATTGTTGAACTTTAGAATAAAACCTTAGCGTTGTATTCAAAAGGGCAATAAAAATAAGGGTCTGCATTGATATTAAAACACAATTCAAATTTGGAATGTTTACGCTCGCGTTGTCTACGCTACGGTTGCCATGACAACGTGTCGGCTGGTACCCTTTAGTTCAGTGTTTTAACAAAGTCCGAACGATGGGTATACACGGCGTATGAGTCACGTACCACACGCGACCGAAATGTCAATGATTATGCAGGTGGAACAAACGCCAGACACTACTGCCTAGCCGAGCGGATATTCACATGCGTAACGCGGTATTGCATTCGTTGGAATTTTAAGCGCAGTTTAACAATACTCCGAATCTAGTTGCTAACATGTAGTTGACATGTTTGTAGTCAAATAATTAAATGATACGCATCTTGAACCAGAATGAAACCCTGGTTTGTACTAAACTCACGATTTAATTTTATTTATTGACGTGGTAAATAATAAATCAACCGATGTAAGATGTAGTATGAGTTTGTATCATCTAAGCGTCTGTCGACGTACACGAATTAATTCAAGATTTTACCTTTGAAATTAGGAATAAACCAACATATCCTACGGATGTCGTAAAGTCGACTGAGAGACAAAATAGCGACGTGTGTGGTGAAATATCATCGGATGTAATGGGTGGAACGTTGCCACCCATTATGATTGTAGGAAATGCATTCTGACGTGATCGTCCCTTAACTTTATCAAACATCTGTTAGCAGGGTTGATGTTCGTCAGGTGGCCTATGGAAATAGTAAAACGGTGATATAATTAGAGTAGATGAATAATTTTTTGTGAATTATGTGAAAATTTATGATTAA
This sequence comes from Deilephila elpenor, assembly GCA_949752805.1. NCBI lineage: Eukaryota > Metazoa > Arthropoda > Insecta > Lepidoptera > Sphingidae > Deilephila > Deilephila elpenor. Next base: position 8,405,859 of record OX457108.1, read on the forward strand.
GAAAAGTAGTGTTAAAAATAATTTTAATTCATGGATGATGGTTGGCAATTAAAATACCTTCACAGAATGTTTATACATCAGAATATTATAAAATACAGGTAAAAAATCTAACATCAATAAAACCCATTTACTTCCCTAATATAAAACATGTCATCAATACAAAATTTAAAAACAACATGACCAACGTTCGCATAACATGTTATTTAGAATCATTCGAGTGGAGTCCAAATTACACGGAGCGCAATGTTTGTTGACGGCCGGGCCAAATCGAAACCCAATATCCATGATTACCTATTAATTAGTTTTAAATTGGATCGATTGAATTTGATATCAAACATTAGAATAATACGATCGCGTGGGCCTAAAACAACGCGTCATGTGTGTTTACTGAGGAAACTGCGTGCTGAATGAAAATGAGGGGTTACACAAAGGGACATTGAGCGTTCCAGACATTAGCATAAAAGGCAGACACTGCTATGTAGATCTGACGTAGGACCCAAATCCAAGACAGCGAACCGACGACCTCTATGAAATGGTAATGCATAGCGCTGTTGCGCGATGTAGTAACTACGGGGTGAATAAGGCCTTAATAGAACCCCGCGGTACAAAGAGACGGAATACTAAATGGCAATTGAATTTATAACTAGCGAGAAGTGATCAACGTCATCTGAAATTACTCCCAAGAGCCAAATTGCTTAATTGTATCGCGAAACTAGCGATTATACTATCGAATTTGTTGCTTTGGCACGCAATTTAAAAAAAAATATATAAAATATGTAGGATTTGAATGTTATGATTACAGATGAGTAGAATGAAACTTTAGACGAATTACTGATATACTGATATATCAGACTGATACTGAACGTAGTTTATGTGAGATATAACGAATAGAAGTACTAAAGAGTAAAAGAGTTACAGAATGAATGATTAAGATGTAAAAATATGAAAGGACGGAATAGGAGAGAACAGTTTGGAAGACGTGAACGACGTACGACGTAAAGACGCATTAAGACTGTGAATAATTAAATTGAAGAACATCTCCACGCTCTTTGTTTAATTTTGACCCTAACGGAACTACTCTCACATATTTATAGAATGCATTTAACAGCAATTTTTGATAAAATTCGTTCAAAGTGTATGTATTATATTAGACAAGAGCAGGTTACGCACATTTACATGTTTCAATGGTAACCATTTTATCCTTAAGAAACTCGAAAACAAGCAAGTAATTCATGGATCTTCATATTACGCATTTCGTAAAAACAAATTGTACCTAATTTTATGAATGAAAATTTTGTTCATACCACTCACCATACTCACACAGTAAAATTTTTACTCGTTCACTCAAATAAATAAAAAGTAGAAGAATGGAAAAAAATATATTATTTAATTCAAAAGGGCAATCGTACGTACTTGGTATCACTGAGCCCTTTATTCTCTAAAGAATTCAATTCACATCTGACTCGAGCGCGCAATGCGCGCGACAAAACCATTCAACGGACGTTCTTAGAGCTCATATTTAAAAAAATCTTGTTTTACCATTTGTCACGCTTCAGTTCTTTAATAATAGAACATCGGATGTGTAAAAAACTGCAGGTGTGTCTGGCACGAGCCAGATGAATGACAGAATACAGATCCACCTTTGACGAGTAAAGGTTACTCGCTTGACAACCTTTTAAATTAACTGGCCGACGACAGCAGGTAATGGATTGTTGTCTTAAGCCTATCATCCCATCAGACGGCCCATTTATTAATTTTAAAACTGAATAGAGTGCGTTCGATTTGCATACATATTAGGTGTGAACTTACACATTTATCTGACAACTACAACTTCGGAATCCGTTGAGTAGTATTTATAGTAATCGCGATTTAATTGCGTTATATAAAAAATATACGCGTCTGCGATTTAGCACGGAGAATTATTAAAATACGTGAACGCCCATCCTTCGCCTGTTCATAATAAGTTGAAGCATTTATCGTATCAACTGCTACACTACTTTTGGCTGACAGGATGTACTTTGTAAGTTGTTACTTTTTTACTCCGATAAAATTGCAGACTATATTTCACATGTGATACATGTAATTACGCAAGAAACTACTAAAGTTCATTTTGAAAAATAAAATATGAGTATACACTAAAAAATTCGAGAATGCTACAAAATCATCAGAACAAAACTTTAGATATTAATATTTAACACACAACAGCAAATTATATAAATAAGTTACTCTACATCTGCCAGTGTAATTCAGAACTAAAAATCTAAATACAAATTCAAGTTCATAGGAGAGTTAATCCACAATAATTTGGTGTTGATGTCACCTTTATTACTGCTAAGTTGGTATGTATTTTGATAATCCGCTGTCAATTTTACATAATTTAATACGCTTATAATAGCTGACTTGCCGTGAGTGAAAGGAGCACGTTTTCTACATGGAGGCATTAAAGAGGCTTTAACATTCTGTATCCATTTAATAGATGTGGCCTTTTGTTTTTGTAACAATTGCAGATGGCAGGGTATTTATTATTTTTACACAAGTAAATGTAGTGAATCTTGGATTTGTGATGTATGTGGTTTGTTAATTGAAAACATCGAGAAATATATGAAGAATTACAGTACTTCTGTCCGCCAACCCGCAGTAGGCCAGCGTGGTGGACTATATGGCCTAACCACTCTCAATCGATTCTCTCGATTGTAGAGTAGGCCCGTACCCAGCAGTGGGACGTATATGGGCTGATACAGATACAGTACCTACTTCTGTAAATAATCGTAGTACAATACGGTATCTTTTGTAATTAAACCACTAAAGTTCATAACCAGTGTTAGTAATACCTGAATAATCGTGTAATAAAAGTGGTAAAATATAACTTGATCAGAATTTCATTTTGAAACCGAGTGTCGCAAGCAAAATTTAATTTACAATATGGATTTAAATTGCTAACCACGAGGAGGTATTTCAAGATAATTCTAACAATTAATAGCCTTTATGACGGAGACTGTATGACTGAAGGCTACATGACCTTATTAACTTTATAGGACCGCTTGGTCTGCTTCAAAACTGGTTTGGAAAAGAGATCCGAACCAACGAGAGTAGATAGTGACTTAAATATAATACTTCATATATCGGTCAGTAATACAATGTGGATAACCCTGAATTTATGGAAGTTAATAAAAGGGAGAACGAAGGATAATAGCCATATTTATGAACACTAACTATTTATACACATTACTTAATGTTAGGCTTAATATAAACTCCGTAGATACGAGATATTTATGGATTAAAGAATGCTCTATTTGTGGTAATTTAAGATATGAATGCTTAGCACCTCTACTCTAAGGTTAAATTATGTATAATATTTTAGTTTCATGACCAGCGTTTATACATTTTATTTCTTTTGTAATATCATTTCAAGGTTGATAGAAACGTAACATAAATTCTATTAAAAAAAAAAATTTTACACCTCACCACGCATTATAACGGTGAAGGAAAACGAGAATTTCTACTATATGTAAAGTTCGCCAACCCGCACTAGGCCAGCGTGGTGGACTATATGGCCTAACCCCACTCAATCGTACTCTCGATTGTAGTGGAGGCCCATTCCCTGCAGTGGGATGTATAAGAGCCCAAAACAATTAACAAACAGCCAAGAGCTCTACTCACATCTCGAAAGATCTACCAGTCATTGAACTAAAGATAATTAATATTACACAAATATACTAAAAAATGGTTTATTTATTGAATGGTTTGCCAATGTGTTGAACTAAGCAATAAATATGTACACTGATCATATCATTGATATTAGGTACAGTAAAACGAAATATTTAAAAGAGTACATAAGTGACAAAAAAAACATTACCACATTTATGTGTAAGTTTGCCACCTGATATTTTTAAGAAGGCCTTAACTCAATCAAAAATTCATAAAGTAACAATAAAATCTTTATTTAATTCAGATTAATCTTCATCACTTCGGTCAGTAATCCTTTGCTAAACCTAGGCCTCCCTCTATTTTCTAACAACATGTTAGATTAATTCATATTCAGCACGTTTTAGATTGTTTATTCTTATATTTTATATATTATACGAGAAACCTATTAAATGCCAACACGTAATCAAGCTATGATCAACTTTGCAAGTTACTTCATAGCCCCCAGTAATGCTTACGGCCAATAGTTAACTAGCCGATAAAATCAATGGCAAATGGTAACCAAAACTATTTAAATGTAAATATTAGCAAGATAAGCCCAGCCATTAACAGTTTACACCTTTGTTTACTGAAATGGGTAATTCTCGAGTACCATACGCAGTAAGCCTATTAGAATTTGAATTAGCTATTCTTACAAATATCGCTCAAATACTTGTAGATGCCCAGAATAATGCACCTATAAAATATTGGTAGGCGTTAACTTCAGTGCAGTTATATAAATAAGCTAATGCCTAGTGCCTACATCTGGAGAGGTAGAGTACTAATATCAAATAGTTCCTTTCTGTCCCAATATATCATAGGGGTGAGCCTATCACCGTGTCGAGCAACAATTCCAATACCCAGCAAGTCATAGATTTTTCATACCCAAATGTACCAAAATGTACCAGGTATTAAATAATAATTACGGATAGGTATTAGGTAATGATTAAACTGGAAATGTCGATTTTATCGTCCAAAATGCTAACAAATTCACCAGGCAACTGTACCAGACCAGACAATACCGCAATGCTTTACGTTCTATAAACTTTCTTATGAAACATCATACAAAGATCATTCGTAATTGCAAAGACATTTGAATACTCCTAAACGTTAAACTCAGAACAATGGGTACGTATAAGGAATAAGGTCATAACTTTACACAACTCAAAGTTATTTTATTCGTAAAATTAATTTCGATTTCTGAAGCTAAATGTCGAACAAATGGTATTTTAGTGGACATTAGTTCGTGTAAAGCCTTTGGCGAATTATCTGAAATGGCATGAGACTTAGTACTTATAATGCTCTGTTTAAACAAAACCTTAAGATAACATCACAGATCGACCAATTTAGATTTATAAAGAACTAAAAGTACCCATATTATTATTGCATTTACGTGTACAATACCAGTCTGTGGTACCGATTAGTATTTTACTATTCATTTAACAGTATTATCCAATCTCCTAATTTATTTCTACTTATTATTAAGTTCATCTGGGATATACAATGCCTAACATATTAAGATGATATAAATAAATTATTCATTAGGCTTAAAAACTAACACTGTTCTACATATACAAATATATGAACCAACGTTTTATTATTACTGAGAATTAACTCCCAATTATACATATAACTTCTCATCAATATCGACTCGATTTTTTTCACACTTCCTATTAACCTTTCCCTGGAAGTCAATTAGTTCAACATGAAGTGACACGGGTTAGCTATCATCATGGTATTCAGTTCACACGGGTCCACCTAAGCGTAGACATATATAAGTAACGCGATACCATTCCACCCGTCCCGATATGAATGTAAAAAACACATGTACGACGTCTATGCATTATTGTTGCGCTTTCTTACAGGAATCGTTTTCATGCGCAACTAGACGCAACAAACGAACATAAATTCTACACATTCTCACGGTAAATGAACAATTCTAGTTATTATCATAATTTAATCAATTATAATACATGTCTATTTGAAAAAATATGTAGTGTCTGGTGGAACCCAACCACATCAATTAAATATTGTGACAAAAAAAATTCACTGCATAATCCTGGCAGACAATATTAGAAAAAGTATTTATAAACTTAAGAGACTTTTTATTTCCCTTTTAGGGTATAACAATGTTCAACTTAATGTTCATACTACAGATGAACGGCATAATTTTCTATCAAATGGTCAGAAGTAACTCATAGGTACACTGCACACGTCCGTGTAATAAACGCACCTTAAGCCCAACGGGTCCGGAACCTTTGTCCCGAACATATCCAAACAAAACTAATTCCGACATTAATCTCGCAGCTAGTAATCTATGTCTACAGAGCCATTGTCGTGAGATCACAGATACCAGTGACAATGAGGCCACGACAATTAAATGTCGGCATTTAGATAGCAGAAACAATTCACAATGGCACGTGAGAGGAATCGCATGGGATTTTTTCTCCATTCATTTGTATAGGCAGTGGCGCTTTGTTCTTCACGGCTACGGATACACTTCGTTTAGCGTTGCGTGAGTGCCAGAACTAATAGATGGAAGCAATTAAGCCGATTCTATTTATAGCGCGACGGCAAGGATTTACGAAGTTCCGATAGCCAGGAGATTACAATTAACAATTGCGGTAAAGTTATTTGTATAAACGAAAGTTGACTTATGATGGTTGTTTACGTCGTAAAAAACATAAATAAATCCATTACGACAAAATACCATCTTTAAAGAAATATTTAGGTACAACAGACAGTGACTTCTATTTTAGACACACCATGCATAGCTATATACAAACCACAATACAATACACTCAGAAACCAGTTCCAACAATTTACAAATACTTTCTTAATTACTACATTTCAGCCGGTAACAACAGAACAGCGGCCCAATTACCACGTTTATGGCGGCACGTGGTACAATTATTTCTTAACTTAAAGTTGGCGACGCAGAAACTCTTAATCGCCGTTGTGTCAGATTTGGAAGCAGGCAACGTGAAAGCATGCTTAGCCCGTACGTGTGGGCGCGGCACCAGCCAACCAAAACCTAATGGACACGACACGAGTCCACTCGCATCAATGAAAATAAACTTTTACACTGAATCATAGTAAATAGACATTGAAACACATTTTATTTTATAACGAAAGTGACATGATGTAGACGTGGTCATTGTTAATGTAATTTCGGTAAATGACAATATATACTCGTAATCTAAATTGTTTTCTAATTACATAGTTCATTTACAGTGTGATTATATCTATCTATATCAGCCCATATACGTCCCACTGCAGGATTATATAAATAATATTAAAACACGTCAACTTTTGATATTACTTTTTAAAATTATAACTATTTGTACCCAATTAGAAATATGTATTTGATGAAGATTTGTATTGTAGTAGTTTCTGATATGAACTTTCAATACAAATCTGGTATGAGATAAAACCATTAGTAGGTCACTAAAAAACTTGAAGTTATATATTCTAAAACAGTGCCATGTTTGGCAAATAAAAAAATATAAAGAAAACATAAACTTTAGAAACAAATAATCTGTGTATCTTTTGAGGATGCTCTGCATATGTTTGCTGTCTACATCTTTGCTAGAGGCCTGGTTATTTAGCTCATAGATTTATTTTTTACATCTTTGAAATGTAGTGGTCGGAGTGGGCCATATCTTTAGAATCACCAATTCTGACAGGTTTTAGCAGCGATTATACGGCTGAGTAACCAGTTTGATAGTGGATTCCTACTCATCGTCACTAGCCTACACTTGCCGATTCACCAAACTGGTTCCGATGACCCATCCACTTGATCTTGAGCGTGTTGGCCAACTTTCACAAGATTCCACGCGAGGCCCATGCGTTCCACCGGGTCGCGGCGAGAACATTTGACGTCGTAACTTAAGGGGTTAAGCGGTCGCGGTGCCTTCCCCATCACACATGTCAGTTTTGCAATGTTTAATGTTTACGCTTGTATCGTAAGCGACGTGTCGATCAAGGCTATTCGTCTTACCATGGACATCTTTATGGTTCAAATTCAATTTCAGATACTGCTGTCTATTATAATCTATTATTTAAATTAATTAATAAAACCAAATTTCTTAATTTGGTCTAAACGATTTGGATCACGGAATCTTACGAACGAGAGTCAATCGGGGAGATCGAGTAAGAATCTTGGATTTGACATCGGTCTTCATAACGCTTGTTAGAAAGATATCCAGAAGAGACTAACCTGCAAAATCATATTCGCTTTTTTGTAAAACAGTATAAAGAAACCCAAGTAAGCATTCCAAAGTCATTTAACGTTCAAGTACTCTTACTTACATCATAATAGGCGCTAATCACTTTCCGGATTTCTTCATCAGTAAGGAATATAAACAAACAAAATGTGTGTTAGACAACTTAGCGTGTCTTGTTAGAATCGATGCTTTCATGTGTATATCTCGATACTATTCTAATTAGCTATATTGCCAATATCCGCTTATAAACTACTAATAAGAGAGCAATGAAACGTAATAATGAAGTAACTAGTTTGCTCGCAATAAATTTCGGCAAGTCGAAGTCGTGTATCCTTCTTCGAACCGGTGCTATTTATTAAAGAATCTCATACAAAATACATGGGGGTCAGATAAGAATGTACTGCGAATGTGTGTGTGGGAAGTCATTAATTTTAGTGAGTTCAATGCTCGATCACAACGACGTAAATACGTGTAAGTTTCATACATGTTTATAGATTTAATGATGCTTTGTGCAAATTATATTTTATGTGTTATATTGCTGTTATAGTAAAAAGCTTCTAACATAAATGTTTTTATTATAATTTAAGGTTTAGTTGTTACTAATTTGTTTAAGCGAAACCTCAGGTCAATGGAAGGAAAACTCTACGTGATCAAATATTCATTAAAGGAAAGCCGTAAATACGCAGCACAAGCCTGGGTGGCAATTTAACTATTTAACTTTAACTCTTAAACAGCTTACTTAAAAGGTACGACTGAGATAAAAACACTTTTATTGGCAACCCTATTAGTGAAGACATTACCGTCACGGGGCAGAAAACGACACCCGCCCGGCTTTACCTGGCTTTAATTAAAGGCATCTTTGGAATGTGCTGCGTCGGTACCGGAGATTTTTTATATAGCAAAGCCGTACAAATTCGTGGCCAATACACTTTAAGTTCTATCACAACGCGATAAAGTTTGAAATCGCCAAATAAATCCAAAGTGTAAAAAGAGGAAGTGAATATATTTTAACATTTTGTTTAGATTTTCTATTTTGTTATTTTGGATGTTACTACGGTGCTTCTATGAGGGAAATTGCGCTTTAGAATGTAGAAAGGAGTGAGTATAGAGCAAATCGTTAGGCTATAATGATTTATGGAGAGTGTCTGAGAGCTCGTCACGTTTCCCTCGTAGTCTCGTGCGGTACGCGTGTTGCGCGTTGATATTCTTACAATGGCGCGCTGGTTCAGCGAACTAATCGCCGTGTATCGTGATATTTCTACATTTATATTGTAATGTTGCTAAATGATAGATATGTAGTTTAATTAAAGAATTTTCTAGTACCATTTTCAATCATTTTTACGTGAATTTTATTGCAAAATATTACGTATATTTTCATTGCATTATGTAATTGCTAATACAAGGATGTGCCTCATTAAGACAAGCTAAATAATATAAACTAGACGATTAAAAAAGGTAAGCGACAATAGAAGCTTACTCAGACAAACTAACGGCATCGGCTAAACCTGACTGATACAATAATGTTTTTATTTCTGTCGTGTGTACGTAAATAAACATTGCCTCGCCAGCGAACTTACATTCTTACATAGTACCTACGATTAGGTAGGTACTCTGGCTTTTACAAACGCAACAAATAAAATGCAGGTAATACATTATGAAAATATTGATACATCAAGCTTTATGTATGGCACATTTTGAACTTTCTGGAATGTATATTTTATCTGATATACTATGATAGGTCCTTTTGACTCTAAGGAAGCGATGTTGCAGAAAAATGTAATAGCTCATATGACTTGAAGTGGAACTCGATAATTCAATGAAAATATGACCTTACAATTAATTAAAGGACGGAGTATACACGTTGACTGAACGTTAATTTAGTCATAACATTAATTAACCCAACCTGACAGACCGGGCCTCGCTAATAATTGCGTAACTTAGTTATTTACCTTTTACTATCTACACGTGTACATATTTATCAATATGTACGTGATAGTGCTGATATTGATCGACTAAGCAATAGAAATATGTGCACGAAAGTCTACGTCATTTGTCCGCCTACGTTTTAAAAATGTTTGTGGGTAATAAACAATTTCTTTTAATGTACAGTGTACACCCCTACAGGTATGCAGTATGACAACACACATTTTACGATTCATGACCTTGGTTACCTGTCAAAACTATTTACAATCCATCCACACAAAATAGATGAATAGCAACCGACAGTCGCATATAAAAAACATAGATGAGGTCCGGGCCTCTTTTGTTTAGAACCAGCCTACATGTACGACGATAAAGTCATGTTTTAGCCAGCAACCCACATCGAAATAATTGAATCACTTTGCATGGAATTCTTTATTAACTTTTGTAATAACGGTACCACGTTAAGTTCCCTGTGGCAAAGTAACTTGAAGTACGTACCCTGTGTTGCGCTGAAGTTAATCTCTCAATCCTTTAAAAGCACTCATACACGTAACACAGTCGCACAAAACGTACAACGTATAAAACTTTTTTATCTTCACCACAAATTCGAACTTTAACTTCGCACTGACACTTTTAACGAACCTACATAGCACTGAGGTACATGGCGTGATTTAAACATTCACTCGACTGAAGGCTGTATTACTGGCACATCGGTCAAAATTCACAACACTAAACGATGATTTACGTCACATAAAAACACAAAAACCGTCTCCTAATCCGTATTGTGACGTGTTGACTACAACATTGCTGAAAACTGACCGTTAAATCGAATAAAACAATCGTCGTGCTACGATGTTAAGTTAAAACTAAGTTAGGCCCGCTATACCGCGAGAAAGACCGTTGATCCAGTCCGTCCGGTCGACATAGCAGCCGCATGCTGCTTTAGCGACGTTATTTGAATGTGGCGTCTCTTTCTAATTGCGTGCACAAGACAAAGAGAGCGAGAGGCCTTTGGGTAGTATAGTGGGAGAAGTTACAACCTGCGCTCGCGCAAAGCCTCTCCATACAAGCACAGCGACAGGTGAATTATGCAAGAGTGTGTGTGGCCGGCGGTTTTTTAGTGTGAGTGCTTTCTTGATTGTGGTTTGATGATAACGTAGTATTTTGTACGAAGCAGTTTTATCAGCTATCCACTACGGTAATGATCCAACTAATATGCAATGGGGCCTATTTACTCAGTTCAGATAGTGATGTAAATCTTTAAATACGATGCTCGATACCGGTTTCATAATGTTCAGTATTTAATTAATAAATGCTATATAAATACTATTGTAATTATTTTCTCTTTAAGTTACAATATAGCCGAGTTTGTTTGAGGCAGTAATTATTATGCAATAAATGTGCAAAATGTCTACGTTTTTGAGTTATAGCTGGTGTATGTAATTGCTTGACAATTTTGTATAATTTGCATTAAATAACTTCAAAGGTGAACGATCTCACCGTGTAAAGAAAATGTAATAAAACAGCGTCATAAACATTTAAACGATGCAAAATCGTGTCTCATTTATTTACAGACCCCAGAAAAACAGCAAAGAAACGTATATAAATACTCGTAGTTTATTAGAATTCAGCGAAAGCGCAAACGCAGCGTCCGGTTCGAATTTATCCTTCCACTTCCGAACATAAATTGACTTCAGATTCATTGTTTTCTAATAGGAATTACGGGCCGTGAATAAATATTGCAAAATTCCGCCGGTTTATGGAACCAACGGACGACACTCGGGAAAAAACTAATAATCCGTTCTGGAGACGGGAGTGTCCAATTTGGAGAGAGTGCTCCTGCCATTAATCTTTAGCCAACCATCAATCAGCGGGAAATTAGCCAAAAATAAAAAGAACTTGTCCATTTCAAATGTTTACGTGTACTAGTATTTTTATCTATCTATTTGTTTGGGTGAGTTAGATGGTTACTAAATTGAAAATGTGTAATGCTACTAAATAAGTACAAGAAGAAAGTATATTGGAATAAATTATTCGAAGACATTTTTGTGACTCAAAAGAAAGTGACATTATTTTGTATTAACAATATTGCTTTGCGATTATAAATCATGCTTTTCATTTTCATAAAACAGTACTTTTAGGTATAGGTAATTTATAGGTTAAAAAATCTTTTTCTCTTCTTAATCATAATCTTACAAAATACATGCTGATTAGAAATAATTGTTTGAGTAAATCTACCATGTCAAACTTTGTTTATCCAAAAAATATACTGTAGTTCTGTATTATTTTAAATGTCTTAATTGTTGTTTTGTTGTCATCTGTTTTCAGTTATAAATTGAATCAGTTAATTGCAGTATGTAACACAATTAATAGTTAAACCGATTAATGCATCAATTAACAATGCAGTAAATATTAAAAATAATTATGTTGCTGCTACAACCGAAACCAAAATTAATTATTAATGATCAAATATGTTATGACAATGAGTAATTTCACCTATTCCGAATCCGTCCGATTTTCTATATACAATTTAAAGTGTCCATTTTATTTATTATAGTTTATCTGATTACGAATTACAATTAAAATTTCTCATATCAAAGCCCTATTTCTTTATTTTGTTGACAGTATATTTTGAATATAGTTGCTAGTGTGTCGCTATGGAAGCTCCCATTATTGCTCGGTGTCTTTTGTATCCCACAATTGATCCTGACTAACAAGAGGTGCAGGGGAGGGGTCCTCTCCGCGGGCAAGATAGATATAGTTATTAAAAATATATAAAAAAAATGTACTGCGTATTTAATACATTCTACAAAAGTATGTACTTAAAACCATATGCCCGGTGACGGTGTAACATTTTATACATTAATACGTATGTACATATACGTCACGCTTTCTTTTACAAATAGATTTTTTGTACCAATGTTTAATTTTACGCAATGAGAGAATTCTTATTCCAAAGCAAATAATTGCTTCGAAATACATAACATTAAATAGTAAATACAAACCATCTCAATAATTCCCCAAGCTAACCGATAAGGTCCAAAGCAAAGTGACAGTTATTAGCCATCGCAAGACATTCGCTAATGAAACGCAACTGGCACAGCCGATAACTCGATTGGCACTCCCTCTGACAGTTTTATGTTTGTCCTCAATGAGGGGACGAAACAAATAAGCCGAGTAATTACGCGCCACGCTCGCTTCGATAAATATGTACAGACGGGGCGCTTTTTCGACTCATCTGTAAATGGACAGTACTTTGCGAAGCTTCCGACGTCATTTTACTGGCGTGATTTAAAACAAGAATTCAATTAATGGGGAAACTGCTTTAATTTTAAATGGATAGTGAATAAATAATGTCAATTAATAAATATCGTGCCATTAGTGCATAGGATAGCATTGATGCATTATTTCATATAATAATACAATTGTAACATAGCACAATATCAAGTTCTATTACATGTTTAACTGTGAATATTGCGACACAAGTATGCAATTCAATAACAATGATTGAGATACTACAGAACACAGATAAATGTGAAGAAATCAAGTTCCATATCTCAATGATTTAATATATTAAATCTTTAAATAGAGAAAATTCCGTCACAATTCTTTTCAATGAAAAGCACTCCAAACACACGTTGACTCAGAGAATCAGGACTAATAAAAAAAAATCATTTATAATTTTCACTGACCTTCATCAACGTACTTGAGTACGAACTGTACATCAGGTCCAAGAGCTGATGCCACCTCCAGAGGTAGCTCCGTGTCTCGTAACACGTGCACTGGAACGAAAAAAATATCATGGCATTAATGGTCTTTACTATAGATACTTAGGTATTAAAATAAACATAAATAGAAAATGAACCCTAGATGTTGCATAAGTAAATATAAATCTTAAGTTAATAAACTATTCGTCTTTAAAATATGACAAATTGGTGCAATATTCTTTTATTTGCCCCTACCCTACAACTACGTTTGGAAAAAGATTTTACAACTAATCAATCACAGGATATCAAGCAGTATAATAACAAAATCCATATTTCCTAAATAACATTCTCTAAATGAACACACCAGAAATCAATTGACCAACTTGAAAATTAAATTCTTAGCACTCGGTCCAATGAACCGTCCAAATATGTTTGCAAATTTTTTTTCTCTAAATGAACACACCAGAAATCAATTGACCGACTTGAAAATTAAATTCTTAGCACTCGGTCCAATGAACCGTCCAAATATGTTTGCAAATTTTTTTATACTATAATACAAACAGATAACATCATCTTGACTACCTACAAGAAGTGCAATGCTCTACCCAACTTTCCCCCAAGAATTTTCACAGAGACCTGTTGAAATCGGTCTATAACCAGAAACTCCCTAAACAAATGTACCAAAATAAAAAAATATTTCCGAAATTATGAACCTATAGGGAATTTCATTAAAAATTCGCGACCCTTGATTCCCCACTCTTGATTTGTGACGTGAAACATAATACCGACATCATTAATTCATATCAAAAAGTAAATTAAAGCCCTCATTACGATAATATTGACATACACTTGTTTTTAGAACAAAATCAAATTGAAGAATTAATTTACTAATGTTTTTAAGTGGTAACAGAAATCTTGACAGTAATATAGAGTTTGCGTTAAACTCATTACAAATAGTGAGCACTAGACACCTAGTCAAAAATAAATTACTTATTTGCCTCAGTGCAGTATTCTAAATATATAATTGTTTCCAACCACACCAAGAATCTCCAACTTAAAAATAATAATAAATAGTCAAATGTGTGTATTTTACGTTAGTATCCCCTGAGAAATAGGTAGATGTAACCCGCCCACAGTAGTACCTTAAATCAAATAAAATAACCCAAATGATCGAACCCACGGCCTCTCGCTTCACAGCCGGCCTTTAACCAACTGCGCCACGGAAGTTGTCAAAATTATTAATTTATTAGAAACAGCTCTATGGAACATGTTGTTTAAAATTATAATTATTTTGGCTACCGTCACCCACCACCAACATGCACGTAGAATTGTCATTTAACTTTATAGTCTTATCAGACGACGAAAACGTATTGTATGTAATTTTCTTCAATATAATTACAACTTTCCAAACAATTAGGTAACACTGTGTCCTACAGAAAGTACAGATAATTACTACTTCTGACAGCTATATAATATATAATATCAATAATATCAAATATAATATCAAATCAAATAAGCATTTGTACCCCTACTTCTGTCATCTCTGCACCATCTCAAGGTAGACTGGAAGAGAATGCCTTTGGCATTAAGTCCGCCTATGTACAATATGTTTGTATGTGAAGTTAAATAAAATAAATAAAAAATAAAATAATCTAGCAAAGAAACCAGAACTACCAATCCATATATCCTCAAACACTCGTCTGGCTATCCTAAGAATCATTCAATTTTTTCTATACGCGATAGCATTCCGTCACAAACTCAATTCTTTGAACAGCTAATACCAATTTAATTTGAAACAATAATTATTTATAACCCATACAAACACTTCCTGTGAAGAGGCAAATTTCATCATTTATGTAACAAAGTGTTCCGGGATTTAACTAGCCATTGTTCTCCAAATTAAACCCGTGTAGGCGTACCCCGCTGATTGTGAGGACAAACTCAAAGATTATTCTGAATTTTTAAATAAGCTTTTCTGGTTGCTTTAACAATGTATTTTTTTTTCAAGGCAACGTAAATATTCGTCTGAATTACTAACAAAAGAGGAGATCTTGAGTTCTGGATGAAATTTGTTATCTCCTTGTACAACGTTTGCTTCAATATAAGTTTTGTATTGGTGTACAATTACTGTTGGAACCGACCGATCGCCGTAGCGGACACTAATATAATTTAAATCTCTTACTTTTCATAGTTACTGTATTCATAGTCATTTATCACTTAACTGTGAAGGAAAACGTGACCAACCCAAAGATCACTCACACTAGTAACTATATAGTATACACTATATGTATTAACTATGGTAGTAGTATTATTATAATTATTTCTATGTAAAGAAGAGTTCATACGGTAGAGGCGTTACATAATTAATAGAAAACTTACAGTAGGTAATATACGGTAGAAAGAATTTTAAAATGTTACAACGATTTATATACTAAAAATAAACAACTAATAACAGACCGATTGAACAAGTCATGAAAAGATCATTAAGAACAGCAAGTTTCGTATAACGAAATAAAAACAACAAGGAACTATTTGTGTTGCGAAATCTTACTGCAAAATAGAAAACGTATAGTTCATTTAGTAATACACGTAGGAAAGTAAACTGAACAAGGTAATAAATCCATCAACATATCAGCTCGTTCTCAATTAAACCAGATTTCAATTTATATAAGAAAACCTTTCCTTAGTAATTGCACCCGTAAACCTCTCTCGGAAACCTTGAAAAATATTAATAACATATAATGGGTATATGGCTAAAATAGTAGGCTTTCGGTGTAATTTGTATCATCATAAACATTTTACTGCTGGGTAATAACTGTAACTATATTAAAATAGGTGTGCTGAATTCTGTTCTCTTTCTTGTTTATTTCAAGGGGAGTATTAACACTTGCTGTACAGTCGTTTTGAAGCCAGCGCCTACGCAACTTATGAAAGCAATAATTAGCGCATCATCAATTTTTAAAATTCTCAAAGGAGTTTTATTTCACACCAATTCTATTGACAATTTGTTTTATTGATTTTAAAGTCATTTAGCACATTGATTATGATTTCGCTTCGAGTTTTAAATCACATGAGTGTGTAATAAAGAAAGAAACCACAGTGAAGAAGTTATCGTGGGATAACTTATTGTTTCTACACCTGAAAAATGAAATTTTATAATATACACTATGGAAAATTAAAGTATTTATACGTGAACTAAAATTTTAATGCTAAAAAAATATAATTATAAAGCGAAATGTTTAAATTACTAAAAGAACATTAAGATACTGCTCGGTTTAAAAAATATACAGGGTATCTCAAGATCGCGACCGAAAACGAAGCCAGGTGGTAGTTTTAATAGTTACGGACTCGATGCAAATAAAAATTTCACCAAAACAGCGACAGATTTTTGTGTAGATTTTTTTAAAAATCATATTTTTTGGGTTGTAAATACCTAGTTATTGCGAAAATAATAATTTAAACGCTTACGTACCATTGAGTATTTAGAAATAAAGAGGTCTATATCATTATTTTAGGAAAGCTATGTATTTATCACCCAAATACGACGATAAGTAAAAAATTACAAAAAAGAAGTTGCCGATTTTTTTTGAGGAATTTTTACTTGCATTGTGTCTGAAGTCACTAATATTATCAACTAGCTTCGTTTTCGGGCGCGGTCTTGATATACCCTGTATATTACTTTATAGAAACATAATACATAAAAATTATTGGTTTATAACCTCAACTGTCTATATAATATGTACTTCCCTTTTACGCTAGTCTATATCTTTAAAAGGGTAAGTGGAAAAACCTATGTTTAGTGTAGGTTAAAAGCTGATAAACCCTTTTAGGCCTATAGTTTCTGGAATGTATGTAAACATTCTGTAAACCATGGTACAAGGTGTGATCCGAACTCAAAAAATATACTCATCAACATTCTCCGACAGCCTCCGTCACGTAGTTAGTATGAGTCTGGACTCGAAACGAAAAGTCGCGGGTTCGATTCCCGCGCCGATCTTAAGGTTTATGTGATCGACAAGATTTTTCAAGTGTGGGTGTTTATGAGACTGAAAACTCTCTCGCAGTTTTTGATGCATGACAGAAAACTTAATTTATATAAATCGAAGGTTAGCACTATGCGTGTCTGCTGGATATATATTTTTGGAGACTGTCCGGCCTCTGCGACTCCTGTAAGCCAGGATCAACAGTAGCACGGATTTAATGTCACCGAGCATTGAAGCTAAGGCAGTCTCCGGGATTGTCTAGCTTGTCTTGAACCCGCAAAAAAATTAATCATAACGTTAAATTTTAAAAGAAGTTGGAAATATCCTTGTCCACTTCCCTCCGTAGCAAATGGGTGCTGAATATATTTGTTTACTCTGTAACAATATCAATAATCCAATCGGCATTGATTCTATAATATAATGGAATTAAAATAAACATTCCAACACGATTTTTCATTCACTCAAATTACACAGTATTTTGTTACGAACGAGCGAACTCCTTACTCACACGGCCCTTAAGACGATTCGCCCACGAACATCGTCGCGTGTTTGGTTAACATCGCCAATTACGCCAAATTATAGTTTTTACATGTGGTTTCGCAAATTTTTATACATTACAATACATATTACCGAGCAACGTTGATGAGCAACATCGTTAAAACACAAATTATTTCCGTCAGAATTTACTCTTAATGTGAGAGTTTGTATTACAATGCATTATTACCGTTGTCTTACTATTAAGCTCTATCTGATTGTACAATTTTGCGAGTTCATCATTAGAAGTGCAACGTCAGCCAGAAATAACTAATACACAAAGAAATATAGAATAATGTATGTATCGGCACGATTATAGTTTTTTACATATTTACATAAACTCACGCCTTTATCCCAGAAGGGGAAGGCAGAGGCGCCACCAGGACACCCACATTTCGCCTTGTATGTTCCGTTCTATAATGTGATAGGGGGCGAGCCTATCGCCATATCGGGCACAAATTCCTGACTCCGGGCTGATAATGAATAGAAAAACCCAATATCACTTTGTCCGACCCGGGATTCGAACCCGTCACCTCAGCTTTCACTGTTTTTTTTTTTCTACGTAAAAAACACAAAATGATGATTTAGATCCCAATGTATAGTAAGATAGACATAATGGTTGATGAAGAAATAACATTCTCATAATATATCAAATTTTCATTACGGAAAATATAAGACATAATTTAAACCATTCGAACCAATCGAAACACATTTTCACCATAGAAGAAAAGAAACTAAGAGCTTCGAAATTTACTTAAATGAAAATTATTAAGTGACTATATTTATATATGTGCATGATTTCAATTTAACAATGTTATGTTTATTAAAACTGGAGTAATGTCTTGATCTAGCATACTATTAAATCAGCTGCAAAACCTAGAACGACAAATCTATGTTTTACAATCACTATTAAATGTTTACCGTTGAGACACAAAACTTTATATTTCCTCTATATTGTTTCTATACATACATACATACATACATACATACATACATAATCATCACGCCTGTATCCCATAGGGGTAGGCAGAGACTATGGATCGCCACTTTGCTCGATCCTGACATACAACTTTCGCTTCATCCACTTTCATTATTCTCTTCATGCATTCTCGTCGGTTCAGGGTACTTTTGACCTGATCCTTCTTCTTCTTATTGTTTCTATAACATTTGTAAATGCATTCAAGGTTAATCATTCACTCGCATTTTATTTATGAATGAAACGTACTTTATAACAGACCAACGAAGTTGTAACAAGGTGTAATAAAGCCATCTTTCATAAGAACTGTATGTAAATATTTATGAGAGACACTGTAACTCCCGTCACATTGAGAAATAAGGTCACAACTTATGTTATACATCGGGGACTTTCGTGTCCGGAACTTGCGAAAGAGCATTTATATTGTTCACTTACGTACCAATCCAATATTGGGACCAAGGATATCGGTAATATGCTCTTTTGTAACATAATGGAGCCTTTCGGATACGTATAAAAGAATGCATTAAATAATAATTCGCCATTTTCGTAGACCTTTTCTTATTTTGTTAGCTTTCAATCATACAACGGTAGTTTTGTCTCTACAAAAATTGTGCTTTTAAATAATTCTGTCCTTGATACAAAGGAATTCCGTCAATCGGTAAAATTCCGAATAAAAACCCAAGTTCCCTTTAAATGCCAAGTTTGATACAAGAAAGCTATTAACGAAGAAAAATGCCGGTAAGTGCACGTAATCCGATAATTTTAAGATCGAAACAATGTCATAAGTGCCGTCTGGCGGAGTGGATATGACATTTCGGACATATCTTTCCCACGGGGAACTCGATGGGGCCGCAATTACACCGGAGTGTTGTTTTTGCAACGTCTAACTAGAGATAAGCTTTTATCTCCTGCGACGGCCGAGAGTCAATCATCGATTCACCATGCAGTGACATGGCGACGGTGTAACGGTGATGTAATATGCAAATTGTAGCTTCAACACGGAAATAATTCTCATACTACACCTGCGTTTTATATCCTAGTTATATGTACTTTGCAATTCCTGATTTATTCTGTGGCGTGAGAAAGGAAATTGTGATGAAAAGTATTAGGAATCTCAATGGTTTCAAGTTTTAATATGATTAAATAATATCATGCAAACGTACATATCATTATGTAGCTATAAAACGATCATCGCACCCCGTGATTACTCTTGCATGTCTCGCTAAAATGATTTCACTTGTGAACAAGATGCATAATTACAATCTGCTTAATTATTAAACATGATAACATAGGTACTTAACAGTCTTGCTTGGTTTCTTGTGATAGTGAATCTACAGATTTAAAGCTCAACTGCATTTTATAAAAGTATTTCAAGAATTCTGAAGTTGACTTGTTAAGACCTTCGGCAAATAAAATAGAGCAATCATTATACCAAACGAAAACATTTTGTTCATCGGATATCCGATATAAAAATGAAATGCTATTTACATTTTTCGTGATTTCATTGATATAAATAAGTTTGTTTACTTTACAAATAAACGATGCAATACTCACAAAAGGGAAAATTATTCAACCTCAAATAATACAATAGTTACAATGCGATATATCACCCGTCCTTTTGAATATTGAAAGAGCTGATCAATTTTAATGTTATGTTCGGAAATTGGTTTAACTACAGATTTTTTTGCATTTGTAGGTATATGAATATATGTGTATAAATAAACAGTCTTATGCGAGTGAAAAATTAATTGATTCTTATAAAAATAACTAATTCGATGAAAATATCTTAAAAATTCCCAAAAGGTGGGATCTAATCTAGAACCTATCACTGAATTAAACATTCTTAGAAAAATGTTTGTTCACTTTTTATCTCTATTTCAACAATTAAGTTAAAATTAGACTTAAAAGATATTTTATTAGACACTAAATTTTCTTCATAAAACATTTTAATTATGTACTAGTTCTCCGAATTTCTCTCTTTTAACCTCAGTATTACATAATACACAGAAAGCTCGAGGCGAATTTCAATAACCTTATCAATATTAAACTTAATTAATCGAATAAATTATGTTTGTTCTCTTAATATATTTTAATTGGATTTCGCCGTGGAACGTGTCTTCCTACACAAACTTATTTAATTCAGTAATCAGTAGGCACGCCATATTCGTCGCTAGCGCCAACAAACAAGACATTTTGTGGTGACTTGTCCCCCAATTAAAATTACGCTTAAATTGACTGACATTTGTTGTCCAGCCGTTTATTTGCCTCTTATGGACACTAGGCCTAACAAGCTAATTTGAACATTACAAATTATTTCCACAAAGCTATAAATATTATGATATGTGTTTGTCAATCATTTGTCAAACCATTTGTTTTTTATATAAAATTTTTGTTATTACTATAACAACATTAATTATAAAAAAATATAAAGAGTTAATTTTGTGAGTTTATTGATCAAAAATTACTCTCAGAAACATATTTAAAAAGTTCTTTCAGCATTTGAAAGATACATTAATTACTGCAGATTATGTTAGGCTATAAATTATTTCAGTAAAGGGTCTAAGTAAATCTGAGATAATGACATGTAAGGGGCGGATTGATGCGTCAAAATATTACAAAAATTTACCTACTCGAAGAGGCTGCTATTTTATATACAAATTAAAATAGCTATATTAGTAATAAAATAATCAAATAATTATGAATAAATCTCGTCGTTAAGAACCTGTAACAGAGTGCACTGCACAAACTGCACATAACTTATATATTTTTGAGTGCTGAATAAGCGACATTTGCTGAATTTCTGACTGTAAATAACTTTGTTGAAAACGGAATACACAGGGACCAAAGCATTCCAACAAACATAGAAACTCTATTTATGAGCTTTTAGAAATATGTAAGGTTGGTATTGTCGAAATAGATATGTGCCTATGGCGTCAATATTTAAATGACTATTGCACATATCATCATTATCCTACAAAGTAAACTGCTGAACTTAAAGGCTTCCACAACAATCTGTTGACACATGCTGTAAATATACTACATGATGTAGAGAAGTATTGCCCAAACATAATACGCAAGCTTCGGCAAAACCTCATTGGCACAATTGCCCTGGCTCCTGATTTTTTCCTACAGAAAACATAAAGAGAGTATTAATGACATATAGAGCGATGGCTAATATTCTTACTATACGATGTATTTGGAAAAAGGAGAAAAAGCTCCCTGATGTAACTTAGGGGCTACTTTTGATTGACCGTGCGCTGGCATTTGCAATACCTTGGGTGGAAGTATTCCAATTTATATATCAGCTGATAGTCCACCTACGTAGGCAATAAAATTGAAATTGTACAGCATCTCACCTCCGTGCTGCGGATGGACGCTCAGCAGCAAGCAGGGCTCGTCGCCCGGCTCGCGGCAGCAGTCGAGCACGTCGCGGCACGTGGTGTGCGGCGTCACCGGCACATGCGTGGGCGCCCACCCAGCGCCGCTCTCGCACCACACTCGCACTATCATCTAGAGAAGTTTTATACAGATTAGATCTTTTCGTATATCTGATTTATACCGGGTATATCAATACTGCGACCGAAAACGAAGCCAGGTGGTAGTTTTAGTGGTTTTTTTTTCTCCTGTGTTTTATTGTGGAAGGGTATGTAATTGTTCGCAGTATAGTGTGATGAGTGTTCATGTGGATTGTTTCAAACCGGCACAGGGTGAGGATTCGCTATTGGATACGATGACCGGCCCTTTGTCGGTTTTAGTGTAGCTGTGGGAGGATCTTCCAGAGGGGACGGACTTCCGCGTAGCAACCCTTCTGTCCGTCCCTCGTCGGTCCTCCTGGGTAGTGAAAAGTGTGAGGTGTGAGTACATGTGGTGGGTATAGTGTGTGGTCGTAATAGGTTATATTTTATTAACATATATTTAAATCATAATTAATTGTTTACACGAGTACAAGGTAGCAGGAAAGCTTTAAAAGTATATAAACAAACAAATAAATAACTTAACTATAAATAGTATTTCAATGCGACTTATTAGATTTGTGTTTCCAACAATTTCACAATAGTGTTAGTATGAAAATGCATACATAGGATTGTGTTTCCAACAATTTCACAATGGTTTATAAAATTAGTGGAATTTGAGTACAAAAAAAAATAAACTTAGTAAAATTAAATAAATTAAACTAAATTAAATACACCCAACAGTCACATACATAGTCCTGACCCCACACTAAGATCGAGTCTTGTGTCGTAGGTATCAGAAGCTACGAGAGACTTTTCGGTCTCACAAATGAACTTATAACGTTTATTAAGGCCTTGTGGTCGTTCCAGGTGCAGCCAGTGCGGGTTCTTTGTTAAATTCCTTTAATTTGCCAAAGATGGAGTCGATCAGTTCGAGGTAAGAAGTCAGTCCTCTCTCTCTCGAGGAGTTCGGAGATTCGGTACGGCGAAACATCGTAACAAACATGATGCAAATAAAATTTTCGCTAAAACAGTGACAGATATTTTTTTACAATTTTATAAAAAAAAATCTTGTTTGGATGGTAAATTCCTAGTTTTTTCGAAAATACTTATTTAAACCGTTACGTACCATTGTGTGTTTAAAAATAAAGAGGTGTACATGTTTATTTTAGGAAAACTATGTATAATATCACCCAAAAACGACGATAAGTAAAAAATTACAAAAAGAAATTGTCGATTTTTGGACATTGTAGTCAGAGTAACTACTAGACATAATGAGACTTAACATCTTATGTCTCAGGATCGCGTGCGCAGTGGAATGCTAAGCATTTCTTGTCACTCATGATGTTATTTGGTTTTGCTAATGTCCATCAACGGTCATATCGCTTACCATCAGGCGAATGGCATGCTTGTCTCGCAATTCATTGCAATACAAAAAAATGTTTGTTAATTCTTCTTCATCATGATCATGAGCTTATACCGGTCCACTGCTGGACATGGACAGTGGGCGTTGACTGCGCTTCAGTTCACCCTGTCTTTGGCTTGTCGCATCCACCATCTGTCAGCGACCTTTCGCAAATCGTCACTCCACGTAGCTGGAGGGCGTCATACACTACGCTTGCCAAGACGCAGTCTCCACTCAAGAACACGTTCACCTCAGCGTTTATCGTTAATAGTTCTTATTTATAAAAAGTCTTTAAAGTAAATGTGATCGCTACATCGATAAAATCTCTACCACCCCTACTATTAATTTTGATTAATTGTAATAATTGATTGTTCATAGTTATCAGCTATTTAACTAATGCATATATTTTTTTTGAACCGGCAACAGAAAATGATGAATATATCAGTTAAGAGTCTTGTTTCACATTTTTTGTGTTTAAATTTTAGTTGTTATCAAAATAGTAGATCAAACAGTAACCAATGTCGTTGATAAAGTTACTCATAACTACTATTGTCACATCAAGCCAAAATACCTATATCAATTCATATATAGAAAAAATGTTCACACACTTGGAAAACTACAAAATATCCTCAATGTAAACAACGCTCCCGAACTAAACGAACACAAGAAGATCCTTCACACGTCACTTCAGCAAAGGCGTCATCTATTACAACATAAAAATTTAACATAAAAGTAAAATTGAAGAAAACTACGCGCGACAAGCAATTTACACGGAGCCGGGGTATTGAAGTGCTAACGAGTTGGGAACTAGAGGCGCACTCCATCGATGACGTCACGCCCAACTAAACTAACAAAATCGCGTTATCGGAAAACCTACTCACACTTGACTATTTACAATATCGACTGTCTATATGCGTGAATGTGAGTATTTAACATAAATTCTTTTTTAGACGCCCTTATCAATAAGATGGGATTGACGTGATGTGGAATAATTTTGACTGTCATATTATGGAAAGAAATGTCTCCTTAAATAATATCATCGAGAATTCTTTAATTGATTCCTTTAAGTCCATCCTTCATAACTAAAACAGTGCTGAATTTAACAGTATGCTCTCATTTCAATGTCACTGCTGGTTTCTTATTAATTGCACCACAATAGCAATAAATCATTCATTAAAAAGAACAAATAAATTTACAATAAATCAAAAACACACAGTACATTTCAATGCAGGTTTAATGATGCCAACCTTGAGGTATTTTTATCGAGAGGTTTCCCTAATTATATCACAAAAAGTAAAACTGACGCAGTGTTAAAAATAATAAAAAAGAATTACGCATGAACGGAGGGCTTCCTGTGTCCATACAATACACTTAACCTTTTCATTATATTTAAATTAATTCGCAATGGGATCCCGACCGTGTGAATAACTGAAAGGGAGATTATTAAGAGACCATAATTCATAATTATGGCTGTATTTTAATAATTAAAACAGATAAAGGAAGTCTTTAAAGCGCTCCAATTGTATTTACGCATACGCTATATGACTTTAATTTACCTGAAGTGATGTTTTTAAAAAGCGTTTATCAAATTATTGACTTGATTGTAGTTGCAGACAGAAGGGTTTTAGATCTTTCTTTTCCAATCACCCGTCCATACCCTCTATATCCACTATTTGCTCAACGATCAACAATACACACGCAATTCTGTTAATGCTGTGTAATCGACGTAAAGTAACAGCTTTCCTGTCGCGTTTCGTTCTGTGAGTGACATTGCCGAATGCCCAATACTTCATTCCTCTTCCCACCCTTTTTCCTTCCCACTCCTCTAACGATTTGATGGGCTGATAACACATCAATGGTCCAAACGTTGTGGATGTAAATGGGCAGCAGAGACCACTTACCACTGACCTGTTTGCGCGTTTGTCGGACGTATTGTATAAAAACACCCGTGCCACCACAAATAAACTACAATGCACCAAGTTAACAGTGCAGTGTATTTAAAATCTCCAAAACACAGCAAAGTTCTCCTATCACGTCTGTTTTCTATAAGAAAGTACCATGCCCGGTGTGACGATCTATAGGCTCACTACTACTGTAGACTAACCACGAATCGTACTTTAACTGGCTTTAACGAGCTACAGTAAATCCCCTTTATATTATACCAAAGAAAATAAAAAAATAAAGGCAAAATCATTTTTATTCCGTTCCACTCGCATCTCTTCATAATATGTTGTTATTTCTGACATAACTCAAGGAAAGACTGCCCACTTCATCTAAATGTTTAGCGTGCAAGTACACGAGTAAATCTTATTTCGCATTCATAAACTTATTCATTTATGGACAACTGTCAGTCTATCCATCCAGCCGTCAGAACAGAAACGTCCATCAAGTAGAAGATGGACACATGATAGAACAAAATGTTACTCATAAAACCCCATTTTCCGGTATTTAGTTCGAAACCCCGGCGGAATTTATTATTTATACCATTCCTGGAGACTTTGCAGAAATAGCAACGTATCTAACTTGTCTTATTAAATCTTAAAAGTGTTATCTTTGAAAAATTATCGCGTTTTAACTCCGTGGATTTACGCACTTAAAGATTATCAGATAGTATGACACTGCAGGGAATCTAAATTTAAAAGAAATGTTGAGACCATCTTCGGACTGTATTACTCAGCATACTACAATAAACACAACTAATAAAAACAGATATGTATCAATGTGTGCATTAAGGGCCACTCTTTTATTTATTTTGCCAGCTACTCGTGACAGTCAATTTCATTTTTAATTTTGCACAAGGATTGAAAACTTCATGTTTTGGTGCAATAATTACTATACAGACAATAAGCAAGACACAGTTTTAACTTGCGGTAGAATTAAATGGAACTAAATGAAATCGAGTGTCAAGTGTAAGCCAGCAGAACCAATTTAATTAATATAACATTGTATATATCTGTCATGCAGTTTTAACTTTCTCCTTCAACCTGTTATATAATATAACGGTATAAATATTAATTTTGTAGATACGAAGTTGTTTTGTTATGCAAAAACTGGTTTTACTGGTTTACCCAGATAATATGGAAAGCCGATGCCCTGAGGACTCTCTATAATAATTTATATCTGCGTATACAATCTAAATATATATTTTTATGGGATTAAGAGTTCCAAAGAGGGAAACGATCTAGATAGTGAGCGGGTCGCAAGTCTCTTGTAGTAACTTGTACCATACACAGCGTACGTGAAGTGTAGCATACTTTTAAAATCCTTTAAACCTTCTCTTGAATGTCAATACAACTGTATATACATTGTGTTTATATTTTACCTCTACTGTCTCTTTCTACACTCTATCAATATACAACTATAGGCATGTTTTTTAAATGAATTATTTCATTGATAAGATTACATATTGAGACAGGAATAAGCCCAGTCAACTGTAGTGACTCCAAGGGCCCCTCTATTTAACCCCTCGCAGATATGAACGAGAGCTTATACATATAATTACTGAGAAAAAATATAGTTTTTCCGATATCAAATGGCAATACAAAAAACAAAGACATTTCAAAATGCCATTAGACACACCATTTGCCCGTTTCAAACGCTATAAGAAAATACACCATTCCAATTTTTTCCTACTTAAGTTCATTTTACATAATACTTGAGCAACTACCCAGGCAAACCTAAATAGGTTCCCCGGGGAAAAAATTACTCGCTTGGCATTCAATAAACGGCGCGCTTCTTTTATTACGTTAGCAATAAGTCTGCCAGCTGCCTTTAAGCAGATGGTGGCGTAATTATTCTTAAGGGGTGATTGGCATCAGCTCAACTCATTATTCCGTTTAACTAAGAGTAAATACAAACGTGTTGCTTACCGGAATCATTTTTGGCGGACATGTGTGGTTGCCGCTTTACTTCGTCGCGCTTCTGAAACAATAAAACACCTTTATAATGAAATTACAAGCTATATACCTATAAATAAGTGGTTCATTAATTGGTCATTAATCTTACAGCTTCATTCGATTAGTGGCAGTAAACATGAACTGTTAAACATGAGTTTCAGGGTTCGTAAAATCTAGTCGGGTTTCGACTTTGTGAAAACATTTAGTATTAAAATGTGGCTTTTCCAAATCGCTCCCTATTAATAAATAAATACACCCAACAGTCACATACATAGTCTTGACCCCACACTAAGATCGAGTCTTGTGTCGTGGGTATCAGAAGCTACGAGAGACTTTTCGGTCTCACAAACACCCAGACCCGAAACAAATACCTGTGGATCACACAAATATTTGTATCGGTGCGGGGATCGAACCCGCGGCCTCTCGTTTCACAGGCGGCGTCAAACCAACTGCGCCACGGAGGCTGTCGAATCAGGCTATCACGTCCCGGAACAGAAAGAGGTTCAGCAAAATACGGGTGGCACTAGTTACTCCCCTTGAGCATACAGGCTAGAGCTTATGTACAAATGTAATCTTGTAGAGCATAAAAAGTGTAATTTAAAATACTTATAATGTTCTTCAAGGCAACAATGAAACGCGTGTTTTATACCAAAGAGGTAACCAAAAGCAAAATGTTTAGGCAAATTATACGTGTGGATAGTAGTGACTAGATAACCGGTTGGAGTCAGCTCGCGGCCCGATCTTGATCTATAATGATAGGAAGCTTGGTGGCTACCGTTGAACTACTTTCTTCCACGATAGATACCTATATTTAGATAACGATACTATAAAACCACGCTCAATGATCTAAGTGCAAATTGAGTACTGCAATGAATCCAATTCTGAATTGGATTTAAGTAATAAAATTATAGTAAAAGATTTTAACGTTTATATAGAATAGTAAAGTAAATTAACATCGAATAAATCCACAATAATGTTAGATTAAGATAAAATATCTGAATGTGATAATCAAGTACGCTGTTTGTGCGTAATATCTCAATTGAAATATACAGTAAATGCTACACCAATTGAGTTGATAAAACAGAAAATAGAATTAGAAATTTGGAATTATATTGTATTAGTAAGTACTAATTTCAACGGTGAATGAAAATATCATGAGAAAACATGGATATTATACTATTTACAAAAAAATCTGTGTTGTGTGCCCAGGGTGACGGACTATAGTCAAACCCCTTCTTTGTTGTAGAGGAGGAGCATGCACCGCATTGGCAGGTATTTACCTGTAATTACATAATCGTTTGATTATGTAATTACACTACAGGTTATCGAAAACGTTGAATGTGAAGGATAAAGTTTATAGCGATCGACATTAATTGACCTGAAAACGTCAGTCACACACAGGCTCTCACAGATTCAACGAAATTTTAAACTTTCATTTAAACCGTCTTAAAACATTTTAAACTAGCTGATTTTCTTTTTGCTTAAACTGAAATAATTTAAAATTAATTAACTGCGCAAAAAAATATTCCTGACGGGACCAACTAAATCAAAATAAATATAATTTACCCTTCTACGTTACTTGTACTTTTACAATTTCTACGAGTATGGCCCAAAAACCACTTAGTAATAAAATAATGAAATTCCCAAGAATTCAACGGCATGCATGCTATTACATCCAATAATGGACTGTTAAAGGTGACAAAGAAACACAAAAAAAAATATTCCATTTTTAAATTCGAAAATCGAATTCAGAACACTACGAAAACAAACACATCCATACATTCCTTCATGAAGCCAAGCACATTCTGTTCAAAAATGTAAAGCCCGTTTTGTATCATTGATTGAGGCTTTCCACCGTCTGTGGTTACCGGTAGTTACAGCGTACACAGCGCGGCACTGTATTTAACATAGTTAGCAGGTGTGCAAAGGTCTTTGTTTGCCACGTTGACAAGCACATAATCTATGCATGCTGCAAAGTTTAGAAATTGATCAATAACCGTACGGAATGTTTTACGTTTGTGCTATGTTGAATGTGTCCGTATAAAGTTTTGAAGTTTGGTGATTATTTATTGTATGTTGATTTATAGTTAGAATGTTTATGTTTTATTATATTTAGAGTGTTTTATACTAAATTAATAGAATAATAAATTGACTTAAATATCAAAAGGTACAACACACCTAAAATCGGTATCGTTTTCAATTTAATAGCGTTACAAAAAAAAATCATCGAAAAATACTTGTGTTGAATGATTATAATTAGCCTAAAGTCCTTTAGTGCTGTGCAAAGACCTAGTCCTCTAGTCCTGAGCTCGATCTTCTACTATTGTTATCTAGATAATACCCAATAACCCTATATAATAACGATGTTCGTTGATTTGTCAAAACACCCCAGAGATGCAAGATAAACAATAATTAATTAAAACATAATTGACAGCCTCCGTGGCACAGTTGGTTAGACGCCGGCTGTGAAACGAGAGGACGCGGGTTCGATCCCCGCACTGAAACAAATATTTGTGTGACTCACAGGTATTTGTTTCGGGTCTGGGTGTTTGTGAGACCGAGAAGTCTCTCGTAGCTTCTGATAACCACGACACAAGACTCGACTTAATGTTTTTTTATTTATTTATACTTTATTTATCTATATTTCTTACTACTAACACACAGTTTTAATCTCTAGAATTTACAAATGCACACACCGCTCAATATTTAAACAATTTTAAATCCCTTGAAAACTCCATTGTACATGCTTGTAGACCCGGTATAAAAATAACCGTAATAAAATCTAAACACATTTATAACACGTTAACCTGCGGTCCAATAATTAACACCTCTCTAACCGTCGCTTCTGGTTGCTTACGTTACTTAAAATGATTTATTGCTGCGACAAAAAAGTACAATAAATATAGTAGAACCCACTTTAATACATTCTATTTTGCGTTTTATTACTTTTAAAGAGATATTAAATTTGTCTGAATTTACGGGAATTTTTAATATCACTGCTTTGCTACTAGCTCGGTAATAGTTGGATGCGGATTTTTATTCGTAACTAGAGATGGACCCGGCTCGGCCCTGGTGCAGACACTTCTTAGGTCCAATCCACATCTGCAACATATTACTTCCCGTACCGTTTTATTTATATTCAGACACAATTCCGTCCTCTGTACTGCTTTTCCCGTACCGTCCCGTTTTATCCCGACCTGTCCCGTGTAATTCTTCCTTAAGGCATGTAATCCTGACTCACCCCATCCCTTTCGAGTTTAGAAATGTAACAAATCTATTCGAATCCCTTGCTAATCCCACGGGAACACAACATTTTTCAGGATAAAAATAACCTATGTGTTAATCAAGGGGACATCGATCGGTTACAAATTTATTATACACTTTATTATCATTTTTTTATATTATTCGTAATAGATGTACCTCTACATAATATTTTATCGTGTAAAATACATTACCTAGTATTGGAAAGTTACAATATTATAATACTCGTACAACGTTACTTTCAATATGATATGTCAGATCGTTAGCTGTAAAATATTTTACAGAAATATTGTTACAACAACAGCGCCTGACGTAAAAATGACATCTGAAATAATATATAGCACCAGCTTTCGTCTATTTAGTGTTCCGTATACTGCAAACAAATCAACGTCATTCTAAATCAACGTTTCACAGAATATTATAAAATAAATTCAATAGTATAGCTTAAAATTCAAATTATGAATTCTCCATGAAAGTATGAAAGCGCGAAAAGGTCCGGATATCGATACATAAAAATTCAAGGAGCATACCGTGATAAATATTCATATTCGAAGCACAAACAATGTGCCGCGGTATGTGGGAGTGACATGAAACGTGCTATTAGGATTTCAACTCTGAAGACAGCTCGGCTGAAAGTGAATACACAAGTATCGCGTGGGCGTGGCGGCAATTACCTGATAGACAATGACAGGCTCGATGTTGCGAATAAATACATCAACGCCAGTTAGCGCTATCCCTTTGTCTTGTGTGTTAAGACTTTCTTACGTCGCGTCGCTTTCGTTTTATTTAAGTCCGGAAAGAGACGTCATGACTCAATAATATTGTGACTACGCGTCGACAATTTATAAACTGTGACTCAGAGAAAAAACATATGGATTAAGTTGGCTTAAATAATAAAATAAGGATAAACACCTAAAAGTCACACATAGTCCTGACCCCATAGTAAAATAAAAGTCTCATATCGTTTCAGAAACCCTTGGTCTCACGACACTCAGACCCGAAACAATCACTTCTGGGTCACACAAATATTGGTCTCACGATGGGAATCGGTCTGGGGCCATTAAAATGCACCGAGCACAAATTAATTACAAACATTGTGAGATAAATCAATGAAGTTGAACGGAGAAGTTAGCGTCCAGCGGGCGATGACCCATAAATTCATAATCCAAATCCGTTTTGCACGGGTCATGAAAATCATGTTAAGTTGACCCCAAATAACTGAATTATCAATAGAACCCAAATGCAATAGATCAATAGTTTGCCTGAGTGCAGGTAGTTTGTATAAATGTCTGCGTTTACACCCAGAACAAACAACAGTTATGATCAAGACATAATAAATTTACAATATATCATAAATGTATTTACGTATTTTATAGAGGATAAAATGCCTCAGCAATAACACGAATAATGACAATTCCTATAAATAATATTTGGCATGAAAAGTAGTATTGGCCTATTAAAACGTTGTTTATATTGACACATATATAATTAACTAGTATCGAAAAGTGGGACTTATAACATTTCAATAGACTGCCACTTCGTAAATTAAAAGTTAAATCAGTTTATACGAGTAGTAGCACGATAAATGTCGCCAGGTGGGAAAATATAAAAATAAATGACAGCGTCCTTCGATGCGCTCAAAGTACAATAAATAAAACGGTGCTTTCCACTCCCGACGATAGTAAATGGAGAATCTAAGATAAAACACCTTTTAGACTCCGATCTCAAGCAACAGACCGAACCATGACATTTCAAATTCAACGTGCTTGGGTTACGGAACGCGTAATATTTGCGTATTGTCTCTAAAACTTTCAGAGTAAAGGTGAGAATGTAGACTGCACAAATGTTTCTATCTAGGCGAGGTAAGTACGTAATGTAATTTACCTAAGTCTTAAGTTGTGTTTGTGCTATATTAGGTAATCTAAATTACTAAGTAATAATGCTAAGTATTAGAATTACGGGTCACCCTTAGACGTATTATATTAGTTATAACAGATATTGGCATTATAAACTAGGTACTTAGGTTTGTTTTTTCTTTCTTTCTGTAATTTACTTCTTTGTATTGGTTTACAAAAAAGAATATTGAATTGTATTTAATTATGTTTGTATTACTTTGTAAAACTTACTTATGCGTGTCGAAATATACTTTACTACGCATTTTACAATATTTATATACCATATTATGAAACCCATCATTTTTTATCGCAATGCATAAAGTCTACAACGAAGGATTAAAACTTTCAGAACAGGGAAGGAAGGAAGGCTGAGAAACCCTGCAATAGTTTCGTAATTTATGCATAGCCCCCAAAATTGTTCAATGTGTATGAAATGACGATTTGATAGAATTGTAAGCTCGGTAAAACCGAAATTCCCTAACTATGAACTTATGGATAAGCTATGTCGACGTTGATGTAAAATGTTTTCTAGGACAATATATTTTTGCTCATATCAATATTTAAACATTCTGCGCAACATTCCCACTAACTAAATATCCTGCACATGCATGAACGGCTCAACGCACTTTCTAATAGGCATATTTACCGTTCTCCTATAGTCGGTAACAATAGCAGAATCGGAATTTCATCTGATCTCTCCAACGCAATATCGGTTACGTCGTAATTTGCGTGCTTGATCATTTATCAGGGTTGGGTATTAATTATCACTAATATTGGATACGGCACTATACAAGGTGAATTGAGATCTCTATCGAGAAAATCTATTTTCGCCAAACCGGTTGGTGCGGAGGCACTTTATTATCGCGATGCCCCCGGGAATGACAAAATCACTGGTACGGAAGGGACAAATTGGTGGTCGCACGGCTTCTGGAATGCTTATGGGAGCATTCGATAGTTGTGGGTCTGAGTAATTTGGCCGGCCCACGCGTCGCCCGCAGCCCGCTGTCGGCGTGAAATATTTGGTAGCACGGGCGCGGTGGAGCAATTTGCATACAATGAAATAAACCGGCACAATCGAGGGTGGGTCCCCGAGTGGAAAGCTCGGCCGTCTTACTAACATTTCGGAAGTACCGTTCTGGTGACATCCGATGTTTTATTGCGGATATTTGGGTCATGTAACACCGTGTTCGGAAATGGGCTGTTACAAAAAACCGGAGCGTTATTTGTTTTATGGTGAGCATTTTTTCTGTTAATCATTATGATTGCTGCAAAGGACATTAGTTTCTTAGATTTACGCGAATGTTACACATTGAAATAAAACTATTTTTTACGGATTTTATCGCGATATGGTTTAATTTTTAAATTTTTTAACTTTCCGACGTTTCGATTGCTTTTCAGCTTTCGTGGTCACGAGGCGGACTAGTTAAAAAATGTAAAAATGAAACCAAATTGCGATAAAATCCGTAAAAAATAGTTTTATTTCAATGCTGCAAAGGACGTCTGAGTACTTATATTCTGATATAAACCCAAGGTTAGGTTTTCGGAAACCAAAATACTACTTTATATATTTTATTTATATCTTAGCGTTTATTTTCTTGGATCATATTATATTATTTCAATTAAATAGACTATATTCTTGAAATTAGGGTGAAATATGTCATCCTATTCATCTCGACTCCAATCATGAATAGGTACTCGTGGGAATTCCATGAAGGCCAAAACAGAGTTTAACAATATCAGTATTCAAATGAATCTTTCTTTAATAAAATATATTTCTGATTGAACATTTTGAAGAAATCAAAAGTTAGCTTAAACTTCTGTACTATTATATTTATTATTTGCACTAGTACTATTTGTTATGTTTACCTGTCAGTAATTGTGTAATTAGTTAAGATTATTTTGTTTTATATTTTTAGTGCAAGCATCATTGTAACCATTGTAGGTAGACTTTTGATAATAAATAAATATTAAAATGTGTATTTAAAGATTTACACGACGCGACGGCGAAAAAATAATGAAACTCGAATATTTTCTTGTATAAATATATAAAATAACAATTTACACAACTCCTTCTTTTGGTCAAGTATTGTCATTAAATTAAATTGCTTCATACTCCTGTCATATTATTTCAGACCACCCGAAGACTTAACTGCAAAGGAATAAGGATTAATGTCACGAATTGCCACTTCAGACGCTCATTCCACTACATTGTACTCAACCAACTGTTTAAAGCAGTCTAAAAAACGCATTTTTTACGTATTGACATTTATACGTAGGGCCTGTCTCATATATTGAATGCCAAGTGACAAAATAATGCGTTAATATTATCATAATTGTTTTGTAGGCTTCTCATCATTTCTAGTTGAGATCTGCACTATAAACTATTAACTGCCTTACCAAATTATCAACAATACATTCCTATTTTTATACATATATGTGTATTTTCACAAAATTAAAGTAACAAAATCTTCTAAATATTTCACACATGTCTTTATTATACAACATAACAACATATAGATAAAAAAAACAACTAAACACATATTTTATGCTAGATAATACAAATTAAATATTTAAATCCGGAATACATTCGATAAAAACGCGAACGAGTATTCAATGCAGCGTTTTTTTCACGTAACTATGTAGTTCATGGCCATCATTGGCCGTTCAGGGTCGGTTCGTGATCGAATGCCAAATGTAATTGGTGGAAACGTTTAGCATGTGCAGCAGAGGCGCAGGTTCGACGGATCCCGATACTTAAGTCCAATCATACTGTCAAGCCGTCTGTTGCGATTCCAGCGCCCGTGGGAAGGCTCAAACATCCAATCGTAAAAATCCGAGTTTAAATAAATACTAAATGTATTGAGTGTGTAGATTGTTTTTTTGCGTATGGACAGATAGTCTCCTAGTCTCAGCAATTAGTTGAGTGGGCAACGAGAGGCCGCGGGTTCGAAGACACAAATATTTGTTTCGGATCTAGGTGGTGTGACAGCAGTCGCTCGTGGTTTCTGCGACCCACGATACAAAACTAATTCTGGGCTACGTGTGTGGCTAATGGGTGTATTTATTAACTAAATAATTTAGGTGTATGTATGGTCAATGGTCTGTCGCCTCATTGTTGTATTGACAGCATGTACGACTGTGTATTTTATATTGTATATCATAAATAAAATATACCTTGGCTCCAACTCTGCATAACTTATAGCACATACATACATAAACTCACGCCTTTATTCCAGAAGGGGTAGACAGAGGTGCTACCAGGACACCCACATTTAGCCTTGTATGTTCCGTCCCATGATGTGATAGGTGGCGAGCCTATCGCCATATCGGGCACAAATTCCTGACTCCAGGCTGATAATTAATAGAAAAATCCAGTAGCTTCTAGTATACGAAGCAATAAATAAATAATATCCACTACCAATATTATGCAACAAAAAAGTGACTATACCAAACAGGTGTTTAATATAAAACACCACATAATTTATTTTGCATATTTAGTTATCATTATTAATGTAATTTAAATCTGGAGATTTTACAGACAGCTTTTTAGGCATCATGTTTTATGCATCATAGGTTGCTTGTAATTTGCTGAATGCTATCTGCTTAGAAAAAAATATAACAAAAATGAATTAGGAAACGCCATTTAATACTGGCTGTAAATAATTGTGCTCGAATCACGAATATATTAAATTACGAATAGATTTACAAGCGTGCAGACTGGTTTGGGCACTCGTTACGCATGCGTAGTTTAATCATTAATTTTCGAACAAAAATATTTCTGATCTTCAATACCGCTAAGAGATAAAATACATACATAAATTCACGCCTTTATCACTGAAGAGGTTGGAAAAGTTTATTTTCATCCCAATATGTGATAGGGGACGGGATTTTGGTAATCATCATCATCATCATCATCATCATCAGCCCTTCTGCGTGCACAGCTGGACATAGGCCTCTCCCATAGCATGCCACTGGGCTCGATCTTCAGCCCATCGTTGCCAGCCGCTACCAGCCACCCCACGAATATCGTCGCTCCACCTGGTTGGAGGGCGTCCTACACTACGTTTGCCGAGGCGCGGTCTCCACTCGAGAACACGTCTACCCCAACGGTTATCGGTTCTCCGACAAATGTGACCAGCCCACTGCCACTTCAACTTGCTAATCCGTTGGGCTATGTCGATAACCATGGTTCTCTGTCAGATAAGCTCATTTCTGATTTTATCCTTCAGAGAAACACCGAGCATAGCCCGCTCCATAGCTCGTTGAGCGACTTTGAATTGGTGGATCAGTCAGTGCTTTTGGTAATAACGGGCACTAATTCAAATGACATTTTTTAAAACTAAAAATCCCTCGTGTGCTAAATTGTCCGATATCGAAATAGAACCTTGAACCATCGAACACTAGACCTGTAGGGCAACTACATAAAAAACAAGAAAAATAGGTCGTAACAGCCAAATGAATTTGCGTGAAATTAAAATGTGTATTATGTACATGCGGGTGACAAAACACTCTCCGGATTATCACGTGTCCCGATTTTCATCGTAAAAACTCGCTTTTCCCCGAGGATAACCGATGAGTTTCATCACGTGAGCGAATCCCTGCGCAACAGGTATTTTAAATTAGGGTATTTGCACCGTGTGAAATATATATGATGGAGACATTATTAATAAATGATTACGTTTTATTATACGAGCGCGTATAAAAAATCTCGGATGAGAAATGCCTGGATGGTGGTTGCGGATTCGTATACAAGAACAGACGGATTAAAAGCCTTGTATGTATTGTTATAGCTTTTAACGGTGGAGAAAGACATCGTGAGAAACCTACGTATCGTAATTTTGTATGTATGTGATATATTATGTATATTTGACAAAATTTCTAGCTTGTTTCATTCTTCAATGCGTTGATTCATGTTCTTTTTGTTTTACAGCTGCTTATTTAATACCGATATCAAACCAGAAAAACTATTATTGTAAAGCAAAGACGAGTTTTTAGCATCATATTGTACGTCCATTAAATAATTATTTTCTTAAATTACTCAATTTACCATTTATGTATCCATTTATAATGCAAATGAAGTTATCGCGTGACTAGGTGTAATTGTATATCTGTTGAAATAAATATTATGTGTTTTCATTGCCATCACAGCCTGTTTGCTAGACAAATTGTCTTGCCAATGTAAATCACATGTTGTTTGCATCGTAGAAGTTAAAAAAAATAATCAACGTTTTTATATGCTGTATAAAGTGGTCGCTGGTTCAATTCCAAGTACACCTCTGGCTTTTCGGAGTTATGTGTGTATTGATAGACTATCATCACCCACTTTAACAGTGAAGGATCAAACTGAGAAACCCCTCTCAATCGTATTCTCGGTAGAAGAGGCCCGTGCCCTGCAGTGAGACATATATGGGCTGATACGTCAAACCACATACATGACGAAGTGACTAAAAGGCACGATGAGTTGAGTTGAGCGCAATCTCAACGGAGCATTTACAGACGAGATTCATCTTCTGCCAGACAACACAGTTATGCTGGCCTCGTCGAAATTGTATATGTATACTCCGATTCCATTTAATACGCAACATTTGAAATGTCTATGAATTTAATTCTAGTACGTATTACGTAGCAGTTATGCTTGCCACGCGTTTTTTACCATAGTATCAACACCTACAGGGTCTCTAGCAATATCGTTAGACCTACATCGTTTTAATAACAAAATTACGCATGGTTGCTTGCGAAATTACACCTTCCTAACCCTTATCCATGCTCATACCCAAAACTTCACAAGTTCGAAACTTTGCCGCACCATTAAACTATGGAACAATCGGCTACCTTCTGCATTTCCCCTTTTTTTCGGGTTCGAATCCCGGCTCGGACAAAGTGATATTGGCCTTTTCTATTCATTATCAGCCCGTAATCAGGAATTTGTGCCCGATATGGCGACAGGCTCGCCCCCTATAACATCATGGGACGGAACATACAAGGCGAAATGTGGTTGTCCTGGTAGCGCAAATGCCTACCCCTTCTGATAAAGGCGTGAGTTTATGTATGTATGTAAAGTCTTAAATCCACTGTGCGGTGCAGATTGCATCCAATGTTTCCTTAAGTAGGTCATCAGCCCACCTGGCGTGGGAAAGCCCCATGCTTGTTACAGGAATGCGCTTCGAATTAAATATAATTTAATTATGGTCTACGCAATGTGCACTTTCATAGTATTATTTTTATATACATGAACATTTGTATCCTGAAATGGTCACCTAGGTAGAGCTACTACTAGTGTCAATTATGTATATTTTAAGATATTATAGAAGTCGAGCTTGTCGCTGTGCCAGACAGAATTTGCAGTTTCGGACAATTTATATGTTTTTATCGAACAGAAAAACTTGGATTAAGTGGAATGCCTGATCTGGAAATTGAATCCAGCTTACAAGCTGTCTCTAAATTAATAAGACAATGAGGCAAAAGCATATTTATTTTGCAGTAATTTTAGACAAGCTATAAACATTATGCTTGATATAAGTTTAAGCTCTATATGCTTATGTAGAGCCGCGGTAATATTAAAATATTTATTACATAAACTTTAATACGACCACAAAATATCACCAGTCACCACTAGTTCAAGTTATATAAATAGATAACGTGTATCTAAATTTGCCAGAACTAGCTAATTTATCAAATTATTAATTTTGTAATTAACACACCTGTGTAGTAAGACTTTTCGCGGCATGTGACCTTTAGACTGTTTTAGCCTAACTCTTTAACTAAATATTAAAGCAAATATTATGAATTCTATGCAAATAATATTTATATTTATACTAAACCGGACTGTAACATGAATTTACACTTAGACTGAAAACATTTCAAAAATATTAATTAAATAAGTACAGCCTCACTGTGACCAATTTCAATATTTGCTGTATTGTCACGGCATACGAGGTAGTGCATAATTTACATATATTTAAATACATAAAATCTTCAAAGTAAAATGTAATTAGGGTATGCAAATTACAAGTCCGTACTTCGTACCCGTGTTATTGTATGGGTAAGAAAATTCAGGCAAATAGAAAAATTCTTCGGTTTTACGTTTGCACATAAATTGTACATAATAATAGGGTAGTTAGTATCGCTAATTGAGGAAATATTCAGACTTGCCCAAGGCCATTACATCGGCAAATGATGGCAAAAACTAGGAGGTCAAGGCACTTCGCATGACTAAGAATGTGAAGCCAAAAAACAAGAACAAAGAGCAATATTTTCCTATCAGAGTGGCACATCAATCAAAAGATTAATATCTGAATTAATTATGTCTCTCACCAACGTTAAACATTTAAGTATAACTCGCATTACAATTCCAAAGAATCGTTGCTCACTTTGCTCTTTAGCGAATTGTCTTCAGTTTCTTAACAGTAATCGATCACTTTCAAGACCTACAAAGACTCACGACTGTTAAGAATCCTTGAATGGAACACAAAAACTCGCATTATTAATTTAATTGTATTCGAAACGAGATGTCGCCTTGAAGACAAGATTATTACACTCAACTTAACCATTAAAAGATGGTCTCTGGATGTTTAATCTTGACTGTTAATAGTGAAAATATGGGCAGATCAAAATATATTGGTGGCGCTACCCCGAAGTTCACTCTCTCACAAACCTATTGTAGGAACCGGTTACAAAGAATCCGCCTTGCGTCATTTAGCCACGTGTAAACATTTTAATTGATGATATGCGGAAGACAAAAAGTCTGATAACTATCGGCATTTTGATACAGGTTTCATTTTGTATCTACTCATAGATCGAATACAAGTATTTCAGGCGGAACTGAATGAAAATTTTATCTGACAAGTGTGATCGACATAATGATACGTACTTGAGAACTTTTTCAACTTTAGCTACATGTAAGATTAAATATTTTCATTTGTCACTTTTATAATACGTTCTCAAAATCAAATTATAAAATAGCAATCAAAAGTCTATTTAAAATATGTGGTGGAGGAGTTAATGAAATATTTCGCAGCGAAATACACCGCTTTAACAACAATTTGCAAAGTTAAAAACTACGTGTTATTTTAACTCTTAGTTGCAATTACCTTAATCATATATAGTAGGCACATTAGACAAACTTAACGATTATTTTTAGTCGCTCTTAAAATAATTATTTACAGGATGACATTAAAATGATGGAGTTCCTGTGACTCACACGAACACTGAAATATATTGAACAAAGTCCCACATGGGTTTTTAATGACCATTATATGTATAAATAAAAGGTTCGTATTCATTATTATTATGAAAATATTTTTGCTAGAATATTATGTTAATCGTTATGTACTAGAGGTTCGTCAATTTTATAGCTTAAGTGACCAATTATAGTAAATGAAGTCGTGAGATTACGCCCCAGGACAGGAAACATAAAAATTTTACCACATAAAGATCAGTGCATAAAGATTACAATACCGTATTTTATGGCATCGACAAGCGTATATATTTTCACAATGCTTTATTTATTGCCATAAATTGATCATCGCTATTTGCAATCAATCATTTCATCTATAAATACACAAAGCTAATTCTTACTAGAAGCGTTTGTGTTC
This sequence comes from Deilephila elpenor, assembly GCA_949752805.1. Lineage (NCBI taxonomy): Eukaryota > Metazoa > Arthropoda > Insecta > Lepidoptera > Sphingidae > Deilephila > Deilephila elpenor. The sequence continues at coordinate 8,447,395 of OX457108.1, forward strand.
AAGGAGCAACATACTAAATCGTTATGACATGTGTTATACCTTTTCGATAAGAGGCGTGAATCTAGTACGAAATATCGATTGAAAACATGATCGATTCATGTCAAACGATGTATCGTACACTCGACATGACCCACGATTGATTAACTTCTTTACGGAACGCCTCTCAATTTATTAGCTTCCATACCGATTTGATTGTTAACAATTAGGAACACACTTGTTTTATCGCGTTTGAAGATATTTTTTGACATAGCTTATACTATTAAGTTTAGGGCTTGGTGTAGTAAATAAGTCAACGTTCATTTTTGATGATTTCTTACATTATCTAGATAAAAACAAATAATAATAAAGGTTGCCTGGAAGAAATAGCAGGTAGGACACCAATTGTAACTATGTCTTTAGTGTTAATATATTTTTATCTATTCTCTTGTTTCTTTGTGTTTAAATATTGGTATACATTAAAGTGTCTATATAAATAAAAAATACTAGGATAAGTACGTATTTAAGTATTACTTATCTTTCTTTTTTCCTGTCCTGCTTATCTTTCTCAGTCTTCTCTATTTTGGCCTGTTTAGAGCAATCTCGATTGAAGGAACGTTGACTGTCATATCATTACTTGTGGATATCAAGCCACAGTTTACTGGCCGATTTGAAGATCTCGGTCCAGCTATACTGAAGCCTTGGCATAAGTTGTCAATGTACCCTTTTGGTTTTACACAAGCAACATACCTGGAGTTATAAAGAATAATTCTGTTTATCACATAGAACTATTATGACTTTAAATAATAATATAGTTTGTGACTCATCTAGTGTCCTTATATTCGCGTACCGACCGCATTCGTTTGACTCCGAGCATGGTGATTGTAAATCTGTCAACATCCCAATTACAACCACGAGGAGACCTTATGAGGTACCATTATAGGAGTCGTGTGTGCGTGCAACACCCATTCGTGATGGACGTTATCGACTGCTATTCTAAATAAGATTTTCTCATGCTTCATGATTCGTACGAATATATTTTAGAACGTGAAACGGAATGTATTTCTCGACGGTTGCGTTCGAATTTGGCGCTACATAGAGTACGGAGAATGGATTTATACCATGATTTATAAATACACACCGGATTGTAGACAATATCACGGCATATCGATTAGATAGCCATATAATGACAGCGTGTATTACAAACTTTAAGCCGTGTTATAAATTAAAGTAAGTCAACAAAATATTATTATATAGCTTGCGATTTTTTCCTTTAATTTTATAGTTGCTTAGTTATCTTATTGTTGGTATTTTTTATTTTGTCTTATTCAGTCAATCAAATTAAAATCAAGTTAAAAATAAGTTTAAAAATCAAGCTCAGAAAGCAAAATAACATGAAAGTAAATTTTGAATTTAAAAAAACTACACTGATAATTAAGTCAGCTCTATAATGAAATGCAAGATATACCAATTAGATAGATATGTAACGCGCATAACCGGTTTACGAATAATCGTTATCACGTAAATAATAAGACATCAAACCGCCCCAAGTGTTCACGCAATAGTAAGTGACATAAGTTGTACGACACGGCCGATGACGTAACAATTGTTATAATCTATTACAAATTATTTCACACGTCGAGAAAGCTTCTTGTGTAATACAGATTAAAATAATTAAGAAGAACGTACGTAACAAAGGGTTCACACAATATTAGTCACGCGTAATCTCTAATCTACTGTGATTCGATGGTAGTTAACGGTAACTGTATCATGACCACGATGCCACTGATCACGTTAGGTAAACTATTTTAAGTGGCCCATTGATATTTAAAGCGTTTTGAATGAAAATCAATTAAAAGAGACTTAATAGTTTTCTATTTCCACAGTGGTATCTCGATCATTTGATTCGGTTGATTTAATATTGTTCGCATTAGGATGCTATACTCACATGCAAGTATAAGGTGAATATCACCGACTACCTTAATTGTACAATTACAAAAATGAGGTCTCGGGTTCGAATCCAGGGCCGGGAAAAGTGATATTGAATTTTTTTTATTCATTATATATCAGCCCGGTGTTAGGAATATTTGCCCGATATGGAGATAGGCTCGCCCTCTGTCGCATCGTGGGACGGAACACACAAAACGAAAAGTCGATATCCTGGTATCACCTCTGCCTACCTTCTGAGGAAAAGGCGTGAGTGTATGTATGTATGAATATCACCAGTAGAACATGATATGCAAAGGCTTTCATGCTTGTGAATCGTTTGCGGAACAATAGACTAGGACATTATTCGCTCTTTCTCTACATTTTATACACAATGACCGTTACCTTTTCCAGCAGACAATTTAGTATTATTAGCAAGCTCTGCTTTAGGTCAGGAACTAACAAATCAAACACGTTACGGATAACTGTTACCCCGGAGAACAGTAATAAGTTATTCTTCGTTTATTTCATTGAGGAAAATTACAATTTATAAGCATTATCATATCGACTTTCGACCTTGTTTAAAGTTCAGCTCAATGAAATTAACTTTTGTAATAAATTAGTCATATTACATAACATACAAAACAAATGAAATCGTGTTTTTAAATTATGTATAAAATAAAATTGTTCGCTTCATCTTCGGTAAACTTGAACAAGTTCAACATTCCTTACAATTACGAAACGAACGAAGGTTTTTCTATATTAATTACGCAGTCACATTTCAAAACCAATCTTTGTTTTTTGTATGCGCCAAAACGTGATTTGTTCACGGGCAAAAACTTATTTGAATAATGTAAAATATGATACGGACAGGTAGACTTGCAGGCCAGTGGAGCGGTGTCACTTATCAACTAAACCCACCCGTACTCATGTTACTTGTGGTTTGCAACACAATAACAGTTAAAAATAGCTGTACCTATAAAACTGCGACGATTTAAATGCCAGCTTATTAAATAGTAAGATCGAGATTGCCTATTTGTGAAAGCGTATAAACTTAGCAAATACGCGAACGGTGGTAAGCAGTGGACAGAAACCCCGTGGTGAGGCTACACACGATAAATATTCAAGTTTACAGTATGACTTATACTTACATTCCCTGTGAGATTAACTTGTATGCACCTTGAAGAATGTAATAAACAAAGAGAGTAATTATAATAATTGCCAAATGAACACCGGATATGTTAATATTGCGGATAAATTAATTAGATTAATTAGAACATAATTCGAAGAGTAGAGCCGGCGTTACATCTGTTCTGTTAATGATTATGGATATTAATTAAAGCACTCAAACAGATAGTATGCGTTCAAAAGGATTAACAATAATTGCACACGCAACATTACATATTGGACTCTTCTAATTCTGCCTTAGATTGTTATCAAAATGGAATTGATACAATTTAAAATACTCTGTTGTGTTTCTATCATATAAAGTACTTATTTCTAATCATAGTTCAGCTATAGCAGTATAATAATCGCTAACAGGTACAAGATGATCAGTACAATGTCTTATGCAAAATAACATATAATTTGTGCGCTTACGTATTCCGCAATGGTAAAGTTTTCCCATCCGACATGGGAAGTAATGCTTGGACTACTTAATTGTCACGTATTTGCAGTCCTCTATACCAACTACATTTGAAAAGTTACTTTTATGCTCACTGGAGCTTCTCTCGAAATCACCATATTGTGTTTTAGCGTCTGTTTCCTCAATTCAGCCTGAAAAGGAATGGGAGTTTATTGATTTATAAAAACTGTTACAAATAAAAGGTCAATGAAGTGAATTTTCTTAAAGGATTCATAAAATTACATTAAATTTAGATGTCATGACATTTTAAATCCGTGACATTTAAACATATTTAAATTTAGTGAAATGGTTTGTAAATTTAAAACAACACTTAACTATTTAAACAATAAAATATTTAAAATATGTACATACATAATAATCACGAAAACCACAATAAATATGTTTTTTTGTAGAGATGATTATTATCTTAATCGATCTTAATTTATTGTGCAGCAGTTAGTCAAAAGACAATTCCATTTGAATACATCTAGAAACCTACGCCTCTTTGTTTATTTAATAGTAGAGTCAACCAAGAATAAAAGTAAACAATGACTCGATATTGTCTAGTTACCACCTACACAACATGTGGGACAATAAAATTGGTTTATTGTCTTATACATTTGTCATTCATTGAAAATATCGGAATCTTTACTACCCACATTCCAATAAAGGCTTATGGGCTTCTGGCAATGTCATTGATCAAACAAGTCGCAGCAAATTCTTAATATTCTGTGAAGTATATCGAATCTGGTCATTTAGTCCACAATAGTTATACTAAACGGCTATACTGTGCTCTCAGTTACAAACTTAACATGGATACAGTTACGCCACATGAAACGAGCAAAACAAAACAACTCACTTGTTTTAAGGATGTTCCGTCCAGCTCAGTGAGTACAACTCATGACAGTTTGCGGTTTTGTCATACGACACACAATGTGTGTGTGCAAGTTGCGTCAAGATTAAAAAAGGCAGCATTGTGCGTTGTGTGAGCAGATACGCTAGGTTTTGATCGTGGCGTTTTGTCTTTGCTCACATCCTGAACGAACGCCGGTCAACGACCCCTGATGAAAAGCCGATTTCTAACAACTCCATTGTCCGAGATGTGAATGTGAGCCCGGCGCTGTAATACTTGCAGTGCTAAATTGTTTTTACATACGATTCTACCGCAAAAACTGTGTGTTAGTCATTCAGTTGAGCTATGATTTTACACAAAGTGGCGGCTATTGCCATTATTTTATTTACGATATTTGATTGAAAATCAGCCAATTCTGATTTTCTTTTACATATTTGATTTTTGAACTGGTGAAAAGCTCACTTTAAATTAAACTTGTTGTAATAAATAAACACGGTAAGCGACTTAAAATCTCTAAAAGTATACGAGCTAGGTATGTAAAAAAGAATATTTATGCAATATTAAAACTTAAATGTGAAACAAAATCAAAGGCCTCTCGAAATCTTCGTTTAACATTGGTAAGTATTACATTTTCATAATAGAACCAATTACGCCGGTACAATTTGGACTGAACCGTACCCACGTGATATCACTAAGTGCCACTTATATTAAGTAAACGCTGCGTAGTTCGTAATGGATGCTTACCTTACATTTAAATTATAGTGTGAATAAATGTGTGCTGTATGTAGTTATGTGAAGTTTACTGAGGGACAACAACGTAGTTCTACCACAATAATCCCCTTCACATGAATTCATTTCAACTGATCCCATCATATGTTTGCTAATCTTCTACTATGCACTATTAATTTCATACACAAATTTTCAAATTATAGACAGCACCTATAAAATAATCATTAATTATGCAAATCAAATGCAAAAAAAAACACATAAAATGCACATCTTCATAGTATTAAATTACAACAGTTTATCGTTTCCCCTCTTCATGCATTTTCAAGTCAACGATTTACTACCGGCTTTATTAGTGAACAATTAACCTTATATGGAGGATTTAATGCATTTAACAGGGCACAAGTGACTGATATCAGAGTTAAATGTAAATTTATCCGCGGAGGAAATATAATGTAGCGTGGAAACGCCTCCGCGTGCCCTCAATTTCACTTTGATCTATTCAAATGCGACATCCTACACTACCGCGATTGAGTCTCCTAGCTTCGCATCTGTTGAAATGTATATTATATACCCGACAACCAGTAACATGAGCATTACTATCGCGAAGTGGTCGTGACGACACTTTCCAAATTTGTAGCGAAACGGCGCGGTATTGTTGTGGCGAGAATATGTAGTAAAAGGCCTTCGACTTTATCTTCAGTTTCAAAAAGATCTTTAAAATTTGTAAGTTAAAATATATTTTGTCAATTATATGTAATTATTATGGATTAACATAAAATCTATAGCGTGATAAATTTTGGAATAAAACAACTTAAATATCTGTTGCCATAAGTGTGAATCAAGCGGATGTACATTTCCTGATAACACAAATACGACATTAATTTAAATCTATAACTAGATGAGGCTCTATTTTATGTATACAATACATGAAATATGCCATTGCTGAGCACAGATATCCTCGTAACAGAATTGGGTATTAGCGCACCATGCAACTCAATGTAGGGGGGCAGTACATGAAGGTTCCCGCAAAACTATGCAGTATGCAGGATGGTAGAGTCAGAACAACATGAATTAAATTTTGAACAACGTCCAACGTCCACGCGTTGAGCTGCTGAAAGGAGACCCTCCTTTCAACAGTTCAAAGATCAAATGTAATTACATTCAAGGGCAATTTTATATCCGTTGGATATCTTCACTAAAATATATTGGAATACGAATTTATTTTCATTTTTAAAATTTAAGACGCCAGCTAACTTCATCAAAATATTCTGACTGTCCATATCGACTGTGTTATAGTTTAAAATAATATTTCCACGCACATAATAAAGTTTATAAAACGTGTTCGGTCTCATTCTACCGTTTTATTACTAACGGTTTGACAGGCGCGCGTGCCGCGAAATTGATTGGCCGCGTCCCCACGTTCATGACAAATTGCTGTTGCATCGCCTCTTCATTCTGCGTGAACGATGAATGGCAGGTGCGCTCAGATTTACCTAGCTACCGCAATTTATGTCTGCGCACGCACAAAGCATCGTGAAAATACTAAGGTTGGTACCTACATAGATATATACACAGATACAAATTTAGATAGCAATACAGTAAGTAGTTGTAAAACAAAATGATAATTAATCAATAATTTTTGTGTTGATCAATCAAAATGAAATATCTATGTAACCTTTCCTAATACATCATGATATTTAAGTCTTTATGTTAGAGTTCCTATTGCATCGACATTTAACTGCTATATGTCCTTCTATCCAAGTCCAGTCCAAGTAGAAGGAAGCCTAAAACCTAAAATTTCTGTTACTTCCTGAATGCAAGGTTTTGTTATTTCCTGCTTTATTTAGACTAATATGAAATTATGTACAATATTAATCAAACAAATAAAATGAATTAAATAGTGCATTTTTTACGATACTGCATGTTAACGCATATAAACAGGTTTTATTGGTCTCTTACTTTGTAGTTATGTGGAGTAATGTTATAAAATATTGTTTCTTAACAAGCTATTTGAGGTAATAAAACAATTTACATTTCGGCCCGACATCGCGATAACAAACAAGAACTTTTATACTATCTCATTTTAACTTACAACGCAATTGGCATTTCATAGCGTGTAATTTTTTTACCATTTAATTAGTGCGATTAAATTTTAAGGTATTCTGTTATTTTCTAAACTAACCAAAAGGAAGTTGAAGGTAATACATTTATTAAATATTCGAGAATATATTAGCTCTGCTTTACAGTTGCTGTTAAATTCAATGTCTTAATCACCATTTTCGCACAACAACTTTACATTTATTTAAATCATCTTTATTCTACAAACATCTTACAAACGTTCAATGGAAACCTACAGCAACGGTCAGAGTTCCTCGAAATTACTACTGCAGTGAAGCCATATAAGAAGCCATACATGTCCTTACATTCGTCTAATATTTCTGTCTGGGGTGCCTGAGCTATTGAACCTAATAAGACTGCAAAAGAAAGGGGTGTTGGAGCTTACTAATCGATAATTACATTATGACTCAGCAAGGTGTCAATAACATATACAGGACTGTTGAAATTGAATTCAATATTGCGAGAAACATTGGAAATAACGCAGACAATAGCAACTTGCTATGAATTATGTATAAAAACTTGAAAGTGGCCTGATATATTTTATATCAATTTACATTTTGCCACAATAATGATAATGGGCCGGCAGCGACTGACTGTATGCGTAAAGCAGCAGACCGGGCTCTCAGAGTACCAGCCTATGTCCAGCAGTGGACTGCAACGGGCTGATAATGATGCCTGAAAAATAAACTAAACGGATTATTACTAATAAAATGGAGACATAAATCTAGCAATGGGACATAATATAATAATGGTTAATGTGAATCAAGGTGAAAAAAATCAATACAGAAGGTTCTGCGCTAAAAATCAAGTATCATATTAACTAAACAAAATACGCTAACTAACCGATTGAGCTTGTAATCCATCGTGGTACTTAATTAGAAATCGACTGATTGTTATCGTGCATCTACTTCGCATTGCATTTACAGTGGTAACGGAGATTCGCGGTTTGCGAGTAGTGAGTACGTGCGACAGACACATATTCTGTCTTTAATTACATGTGGTTCATTCTAGTTTCCATTGAGGGTAACAGTGTCTGTTGCCTCCGACATGTACTTCGCTGTTTACACTACTCGATAAAATAACGTGATTTTAAAATACATTTATACTAAAATATTATTCTTTGTTTTTATAATAGTTCCATTGACAACTGAAATTAAAACAGAAAGGTTTTCAATTTGTCAAGATTTAATTTGGAAACATAAATAATAGGGCTATATTATTCAGTACTAGGACCCAGTACGTATTTGTCTTTAAGTAGATGCAATTTGAGTCACCTGCTCTCTCACACACATGACTAATAAATCAAACTTTTCTCTTTTACGTGAGAATTAACACTGAGAATGTCTTTGTTGAGTTTTGGAGAAAATTTAAACTGTCGTGTACATACGCGCTTTGTTTTCTTAGTGATAACCGACGGGCTCCGTACGTACTTTGTTGAACTTCTGTCGACGCCTAGATGTATAATTTCTAACCTTAGGCGTTTTAGCTGTGCACTCCATATCATTCAGTCTGCGAGTCACGTTAGACTTTTACAAAAATATGCAACCAACCACCAATATCGCACATCGACACGATACTAAGTATCTATCAGCCATGAATTAATTGAACCTGTACCGGTTGTAAATTCTTTATTTTATAATATTTCCTAAATACCTATATGAGATAATTAATTCATTCACCGACTGCCTCGGTGGCGTAGTTGTATTACGGTACGGTTACAAAGCTGAGGTCTCGGGTTCGAATCCCGGGTCGGGCAAAATGATATTGGATTTTTCTATTCATTATCAGCCCGGAGTCAGGAATTTGTGCCCGATATGGCGATAGGCTCGCCCCCTATCACATCGTGGGACGGAACATACAAGGCGAAATGTGGGTGTCCTGGTGGCGCCTCTGCCTACCCCTTCGGGGATAAAGGCGTGAGTTTATGTATGTATGTGTGTATGATAATTTCATTTTATGAAAAGGAGTAAAAAAAAATCAAGAAAAAGAATTTAATACTTAAATCAAGATTACGAGAAATAATTTTTCGAACCAGTTCTATCAGAAAATACCCTTACAAACAAACGAATTTCTGCTAATAAATATTAACACAGACGAGTGTACATAAGCCATCGTCTGAAACTAGAATATATTATACAGTAAAATTAAGCTAAACATGAAGCAATATACAATACGATGTATAAAACTAAATCAAAACTTGTACTCGTGCAACTACTGTCAACCACAAAGATATATTCCATCAAGATTAGCTGCAGCTTTCACATTAAATCGTGTACATCTTAGTTACTCACCTACCACAGTTCAATTTATTTAGTTTAATTTATTGTCTCTCTGAAATTGAAAAGTTAATTTGAATAGACTTAAAACGTATGCTACAGACTGTTTTATGGACGACGATTGCTCCCAACTTTATAATTACTCATTTACTGCAAATATTATTTTGCAATACCTCAGTAGCGCTCCGACTCGGCTTCGCTCAAATGCGGATACTTTTTGAGTCTAGTCCACATCAGACACATATTATTTTGCGTATTTACTTTCATATTTAAACTCAACGTGACTGCTTCCCCTTATACTGCTTTTCCCATCCCGTCCCGTTACATCCCGTTTAGTCACCCCGACTTATTCTGTTCTATGACTCAAGGCATGTGCAGTGCCATTATAACCTATTTCATCCACCTTATATTTTATCTCATCTCATCCCTTTAAGTTTGAAAGAGTAGCAAATAAACATATATATTTAAAATCATAGTCTATCCCACGGGAAAAAGTAGTCTTTGCGTTAATCCTATGTATCAGCTATATTCATACCAAATTAAATAAAAAATGGTCCAGGCATTTGAGCGATAAAATTCCTGGCTCATTCCACGAGACCATAATATTTTTGGGGTAAAAAGCCTATGTGTAATTTCAGGGTATTTCCTCCATACCAAATTTCAAAATTGGTCTAGACTCTAGCCGTTGGAGCGTGAAGAAGGAACAAACATACAAAATTTTGCATTTATAATATTAGTAAACCAATGGCTGCGTTATGAAAAAGCGAGGTATACGAGCAATTACCGACACCAAAATGCTTGTTAACCAAAAATAAATAAAGCCAATCATAAACGGTGTGGGAGCAACGTCGTGACACACTGGCGATTATTCAAACGCACTCAAATCGACATCTGTCGTTGATCGACGATCGCTGGGATTAATTTGAATGGCAAACGGCTTTGCATAAATCCGGACATGAGGCACAAGGCTAATTGTACGCCGGTGTCTCCTGTCTATATTTTTATAGACATTATTATTTATAGCAAAACGATTATCGCTGTTGAAGCAGACATAAAGAGGCCTCTTTAGTTCATTGTTTTGTCACCCGCTTTATTAGGGAGGGAAGTGGACAATAATTTATTTCCAACTTCTCCTATTAATTTAACTTTTTGATTGATTTCGTTGCGGGTTAAAGACAAGTTAGACATTCCCGGAGACGCGCTGAGCTTCAATGCTCAGTGTCATTAAAATGCGTGCCACTGTTGATCCTGGCTTACAGGAGTTGCAGTGGCGGGTGTGAGGGCGGGACAGTCTCCTGAGACATAAAGAGGAAATTGAGATGTTGATTGTCTACTCATGATTTTGTAGTTAAAAAATGTATAATTTTAAAATTACACAATGAGACGTTTAGGGATAATCAAACCAATATCCTTTTTGTATGGACTTCGATTAGCGAAATAAGATAATTTATGAGCAAATAATAACTATTTATATTTTCTTCAAATAATAACTTCCGGAGCTTTCTTATGTCAAAAATATATTCTTAGTATGAAAGCTTTATACCGTATTTAGTGTACAATATCCAGGCAAACTGAACATTCCTAAACTAAATGCTAAAATTAACGTGTCAAACGTTGAAATTGAATGGTGGATACTTAAACAAATGTTATCTCAATCGGTAATGCTTATATGTCAAATGGTAATTATATGCGAACAGTATAAACATTCCTATTTCGGATATTTTAATTATATGAGCTTTGCAAGTGAATTCTCGAGACGTCTCTGCTTACAACACTGCCTGATATATGGTTTCCTAGACATTTTACAATGTTTCCTATAATCAATGCTAACTGCCGCCGGCTACGTTTCATTGTCAAGTCAAATATTTAATGTAATTTATTCTGACACTTGACAAACTCGCTGCAGTTAGCATAATGTACTAAAAATATGTAAGAGGTACTCGTTTGCTATTTTCCAATTCGCATAAAATAACAGTAGATATCTCCAAATGTATAAATAAGTATGTAGATTATAAGCTACGTGCGTGCTTTCCCTGGGACATAAATGTGTTTTATAGCCGTCAAATGATTTGTGTTCCGCTTTCTTTGTTACGAATATTCAAAGCAAAGACCTCATTTTCTAAATAATTGATGTAAGAAAAGCAGTAAAAATGTAAATGCAGTAGAAAACATTAGAATTTCAATTTGATAAAGATGTTATTTGTTTCGAACTTACGGTTGTCTATTATAAAGAGATTTCTTTGTGTATATTGTTTTGAGAATTTATGAGGAAGAATACTCTGCAGAAATAAATCCAAATCGGAAAAATTAAAAAGCCAGCGTAACTCATAATTGTTTCCAATCTTTAAAAGCGTAGCACGACTTTGTCGGAAGTTGTCAACTCGAAGAATTCCAATTTGTACCGCAGAATATATCGGAAACAACAAAATATTTTCTATTTCTTTGTTTCGAGATAATAAAGATTGTGTGACGGTGCCCTCAGTAAACGTGTTTGTGAAAATCAATCTTCTTATTCCTACGTTGTATAGCAATTCGTTACCTACACAATTTTGCACGAGTTAAGCAATGTTACTAATAACAGTAATAAAATGATTATATAATACGTTTGTAATTATTCATAGCTCGAACAAAAACTGTTGTCGAAAACTAACCGGCCCCAACCTGTTACGAAATCGATCGCTGAAATTGTTATTGTCGAAACAAAATGATAATCAAATTCACCACGTGTTGTGAGTAAAATCGCCCACGTTTTAAAACACAACTCTAGTGGGAGGTTATTGTTCTAACTTCAATATCAAGTCCACGGCACCGCTAACTGTTAGAACGCGGTCCAACTGCGAGTTAATAGCGGATAATTACTTTAATAGCCAAAAAAAGTGTAAAATATATACCTCGCTCAATTTAAGTCGAAGTGTGAAAAGTGTTTTCAACGCTTGACGTCAATCACTTGAAAATCAATAGATTAACTGGAGTATGTGCGTTTTGTTTTGTATTCCTACTTACTACGTGCTAATAATGGAAAATTGGTCACACTCTTTTTAAAAGAAAGAACAAATTACAGCCTATTTCACTTCAAAAACCGAATGTTTAAACAAAAAAACGCGTATTAGGCTAAAATAACACAAATCTTATAGATATGTGTTATTTTAATGAAAGTAAATCTACATGTTCGACGACGTAAATTATATTCGACGTAATGAATAGTGTCGATAAACGTGTAGCGCATGAATTTACAATATGTTAATGTATGAATATCGTATGGATGTATTGTAATACCTATTATGTTTTGGCTAAATAGCCCCGCTGTTGAAGTCCTAATTATTTATCTGACATGCAAAGAAAGCTTTTCAATAGAAAAACTCACTACTGCAAACACAAAAATACCTTCATTATAATCATAATTTATGATGACATCCATAAAGCACTTTGACAAAAATGGCTGCATAGATTAAAGTTATACCGGCGCTCGCAAAGGTTCATTAGTCAAGCCCACGCGCCGTGACAATACAGCTAATACACTATTGTTTACCGATATTGTAATGTATGTGTTTTGACGCCAGAAATAACGAAGCTGCGACGTACTTTTAGGGAAATGTACATAGGGAAACACCCACCTTCCTAACAAATTAACCATGCGCAATACAAACTCTAGATAGCTTTATACAACTTCTAGTCCCAAGCAATCCATGAACACAATATATGGCGGTGTTAAAGATAAAATATCCACGCTTACTTTGACATTTCAATCACGGTCGTCCTAACAAGCAAGCTGCCTATCGTACATTCAATATCCGAGTATTAATTACTTAACTTACTGTGTAAATTGAAAGCTATAAAAACAACACTTCAAACTCTAAATATGAGTAGAGATGTAATAAAAATAACGTAAAGCACCGTTCGTGATTCTGTGGTTCGTGCTGCCGGACTACAGTTTTATGATTTTATTATGTATTAATAACAAATACAAATAACGAAATTACTATGAATATTTTTTTGGTTTTATGATGTGCTCAGTAACATTTCAATAAACACAACTCTGCTTGCAGATTCACTGGCGAAGTTAACAGACCAAATCTTATTTAATGATAAACAATTTTTCCGTTCTATTAACTAAAAAATATCAAGTTAGAGTAATACACGTAGAACAACCGAAAATTAACGAAAAACTACAGGCTAACAAAATAAGCGTTTCTCTTTAAATACATAGCTAAAAAGATATTTCTAAATTGGTGGTTATCAATGAACACCCAAATAAAAATATCACTACATTTACCTCAAGCTGGAGACATAACAGCGACTCTCTATAAACTGATACCAGAGGTACGAAACTACAATCATTAATAACATGTCTGAAGTAACAAGTAAGGTAGAAGATAGACACAACTTTCGCTTCGGGTATAAAGAGCGAGCCGCCCTAAAGACGTGGGCATGTTACGTAAGGAACATAAATAAAAGCATTTGTCCAAATGATCGTTATTCATGCGCTATTGCACTTGCAAATTGACGATGAAGCAAAAACTAATCGATTCAACTGATCAATACAGACAGACGCACATAGGTCGATACACCCATCGTTAAAATACGTCGGATAAACATTAACGATATAAAAAGCCTCGATGATATTCATGTCCCTACGATATGTTTTTGTGGCTTGGTCTCTATAATAGCTTGTGTCCCTGACTTCCTTCATTGATAGTCCCGGGAAATCAAATGACACTAATTTGATTATACGTTTTTGCTGTCTTATTTTATACATACCTATATCGGACATCGATGCAGCAAATTTTCTTAGGTAGGTATGCTGAGACGATACAAATTGTCTGAAATTATATTAAATTTTAAAGTAGGTTGCCAAGAAAACAACTTGTTAATGCAATACGTCTATGCATTTCCTTATGAAGCAAATGAAAAAACCTACAATGACTTTTCTCTTCTTTCCGGTAAAAAAACAAGATACACGTATACGTTTATAGGAACCCGTACAGCTTACGAAGCATAGCTATTTTATGATACAACATAAATATAAACGTTATTGGGGTGTTACCAACTGTTAGTACCAAGTGTGGGTGTTCATGGGCGGTGATTGCTTGTCGACCGATGAGACGCATGCTCGTTATCCATTCTTACACTATTTATAAAGTTACGCATATAATTCTATGACTCCTAAGCTTCATAATGTGACAAGAATCCAACTTTCCATAGGCGTGGATTCAGTAGTAATATGCAGTGGAAAAACTAAAACTCATACTATAAATCTTATTAGAGCCGAATCAAGGTTTCTTGAATCAATTTGCCACAGATAACAATATAATAGACGGGTACACATGCTAACATGTCACTGACCTCTAAACTACTCGAGTTACAGTTAATAATTAATAAAACAACGGTATTAAGCCATCGAGGAGTGAAACAGGCAAGGTTTAATAAAAAATGCAAACTTTACCCAATTGAAGCGATTGATTTCCGATACACGGTCACTGGCAGGTGTTTAGTTAGTAAACAGTGAATAGTTTATTGTTCTTCTAATCCTTCTAAATTATGTATTAGGTTACGATCATACAATGATGTCCACGAATTACACGCAAAATTATTAAGAAGGCTCCTAAATGTGACTGTCTTTATAAATTCATTAATTTGTCTTTGGCACTTACCAATTTCCATAGCTTCTAGTTACTTAAGCTTCTAGTTATTACTTATTATCCAGTTGGGAGAAGATTTTTCTCTACCACCAATATACGTAACATCTATAATATACATGTGACAACAAGTTAAATCCGTACAATTTTATTGAATATAATTATGAATGAACAATTTCCTCTTTTCCGATATATTTAAAAAATATCTCAAGAAAATTTTATATCACGCTGAACATCCTGTGTCATGTGCATGAATTAATGTCCGCCAAGTCTTTAAATAGATTTTTATTATCCAAGCTATGAAAAAAATACTGTATTCTTCATCATGCGTCATTCATGACGCATGATGAAGAATACAGTATTTTTTTAGATATTCCGTCATAAGCATTCATGCTTATGACGGAATATCTCAACTGAATATTCAGAATACTAATGTCCATATGAAAGATTTTGATTGCATAATTGATTCTGTGTTGTATTAAGTTATACCCAACATCATTTTTCATTGAATTTATGTTTAATACTTTGTAGAGTTAGTAGTAATGGGTCTTACTGGAAAGTAGAGGAGTTAAATAATAAACTCAAAAAATAAATTAATTCGTTTCCTAAACTTTACCCGCGAGAAAGAGCAAATCCCTAGTGGTTAGCGACAAAACAAAAAAGTAATTCCGTGTTGAAAGTCAAGATTGAAATCTTAAGTATCTTTCCGGCACCGCGCCGGTGCTATGCTAGTTCAGCCAGACAATAGTATCACGGCTGTCGCCTGGGTCATCGGCGCACGTAATTAAACACCGACAAGTCAAAGTGCAACAATGCTCGGTCGCGGAGGTGTCGCGATCCTCATTACATCGAGCGTGAGGACGCTAATGAGACGAGATCGTATCGCCTCCCTGCTCCAACACTTTCACTTCCTAAGGGCACGCAAAGAATACGCGCACTATAAATGGTAGCAACACTACACGTTAGACATGACGATTTATACCACGCTTCCTGCTTTTCACCGGTTTGCAGTTTCAGTAATCGATCATATTGATCCGAGTAATAGCACGGTGTTAGTTGCATTTTAAATATAATGGAGCGATATAATATTTCTAAACATTACCATTAAAGTAACATTAAATTGCCAAGCATTAGCTAATCTATGATGAAATGCGAGCGCAAATCAGTAGCGGTGCGAACTAACCATACTTCAGCGCCTATTCTCAGATTATACTTCACGATCTATATTATAATTCTTGTAGACATCGCGCTTTACCAATTCTTAACACAACGGTTAAATTAACACTAACAATACGCAAGAACATATATTATTTAACATTTTTATATATTTAGTATATAGGTATGTCTTATGTAATCTCGCTTACAAACACAATTTACGCGTGGATAAAGTAAGCTTTATACAGAGTAAAAATTCTTAAAGAATGTCGCAATTGTACAGATTTAATACTAATTGAATACACGTTCACCGAATAAAAACATTCCTCCTTCATAAAACCCAAGAATAAACTTAACGGCACTTCATAAAAAAAATGAAATGACATGAACGGAGCTTCATACCAATCAAAGCGCCGGCGAATTAATTACAAGTATTTTATAATAACGTACATACGTAGCGACATCGTAATTATTTGTAAATAGTAGTTTCACAGCCTGTTACGAGTGTCGAATATGCGTGGCCGGTATTTTTTCCATGACCCAAATTTTTGGCAGTCATAAAAGATCTCTTTATGTGGGCACTCTACACCGTGCAACGGTTATGTTTTCAATCTGCCATACGGCTGAGACGAAGTTAAATTTAATCTTATAGTTTTAATCCAAACAATAGATACAATGTTTATTTATTATCTCAAAATAATTGGCAGTTCAGGCATAGTGTTTTAGGGATAAAATTAATAAACGAGGGTAAATCCCAAACATAATACATTTGCATTGGTCACAATGTCGAGTGTTCCGCAGTCTGTATATTATTGGTTGCTAACCACGCTGATACAATATCATCGCACCAAGTTTCGATCATAAGGCATTAGTGGCGAAGGCTCCATGGAAGCCAATTCCCGCCGGGTTCCCTTTTGTAATTTATCATTACACTATAAACAAGCAATATATTCAAACTTATTTATTTAATATCAAAACTCAATTATTATTTTTTACATTCAACGACATCTGTCGGCCAGATACGTAAATATTACTAGGAAGCGGCACGGTAAGCCCTTTTTACATTGCGACGCGCTGCGACCTCTGGCGAATTCCTGTAAAATTGTTCGGCTTATTCAATAACACTAGCGCGGCCCGTGCGCCGCCGCCCGCCGCCGCCCCGCCGCCACCGCGCCGCCCCTTACGCATTGTATAGTATGCAACAAACCACGCAAAATTGTACCTTAAATTTATAATAATTTAAGGTTCAATTTACGTTAAAAAAGCAAGAAATAAGCCGGAGCTTCTCCGGCATTTCGTGTGTACTTACGTATAGATATTACTTATTATAATAGCGAAATGCGGAGTCTAATGTATTTATAAGTGTTGTATTTACATTTTTACAATATATTCATGGTTCATGCAATTAGTTTTAAATGTTTTTAATTACAAACTGTGTAATATTAATATTATGGTTTTAATGGAAATTACTAATCGTTAGGAGCGTACTAATATGTTTAGATTGTCGATTTTACAAATAAAGTTAGTGTTTAGATTTTAGGACGTGCTCGACCCTCGCCTGAGTAATACATTGTCTTACTATTGTTACAACTGATTAATGCGGGGCTACCGTACTTGTTAACATTGAGTCTAGGTTTTTATTTCTTTTATATTAATCTTATATTCACGTGCGGTTTAGAAATATACTTTTTTATTTTTCTCATTATGTAAGCATGGTTTAGTTTTTATTTCATGGACATTGTAAATATTGTATAAGTACATAGGTAACGAAAATATTAAAATTTAATTGACGGCCGCAATAGGCAGATGCCACAATATCACTTACCAAATGAAACCCAATAATTTGGTTTGGTGAGTAAGATTCTCGGAGCAATAATTTGCTGGTGGGAGGATATTTGCAAAGGTCCGAATATAAGGACACACGTGCATAAATGTGTCGCGTTTTGCGTTCATTCTGTGAAACATCACACAGTAAATTTGATCTCTATTCGGACTGCACTACGCTTACTATCAGTCGCATTGTAGTCATTTCGTAATCCCTTAACCCTACTAATATTATAAATGTGAATGTAAGTTTGTTTGTTACGCTTTAACGCAAAACCACTCAACCGATCATCATGAAACTTTGTAGACATATTCTTGGAGGTATAAGAAGTAACATAGGCTACTTTTTATCCCGAAAAGTTTAGTGTTTCCGTGGGATGAAGAAGGAATTCCGATATATTTGCTACTTTTTCATAAGTACTCAAAAAGATGGGATGGGACCGGATTACATTCCATTAGTGAGAATGAGACGGGGCGGGCGGGATATAACGGGATGGGACGGGACGGGATGGTAGATTTCAAATAAAATTAACCACGCAGACGAAGTTTGCGGGCAGAAGCTAGTAACAGGATAAAGAAAATTAACATATTTTGTGACTTGAGCTTCGGCTTCCCTTTTAAAAAATGTCACCCTTCGCCACTGTAAGGCATACAATTTTCTCAAAAGATCCATGAATAATCGAAAACATTGAATATACAAGTGAACATGACGCGGCCGGCGAACATGAGTAATTGCACAGATATAGTTAATTAGCAATATTATTATCTCGTGCGGTGGTCCGTTGCCGGCGGTTATACAACATTATTTTCTTTCCACTGCAAAAACTTACGGTTATATTAAAACACTACTTTTACCCATTACATTGTATTGCACTTTTTTAATAACATACAAATTTCATCGTCGAATATTACGTATTACAATTGCGGATTCCTTGTAAAATCTTGTAAATGACACAACTATTATATGCTCCTTTCTAGTTCCACGTCACGAAATGTGAAAATAATTAAATGGTAGTATAATATAAGGTATGAGATCCAAGTCGATAGGTAACTAGGTAAAAGGTGAGTGCTCTCGCGCGAGTACTGTGAACACAATCAGTGAAGCATGAACTGGGAAATGTACTATCAAAGCTATTTAATGTCAATAGGACCGTTGTAAAAAGTTCTATACTTGCATAAATACTTACAAAACTAGGATATTATTAAAAGAAAACATTTAAAATCTTAATATTTTGACGGCCTCGTGCAATTATTAATTAATTAATAAAACATCATTTACCACGTTACGAAAAGTTAGGAAACATTTACAATACAGTTTAGAATTTTACCTTATTAATATCAAATGGTGAGTAAATAGGATGAAAAATACAAATCTTTTATTTTGTACTTTGTATACCACTGCTCTGTATACTGCATACTCTTTCATATTATAATAGAGTCAAAACATCATGGATTCTGTAAGTCGCTTTTTATCGACAAAAACTACGTGTAATAATATTGCGGTGCTTGAACGACCGGCGAGCTTCCAACATTAATCCGTCGGATACAGTATAATTACTGCAAGAATATCTTCACTTAGTCTTAGACTATTAAATAAAAACACAACCCGCCGGATGGTTTGCGGTCGTCTTCATATATTTTATAAAATATTTATTTAATCTTTTGCTGCTCTGGAGTGCAACAGCTAAGTAACTTTGTTGAAGTCACGCAAATCTTATCTCAATCTTTTTTAATAAGCGTAGAAAATTATCGAGAATTTGAACAACACAATTTCTTTTTGTTTGCTCTTTTTAATGGTGTATCGCATACTGCCAATATCATATTCAACACATTAATCAGCTATTTTCTACACGCTTTTGTTATTTATGATTCTATGCGAAAACATAATACCTAACGTCAATCAAAAGTAACATAATACGAATATGCAATTCATACTCATTTGACTATGTTTTCCAGTCGAATAAGCAACGACATAGCAATACTTGTTGAGAAACTATTATTAAACATTAAAAGCGATCCTCAATAAAGGCTTAATGCTTCGTAACATCCATTTCAGTTCATGTGGAGCAAATAGAGCTACGTATTGCACGAGGCACATCATAAATGCACATTCGCAATTTCTTGGAATGTGCGATTATATCGCCAACCTTTGATGCTATAGCAGAGTCTGAAAGTACAATATCATAGTTCATACATAACAAATATGTCGCCCCAACGAGTTTTCCAACAATTACATCACAGCCAGTAGCAATGGCATATAATTGGCCGCGTTCATCGACTCATTAGGCGTAAAATTATTCCCAGCGCTGAGGGCAGGTGCTCGCGCGGTCTGGTTCTGCACCATCGATGGGTAAATAGAGAAAAATAACCTTCAACCGACGTCACTCAACCACACCGCAGCGAGGGATGTTTATGTGTAAAAAGTGGTGAAGTCAGAGCTTGATTTACTTTAAGTGATCAGCGACTAGGTACTATAAAATGAAATGGACTAATAATAACTCATTTTGTAGATGAGCATAAATATTTTTGTATTTAGTTTTGATTTTATTGTCTTTTAAGATAACTATAGACGTACAACCTCATGAAAGTTGCAGTAAATCTCTACATGCAGGCTCTTTCCTACAAGTCTCTGTAGAAACCTTTAGGGAGGTCAAGTTTCAACGGATGACTTTTTGTCACTGGGAACGATAACATTGATAATAAAGACCAGGCCAGTTTTCAACCAATTTTATAGCTCTGAATAGAATAAGATAAGTAGATGCCGATATTGTAATTTATATTTATAAGCATAACAATATTATAGGTATTATAGTACTACGGAACCCTAAAGTAGGTACATCTAAATATTACAGCATAATTGCTGAGAATGTCTCGAATAAATTACAGTGGATTACTTACTCGTTAGGAATCTCGCCGATATCTCGATGTTGAATATCAAACTTTAGACATTATCGTGGTATTTTTGTATCTTTGTACCGACTTACCATTTTCATTGCCCGTTTTATAGCGATGTGATACGAGCCTGATGGTTTGTTAATTTACATTCTATATTAAATGTACTTTAAAATACTGATATATTTTAGATACAAATTATCTCGCTCAACAGGTTTTAACGTGATACAAATGCATTTCTTACATTCCAAAACGAAGCCTGGGTTTGAGTCCCGATGGGGTCATAAGTTCAGATCTGTTTCTTTGGTCTTCAATAAACTTGTTAATTGACACGAGCATATAGCAAAATAAAATTTAATTGCCTTAATTATAACGAGTATCGGAATTAATTATAATTCATACTAGCGAAATATGCCTCAATATTGATAAATATAACATTCAATGTCAGAGATGGTCATTATTTTAAACTGAAATGAAATTATTCGCAGCGGAGTTCCGCGATTTAATCATTTGGTTGAACGTGATCTTTTCATCCTTGCATCAACTTGTGATAAATTAACAACATCACAGAAAATCATGCACCGTCTGTGCTCATTATAAAGAGCACATGTGAAATAAATCATGCCGCATTTGTCATGTGTTTTACTAAATATTATACTACCAGATCTGACAGATTTATCTAAATCTGTCCTTAAATTCTACACAAATTTTATTGAACCAGATGGCATCAGAGTTTCCAGAATTCAATTAATTTATTTTAAATCTTCATCCTAAATATTTTATTTATTATATCTAGGTATATTATTGCTAGTACACAAAATACCATCAATCATTAATTACCACATAACATTTGGACGACAATGGTGAGGATATTGAAATATATTTGAAGTAACGGATAACCTCATTTAAGCTTCAGATCGTACATTGTACGCCGATGCTTACTACTTACTACAGTATCTACAATATACTTGTATTGGAATACGCATAATAAAAGACGCGTAATTATAAATGGCCACCTAATAAAACACTATTACTGGCCCAAAACCTACATATTGTTCAAACATTTCACAATTCCCCGCCGGCGGAGGCGCAAACACCCGATATGGCGCCCTCGTGAACGGTAGATTTACTCTATAGTACTCACTATGCTTATATTCTTGTGACACAAAGCGACGCCAAGTCATCTCCGACACATGCTAATATGGCATACGAAATACTTTTGTAAGCTTCAAATGGTTGAAACGTGATAAAAACATGACGTTTATGTATTGACGGTCTGACCTGGACCAACGTGGGCAAAGGAAAAAATGATAGTTTGCCTTCTACATTTTTCCCACGGAATGGTAACACGAATTCACTGGACTGTCAGGCTAAGTGGAATATAAATCTTTCATCGTAGGATTACACAAATTGTAGATACAATACCAGAGCCAACTAATGGGTACAACAAAGTTTCATATCCAGAATGAACGAAGGTTTTAGAATCACTTCATAACTCGTTATTTTAAAATAGAGCTTTACGAGGAATTATATATCACCCTGAAATTACTATAATTAATATTCACGGACTTGATCATAAAACATTAGGCAACGTGTTTTGTAGTATGTATATCAAGTCGGTTTAACATTAAGTGACCTTCAAACTACATTGAGCCAATGTTAATCTCACGATTGCAAGCCTCACAAAATAGGACATTATCAGATTCTCAGTTGAATTATTTGACCAGAAAAAAGGTCATGAATGAAGCATTGCTTTTTTATATATGCATTTCAATAGTAGTGATCCGATCCGGCGTCACCCAAGTCCAAGTAGTGTCCTATTGCAACTAGAGAATTCGTTTTAAAACTTGACTCATATAAGTAACAAATATATTTTTAATTGATACTTTACTGTTTATGTATTATTTTATTGTATACCTAAGCTTTAATACCGTCAAGTTTCATGTAAATCCGTTGGATACATTTTGCGTAAAATAGTAACAAACATCTATAATTACATACTCTCAAACGTTCGAATGTATAATAATGAGAAGGATGTTACTCAACACTACTCGCTAAAATTACGACTAAAATAGCTGCGTGTATGTTAGTGACTTGCCGTCAAAGTTTGGACAGAATAATTCGAAGAACAATGGACGATGTTCAATCAACCTTGACCTGATACAACAAGACCTCGTCAAGATTGAACGCAAACAAAATGATGTGACCATCTCGGACGGTACGGTAACTGAATAACAAATAATGTGATATGAGCTCTTGGAAACACATCGCCGGGAAAAAAAAGTTGCATTCGTTATAATAAAAGGCTTGTTGAAGTAGAAATAACTTTTCAACAAACGTTATCTCACATCCACCAATCAGGATTAAATATATGACTGAGCAGACATTACGACCATCAACGGCAAATTTGATTAAAACAATGAAGGGCTGAGGCGGAACAAATTGCATGCGCATTATGTGTTCTCGATACGGCTTCTGGACACGATCATGATCTTGGTTTATATATTCAATGATATATAGAATTTACATACCTACCAAAAACATGGACAAGTTTTTTTGCAAACAACCTCGTTCGGCGCAGTGTTCACAATGAGCAGAGTCAATATTTACTCACTCCTCAACTAACGCATAACAGTTCACTTAAGAAACAACCTGAAAGGTGCCTCTAACGCACGAGTTCTGTGCTAGTAAATCACTCAGATGTGTTTACTTAAGTACAATTTATTCTGCAGTTGCCTAAAGAATACGTAAAGGCGGAAAATCCGCTTTACAGATTTTTTTTGCAATGAATTTGCAATAATGGATTTATTTGAAGTTAGAGTTGCTGCCAAATGCGCCGAGTTCATCGCACTCGACAATGAGCTACAAAAACGTAATAGTGTTCTCGTAGGTGTACAAATAGAAACGCTCTAATGATCTTTCATGTGTAAATAAATAGCGTGTCTCCACGAGAACGTTAAATAAATACGAACTGAATGGACTTTTGGTCGCAGCTTGCGTGGAAAATAATATATTATAAGCTATTAATATGATACCATATGTCTAAAAAGAAAATTAAACTTACACCTTCAAAAACTTCCGGTATTTGGAATCAAAAAGGAAATAAAAAAAAATTGGGCGGAAAATATGAAATACGGTGAAACATGTAACGATTTAATGAGCAAAATATAAGCTGGGGAATTAACACAAATAGACATAAAACGGAATGGGGACGGATGAGAGATTAGATCCACTCTGGTGCAACACAATTGTGCCATCCGTTTCTTCTCTACGCAAGTGCTCGAGAAAAAGTGTAGAAAAAGAGCACCTACTGTACGGAACGCGTCCGTTCCTATTAGAGAAGCAGCGGACAGCCAAACTAGTTTTACAGTTACGATTCGATTCTGCGACGATACGTAGTCGAAGGTCGCGGGAACTCGGGCGGGACTAATTCGGAATTCGTTCTGCAAGTTGCCGACAATGCTGAACCAGCCAATGCACCAATGATCGTGACGCTATGACGAGACAATTCGTCGCAATTAACACAAACCCACTGAAAAACAGACCCGGTCAAAATCGATGGAATCGTACAATTCGTTTTTGCAAGATAAACATTCAAACGAATAATTATATTTGCTTTAGGAATCAGTTCAACCTTGCAACTATTCAAACATACTTCACGTGAAAGAATGTAAATTCATTGGTTTTAAGAGAAAATTATTTCAAAATTACGTAGATTTTTCCTATGAATTAAATATTATCTAATCTAAATATTCATGTCGCAAGTTGTTTGACAAATAAAACAAGTTGTAATTAATATTAAATTATTGATTTAAATAATGGAGCTAATTTTGAATTTTTAAGGTTATAGTGCAAGCCATAAAGTCAAATGGTAAAACGGTCTCTCTAACGATCTGTTTTGCATATTTGTTCTACGTTATTTCAGTTCTCACGTTTTTATTATTCTATTATGTTTATACATCCACTGCCGGTTGTTTTGACCAGAATCAAAGTTTCGATGTACTACATTTTAATATGTCTGTATGTTTAATATGTCTATAGCTCTACGTCCATATCACGTTACACGACACTTAATCTCTATTTTCCTTTCCTTGTTAACACGACACTAAAATATTATTTATCCAATGTTATTGCGTCGATAAAATTAGTAAATAAACGTTATTTTCTTTTAGTAACTGTCACATTTGGAAGGGCCGAAATTATTGTAAATTCTTGTTTGTTACTGTGGGGCATTGTCGTTCTACTAGGCGGAAGTTTGTTTTTTGGTTCTAAAACACAGCCCAGAATAAACTTCTTACCTTCGCTTGAACACGGAATGCTGTAAATTTCTGTCGTCTTAGCTCAACACGAAAGCGGCCCACAACCGTTTTTAACACATTCAATAAAACTCATGCACAACTGACAGATAAACACGGAAACACTAGTACAATACCTCAACGACACAATGAAGTGATTTAACAGATCACGGTCACAAATACACGAAAAAACTGACATCAACAATTAATTCCAGCGGCAGGGAACGAATATACGATTTAATTAAAATTATAATGAAGCACTCGTGCACACACCAACAGCCAAACAATATATATTTTTAATTTAAATTTCTTGAATAGTATCGGAGCGCGCGAAAATGCCGACGGAAAAGAAGGTTGCGCGCGCGACGCGCGTGCTTTGCCCCCATATGCCGACAGCTGACTGAATCGCAATTCAAAACAACGCTGCAATTACACGGTACCAATTTTTCGCTAACGACCTTTGTTATACACATCGGTCACTGTTACCTGATGATGGATTATTACCTCTATCACGCAAACAGATCTACCGCATTCGGGGTTGTCGTCGCAAAATCTTACTGATAAATCATAACAGCCAAAAATATATTTCACAAAAGCTACACCTGAGCTTTAAATGTCTTTTATAAATTATAACGTGCTCTATAATTATAAAACCATAAATTACTAGGCGAGAGGTTTGATTGCACTTGTTTAATTTACATATTTTATACTTATTCGTGAAGATTAATTCAAAGGCCTACTAATTCATATTAAATTTGATAACGGCCTGGATAATGGAAAAATACCGTTCTTAACTCAGATTCATCGAATTTTCAATGTACAAACCACTAGAACAGTGGAAACTGGTTTTTCATTGTCATATTTTTTAACACGGTTGTTAATTCGGTTTTACAAGGTCATAAATTGCGTCAAGAACTAAAATGAAGCAATTGTTTTAGCTAATTTTAAATAACCAGATGTATTTCGGGTGCCGTTGACAATGGCTATGAATGACGTGGTGCATGCTCATAGTGAGAATAAGTGCAGAATGCCCAAGCGAACAGCTGTGCTCCGAACAAAATAGCAGTAAGCAAACAAAAATGTGGACTTACCTTAAAAACAGCTGCCCTCTGCATATTACGTTCTATTTCCTGCTTTAGCTCAAGTATTTAGCACAATTATTGACTATTAAAAAGGTTTTGAGTCCATTAAGCACTTAGAATTATTGTGGAAACTAGTGTAGTAATCGTGGGTAGATCATTGAGATAATATTACTACGGCGTAGGTGGTTTCTCAGTTCCTTTAGAATTGTAAAAAAATATGTGGGTACCTACTATTGTTTTCTTTTAATTCACTGTGTTGTCTGGAATCTACCTACATTTCAATATTTTTATTAACAACACATTAAAATTGAATAAAATTAGTTTTTCTACGACCTTTATTGCAGAATTAATTTAATTCTATATTTTAAAACTTCCCGACATTCCGAAAAGGTAATTTACAGCTTTCTTGGTTACATATTTTTATTTAAATTCGTGAAATATAAGAAACCAATATCACATTAGACGATTCATCGGGAAAATCGTAACACATTGAAGATCAATTAGCGCAACGGATAAAAAATGGCTTATGTGACGGAAGTGGAAAATTGGATTTTCGCACGGGCAAATATTTGCCTCGGCTACGGATATTTTTCCTGACAGCGAAATTTGTGTACATAAAATTCCGGAATAACCCGAACGGTATTAATAAATGTAGAAAAACAACAATATGTTATTAAACTTACCGAAACGGTGGTAAAGGGTTCGAATCCCAGGGCCACAACGGAGACATTTCGGAGTTATGTGTGAATTCTTAATTACACACCACACACTGACTGAAGGAAAACATAGCAATGAAATCTACATACCACAGTAATCTTTACAAAATTTTCTACTGTAATATGTGAATTCGCCATTCCACACTAGGCCTGAATGGTAGCTTAGGCTATAGCCATGGGCCATGGGCCATAGGCCATATCATTTTTGGGGCCCGTTCCGCGTAGTGGTATGTACTTACATGAGAGATATTTTTTTACGATATTACGAGAACCATAAATCAACACTTGGTACATAAATTATAATATGAACTACCTTAGATAATAATTAACGAAACAAAACGAGCAAAACATCAAACCGGAAAAGTTTGCACCAAAATCAGAATAACTCTGGTTTATTTCTTTACACCAAAAGCGTAGTAGGCCTTTATCTGAAGTTTGCGAAACCGCACCTACGGATACTGCGCCCATTGAAGATAAACCCGGATGCCTCTTATCCAACTTTGTACATACGAGAAAAAAAGCGACGTAATATTATGTCGCGTGCTTTGGAAAAAGTGTGTAAAGCGGGAACTAGGACGATGATAAGTTTCATACATAAGTAGTTTTGTAGCTGCTCCAGCTTAAAGATTAGCTATTCTGATATTTATTTCTTTTCAAGGATGTAAATTTCGGTCCATGATAGTCTGACGTTTTAGAAAGAAATTAAACTTTACAGGATTACTTGAGTAGGTAAGTGACTCTACTTTAATTTTACCGCTGAATTATTCTTGTGATAGCATGTATAGGTTTGATCTGATTTGTTTACGTATTTACTCACTAAAGCCAAACAGTAAGTTTCCGCAGAACGATGGTTGCCCTTCTAAGTGTGACTTTTTATTGGGTTATCTTAACTCAAACAGAAGGAAAAAGTCCAATAGTGACATTCTAGTCAATAACTGATAAATATTTCAATTGTGGTCGGAAAGTGTTGCCGCGGTTGACGTAGTTTTTAATTTTGAACTATAGGCAAAAGGTAATCACTGCCTCGGTGGCGTAGTTGTACTACGGTACAGTAACAACGCTAAGGTCTCTGGTTCGTATCCCGGTTCGGTCAAAGTGATATCGGATTTTTCTTTTCGTTATCAGCCTAGAGACAGGATTTGTGCCCAATATGGAGATAGGCTCGCTCCCTATCACATCGTGGGACGGAACACACAAGGCGAAATTAGTGGCGGTACTTCCATACAAGCCCAAAAGCCCGGCTTGCCCTACTTAATACGTATATAATAAATTCTGAACGAAACCATTACATTCAATACAAAACAGTAATTACGAAACATCTAACATTTTTGAATTTACCGCGTTCCGTCGCGGCATGGCGCTCTTCAATGAAGCGCCTGCGACGGCGAGCCGAAGCGCCGCCCGCGCTGCGCAACGCATTAAATAAATTCATTCAATAATTTTACCTCTCACGTTGAACGTAGCTCGGTACGCGCAAAACATATATCTGCCTTTTTCTCTCTCGTGTGCTTTTACGAGGCTTTTGGTAACGCATGCTATCTCTTTCACACTGACGGGTGAAATGCTACACTCTGGCACTACGAATGTATAGCTACAGATATCTATATATAGCAATAAAGTACTAAACCAAAAGCCCAGCTTTTGACCACAGAATTGTTTTGACTGAACATCGTACGTTTGAAGGTCGTCATATGTAACATTATTTGTTAACTAAATTATATTTATTGTTATTAATATGTTGGTTCTTTTTTAAAATTACTTAATCATGTTTTTAATACAAATAATGAAGTTTTTATATTTATTTCCTAAATTATAATTGCATGATGTAATGTTTATTTTTTCGTTTATTAGCAATACTGTACGAATAACTACTAACTTCATAAGTATTATGACATTGTAAAATTGTAAATAGTTCGGTTGTAGGTTAATTATTACTTTTTTTAATGTTATTTTAACTTTTTGAGACGAAAATGATTTGTATTGTTTCTTGTGATGGTTTTAGTGTGATGGTGAAAGTGTTCATTGCCGTTATAAAGGTAATTTAATTCAATTATATTGAAACTGGCGCGAAAACTACGCCGAGTTTGGGCATTTCTTAAATTCGTGGTAAATCACAAGAGGCATTTTATCGGTTCAGTTTACTAAACTACGTAATTCGATTTCGAAATGCTCCCATTCATATAGGTTATTAAACAGTCGTGTTACATAAATGCTTTTCAAGGGACACTTGTGTATTAGAATGTTTGGATTAATTCTTATGATTTCAATGAGTTTGTGGTCCTTTCAAAAGGCATGCTATTACTTGTAAAAACTTAACCTTATTGTATTTAAAACAATTTCTGTCCGCAATATTGCTTAACTGCGCATTCAAACACGGGAGCATATTAGCTATCGTTGTGCTAGTGTAATGCCGAGTATTAAAAGTGCTCAGTAGTTAGTGCATTAAAAAGTTACGGTTGCATGACCTCAGGCTATCTATATTTGTATTACCTAATCCTAATATTGTACAGATTGTGTGGTAGGTCTGCCGCCGCGCCGTAAATTCGAATTCGTCGTTCTTAGTATTTTTTTCCTTCTAAATAAATATGTATTAAAACTAAAATAATATTGGGCTTGCCCTACTCCAAAACCCTAGGCACGCCACTGGGCGAAATAGGGGTGTCTTAGCACCTTTGCCTACCCCTTCTGGGAAAAAGCCTAAGATGATATACATATGTAGGTAAAAAGTATTCAAAATATTGTATACTCGTAGACATACACTGTTGTACAAAGAACCGCAGACGGGTTAATGTTACCTGCATCCGTCTATAGACACACGAATAGCGCAGCCGTCCTGTGCCTCATCCGGAGCGCGGTCTTTCATTACATCTAATGTCGCACATAATTACATTTTAATGTAGATATGGCGATCGTTTTAGGTAAAGTGTGTGGAACATCTATCTATATATATAATATATTTGTAACCGATCGATGTCTGTACCTACATGGAAGATAAATGAAAAAACTAATATGCGGGGTCTGTATAGTAACAGAACCCAAAACAATGATTTTTAGAATTTTGTCTGTTGATCTGTTTGTCTGTACGGTTGTGCGCGATGAACCCAGAAACGGCTTAACGGATTTTGATGAAATTTGGTAAGGAGGTAGCTGACACCCTGGATTAACACTTAGGCTACTTTTTATCCCGAAAAAATTATTGTTCCCCTGGGATGAAGAAGGAATTCCGATATATTTGTTACTTTTTTATACTCAAAGGAATGGGATGGGACTTAATTAAATGCCTTGAGTGAGAATGAGACGGGTTGGGTGGGATATAACGGGATGGGAAATTTCAAATAAAGTTAATCACGCAGACGAAATTTGCGGGTAGAAGCTAGTTCAATAATAATCATGTTACTTAATAGACTACCGTCAAGACAACTACCATGCAGTGTAATTCAAATAGCGTATCCTCCAACAATGTATAGTTCTCTCTCGCTGGTGGATACAATGATGCCTGGCTAAATTCAAATAAACCTATTCTAAACCTTAAACTCGACACAATTGCATGAGTCACTATGACGGGTTTTTCAGCATTAGGTTACCCAATTTGGGCAGCCAATTTCCAGCATTGGGTTCTACAATTTGGGCAGCCAATTTCTAATTGGGTTCCCCAAATTGGGCACGGTAGTAGCTATCCTGGTACTTACTTGATTATCTGTCTAGTGCACTTGTTTTAACCACTATCAATTATTATTAAAATTACTATTCTGAAATGTGAACACATAAAATAGGTAACTATACATTGTTGCCATACACAATGTGTGGGAGTAACTTCGGCCACCATGTAAAATCCGTTATCGCAAGATTTTAAACAAGCAACGCACTAACTTGTGCAAATTCAATTGAATTAAATGTACATTTTGATTTCTTTTTTACGACGCATTTTCACTTTACCAGTATCATACCGGTAGTATTCAGTGATATCGTAGTTTGCAGCAGAATATGGGGACGAAACAGAACGCGGGAATTAGAATCCAAAGCATTGAATTTTCGAAATTCCGACAGTATTGTAGTTCATTATCGTTTACAATAACAATGGAGTAAAATGTCGCGAGAAACCTGTACAGGTGAATCAAAGAGCGAATGAGAGGTATATGAAGTCCGTCAACTTGTAAGTTTGATTCAGACTCCGCTACATTTCGGACGAAATCCGTTCCAAGCTGATAGACGGATATAGAATATGGGGCTATTATTATTGTTTGTATTAAAGTAATTGATTGCCTTAGCAACAAGAGTACAGTTTGACATAGAGGCCGTTTTACCGTTCACGCACTTGTATCATTAAGTAAGTCAAAATATTCAACGATATATAATCGATGAATAACATTATATTTCGCGATCTAGAACCACTTCCTGTGTGTTTCAATGTGACGGGAACCGGAGCGGAGGCGGCGCGCACGCACACATACAAACCCACGGATGTTGCGTACCGTACTCCATAATGTATAATAAATTGTACAGATTTACCTCTCCCGCTGCAACTAGATGTGATTTATGCACACAACTGTGTCGAATTAACAATTACCGACTCTATACCAATGTTCTGAACCGTTATTGTATACGTGGGATTATGACAAAGAAAAGAACTTCCACCGTAATAAATGTATATCATATTGGTTTAAACAGTTTATTGGCATTGTATATTCATGTTGGCTCCGTATATGTATAGGTTTACAATAGGCGTACACACCTACGTACTAAGTGATCGTGTATGGAAGAACATGACACCATATTGTTTCAGTATAAAATGTACTTACACTAATTGGTTTACACGACACATGCTGTGGATATAACCGTTGGACGAGCGAATACAGTGCTCCAGGCATTCTTTTGCACGACATGACGTTTGTACATTAAATAATTTCAAAAATATAAATTAAACTATTTTTACAAATATTTGATAAGTCTGATGCGGATCTCCGCTACGGAGATTGGCAATACAGTCAGGATTTAAAACGCGAGCATCAAAGTGAATCTTTAAAGACAACACAATCTTACGTGATTGGGATATTGATTGTTCGTTCAGCACGACTTACTGAATCATTAAAATTTTATGTAAAAACGATTTTCTAATAAAATAAACAGAGTTATTAATTCTTTTGATAATGAAAAAATCATTCCAAATATTGCAATGTATACATTAAACATAAAAAATACAACAATCTTTAACATATTTTTTTTTTCATCAGTCTCAATCAAACATGGAATGATAATACACAGATAATACATAAAGTAATACACACATTCCAAATTAGGTACTACATAATACATATTACTAAAAAAAGTCTAAGCAGAGTAATGAAGTCATTGGGAAGCAAACAAAATATTGTAGAATTATAACATCAAAATTCTTTCAATGCTCAATAAATTAATACGTTTAATCAACAAATAAATAACGTAGTCAGTAAAAAGAGATCCAAAAATTACTTTAAATATTTCTTTGACTGCTGTGTGAATAATCTACAATTCTGTTCCAATATTTTGTTTTTTAGGCAGCGGAATTATTCAGACGTAAATTGTATTTACACATTAATAAGTGGATTAATAACTTGACAGTTTTTTTTCATATTAATAACGATAATTAATAAAAATATTAATAACAGCCTCCGTGGCGCAGTTGGTTTGACGCCGCCTGTGAAACGAGAGGCCGCGAGTTCGATCCCCGCACCGAAACAAATATTTGTGTGATCCACAGGTATTTGTATCGGGTCTGGGTGTTTGTGAGACCGAAAAGTCTCTCGTAGCTTCTGATACCCACGACACAAGACTCGATCTTAGTGTGGGGTCAGGACTATGTATGTGACTGTTGGGTGTATTAATATTTTATTTTATTTATGTCCGTCTATTCACTGTCCATCCTGAATTCTTATGTAGCAGAGTTAAAACAATAAATAAGAACAAGATAAAAATATAAAGTGTATAAGCATAAAACGTACATTATTCATTATCGATAACAC
This sequence comes from Deilephila elpenor, assembly GCA_949752805.1. Classification (NCBI taxonomy): domain Eukaryota; kingdom Metazoa; phylum Arthropoda; class Insecta; order Lepidoptera; family Sphingidae; genus Deilephila; species Deilephila elpenor. The sequence goes on from OX457108.1 coordinate 8,480,496, forward strand.
AGAAACAGGCTTAGTGGACTCTTATCTTTAAAAACTATTTTGGGCATTCATCGTTTTAATTAAATATGACCATATTCATAAATTGAATCGATTCCCATACAATATTGTAACATTAAAACTAAATAAAACTATTACTTACCAGTGCTATAGTTTCATTTGCAAGAAGTATAAGTAAATATTTTTTTTACAAAGATACACATATTTTCAACATTTAAAGTCTAACATTAAGTAGGTATCGAATGTAAATATTACCTTATAATAATAGTCATAGATTTTAACAATATCATTTTCAATACAAGTCTAAAGACATACAGCGGATATTATAATAACCATTGAAATTACCGACTTATATCTATGCTTATATCTAACCCCTTTAAATGGGACACATTATCATCATAATATTTGACAGTATGATACAAAAAATATCGCTAATAATCTCATTTACACACATTTAACAAGCATTTTAGATATTTTTAATCCTATGCGTTAATCTGAAGACACGAATTATCGAAAAATATGAACCAAAAAAAATTACAAAGCTCTTTTGCAATGCAACCAATCCGAATCCAAAGAATTTTTGTTTTAAAATATGATGTTCCTTCAATTCGTAAGAGCATCGAGTTAGCAGTCCTACTGCGATAAAAAATCACCTATTTTGACTCCGATTCCCAAGCAGCAAGTGCGCAATTACTTACACGATCCTCTAAAAAGAACATTCGAAACGCATTTACCTGGATTCGGATTGGAGTTAAGGTAATAGCGACATCCTCACTTCTACCAGCAAAAAAAAGTAGTTTAGTATTTTGTCGTCAGATGTCGCTGCACTAAGTTTGTACCGAGCTAAATTAGCATAATATTGCTTGTTGTATTTTAAAAATATTTAGTAATAGTTCATTGCACACATACATGAAAATTACCAAGTTCATTTTCCATAAATCAATTAAGCTTTTAAAATGAAAAGCGTAGGTAAATGTTTTGGTAGTTTAATCATACGGTATTATATCTTCATATCCAAGATTCCTTAATATTCGGTTTTAGCATTCTTCCTGAACACAATACAATAATTTATTAGTTGCAACTATGAAAGCCAAGCGTAGTAAAACTACTTACAACAAAAAGGGAAATGCCCAAATCTCGTTCATCATCAGACGCTTATAATACCATGTAACAGGAAGTAAAAACTTTCATTTACAGTTTTAACAATGCTCAATTTGAAATTAATTGACAATTGTGTTCTCAAGATATAATAACTTGGAGTCAATTCACTAGCCTTTTTTACATCTTGTCAACTAACATTTTCGCAATTTCAAGAGTAAAGAATTCACTGTTGCTTTTTCCATTTGTTTTTTTTGTGTTTTCGTTTCGGGTATTATAAATTATACTTTTTTTTAAATATGGACCTAAAAGTAGGCATTCCCCTTAAGTCATAATTATGATAGGTGGTGTCGCAGGAATGGTCCCCTTTATTTAAATAAATGTTTTACTTTCGGTCTGTTAAACAATGCACATAGCAATCACAATTCACAAGAGCTCTTAAATAAACTTAACACTTGCTGGCTCCAAACAGTACAACCACGCTCACTTAACTACACCATTGTAACAATGTAGAATGTAAATGGGGTTAAATAACTCACATATAAAGTAAAACTAAACTTGTTATACAAATATATCAGTCTTTGAGCCAATAAAAACACAACAAAAGTCACATTCTTTGAGAGAAAATTTGATTAATAAATTCGAAAACCAAATAAGGACCAGCTTTAATCTGGCTGCAGAGATTAATATAAAATATCATAATTTTCATTAAGCCCGTTTTTTTTTCTGTCGCCCTATAAAAGTCCATTAAATCAATTACAACTAGACTGAATATAAAGGCGTCATGAATAGACAATTTTATTCATTCATGATTCAACTGTCATTTTAAATTTGTTTTGGTAACATTCATTTTAAATTTCAACCCACCATTATTTTTTATTTGACGATTGAAAAATCAGCCCCATAACTAAATTAGTATTATTATTGTGACATGCAAAAATAATATTATAGAAGTAGAATTGTAAATATGTAAGAAAGTTTGTTCAATTACTATGCAAAAATATGAAAACTCGTAGTTTATACATAATACTAATAATAATATCTACTAAATTGATTTGATACCTTAATATGTTATAATAAGAGATATTATAACTTGACAATGCATACATGGCAGGTACTAGATTCTGGGTTCATTACTCTAAAAGTCAGCAAAAATATCTTATGAGCCACATCAATCTATTTATAAGCATCCCAAATTCAAATATGTATTTGTCGTTCAAACAGAACTTGTAAATGTGTAATACAATGGATTATATTACTAAGCATTACTATTGGTATGATCAAAAATAAAGTAGTCTTGTAGCAAAAATATTTAACTATACTAGCAATCTTATTCAATGTATATTGTGTAGTACCATTTAAAAAAGTTACAACAATGTGTCTTCAAAAATGACGAATTAATAATACGTGGGAATGTATACTAATCAATCACGAGTCACGACGCGCGTCATTTACGAACGAACTTCTTCATCAACTGTTGGTCATTTCGTATTCTTCTACTGTGATGGCTGATGTTTATTTTTAATTTAACAATATTCCAGAATTTTACGCAGGACCATGAATCTATTACTGGAATTCAAACATAAAGCAATAAAACCTATATTGCTTTATTTTTTACAAACATATTTAACAGTAGATTTGTTGTCTCTGCACATACATAGACGTAACTTATTTAAATGAATGTTTTCACATATAATCCTTAAGGATACATAATACACAAGTATTTGATAATCACATAACAATATTCGAAATTAAATTATCAGATGACATTCATCCCTGAAACTCCATATTTAATAGGGTCTGATGCCACATTGTACAGTCCATTCACTGCATGACTATCCATTATATCACAAACACCATTGCAATCACCATTCTTGTACATATTACTATCTGCAAGTTCATTAATAGATTCCAATAAATGTTCAAAGAAGTTTGGAAAGTTATCATAACTGGGGAACACATTAATGTCTATAACTGCATGGTTACCTGACACATTATCTATAACAACATCAACGCCGGCCAGAAGCAACCCAATTTTTTTCCTCAATACTCTAATGATGCTTTTTATCTTGTCCTCATTAAGTGTCATTGTTATATCAGATTTGTCATGCGGGTCTAAAATAGACAGAGTAGATTGGCTGTCAGCTTTGCACACTTCACCGGTGCTGTAATATATTGGTTCCAAATCAGCTGATGCTGAGAAATTTTTGAGACTAGGCCGCACACTGATGTGGTATCTGTTATATAAGAAATTATACAAAATTAGACCAAAATCTCGGAAAAAAAAAAGAATAATTTAGAAACATGTGAATTAATTTTAAAATGCACAATGTAGCCTTGCCTTTTTGATAATTTTAGCAACAACTATCAAAATGTATTAATTAGCGTGTACAGATAAACTTTACAAGTAAAAAACAAATCAATGGAATGTTTATGGTTTTACCAACTAATCTTGTTGGCCTCATCAAAGCTGTGTCAAAATTAACACACATCAGATTCATGGAAATTATGGGGAATGACTAGTTTTATCATATAGCCCATGTTGACTAATATTTATACTATGTGACTCAGCTTAAATTTTTTTTTGCTGTTTAGACGTAATAATTGTAGTTGAAATTAGAAATAAAAATACTAACCTGTCTCCTACTAAGAATACTTTGTGTAAAATGGCATTATGATTCACAAAGCTCTGCACAACACATGGAGGTTTACACACACTCAGTCCTTTTTTATTGAACACAATAATCATTTCATGTGCTGATTTTGAGCCATGTGCCAATGTTGGTTTGCATACTAGAGGAAACTTGACACCTCTTTGTTTCATGATCTCTATATTTTGTTCAATGTTATTTGTAGTGAATTCAGCAAAATTAGGTGTGAATATTCCTTGTTTTCTGAATGATGGCTCTTCATGTAATATTGAATAGTAGCAATATCTGAAAGGAAATAGTCAGATATTACACAAAATGTGTACAACTATATTACATTATATTCTTCTTTTAAAAGTTTGTACTGTTTTAAAATAATCAGTAGTGTCACTATGTTTTAATAAATTAATAAAACATTATTATGAGTTCAACAACAGAATTTATATGTAATAACATGTCAAAAACTAAAAGATGAGAAACAAAAAATATAATCATTTATAGTATCTTTTAGTGTCATTTCATCTCAATTTTGCATATGATTTTGTTCTTGGTACCCATAAATTTTAAGTTTGAAAGCAATAAATTGTATTCTCACCTATTCAGTAATAGTCTAACATTGTTCAAAGGATCAACAACAGTCACATTTGGATGATTAGACAGGTATTGTTCCGTTCGACCGATGACTGCTGATGCCTAAACATATAAAAACATTATAATAGACTTCTAAGAGCAAAAAAAAATTGAAAAAGAAACTGTGAAAAACTCTTACCTTGGTATCTCCCTGATCTGCGGCAGCTATTATATCAGTGAGTTTGTGCAGGAAAACATCTATGTGACCTTGGTCTTCTATTGGTCTTTCTAAGTCCAACTGTAAGGAATGAAGCCAAGATATCAATTGATAAATATTATAGTAATAAAAAATCAACCGCCAACCTGCACTAGGCCAGCGTGGTGGACTATATGGCCTAACCACTCTTAATCGATTCTCCCGATTGTAGAGTAGGCCCGTGCCCTGCAGTGGGACGTATATGGGCTGATATAGATAATCTATAAATAGATTCAATGATTAGTTTTTAATACCCTGTCAGGAAAGCTATATTTTACAATATACCTTTTTTTTTAAATGTGCTTTACTTTAAAAAATATTTTTTATTTATGATATATCATTTGGTTAGAGCACTTAACAAAACTGATTTTATTTACTGTTATATCATTAGAAATAGTTTTTAAAATTGAAGAAAACAATAGACAGAATATGTTCCGAACACAATAAAAAAATTGTTTACCTTTACAATATTGTAGCCATGAGAAGCACACGCGCATAATAACTCGTTCCAATTGAGTTTCTGGCTTTTTTTCTCTGATATCCATATTCCTATTGTCTTCATGTTATTAATTTTATCCTCCATAATGTTGTGCTTGTAAAAAAACTTGCAAAATAATAACTTTAAACTAAATATATACGTCAGTATAGCGGCCGTTTTGTCTCCGAATGTGTTAAAAATGAACAGCGTGACCGTAACCTTGCTTATAATATTACGATCATTTCTTAATCACAGGACACAAACTAGTTAGACCACAAAAAATTATTAACTTCAAATACTACAATGCTCACGAATAAAATACGAGCGAAGCATGCAAACCAGTCTATGAATGACAATTGACATATTCATTTTCTATTTCCCAGGTGTTGCATTGTTGCATGGAAATTGGAACTGTAGTCCTAAGCCCACAGAGATAATAAGCGATAATCTGTAAAAAAATATTCTCTTCAATTGCCCAGTGCTCTCAAAGGAAACAAGTTTGTAAAATAGGAAGATTTTTTATATTTAATAAACCATGTTAAACTTTTCATTATATTTATAATATCAAATAATTATTATGTGTAAAACGAAATGTATTTTTTTCGTCGGACAAGTGTCTGACAGTTTTCTGATTTGACATGTTGATTGTTGTCTTAGGAATTTTTAACCATGTGCTAAGTGATAACTTGTTACAGTTATAATAAGCCATAAAAAACCTCGAAAAATGTCTGACGATGGTGAAACTAATATTAAAGGTCGTTTATTAGACCTATTGGTCGAACTTGACGAAGTTGAATTGGAATCAATTGAAACATGGATTTGTAGCCGCGCTTATAAAAATGGTAACCAGTTGATTGGGCATTGTATTCTTCTATAATTAATTGAAACAGTAAATTCTTACGATAATATGTGTTTTTGTAATCAACGAATTCTCATTTCTTTTCAGATTTAGAACAAAAACGTTTACTGCAAAGTTCAAACAAAATATTAAGAAAAATTGGAGATACAATAAAAACACTTGTTCCTTTTGATGCTGAAATGCCTTCGGAAAACATAGTTGCTCCCACGGTAGGAGATCAAGCTGACTGTAATGCAGTTAATACTTTACATGTTGATGGGTTTCTTTATGATGATGATGATGTTGATAAACTTGCTAGCAAAGGAAAGATCAAGAGACACTACTGCTTAGATTGTAGCTCTCGTAACATCAAGGTAAGTAACTAATTAACATAAAATAGTCAATACTGTAGCCAAAAAAATATACCACCTACTAATACTGTTTACCAATGTAATAATAACCCCAGTGTATAACTTCACATGTTATGCACCCAAAAAACATATCAGTTGTGGGAACCATAGACAATGTTTTATATCAAAAAATTAGTACTTTTTATAGCATAGGTCTGGCAAATGAGCAAGGTCACCTGATTTTATGTAATCACTGCTGCCCATGAACATCACAATACTATGGTCATGCATGTGTTGCTGGCCCATTAGATTGGTTTGGAAGGGAAGAGAAAATGGGTATTGGAAATCCAGCAATCTCACTCACCAAACATCATGCTACAGCTAAGCTGTCACTTCACGTTGATCTTCTGTGAGACAGTGGTACTATCCCGGGCAAGCCTGCCCATCCTTGCTGAGTCATCACTGACAACAGTAGGCTCTACCACTTTCAACAGCATATCATCCATCCATCAGCCAAAGGACGTCCACTGCTGAACATAGGCTTCTCCCAATGATTTCCACAGTGACCTGTTGGAGGCAGCCTGCATCCAGCGACGTCCCGGCACCTTTACCAGGTTGTCTGACCATCTAAACAGCATATAAAGTAGTATAAAAAGGAATAAACTTAGTACCTAACCAATGTTGTTTTCAGGATCTAATATTCATTTCACATTCAATGTCAAGGGAAGCATTACAGTACATCTTCAAAGTATTGCTCCCAAAGGATTTGGAGGACAAACAGTTGCTTGATGTTGGATCAAGACTAGGAAATGTGCTGTATGGGGTATGTATAGAACAAATATCTAACTATTTTTTTTATATTCCATTATAAATTATGTATTTTAGTTATCATCATCATGATTTTCAGTGACAGGAAATCCTTATCCTACTAATGAAAAGATATCTTTTCAAATCAAAAATATGCAATATTATACTGTCTAACTAGGGACAGCCCTGGCTCCACCCATGTGCAAATACTTTTTGAATCCAGTCCACATCAATGTATGTATGTACTCAATGCTCCTCTATTCAAAACATTTTTTTCTTCATTTCAGGCATATTATTTATCAAATTTGGGATCTATTATTGGAATAGAAATGAATAAAGATTGTGTTAACATCCAAGAAAGAATTATAAATCAATATTCCATGGACAACAACAGGATAAAAGTGATCCACTCTGATGTGATGGACAAAAGTGATATTGTCTCAAATTCCAACATAATTATAATCAATGTTCTAGACTTTTTTGTTGACAAACAAAAACATAAAGACATGTGGTATTTTTTTAAGAAGCATATTAAGAAAGGAAGTTACTTGGTATCAAACAGAAGCATGAATGATACTTTGGATTCCCTAGAAATACTTGAAGAGTTAATGAATTGGCTAAGTGTATGTAAACCCTGTCAGTTAGAAAATGAAATATTCTTTAATATTAATGAATGTAGCGAATTATTTTTATATACAGTTAATTAAATTTCTAAATAAAATATATGTTTGACAAAATACAGTTGTTGTTTCTTCCATTTATCCCGTCGGAAAGGCAAAGGAGTTTGGGAATAACAATATTATGTCCGTAAAAATCGCGCCATCTGTTAGATTTTCGTGTAACTACATAGTAAGTTAAGGAATCCATTCGGAACGAATTGGTCGACAAAACCTTGTTGCAAGTTGCAACCAAAGAGAATATACTCCTTAGTCTGTGGAGAATATAAAACACTACATTAGTTGCAACGTCGTATTTAAATAAATGAAATAAACTTGATATGATTACTATGTATATCCATAAGTCAGGAAAATGATTTCTTAACATTACATATGTTATAAGATGTTAATTACAATGTTAATTACGATTTTGTATGTACATAAATAATAGGCGAAATATAGTGTAATAATTAATAATCGCAGAAAATACTAATAGTGAAAAACCTTAAAATAAAAAGAAATACTTTAATGAATGTTTTATTCAGTTGCTATTGTCCTTAAAAATTGTTTAAACGTTGTTCTCGTATGATACGACTCCACGCCTCATTCCTCACAGGATCAGCAAGAAAAATGAAAAATAAGTAACGTCTTAAAATCCTATTTTATTAAGCGGAACACATTATAATATCATTATGGATTAAAAATACGCAAGAACTTTTTTAGGTAGCTTTTTTCGTGTTACGTTTTCGTTTCATTTTCAAATCACAACAATTTAGAAGTATTAACTTTAAATCATATAAAGTTTTATTGGATATTTTGTCTTGATACATCGGATCAAAGTAAATATCGATATATCGATTCTTTTTCAACAAGCCTAACATGTCACTTTTATTTGTCAAAAGAAATAAAATGGCCGTGCGACTTTCGTAGCTAGAGGCCATTGCGCAGAGTACATTTTATAAACATTGCTTGATAATTTTAGACCACAAAACACCAAATAAGTTGATTTCTATTGATGTTAAGTATAATACATCACCATGTGGCACGAAGCAAGGAAACAGGAGCGTATGATACGTGGTATGATCGTGGACTATCGACGGAGGGCGGAGCGTAGAAAAGATTTCTACGAAAAAATTGTACGCATGCAATATATTACATATTTTTATTTATTTTTATTACGTAGCGTAAACGTACTTATTTCAAGTCCTGAGCAAAAAACGCTTTAATTAGAAACTTATTATATTTCTTTAAGTATATTTACATTATAAGGATCTTGGTAGAATTTAAAGTTAACATCGGATTTTATCTCAAGGCGGGCAATGACTGCGTAATGCGTTGACCAATAATTATCGCATTTACCCTAACATTTTATTATCGTTCAATCTTCTTTTACCTTAAACAGAACTATATTAAAATATGAGGAGTTAATGCTTGTAATTTATCTTTTCCAGAAAGCAGAACCTACACAGTTTTTGCAACTTCATGGCAGACCATGCAAAATACATTTAGATCCAGCCATTGCTGCAGCTGGGGAAGGTCCAGCTATAATGTTAGTATCAAAAGTACACCATTGAGCAATACTTATTTATCTGAAGATATATTCTATAACTGTAAAAGCACTCATATTGTGATCCCGTGTAAAGCTTTGTATTAAAACAATTTGTAGTTATAATTTAAAATTATATTTTTATCAGGATGCCATGGCAAGGTGATGCAAATAATATGATAGATCGGTTTGATGTTCGAGCTCATCTGGATTTTATACCAGAGGTGAAAAACCCCGACATACCACCAGAGGAGCTAAGTCCTGAAGAACGACAGTGTAATTACGAGAGATATCGGATATTGGCTCAAAATGTGTTCCTCGGAATAAGTAAGCTTTTTATTAAGACATTGCCATTACATACTGATTATTTATATTAGACTTATGTAAAACTCATTTTTAATCAGACTTGCTTTCAACTTAAAAAGAAAGCATATAATATTATATTTCTTTTTTTTTTAATAGCAGCCAGTGCAAATATTTTTTGATTCATTTTCATACCAGAATTTTTTTTTCCCGTGTTAGGTTTTGTACATTTAAACTCAATTTAAGTACCATACCCTCTTCTTAACCATCTTATACAATCAGCACATGTAACTGATCAGCAATTTATTTTTATTATAAAAGATAAAAAGCAACAAAAATATATTTTTGTTTCAGGTGAAGATAAATTCCTCCAACAACTAGCTATAGAGGAACAGTTTGGTGTAACAATAGAAGAAAAGGAAATGCAAAAGGAGAAATTGCATGAAAAGAAAGGCATTGGTGCAGCTATAGGATACAATTATAATGATCCAGGATCTCAACCGTCCTGTTCAACTGGTAGATTTAGATTTTGTTATAAATCTGTGATGCTTGCCGGCTACATTGTGGGGTAGGACGCTCTATAGCGTGATTAACGTGGAATTATTAGTGCATTCAGTGTTAAATTACAGGCCCAGATATTAAAAAGGCAGAAAATAAAGATTCCGATGATGACTCCGATTTGGAGATCATTGACGTTGACTTGAGCATTGACGTGAACAAGATGGAGGCATCACAGGTGAGTTACAATAACACTAGAACAAAGCTACAAGTAAACTTAAAAAGTTTAATTTATATAATGTCCTAATTTAAAACAAAATTTATAATATTGGCAATTACTTTTTTTTGGGATCATTGAAGAAATGAATATTTATTTGAACTCAATTTTGGATGTAACTTATTTATAAATGATATTAGATTATTATGAAGGTATAAATAATAGCTCTTTGTAGATATTTTTTTATGTAGTTGATTTTGCTACCATTATTATCATTAATACAGTTACGTGTTTATACTCGAATGATATTATAATAGTAGTTGATAGGTATATCTAAGAGTTTCTAAATATACTAATGAGACATAGTTTTATATTAATATGTAGGTACCTTTTGTAGATAGCCTAGATATATTTTCCAATGATGCATATATTTATGAGAAACCCAAAATTTATCAATTATGCTTTAAATTGAATATGAAAAATTATGAAATAAACCTATTCTGATTCCACTTGGTGAGTACAGGCACACGAGTTGAACGGAGTGGGCCCTCAATTTGGAATGGCTGGATGCGATCTTTTCTCCTTTTTGACCGGCGATGCCGATGATGCGGAGCATCAAAAACAATTATTACGAGAGGAGAAAGAGAAAGCTATGTTTTCTGGGAGAAAGAGCAGAAGGGAGAGACGCGCCCATAGGTAATTATTTCTCATCATTAGTTTTATTACACAATAAATGAAATAAAACTACAGTTAGGTCCTTCATAATGTGCTCATCACAGAGAATCTGCTTGATGGTTTCATTTAGATAATTATCGGACCAATTTCGTCAATATTGACAACCCAGTGGACATCTATAGGATTTTAAAGAGATTAAACTTACTTCTTATTAGACATGTTAATGGTGGTAATTAAGTTGACTAGTATACTGTTAGCATCATATAAATGTTATAAAAATATAGAAACAAAATAGTCAGAGCGCTCACAAGCATTGGCTAGTATTAAAATAAATTCAGCCCATATAAGCCCCAGTGCAGGGCACTGGCCACGGGCCTCCTCAACATTCGGCAATTCGCAAAGTGCGGGTTGCCGGTCCTTTGCCTACCATAAAAACTCTTATGAATCGGTATGGTATGCCGTATGCAGGTTGCCCAAGATCAAAGATGTTTTACGTCACAATGCGCGGTGTTTAACTAAGCTATGTGGATTGCTTAGAGTATTTATAATATAGAGGAAGCGCTATCAAACAGCGTCTTCAAAAACATAGATATTTTTTGTTCGTAATCTTGGTAATTATTTAACAAGATATTGCTATGAATTCCGTTGGTAATATTTTATTAAATTTTTGTTTTTCGAATGATTCGTGCATGTCGGACGGCCTGACACCACAATTTTTATCTATGTTTATGAAGTACCTCCCTCGCTCTATATTATAAATACTGTGAGGTGGATTGCGCGGTCCGTGTGTGCAGAGACAAGAAGCTGGCGACGCGCGTGCTGAGTCCGCCGCACTACGCGGCGCCGGCGCGCTCGCCCGCGCGCTCGCGCTCGGCGTCGGCGAGCCGCAGCCCGTCGCCGCCGCCCGCGCACATACAGTTCATCACCTCCTTCGGCGGCGACGACGATGAGGTTAAACCCAGTGAGTCGCGCGCTACACGCCAAGCCTTCTCTTACATTTACTTATTTATCAATTGGGTATTTGATTGCATTTTTTATTGTATTTATCAAAAGGTATCAATATCCTAAATGTAGCAAAAAATAATTTCGTAAATCTATTCAGAATTAAAGAAACTAGAAACGTTAAATATCTTGATGTGGGAGTAAAAGAAAAGAGATGCAAAATAAACCGAGTGACGTCACTAGTCTTAATATGCGTTACAGTTTGCGCGTGTAAAAGGATCGGTATGATGTCCCAACCACGCTCCCACTCTTTCTTCATTAAATACTCATACTTGTCTTATCTTACAAGCTACTTTAATACTGTTTTAACCTTCGATCAAATATATACTAGATACAGTGTCAGGAACAAAATCACATGCCAAAAGTGGCCGAGGTTGTTAATACATGTACATTTGTATTTCGAACTACGAGATGTGGAAAAATGGTCATAAAATATAAACAACTTCAAGTAACAATAAACTTTAATTGTTTGAAATAAGATTTATTATATCTTACAATATACTTGCATTCAAGACGTTATGACATTGAAGAAAAAAAACATAAAATAAAAATGTCACTTAGCAATAAAGTTTTTAATAAATGCGCACAGATATTATTGTTGGAAACAATTAAAATATTATTTATGAATTGATTCATATTTCACGTTTCTTTTAATTTTTAATATGGAAATAAATAATTATAGACATTAATTTATCGAAAAAATAGATACTCCCGCAGAAATCTTTGTATTACGGTGATTATTTTGACAATTTTGAAAGGCGCACTGCGGCATGTTTACGCGTTGCCGTTGGTGATGACTGAAGCATACTAAATTGAAATAGAGCCACACTGACGTAGTGGTACAATTTTTCGGGCCGTTTTTAAAGTGCTCATCCGACATCTAGTATATATTTGATCGAAGGTTTTAACAGACATATTTTATTTTTTTAGTATTTGTTATACGCAATATAATAACAAATCTATCATAGTCAAGTACCCTACTATAAAATATTTCTACGTGTACGAACCTAATAAAATATTGTCAGATACATGCATTGTATAAAACGATATATACAGGATGCTGGAAATGATGGCTGCGAGTCAAACATGATATCTTAAAATTTTTAACCGCATAAGAAAACTGTATATCCTAAAACACAAAAAAAAGAACAGTGCATTCATATATTTTTGTGTATAAATTGACACTATTTTCAATTATTATTATTGTAACTCCATCACTTATAGTACTTTAATTATTTAAATTAAAGTGAAATAAATAATAAATAAATAAATGAATTGATGAATTAAATTTAACAATAATTATTATGTTGTATTGCAGCACCACCCTCAAAGTCGCTGTATTCTGATAAAGTAAAGCAAAATCTAAAGAAAGTGGCGCTTTACTCCGATGTCGCTCGTAAACAAAGCCGTAGGTAAGGAATGAAACACGTTGTTTTTTTAGTTTGCTCTAAAGATTTTTTTCATATTATATACATTGTTTTCGTATGTCATTCAGGTCACCTAAAGTAAGCGAGAAACCGCTGCGACCTATGGGACCGCACAGACCCACTTCCAGATCACGTTCTAAATCTAGGGCCAGTTCAGTTTCTCGATCTAGGTCAAGGTCAAGGTCAAAATCACGGTCGAAAAGTAGGTCGAGGTCCCGTTCCCAAACGAGGAGGAAATCGCGATCTAAATCTCGCTCGTATTCCAAATCACGTTCAGCCTCAAGATCCCGCTCAAGATCATACAATCCGTATAGAAGGTCACGGTCACGGTCAAGGTCGAGGTCACGGATGCGATCGTACAGAAGAAGATCTAGAAGTCCCGCAAAGTATGTGTACTTCTCTTTTATTACATTACCTTGTACTCATGTAATCTTCGTTACTACATATATAATTTTTATTTTCAGTCACACCAGCGGTTATGGAAAACGTAATAAGTCGAGGTCATTGTCGTATGATAGGTAAGCTTGTTCAGTTAATGGTTTAAATGTAACTTAGTGTGTGTTTAATGAGATGGTTTAATTCTGGGTAAGTAGCAATACATGATACATACATACATATTATTAGAAACGAAATACTTACGAATTAGCAATAAATTGATTTTATCTTTTATTTAATTTTGGTATTATCGATCACGTTATAGTATTGATAGAGGGGCGTCCAACAAGCCTGTTCCGCGCTACTACGGGCGGCGCAAGGAGGATAAGTCTTCAAGCGAGTTGTCCATAGATTCAGATTCCAGCGATTCTACTGTCGAAGGGAAAAGCAAGTAAGTTGAGATTATTTTTCTGCCACTGAACATCTAATAACTATCCATTTATTACAGTATTATATTATGCCAATACTTATACCTTATATACCTGACATTTGGAAGATAGTCATATCTTATCTGCTTACAAGTGCATCTACATTTATTCTAAGATTTTTCACAATAATATTTATAATAACAAATGTAAATTATACGTTGGATAGTTTAATAATATATTTTTTTTAAACATAATATAATACATTTTTAATCTATTATGGCTTTTATAAATAAATTGTGCCATGGCCTTTATTATTATTGAGCATTTTAGGTTACATGTTAAATAAACCGTTTTGTGCATAATATGTTGAAAAACAAACAAGAAAATTTTAATTTACATAACTCATAGTCTAACTCGTTTTTCCTTCAGATGTTTAGAAATTATTTGATTATTATTTCCATCTTATGGTGACAGGGGATATATTTATCATTGTACTTGTATCTGACAAGTTATATTAATAGAATGAATTCAATATTGATGTTATCATCTAGAGATCGTGTATTGAGACAGAGCGAAGATATGATGAAATTAATATTTTTTTCAGATACTATTAAATCCAATGTTTGTTACAGAATGGCGGTTGGCAATAAATCCAATACAAACCAGAGTCAGTTACGATTATCTGGAACCGGCTCCAAAGTCAGTAAGAATCTTTGTTATTACATGTATTGCTTTCATATTAGCACCTTACGACATATCTTCCTATAGATGACAGCTGATTATTTTGCTTATTCACTGTCTGGACGGAATATTGATCCAGTTTTTCAAATTGATATTTTTTATTTGTTCAATACTGTGATCAGGTAAATTAAAATATTGCTTTTAACGCCCATAGCTGTTGTATGTCAGATTGATGACCTTTCTTTATTTACCCTTTATAAAATAACTTATTAAAAAGTTAATTTGTTGTTTAGCAATTGTATAAAACCCAAAAAATCTATATAAACCCAGATACACTATTTACCTAAGACGCGAGAAGCGTATTTGACACTATTTTAAGATTGGAATAAAATTATTTTTAAGGATGTTATCGCGAATTTGGTTCAATTTTTGTATTTTTTAATTTCGTCCGCCCCGTGACCACGTAAACTGTAAAAAATGTAAAAATTAAACGAAATCCGCGATAAAATCCTTAAAAATAGTTTCATTTCAATGAAACCATTGATATTATTTTAAGATTTTTGCCTTTTGACAAATTGCATTTTTTTAAGACGTAGGCTTTTACGTGTTATGTTTTTGTATTGAAGGTGTTAGTTTGAACGAAGTAATTATTTTTTGCGCGTGTCAATGACCTTTACGTGTGGACACAATTTCGCGTATCGCGCAGTCGGTGACTGGCGCAAATATAATACCCGGGAAAGAGGCGGTATTTGCGCTCAAGCGAGGTCGATTTCAAAGAGTATATTTTCATGTGAGGAATTCAATAGGTCTCTCATTTAGACTCGCAACCTGTATATGATAATAATTATTTTCAAAGTAATTAATAAATAATTGAAACGAATCACAATTAGATTTTCAAAAACATATTTAAGAACAAGCAAAAATATTTTATACCTATAATCTAATAAATGATTATTACTGGCGGACCGTTTATAAATATCGTAATAATAAGTTTTTCTTGTTTATGCATTAAGCGGATAGCAATTTATGTTTTTACTTACGATACTATAACATAAATACATATTACGAATGTGAAACGGCGAGATTACTATGTGCATATTTTTATAATCTTCGTACACTTCCTCCATAAATGCTGTTGTTGCAGATTTATCTACGAAGTGATAATATTAAAATGTAAAGCTATTTTGTCAATATACCAATAAAAAGCTCTTTAATAAGGGTGACAGTTTAAAAGCACTTCCATAATTAGTAAAAAACATATTTTTGAATGTGATCGAAATTAAGGGTACATTATAAATACTTGGAAATTAATATTAACTAGTGTCTAATGCATTGATTTATTATTAGATGATAATATCTTCAGATCTAAATCCGTATATTAATTGGTTTACGACCAAGAAACCACATATTTATGATCTGTATGTAAAATCTGAAATATAAAAAACCGAGTTCCTTTTAAACCCAAAAGTAATGTAATTTTTTTGTAAAATGGGTGGGGTTCAAACGGTCCCTATTAAAAAATTGTGTTGCAGATATGATAAAACACTATACAGAGTATATCAAGACCGCGACCGAAAACGAAGCCAGGAGGTAGTATTAGTGATATCAAACACAATGCAAGTAAAAATTGTACAAAAAAAATCGTCAATTTTTTTTTTGTTATTTTTTACATATCGTCGTATTTGAGTGATTAAACATAGTTTTTCTAAAATAATGGCGTACATCGCTTAATTTTTAAACACGCAATGGTACGTAAGGGTTTAAATTACTATTTTTGCAAAAACTAGGATGTTACCCCTAAAAATCGATGATTTTTAAAAAATTGTAAAAAAAAATCTGTCGCTTATTTTGCAAAATGTTTAGTTGCATTGTGTCTGTAGCCGCTAAAACTACCACCTGGCTTCGTTTTCGGTCGCGGTCTTGATATACCCTGTATAGTAAAAATCGAAAATCTATGTTACCATTAAATAACTTTCGGACAGAAGATGAAACATGCAGTTGCGTGTCGGCAATAAAAGTTGCTAAATAAATTAGAAAATGTCTAGACCTAGAATTGTCTTGATATACTCGTATGTAGTCATTAAAACGTAAAATGAAAGCATAAAACTAGTTCAGTGATGTATAAAAAATATAGATTATAATTTACTATATTATTTTGTATCACATATAAAAGTTGATGTAAGCTTAAACTTGTAGAAGCTTATTTTGCGACTGGGTATATATAAAATGTTCAGCAACTTTTATTTCTGTTTCTACTGTTTTCTTAATAATTAAAAATTGTCAAGAGTTCCTTCCAATTTCCATAGAACAGGTCAATATTTTGTGAACTTAACATCATAATGTTTTTCAGGGCCCTTCGCGTGAGACATTGACACTGAAAGAGAAATTAAAAAGGAAAATGCAGGCCCAACTATCAAGGCAACGTGAGTTTTGTATAAGAATAAAATTCGTTTGGTAGTTAAAATGAAGTATAGGGAACGAGGTGATCCGCCAGAGAATCATAGTGAACGACATAGCTCTGAAAGTTAGTAGGTTGAAGTGGCAATGGGCTGGTCACATATGTCGCAGAACAGACAACCGCTGGAGTAAGCGCGTTCTGGAGTGGAGACCGCGTCTTGGAATACGTAGCGTGGGACGTCCTCTGGCCAGATGGCGGGACGACCTGCACAAGAGGGCCGGCAGCGACTGCATGCGTGGAGCAGCAGGCCGGGCTCTGTGTGTACCGCGGGAGAGGCCTATGTCCAGCAGTGGACTGCAACGGGTTGATGATGACGAAGATGATTATAGATTTATTACTACGTCATTTTTATTGTATTATATAACGTGACTTTTTTTTAACGTCCGTAAAAATAGTATGTCACAAGTATATGGATAAGATACCTGTGACCTATTAATATTAATAAACCTGAAGAGTTTGTTTGTTTGAACGCACTAATTTTGTGAACTACCGGTCCGAATTGAAAAAATCTTGCAGTGTTGAATAGTCCATTTATCAAGGACAGCTTATGTAGTGGCTATATAAATAAATAAACAAATACACCGTATAGTCACATACATAGTCCTGACCCCACACTGAGATCGAATCTTGTGTCGTCGGTATATAAAGAACTAAGAGAGACTCTTCGGTCTCACAAACACCAGACCTGATACAAATACTTGTGGTTCGCACAAAAATTAGGGGATTGAACCCGCGGCCTTTCGTTTCAAAACTGGCGACCAACCAACTGCGCCACAAAGGCAGTCTAGTATAATTATTCTAAATCCATTGGCGTGTGGCGAAAATTGGAACTACAAATAAAATTAAACAAAATATATTTAATTGTTTGAATTATGTTCGACAGCCTCCGTGGCGCAGTTGGTTTGACGCCACCTGTGAAACGAGAGGCCGCGGGTTCGATCCCCGCACCGAAACAAATATTTGTGTGATCCACAGGTATTTGTTTCGGGTCTGGGTGTTTGTGAGACCGAAAAGTCTCTCGTAGCTTCTGATACCCACGACACAAGACTCGATCTTAGTGTGGGGTCAGGACTATGTATGTGACTGTTGGGTGTATTTATTTATTTATGTTTAATAAACAACAATAATTTGTACTCTTAATCTGATAGTATTAACATGTCCAAAATAATATGTGAACAGAGAAAATCAGTTCGTAGACGATGTATAGTGATCGTAGAGTTGTGTTGCAGTGCGCGCCGACAAGCGCGCGGAGGCGGAGCGGCTGGAGCGCGAGAGCCGGCGCCAGGCGCGCCGCGACCACGAGATGCGCGAGCTCGCCATCAAGATGCGCCGCAAGTGGGTCACTCTCCTGCTCACTACCCACCACTCGCTACATAACACATAATCACTGCCATCTAGCAACACTCATAATCGACATTAGGCCTAATATCAATATCAGATTCATTATAAAATCATTCACACATTTCCCAAAAGGGGTATGCAGAGGTACAACCAGGACACCCAAGTTTCGCCTTTTTCCGTTCCACGATGTGATTGGGAGCGATTGCCTATCGCGATATCGAGCACTAATTCTTGACCCGGGATTCGAACCCGAAACTTTAGCTTTGCAATCATACCGTAGTATAACTGCGCCACCGAGGTAGTCTAGCGTTACACGTACATTAGACATATAATATCAGGTTCATTTTAAAATCATTAACTGAATAGTATAAGAATTATTATGAGGTCATCACATACTCACTACTAACTCCACACTGCCATACAACCACATCTAGACTTGTGCAAAATATCACTCCACTTTTTAAATCAAAAAGTTAGAATACTGTGATACTGAGGACGTAAGATTCACCTATTTTGATACTTTCATTTGTTAACAATGACTACTGCGCCAAGCTCGATCGTATTATGAATAAAATATTAGGCCTGTGGTGTGATCTCAGACGCGTCGCATTAAATACTCGACATCTTTGTATACGGCAGTTACCGCGTTAATATTAAATCCACACGGGTAGTTATAATTTTGAATAACATGGTTTTGTTTAGAAACGAATTATAAACGTCTTTGCTACATCGATCTAAAAATCTTTTAATCAATTAACATTTTATATCTGTAAAATTTTACAGACAGCGTGAAATGCGACATCAGCAAAACAGAAGGTCTAGTGAAGACGATTCAGCAGGAAGTCGCAGTAGGTCCTCGTCTAAGTAAGTTACAGCTATTTAAATAATTTACTGAAACAGTAATGTGGGTGGAGATGGTGAGTTTCGTTGGAAAACTGGAGAAGAGAAAATGTAACCAGACGACGGATATATCACGTTATTCAAAAGCAAATAAATATTTTTATATTTTCAGAGAATCAATATCCCAAGAGAAGAAAAAGGAAAAGAGTCGTTCCAAAAGTCGATCGCCCCAAGAAAAAAGGACTCCAGTTTGGGATAATAACCGGGACGTTGTTCCGTCTAGACCGAAGCCCGAAACAGGCGAAAGTTCCCAGTATCAGAGGAAACCACGACAAGCTGAAAGCACCGATTTTCATGAAAGGGAAGAAAGGCCACAGAGCTATAATCGCCATGATAAGTATCCTAACAGAGATTATGGACCCCGCCATTATGATCACTACAGAAACGACCATTATAACTATGACAATCGATGGGAGCAGGACGGATATAACCAAGGTCGAAGGCCCTACGATCAAAGAGGGCACTACAAAGGAGGGCCACGGCAAGGCATGTCGGACAATTATGACGACGGACACTCCCGGTGGCCAAATATGACAGTCGATAACAGAGTTAAACACCCTCGCAATAGGAATAAAGTGAAACTTGTGGATTACTAGCAAACAAGTCATTGTAGGTTTATCTACTGTGAATAAGGACTGCTATCACATATCTACGGTTTGTAGGTTGACGGAGTGTTGATTTTTAATCTTTTTTTATTTTTTATCGATATAGAATCCACAGAGCAGGCTGTGAAAAGAAAAACTACTTAAGAAATATATCTGTAGTTGTTTAGATTTGACTACTAAATGTAACATATGCACTATTAGTATTGAGCTATTTATATTATATCTATACAATTCCAAATATGAAATATTGACTAGGTTAGTTCATATTTTATTGTACAGAAAGATTTAGTGGAGATAAATTCCCTTTTGGGCTAGCGAGAAAATATTTTATGCACGCCTGCTCTGTGTTTAAAAATCCAGAATTGTATCTGAAAATTTTATCAATTAGTTTCACAGTTTTGTTGAAACATTTCAGATTTTTTATAACGTACCTAAACATAAAACATTAGCAATAAACAGAGTACAAAATGTGGCAGGTTAAAAGTTAATTAAACTTTTTTTCCTTTGGGTAGGGTGATATTATTTATGTATTAAAAGCTTTATCACATGATTGGTGCATTAAGCCTAAGCAAAAACGCGATGACACTTAAAAACTGCGAAAATTTGCTTACATAATGCTTTAATATTACTGAACTTTTATAAAATGATGAAAACGTGATTAGAATGTGGCTTCCGCAAAAAATCATTACTTTGGGTTTTGAGTGCTGGTGAGCACCACGCCATAATGATTAATGCCTTGAGAATATCTCACGCTTGAGAATGGAAACATATTACTGCCCCCATAATGAGTAAGAAATGTCGGAAGTGCCAAAAAGATAGAATATATCTAAAATGTCGGATTTTTAATATGCATATAATAAATTATTATTGTAGTATTCCATGAAATGCTGATTTTTCAATTGCCTTAACATTTTCTAGAAATAACTGCATTATTGAACGATTCTCTATAAGCAGTACACATGTTAACATTGCAACATTATATAATGCTGAATAAAATTCATCTGACTATTGAAAAATCGGCACTGAAACAATTTAATATACTGTTCGTATTTATTGATATTTTATCTGAAATATAATGTATAATTTAGATGAACATTGTAATAATAATTTATTACCAGATTAAATAAAGGATTTAACGATTTTTTACTAAAGTTATCTAATAGTAAGTCGATTTCGTTTGGATAAAATATGCTTCATCTGATTAAACATTTGTGATGTAAGTTTTAGCACCCTTACCCTAGTTCCCACAAAAATTAAGTGTGTAGTTAATTTTATCTACCTTTTCACTGAAATTTTGATTATCACAAATACCTATCGAAATAATCACTGTATGGCAACTTTAAAGCGCTGTTCAAATTACGACACTTACACCGAAAACTCACTGTATAGATTGAGTGTCGTGATGTGAACGTACCTTAAGGTTTTTTTAGTGTGTCAAACTGGAACAATAATTTTGTATTTAATTTCTATTGTTTTAATAAGTGTTATTATTTAAGAAACGTAATAAATGTGTTTACATTTACCTGTATATTTTGTTTTATTTAAATCAATAAGTTTAATGTATCAGGATTTGTTCTGCAAC
Organism: Deilephila elpenor; assembly: GCA_949752805.1. Classification (NCBI taxonomy): domain Eukaryota; kingdom Metazoa; phylum Arthropoda; class Insecta; order Lepidoptera; family Sphingidae; genus Deilephila; species Deilephila elpenor. Next base: position 8,502,232 of record OX457108.1, read on the forward strand.
ACAAAACACTTTCCGACATTAAAAAATTATTTATTTACAATAAAATTGTAGATATCTAATAATTGCAATACAAATAATATATTTGTTTCATGTTGTTTCACAATTACACATTTAGGCTTCATATTATACTTACAGTATTGAGATATTGAACTAGGGGGTACCCCATGAACAAAATGATTGTACCAAAAAGTGCGCTAATGTCCTGCTATTTCTATCTCTGTCACTCTTACACAGTCACACTATCGTCCCTCTCGTTCTACCGATTTACCGCGTTGTCTGGTCGGTTCGTGCGCTTTGCGTTCAGATTTTGATAATAATTTAATGATTCACAAGAATTGACTTCACTGGACCTAATTTTTTTTAAACTAAATGACACACAAAACATATACTCGTAGACAATTTATAACAATTTAGTTCAGACTTATATTTCGCTTTATTAATCTTCAGTTTGCTATAGATATTACATACCATATGATAAATACAGTAAAGATTATATAACACATTATATAAGATTATAATTTAGGTATATTTCTTTGTTTTATTTTTATTTATACATTAGTGATATAGTAACGTCTTTACTTTAATCAACAAATAAAATCTTTGATTAAATTGCCTCATCGTAATAATTCCATCATAAATTGCCACAATCCTTTATTAATTTTTCGACTATTTAAATATTATTAATTATCACATTCTAGTACAATTATATAATTGAAACAAAGTTTTAAAATTATCAGTTATGGCGGTGGTTTACTTTTTGATTGATATAAAAGTGGTGGAGACATGACGATAATGAAATTAAACTAAAGTACTTAGGTACTTTATAAGCCAGTTGCAACTATCGTTCTTGGCATTTCAAATGTAAGTATTGCGATAATACAGTTCAAGTATGGTAGGGATCTACTTGATGAAACTAAGCTTTAAAAAATATATCTTTATATTTATTTTATTTTGGATTGCGAACTGCTGACGCCATGTCCTTTGTGCTTTCAATTTTGCCATCATGTCACCAGTAGATAAAGTACCTACATAATATGGCAAGTTCTCACACTATCTTAAAGTTTAGACTTCAATCGCTGAGCGTGTCGACGTCTACATCTTCGTTGTCATCATTGGTGGAGGAGTCGGGATCTCTGCCGGGAATTGGCCCCGCGGCACCCGTAATGCCTCCACGCCCTTCCTTCGTATGCCGCCACTTCATGCGCCGGTTTTGAAACCATACTTTCACCTGAGACGATACAGTTTTATTAAAATAAGAGTATTGATTTCGATATTTATATCTATGACGGACTCTTCTAGAATATTATGTTTTGGTATCCCAGTCGCTAATTTATTTTGATATGAGGGTATTGTTCTGTGGTAGGATTTAGGCTCTTACGATTAGCTGCCAGTTTTGTTGGACGAAATAAATTTGAGTTGTTCCGTTGTTTATAAAGCGCTATAATAGTCCTAGTCACAGATAATACACTATATAGGAATGTCCTAGTTGACGTCGCATAAGATAATAAAAAAAAAATACATATACCTTCCTAGGTAGATACGTCGGAAAACTCATGGGAAGGTTAGTAGTAAAGGCTTATTTGAGGACCATAAACATTGTACTATAGTACATGCATACCTACCAGCAGTAATTACCGTTTGAATTTAAATTATTATCTGTATAACAGTTCATAAAATACATAACGCGGCGTCAGGATAGAGCGTGGATCGGCGATCACATTGTTGTTATTTTTGATTATTTATGCATGGGTTTCGATGGCAGAAAAAGAACTTTAAACTTCAAAGTGATCTAGTCCAACCCTCGTACGCCAGCTGATAAGACTAAAACCGACTGCTTAAAATAGTAGTCTTGTTTCACTCAATTTAGACTAGGTACAAAAATCAACGGGCTGCTACTTCTCTTTTACCTATCAAACAATATCATAGGCTGCCAAGGCTTCAAAGACCTTCAAGCTGCTTGGTTAACGGGCGTACAGAGTAAAGAAAGGAATTGAGCAACTCACCTGAGCATCAGTAAGACCTAATGTGGCAGCCAATTGTCTTCTGTCTGGCTTGGTTATATACTTCTGTATTTGAAACCGCCTCTCCAAGCCCTTGCGTTGCAGGTTGCTGAACACGGCCCGGGACCAGGACCGCTTTCGTTTCCCGCTCGATGTGACGTCACAACGCGGCGCTGTCGGTGGATGAGGCGGTGATGACGATGGAATTGGAAGACGGTATACTGAAACAAGCACACAATTTCAAAAATCGAATGGTATATTCTACAATTTAACTAATTATTATGGCATTTTAGAAAATAAGCTCTATTATTTTCTTTTCTTCCTGCAAAAGCCTTGCCTAAGACAAGAATTAGGCGCATTTAATTTTTTCAAATATTTTTCTGTAGTAGCGCAACTGGTCTTTGAGAAATTTAATGCACAATACTTATAAATTCTCGAGAAATACTAAACCTAAACAAAAACCGACTCCGATGTCCATTTAAGCAATATACAATGATGACATAAGTGAACTCTTATGTATCATAATTTTCCTACACTGATGAAATGAGCAGCATGTAGAATTATAACACTAATGGATTACTGCGAATTTTTAGCTGTCTGGTGACTAAAAAGTAAACAAATTAGGTTTTAACAAGAATTGTTTGAGTATTCCATAAGGTTTGGTCATTATTTCAAAATATATTACTACCCAATGTAGGTGTTTTTCCTTCTCTTATGTCCATCCCATGGTAGTCGGTAAGAGATTGCCTCGAGCGATACCACCGCCATTTGTACTTTAATATCAAATATTCGTTTATTTATTAACATTTATTTAGTGTACAAAAAAGAATAAAATAAATAAAAAGACATAAATAAAAATAAGTGTACAATTTTTAACAGTAAACACTACATGAACCAATCAATTAATCAATCTGGTATGCTAGGTATTAGTAATTAAAACAGGGATATTTATAAGGAACCAAAATATCATACAGATTTAGATTTTTAATGCACACAAACCCAAATTTCTTCAAAATTGTAGGGCCTACTTTACTTTTTTCATTTTGTATCAAATAGAAGCCATAAAATATGGTGAAAAAGTAATGTAGGAAAAAAATGTCTAATAAAAAATTTAATTTTAATTTATGTTTTAATTATTATTCTGGTCGCTACGATCAGGATGGGATGAATCAGATTAAGGCTAGGGCAGATTTCGTTTGAGAAGCCAATTGGTCTTACTAGTCACATAATAGTTTATTACAGGTCTAGATTATACTTTTTTGTACAAGAGGAAAACATCATACTATAAAAATCCAAGCAGAAAATAATCAAATAATATATTTTGGAGCGTTTATTAGGTACTTATAATTAAAGCCCATCAATGAGATGGTAGAGTCAGCACCGGATTAAATAACTTAATAACGGTTCTACTATATTATCAACTTACCCCCCTGGTTCTTACTATCCAGGTAAAGAAATTAAGTACCTGGGTTGAATTTTTACTGACGAGCGATTAACATTTGCACTACATATATGAAATAACGGGTAGAATCCGCAAGGTTATGTGGCATTATGACAATCTTACGAAATTCTGCCAATCTTTGTTAATTACTGCATTGGTGTCCGGGGTGGTGCAGCTAAAACAGTTATGCTGCCACTTGAGACGACCCAGCAGGTCGTTTTATGGCCGAGATTAATAAACGATCTTCATGTCTATCTAAAGAACGATCGTGAAAATAGACCAATGGGCTCAAGGTATAGATAGGGATTGGGATCGCTTATTAATTTCGTCCGTTAAAGGTGCGTGAATCTTCCAGATTCTCCAGATATTAGGAATTATACAAAGAAGGAGGAGTTCAAAGAGTGCGCTGGCTATACTTAAAGCATGTGTTTCAACCCATAAAACTACATTAAACTCTACAGAAAACTCAACATTAGTAGAAAAGAAAATATAAATTTTACAACTGCCTTTATTAAAATCATGCTTTGCAAAAAGCTTCCAGTTCTTGGCATACGCCTCAACTTATAACAAGGTCTCTAAACTATGCCCTATTTAGTCGTCCAGTGTACTGTAGTAAAATATTAGATTTCCCCAAAAAAAGATTACTAAAGCAGTGAAAATATTTGGAACTCTACAATCATAAAACTAGATACATTATAAGATTATAGACATTTCAAAGACTGTCACCTAGTTGTGTAGATTTTATTTTAAATGCATAATATACCTACCTATATTTTTTTAGAATAGAAACTAGCTATTCGTATATTCCATTCTCTTGTACTCAGATGTTCCTAATTTTTTAATTGGTAGCCCAAGATACAGGCTATGCCTAGTTTTTAGACCTCTGTAAATATTAGTTTTAAGGATGTCATATTTTGTATTAGGTATATTATTTTTAAGTATGAAGTCTCTGTAAGTGTATATTTTTAATGACCGCATTTTAATGCTTCAAAGGTGCATGTTGGTATCGGACCAGACGCGACTTCCAACATGATTACGGTGGTCGCGCGTTCAAATCCCAGGGCACACCTCTGACTTTTCGGAGTCATGTGTGTATTGATAGTCAATCACCACGCACTATAACGGTGAAGGAAACATCGTGAACAAACCTTCATTCCGGGGCGATTTAAAAAAAAATCTACTGTATGAAAATCCGCCAACCCGCACTAGGCCAGCGTGGTGGACTATACGGCTTAACCCCTCTCAATCATACTTTCCATTGTTGAGGAGGCCCGTGCCCTGCAGTGGGACGTATATGGGCTAATACATACATACATAGATACAACAGGACAATATTCTCAGTGAGAGCGGTATTGGGCTTGCCAATAATTATGTAAGTATGGCTAAAACTATATTACGCTCAGCGTTGTCAGCAAAAAGGCATGTAGTCAAAGGCGGATCCAGGGGGGAGGTCGTGGGGGTCATGACCGCTAGGGGGCGGTCGGGCTGACTCCAGATTGACAATATTTTTTTAAATATGTCGTCGATTTTCAATAAAAAATAACACAAATCACAGGTGTAATCAACTTTCAAATAATCACTTTTAAATGTATAATTGTAATCGAATTCGAGTACGTCCAGTGTTCTGGCTAGAACTATATGACCCCCCCCCCCCCCTGACTTGAACGCTGGATCCGCCCTTACATGTAGTGGATAGATAACATTTGATGGATGTAATAATAATGTTCAGCGAGGAAATACATATAAACACAATATGTAATATGAGGCGTGATAATCAATATTTTAATTTTCTCTACTCTTTGATAGTACGTAATTAATACTTGGACCCTGCTTTACTTTAAAACTCATTAATCATGTAAAGCATTTATTTTATTTATGTCACATTTGTAAAAAAACTGTGTTATAATGTGTTATGTGTGCTCTACCGCTAAGTAACAATTTGCAGATGGCTATAAAACCATCATTTCTACTTTTTCCCATAAATTGTAATTGGTATTATGTCCTTAGTACCCAAATTGTAATCAAAGATAAACAAATAGCAAACCTTAACAAGTACTTTTAAATCTGTTACAAAATATTCGAATTTTGAAAAATAAAATTTACGTATTAACCGTCGGAAATATCTGTGGACCTGAATAATTGACATCATTGAAACATAAGTTCAGCAAATTCAGAATATAGGTTAAACAAATTGAATTTAAATAGAAAAAAGAATAAAAAATAGAATTCGCATCCATCTCAAAACGTTTTAATGTAAAATAACATAGCAGATAGGGGAACACAAAAAAATGAAATGTGAACCGCATTCCAGCTAGGTTCACAGATATTTCCGACAGATATTGCCTTCTGTAAATAGGCCTTTAAACATAGGGTAATTTTATGTGATGTAAGTATAGATCACATCTCAGAATAGTGAAACCAAACCTCCATAATGAAAAAAACACAATTCTTCATTATTTATTGTATCTTTGTATAACTTTAAAATACTTAGTTTAAGACTCTACATTTTTCTAAGGAGCTACACATCAAAAGATACCTACCATAAACTACTCATCATAAGACAAAATAACTAACAAAATTGAATATATTATACTTATATTTAAATTAAATATTGTTGTGTTGACAAAAAACATTTTGAATACTTCATTTATTAAGCACTAAATAATGTTTTGTGATTTGGCTGGATGGTAGAGCCATAGGGATCCAATATATAAAGCTAACTTCCAATACTTTTTTTAATAGATCATTTATTTATGTATTACATGAATCTCATTATGTATAACAAACGACAAATACAATTATTAGTAACAAACGAACAAGTGAAGTAGTACAAGTAAAAGTACCCTATTTTAAAATCGTAATTTCTATTGGTCATTGAAAACAATATAAGATACAACTGTGAATAAACCATTCAAGTATATTTACGACACTAAACCATACATACTTACAGTATGTAAATATCTCATTGCATAAAATATAAACAATCTACTTATAATATTATTTCTAATTTATTTTTCTAGCATTCCACTTATTTTTACAACTTACCAGTAGTCGGCCTTAGGGCTGGGTGCAAGTGTGTATACGGAAGGGGTAGAGGTAACTGCAACAGCGGCGGTTCATCCCTACAGCACCGGTACAGGGCTGCCACGCACCCCGCACACGGAGGTTCTTGCGGCCGGCCCATATCCGGCACTGAAGGACTCGAACTACTCTCATGACTGCCCAATATACTGTCCACACTAAACTTCAACTTGTTTGTAACTTCACCACTTAAAGAAGTCATTGCACAGAGCGCGACCACAGGACCTTCTGACGTGAAAGCCACTGAAAAACTGGCGGGCAAGCGGCGAGATCGCCGGCGCACGCGCAGGGCAGTGGGCGTGCCTTGTGTAGTGGAGCGGTTCGATTGGCGGAGTGCGCTGGGCGTTGCGCGCCGTATGGTACGGGAGCTAGCAACGTCTGGAAAACAAGCATTTCAGGTGGGCCAGTTTTTAGATATGCTATCTCTCTCACTCTCCCGGACGTCATACAGGCTATCTGGCTGGCGGTAGTGGTTGCGTTCGTCAGTGCGCAGCCTACCTATACAGGTAAAATATCGAATTTTAAAATCATTTTAAGAAGCTTTTTGCCTTTATTATTATTTTTATTGAACTTTTTGCAACATGAATCTATTATTGCCAGATATTTCTATTGTTGTTTAAACTATGCCAGACGCTAATTTTGAATTAAAAAAATATTATTTTTCAAAGTATTTCAGTATGGCTGTAATTTTTATATGATGTTATTTAAGTATCTAAAAACCTAAATTTAATTTGCCAGACATTAATTCGATTGTTAAACCTTCAGCCAGACCGACCTAAAAGTGAAAAGTGATGTGGTATCATTTTGCTTGATCTAGGAATAGTAGTCGAATAAATTACATAGAACTAATTAAAAACTATTGAATTAATGTGTGGATTAATATAGTATCAAAATAACTATTTATCGTTGTACAAAATAATATAATAATCAATCTCAAGGATGAAAATAACCAAAAATTATATTTTTCAATCCATAATTTTATCACAAAAAAAACAGAGGCATCTTGATAATTATCATCATCATCATCATCTTCAGCACTGTTGTCATTTTTATTGTCATCGTCGTCTTTTGAAATGTCATCGTCTTGTAATAAGTTATTATCTGTAAAAGAATGAAACATTTTATAATCTATCGGCAAATAAATTTATTAGTATTTTATTTTTAATTTTTACCTTTAATGATAATGTCGGCAACTAATGATGGCAATTGCTCTCCAACAAACCAGATAAAATCATATTTATGGTCCAGCCGGAAACTTGAGGTGATAGAGATGTTGGTTGTTGTAAATGATCATTTCTCCAAAACTTTGTAACGTAACGAACTCGTAGTAAATGCTGATAAAATTCAGCTTTGCATGGTGGTAGGCTTGATGGATCAAAATTACGATTTTGTTTTTTCAAAATTATCATCTGATTTTGTAGACCGATATGTGTTTGAAAACAGATGACACCGAAGTTCATTGACGTTCCATGAATCCCGAGCTCCGTAAATATGACAAATTAACTTTTCTAAGATCTTAAATGTCTCATCCAGCAATTCTTCATCATCTGTTATAATATTTTGACAGGCTAATTGATACTCTTCTGATTGTTCTAACAGTTTAAAGATCGAAGTTTGCCTTTCCGGAAAAAACCTGGTGTGTAGTCGCATCCAGTGAGTGCATAAAAGCACGGTAGAGCTTTCGATAAAGAATTCTCTAGAATTTCGTGTACTTGATGACGCTTATAAATCGCTCATAATTCCCCACGCCCAAATTTACCCAGATTTTAGTGATGCATTCAAATGCTCCATGTTACCAAGAAGTATTATTAAAATATCTGTGTCTGAGCAGCGTATCACAACTTCGCCATCGACATTTATTTAACAAATGTGATATATTATTATTTGAGAATCGGCTTCTTCTTGTTCTTCGCAAGATAGTACATCTTCAACAGTTTTAATAACCTTATTACTTTCAACCCGGTATGAAAAGCACTTGTTAATTGCATTAGAAGTGTCAATTTCTTGGATATTAACTTCTGTATGTGAATTCTGAGACGTATTATCTGGCAGGGTTTCGCTAACATCTACTGCAGTATTTGATAACGAAGTTGAACTAGATGTGCTGGGAAGATCTACTGTTGACGAGAAATTAATTTCAGATAAATTACGATATTTTGTCATTAGAGCTGTAAAACGGACAACTCCTATTGAAGATATTATTATAGGGATTATTCTGACTTGATTTTGGTGCCACATCTGTTGTATTTCTTCAGCTAATGGTAGATACTGCTGGATTTTATCAATGTGTTTTTGGCGCAAATTTTCGGTATTCGGAACGGAAATATCGATTAAATATGTAGTCTTGTCGTCTTTCTTCATTAATGTTATGTCGGGTCTGTTATTGTTAGTAGTTCTATCTGTAATTATTTCTCTATCCCAGTATAATTTAGCTTGATGATTCTCTAAGACACTTTTAGGTTTATATTATTTATAATAGGGTTCTATGTTATTTATTAGGTCATATTTTTTTGCTAGCAATGCATGTATCTGTTTGGCAACGTTATTATGCCTATCTGTGTATTGTTTGGTGGCTAGTAGTGGACATCCCGCAGTTATGTGTTCTATAGTTTCCGGTTATTATTATTATTTTTTATTATATGCACAATGAAAAGTCATCAAAGTCATGACAGCCTCCGTGGCGCAGTTGGTTAGACACCGCCTGTGAAACGAGAGGCCGCGGGTTCGATCCCCGCACCGAAACAAATATTTGTGTGATCCACAGGTATTTGTTTCGGGTCTGGGTGTTTGTGAGACCGAAAAGTCTCTCGTAGTTTCTGATACCCACGACACAAGACTCGATCTTAGTGTGGGGTCAGGACTATGTATGTGACTGTTGGGTGTATTTATTTATTTATTATTATTTATTTACTGTCGTAATGGTTCTCTGTATCATTCTCGACTTATTCTGCAACTGACTCTCTCGGACTACTAGCATTATACTGCAATACTTTTCATGACTTTTTCATTTTAATTCAAGACTTAACAATCGAATTAATGTCTGGCAAATTTATTTTAAGTTTTTTTATCTTTAAATAACATAATATTAAAATTACAGACATTATAAAATACTTTGAAATTTTTATAAAAAAATAATAAATAATCGCGTATGGCACATAGTTAGCATTGTCAAAAATGTCTGGCAATAAAAAAAGTATGTCAGGTAGACTTATTTAAAAACAAAAAATTAAAAATTACGCCTTCTAAAATGATATTAAAATCCAGGATTATTACCTGGACAGGTAGGATGCGCACTAAAGAACGCAACCGCTACCGCCAGCCAGATAGCCCAGACTCTAACCGAAAGTGCAAGAAGGACGACATATCACAAAATCAGCTGACCTAAAATTCTTTCTCGAAAACGTTGCTAGCTCCTATACTAGTATTATGGAGTGAGCGAGCATTGACTGATCGCGATACTGCCACCAACTGTACTTGTTTACAATAAACTGCCTCTTTTATGTGTTTTATATTACTTTGTACTTTGAATTTAATTTTATTGCAGCCGGGCTTGCGTCATTCGTCAGTTGCATGAAATATTTATCTTTCCATAATTTTACAAAGCGCGGCTTATACCTACTTAGAGTTTTTTTTACTTAAATAAGTATATTAGTAATAATCTACATAGTTGATAAATATATTTAAATACTTTTAATTCCATTGCTTCCTAAATGTTTTTAAATGAACTTCGGTACCTATGTTTTTTAATTAACTTTTTTGAATATTATTGATTCTGTTTGCCAATCATCGTACTAAATAACGTTATATTGCAAAATAGAATTCGCAGCAATGTCATGAATGGTAGGATTGGTTTGAAGAATCTTGGTAAAAAAACATGTATAACCCAAATGAGTAACGTTATTACTTCTACAATATGTGTAATCGTAACACGGCACCCATTCATATTCCTAAACCAAATAATCAACCAAACGCCAACGCAACAATTTCCTGTGCCAGTAAAAAGAAACTCACAGTTAAGACGCCATTATATATTTGTACGTGAGTTCACAGGTTTCTAAACAGATCCAGGAATAAAACCGACTGAATCTTTCGACCACACTCGATTATACCCACTTACCTAAACATAATAGAGAATCAATCGATTTAACAACAACTGTTAGCTCTAAAACTCCGAAATCGATTACGATCCAGTTTATTTTGCTTGTCAGAAAACACCTGCGCTCCATCCGCGCCACCAGATATAGATCCCATCATTACTGAAGAGTTAAGAGCATCGGTCGGCCGCTCGCCTCACACCGCACCGATACTCTGTTTATTTGATAAATATCGATTATCTTTACCTAACAAAATTATCCACTTTCCTAATAAACGTCGCCTTATTAATTTGTTAAAGTTTTTTCTGGTTTAAAAATGCCATGACTATCTATGGCAAGTTAATTATGCGTTTGATCAAAAATAGGTAAAAAAAGAATAGAAAAGATAAAGAAGTTCATAAAATGTTATGAATGTCAAACATGAGTACAGAATATGTTTCTTAAATTTTTTGATTAGATTATTTTGTTGCGTTTCCACTGCTAGGACAGAAAACAAAACAGTCTCTCTTCTTCCGATGATTTTACAATTACGAAATTTGAAAAGAATTCTAACTCAACATTTTGCCATTATATAAATTGTGGGCAGACAATTGAATAAGTATATTCGCATGTATCAACCCTGTTCATTACTTTTAACCCTCACGCAAAAAGAGGGATGTTATAAGTTTTTACGTGCCTGTATGTCTGTCTGTCGCATGAGGCATTGTAAGTCCAAAGACCCAAACGAATGATTCGATTATATTATGTATTTTGCAGTGGTTGCTTTGACGTCTGTTTTACTTTTTTTATCGAAAGTTGCTTTTAGTATTTGTTAATTGTTTAAGGTAAATTAATAGTTATAAGTTCAAACAGGTCCCAAGCCAGCATATTATTGACAGCAAAGTTTATTGTAGTAATCTGATATTAAAGGTTTTCTAGTTGGTGTTAGATTACTACTAATTAATTAATACAAATCAATATGCACGATTTGGTTTTTACATATAATTATTCTCGCGTCTGATTTGATTTTTTTTTCGCCACTTTGATTTATAAATATTAATGCATCATTGAACTGAGGTCCTGAGATAGTCAAATAAAACTATAACGGGATATACGCTAACGGGAATAGATACTTATTATCATAAAAAAATTAAACAATAATAAATAAATCCAACGTATTTTTTAAAAAAACTATATAATTTTTGCATCATAAAATACCTATTTTATAAAACGAGCTTTCATGCATCAAACAATTGTAGATTTATCAAATATGTTCTCTGCACGGTGATTCTGAATTCGCATGAAATAGGAGGCTTTTTGCTCTCTGCATCCAGAAGCTACTAAGAACCTTTGCTCACAGCGCGGCGTATTTTTAACGCGGCGAGGACGCGCAGAAGTCGCGCGCAAACGCAATTCACACGCAGTGAGTAAAACTTTTGTCATTTACGCCCTACAGAGAGAGCTATGCCTTAAGATTTGTTTAGTAAGATTAATAAAATGAAATTACCTTCGGAAGACGACAATAAAACTTATACCTATATATTTTGTATGGCGAATATCATTGTAGGCCAATTCTTTTTTGTTTTGGCCAAATAAAATTACTACAATGCACTTGAAAGAAATCGCTGTACAATCCAAATAGAAATCAATAAAAGGTGGTCAAAAAATCCTGGTCTAAATACGCTATAATAAGTTTATAGTTTTCGGCTGTTGATATCAAGTTTGATACGAATATCCTGCATCCTCTATCCTTCCTTGCCTATCAGACCCTTTCCCTTAACGGATAAAACGCTAGAGCCAAGTAGTTATTTCACGTCTGTTTCCTGTGAGACAGTGTCACCATTCCAATCGAGCCTATTTTATCATCCTTTGTAACATTTATTTATCTGAAACTGAACTTGGACCACAAGTTAGCCACATTATTAAGAACGCAACTACTAGATAAATGAGGCGATAAGAGTTTACATTTGCGATTTTTATTGGGTACAAAAAGTTTTTTTTAAAGTATTTTACTTACACACTCAATTTCACGCCTGTAACCCAAACGGGTAAGCAGAGTAATTACTACTTGGTATTATTAAATATACCTACGAGGGTGGCCTGAAAAGTTTCCGATCTATCAAGGATACAAAATATTTTTTCTTAAATTTTATTTTTATTTTTCTACATAGTCTCCTTGTACTGACTGTACACACTTCTCCAGCGATGCTCTCATCTCTCTAATCCATCTAAATATTATTCGGCGTTTTCTCTTCAAAATAATTGTTTACGAAAATGATTGCTTTCTTAATGGATGAAAATCTCTGTCCTAATTCATGGATTTTTGCCAACCGCTGAGACGGCGCGTGAGAGCAACCGCGGCACCCAACGCGCGGCCAGCTTTTTTCATGCTTTTTTCAATCTTGATTGAATATGTGGCAAACATTCTTTGGACATTTTTAAACCCTCTGCTATTTCTCTCATTTTACTTCGGTTAATTTTTTTTATTAAAATTGTGAGTAACTCTCAAAAGATGCCCAAATAGTAATGCTATCTTCACGTTGACGTCGGAAACTTTTTAGACCACCTGTATACTTGTGTTAAATAAAAACTGTTAAATAACCCTTTTTATAACGTAAATTAAGACAAAGCTAAGGTAGGTAATTACGTCATTAGAATATTTGCAATGAATTGTGCTAGCTCGTGAGCTGACGTGATGACGTCAGGCGCTAAACAATAATAATTACTTATCATGATTGTGTTTTAACCCCACTAGAACAGAGGCAAATAATTATACGTCTAATCAGATGGAGAGTGTTACCACTACATATGAAAGTTACAACTTCTGAATAATCGTAGGTGAGTTACCCAATATACAAAAACGAAGAAGAAGAGATTAAAAAACTCCAGTGATCTTTCTGACTGAACAAAACGAACCAGCAAAACTGTTACTTTATGTCATGATTTACTTTAGCGTGGCTCTACTACAAGATGAGTAAATACTATTTACCCAACTAGAACAGCTTCATTAAAATGAGTTAATGGTTCTCTTTCCCAATTCCATTTTCGCAAGCAAATAACTTCGCCTCTCTTTTTATTACATTTCGACTTTTAATATATATGTGTAGATTTTATAATAAAATATTAAAGATGGTACTTATTCATTTTTAGTATTTAAAAAAAGGAATCATTAAATCAGTCTATGAGTATAAATATTCATGGATAAATATTATCTTATATTATATTTTGTAATTCATAAATTAATTTGGACATATGGCATTCAAATTTTATATGTTTAGGACATACATATTTATATTAGGTATACATAATATATTAATTTACTACTGAGTCATTAATTAGCTAATGTAAACAACTTGGTTTATGTAGATCATTATCAAAAACGCGTTCCAGCGGTCCGCAATACCTCGACGTGCCATTTTATTTAACGATCTTGACAAACAGAAACAAATAAGTATTTAATTTAACCGTTTGACTTACGCACCACACTCCACGGCAAGTGATGCGTTTCGTGGGTATAGAAGACCACAGGGGACTTTTGCCACATTGCCCAATTTTTAAACAAAGACAAATATTTGTCTCAAGGTGAGGACGGATCTCAAGGGCTTTCCAGATGGCTTCTTAACCATTCAACACGGCGGCTGTTAGAAGTAAATAATTTTGCGCATACTTTATCAGATAAAATAAAACATTGTAAAATAAATGTCCCGAAGACACAATAAAGACCAAACCTAATAACTTGAACTAGATACTGCATTTGTGATTTTCCTTAGCTGTTTAGCGGTTAATTCCCTGTGGTTGATGATTATAATGAATAAGGCATTTGTCAAATTGAAACGTTGTAAATTGTAATCTTACATGGTGGTGTTACTTTGCCACACCCATATAAATATATACCAATATCAATTAAATCCATGCCTACAGTAGGTACGCACCACACTTATTGTTACAAAAATAAATCAGTGAGTTTTGTCATATTCTACGTAGAATGAACCATACCCTGAGACTCAAAGTAAAAGAGGAAACGACAATCTCCCCGCGTGTAATCTTTACATTATACACACATTCTTTACCGAGTCTCCTTTAGCAGCGTCCATAAATCAGAATAGTTTAGCGTCAGACCAACATGGTTGGTGTAAACCCGACGCCAATAGGATCAAATGATTTGCAGCAAAACTTATTGGCGAGGTACACGTGCAAATTGCGGTGCCGGCTGCGCGGACGCTAAATCATATCTATGGTTTATTTTCCAATCATGACATGATATATTTTATGACCGGCTATTTTGTTAATTTTAATAATAAATTAAAATTTCCCCACGAACGCGGAATCCGATTGGTTTTCGTCTCGGAATAGATTTACTCGTTTAGACGGTAATCTCTGAAAACTTGACGTGTATCGTTTCGCCAGAAATTTGGCCGTGGGAAATTTGCGTGCGTAAGTGAACGCAGATGGTACTTTATGAATGTTTGTATAAAACTTCATGTAATATACTGGATATGAGATTTTTTCGAAGACTGAAATAAGCGAGAGTAGAAGCACGTAATGATTGAAATTAACAGTATTAAAATATATTAACATCTTGAAAGATGTTAGTTATTGCCAAAATATTCAAAATTAGGCATAACAGCAACGGCCTTATTTTTTTCTTTCCTTAGAATGGTATAAAATACCATTAAGGTGTATAATTCTATGTTCTTTTATACAAAAGCGACCAAAAATAAGAAGAGCGGGTGTTCCGAACGACTTCCTTATACGACAGCCGTTTTGATTACAATCGGTTTCAGGAAATCACAACTTGGGGTGATTTATTAAGTCTGCTAATGTTTGTGCGATAATAAAATCACCATAAAAGCGTATAGCGTCTACTGTCTTACGCCGGAGAACAATTAGGCCAGCGGTAGCTAAATAAGTGAGTCAACAAACAGAACATCCTTTCGGGAGCGATGCCCGTTCCTTACTGTATCCGAATTACATTTGTCTTTATTTGTAATCTCCGTTTGATCTCTTATGAATGGATTTATTTATTAGTGGATAGCTATAGCGTCTAATTTCGTAAGGAAATAAATCGATGATTGAATTAATTCGGAATCATAATAACCATATTTCGTTCAGATTTTGTTTTTGACCTTTTGGTAGATTTATGTTCTACATTATGCATTAATATGTCCAAACAGTATTAATATTGGAGTTTTCATTTATAAGATGGTTTTAATTTTATTTTGTAATGCCACAAATTACCTAAGCTATATGTTTTAGTAATAGGTACAACATTTTATGACGAGTAAAGTACATATTATATTGTATTTTGAAGCCTCCGTGGCGCAGTTGGTTGGACGCACGCTATAAAACGAGAGGCCGCGGTTTCGATCCCCGCACGAAACAAATGTTTGTGTGAACCACAGGTATTGGTTTCGGGCCTGGGTGTTTGCGAGACCGAATACCCAAGACACAAGACTCGATCTTGTGTCGGGTCAGGACTATGTATGTGACTGTTGGGTGTACTTTTTATTTATTTATTTTCTTATAAAATATTTTGTTATATTTAAGTTAATATTAAATACAAGTGCAATTAAAGTAACTCATGGTTAAAAGTCTCTACATTATGAATTCGACCTTTAAAACTGTAATGAATAGTAAAAACAATATAAAATTAATATGCCGAAGAAAGTAATTTTAGAATATTCGTGCAGTGGCCTATAAGTTTAAAATAGATTAACAGATAATTATCACGAATCCTAAAGCAGTTGCAATACAGATTGGGTTACCATTGCATGCCGCTTGCAGCGACGATTTCCTATTTGATTGTTGATAATGATAAGCTATCTGCGGATATTAAGTACAATTTGCATTGCCTACTACGTTTACACTCCTTTATTTCCGAATTAATATACAGCCGTTCTATTAAATTCAATGTGGGAACAATAAATAAAGCGGAGGTAATTAAAACCAACTTACACACACCTCAGTACCACGTTGCGTACAAAAAGGCGAGAGTAATCCATACAGGCTGATTATACATACAAATCGCTTGTTCATATTGGGTGTCGGTGTCGCAATAAATATTAAATATCGACGCAGTTAAAATATCCCCTTACAGTTTACGAGAGCGCCCGTCGACATATTTACGTACGGGAGAAGGCAATCAATTTAGTTTTTTCGTTTACTCTTAGGATACAGGTGCTTTTCTTTGTACACGCGAGCTTTCTCTCCGCACCCATATTAATACGAATTAATTGAATAGTATTGGTTCGTGTAAACAATTATTTTAATTAATCTTTATAAAATCTATTTGTTCTGTTGGAAAATAATCAATTGTTTTATGATATAGATTATAGAATATAGACGTATATATTATGGTACATATGGACTTTGATGTAATATTGACTTGTTTTATGACGGTGGTTAAAAAGGGATTGAAAAATATATCAGTAATTATTTTAATCTTTTTTGAGAGAAGACCTTAAACCTGTCTCTGGCTTGGTAGCACATTAAGAACTCTGTGTTAATAGTTATCTACCCTTAAATAATAGTTATATACATATGTATAATTGATTAAATTGGTGTAGAAGACTTGAATGGATCCTAAATTGACTTCTAGTGTAATAACATTTTTATCCAATTAATTTACATGGGTAATTAATATGCACAATGCGTCAGCGTGTCAAAATATAGAACAAATAGCCTAAAAAAATGGGACCAAGACATGTGCTTGGACTTATATTTTTTAAAATTATATTATAATAATGTGTAGGTTAGACAGAAAATTGTAAATTTAGTGAAACAAATATATTTATTTATCATACTTACCTTGGTCTCATCTCATTTGATGGAGATCTGATTAAACATGACGCAATAAAAACATAAGACATTTATAAAATAATTAGTAACCGAAGTGGGTTAATCAGAGAAAAAACCATTTCCTAATCATAATTTGATCGAAGTTCAAAAATTAACATAAAGTTATTCAATAATCGTGAAAATACTGATTCATTTTATAGCTATACTTTTAATTAAGAGCAACATTTAATAAATTAAAATTTAGCTCAGTGATTTTATAGTAGATCGAGTTTCATTCAATTTGAGATACATAAAAATGATTAGTTATACCCACACAAATCTATGGAATTATGTTTTCCTCATAAAACATTGACATACATATGGCTGTTGTATGGTGGTATTATAAAACAGGCAAGAAAAAATACTATTATCTACCTATAATTGTCTGGCCAGTATTAAATTTATAATTACAGAGATAGTATTGACAGCCTCCGTGGCGCAGTTGGTTAAACGCCGGCTGTGAAACGAAAGGCCGCGGGTTCGATCCCCGCACCGAAACAAATATTTGTGTGAACTACAGGTATTTGTTTCGGGTCTGGGTGTTTGTGAGACCGAAAAGTCTCTCGTAGATTCTGATACCCACGACACAATACTCGATCTTAGTGTGGGGTCAGGACTATGTATGTGACTGTTGGGTATTTATTTATTATTTAGTATGTGGTAAAAAAATAAATATAAGAGACACAGTAATTCGTCATTAAACTTACTACTGATAATATAGGACGTTTCCAAAGTATCGATGTAGAAATCTTTAGAGAAGACCTAAACTCAGCAATGAACTTCTAGACCAGAGTCATAGTGATAATATCGAAATGAAAGATACATCGGGACGAACTTGAACACATATACAACCAATGTTAGCAACCGCAAATTATAAGAATAAGCGTAGTCGGATGGGGGAGACTTGTGCTAGCAGTGAGACATTAGAGATTTAAAAAGAAGGCAAAATAAATATTATTTACATAAACTGTTATGTGTTAATCAATAAAAGATAGTCGGTAGTCGGTAGGTAGAAATGCCTTTAGTGATATTCACAGTACGCCAATATTACATCCAGTCTAAGATGTGATATAGCACGAGCCTATCTCCATGCTAGACACAAATTTCAATCCCGGGCAACTCAATTCCAAACCGTAAGTTTCACGCCGGGTAAATTTTCCGAATCTAGGAAATCAAATAATGAGAGTTGGGAAAATAATATTTAGATTTTGTAAATATAATAGGCTAATAAATAAGAATGGCGTAAAGCGCGGTGGATCATTACACACTGATAATACAGCATCCGCGACCGCGCCGCGCCGCCCACCGCGTCTCAAACACATTATATTAATATTTAATTGTAGGTGCGATATCATCACAAGCTGCATAACTAACTGTTAATAAACTGTATTGTCGACGTGAATTATCCCCATAAGTCTGCTCAACGAGGTTGGCCCCAGAAGTGAAGGCCGCTATTCTTAAATACTACGTTATTTTTTAGCGACTTCAAAGTGGAGGCACTTTAATTTTATCCATGTACATTAAAAAAAACACGTAAGGTACTTTAGAGATAAATCAACATCTTTTTTGATCGTACAATCCTGTACAAGTTGAATGCAGCGACCAAAGAGAATATAAAACACTACTGCTAATTGTGGATTTGGATAAGATTATTTAAAGTTGAAATTAAATTCATAAGCATGTATTCTTTGTTAATGAATGTTTTATTAAATGTAAAAGTCAAGGAAAACGTTAGGAACAAATCTGCATACGAAGCCTTCGGTTTAAACATTAATCCTTTTCAATCATGTCTTGATTAGATTGTTGTCACTTAATTTCAATCTGAGTCAGTTTATTTATTCAAGTAATTTAATACCAATTTCCGAGAAATATAATATTGAAAGCGCGTCAAGTTAGAAATAACTGTCATAACAGTAAATACGATAATAATGTCGAGGGATAGAGAATAAGTGGCGCGTCGGGTCGCCATCGTATGTCGCCTCGGGAAATGCTTTATATCGGCGCACAGGCTCGCGCCCAATAAACGCAATAAATAATACCGGATCGTGTGAGACTCGCCACGGATCCTATAACAACCGCTTATATCTGTTCCTACATTTGTGAGTGTAATAAAATTGTGCCAGCAAACGTCTTTTGAATTGCAGTATGGTTCAGTACACTTTAATGATGTGTTAATTTTGATTCTTTTTTGTACTCACTTGGAATCTTCTACCTACTCTTATTCGACAATTCGGTTCGTTGCAGGTTCGATCTCTGCGCCGAGACTAATGTTTGTGTGAACCAGAAGTATTTGTTTCGGGTCTGGATGTTTGTTAGACCAAAACGCCTCTCGTAGTTTCTGATACCCACGACACAAGACTCGATCTTAGTGTGGTCAGGACTATGTATGTGGCTGTTGGGTGTATTTATTTATTATTTAATTAGGTGAAACAGTCAAACACGTGGGCGCGGTGAAACAGTCTTGTTTATATATTTATGAGGACATCTATATTGCGGAATGATGTACAAGGCTCACTCGGTGTTAAGTGATTACCGCCACTGCACATCTGCATCGCTAGAATAATGAGTGCCTTACCGGCTTTTTTAAATTAGTTGGAAAGGGGAAACATAAAGTACAGGAGTACGATACATGTTCTGGGTCTTCGACAATCTCTCTCGCTGAACGAAACACGACATGGAATTAGTTCTTTCACATTGGTATTTTGTGAAACAGTGTGAAGGTTGCGCTGTGGCTCTACCACTCTTAAGATTGTACATTAAAATTACGTAATGTATTTTTACATTTGCTTTAGATCAAATAATAGCGTAGTTTCTGATCTGCATGTTTATAGTAACTAATACAAATTCTGTAAAACTATACAATTACTTTCATACACTAATTTGTTCCAATGTTTGTCTCTTTGCGATACCCTAAAAATTAAAAAGACGCCGATAACCGTTCATCACGTTTAGTAGTTTCGATAAATAACACAAATAACTTTCCGATGTGATCGATTCTAATGTGTTGTTGTATTTATTGTAATTAGGGTGCTGTGGCCGCCCGCGCCTCGCTGGGTGAGGCCGAGAAGCCGCGCGCTGTGCCCGCGCCCGCGCCCGGCGCGCCATCTCGTGTGGCGTGCCCATCAAATGCATAAACTGTTTATTAAGAACTAATAATATTTGCATAATCGTGTCATTAAACATTAGTCAATATGAAATTCAATATTAATCGATCGTTAATATTTAAAATTAACCTAATATACATGTATTAGATGAATTCTTAATATTAATAAATGCAAGAAATCATTAAATCTAATCAATAAAAATATTATTAATAGTTATTGGTTATAAACGTCGTTGCATGCGGGAGGAAATAGCGTTTTTATAGTTATGCTTAGAAGTATTTGAATGGAGATTTCTAACTCGATTAGATATTTTCGATTTATATTTTCTAACTCAATTTTTATCACTCCGAGAGAGATCAGTGAACGATATATTATTGAGGCCTATTATATAGTCTTTTTTATTAAAATTAAATTAAATCAAGTATTTTTTCCTATATTCATTGAGTTAAGTTATAAAAAAATTAAACGATGGATGAACTGGCTCGACCGAGGTAAATTCATAAGCTTACATATTGAACAGAAAAACCTATTCTTAAGAGCTAGTAAATCATTTTTTTATCATTTTACACAAATAATTGAAGTTCGTGGTCGTATTTAACTTACCTGTCCCGTCTAGCGACTGCATTCGGATGAAAAATAAATTACTAACAGGAAATTGTTAGAAATTGTTTGCCAATGTTTATTCACAAGTTATTGGTACTATTCAATATAAATTATTAGTTACAGATTAGATTCTAACATGTCTCCAACATTGCAAGCCTGCTGTCTTTGTTTCTATGCATTTAATTAAGGCAGTGTTTTTGTTACAATTTTATATTATTACGAGTACATAAAATTATCTAATATGTTTCTTTAACCAATGTTCAAATGTTAAGTAACATCTTATCTCATAGTTGATAGTTCACCTATAACTTCTCTCAAACCATATCCTTGACACTAATGAATTTAAACAACGAAATTAACGCGTCTCATTTAATAGCAGTTTTCGTGCAATAGTACAAAATGTTGGCTGAGGTACAACAAAGGTTATGCGTGTGTAAATCACAATAAAAGTCCGCAAAGACGCCTGCGTGGCCGGCAGAGGCAGCGGACGACGAATTATGATTGCCTCGGGACCGCCGCCCGTAAACCAGACGAGTAGCGGTTGTACGGTGCACTCCGTTCACGCTGATAAAAAGTTGGGAAATGTCCCATTATCCGTCATAACAACAAAACGTGTCATAACAACAAAACACCCTCATACGAGGATGAGCGAATTTGTGGTTATTGATATTTTTATTATTTTGTGATATAGGTAAGGTTTAAAAAAGTTTCTAGAATAAAACTTTCAATATTTTCGTCGCTGTGAAACATAGACCCATCATGATTCAACCTTATGAATCACTATCCAATCATCGGGTAAGCCACGGGGTAATTTGTTGGACTATAAAAAGAAAGCATATTAATTACAATATTACTCAGTATCGTGCGTTTAAACAAGACTATAATAATAAGAACTTGATGCAAACCACATCACCTTTGTTTATTAGCGCTTGCTTTGTGTCTCGAGCTAAGTTAAATTGATGCGTTTATTAATCCGGAAATCGTTGGTGTTCTGCGTGTTTCTTAATATTAATTGTTACATCATGCAGAATACGATCTGCATGTACACTTGCTTAGTGTTTGCGATTACAAGTCAATCCTCGCATTCAGTAGCAACCGATTGATTGACCTAAACAGACTGAATAATATAAATAAAACGAGATTAAGTTTAATGTGCCTCATTAATATATTCCGCATGTTCAAGCTTAAAAAATTACAGATTTATTATATTGAATACGATTAATATTCTCTTGCACATAACAATTTCTATACATACTGATATTTACAATTTTCATTCCTTTTAGAACTTATTTATGGCGATACGAAACGCAGCAAAACGTAAATATTTTATAGATCGTTTCTTTACAAATGAATCGTATTTTTTTTGTAATTAAACAAATTGCCTAATTAAACTATCATAGTGATTTCCTGTGCGTGTAGGCGTTTAGCCATTGAGCGCTATTAAACATGATGGTGACCCTACACGGATAAGAGGACGTGAGGTGTCCGGCGCGCGCGCAGCGTGCGATAAAGCAAGGCGCCGCGGGGTCCCCGGACCTCCAACATGGCGGAACTCCGGCTCGATGCAAGTGGACATACTTGTATTTATTTATTTATGCTTTCTATTACTAGTATATCAAGCCGAATATATTCGAGACTTATATTGTAAGTTTATCTGTAAAGTTCTCGCGTATTGTGTATGTATGGAGACATATTGTTAAAAACTGAGACCTACGTGATTTTATTGATGAAACTGTAATCCGTACCATTTTTCAACTAACCCGGAACTCCTAAACGCCAATTTTTATTTGTTCTATATTCAGGTGGCACGTGTTTGTAAGTATTTAATCTACACAAGCTGCCTTACTGCGCAGCGATCTAGTTTTGTGCGCAAAATAACAAGTCAAAGATTTACTAGGCAAGTAGTACAAACACCAATCTTTATTCTAATTACAAACACATTAGATGTGTTAAATTCTAATGATGTGCGGATATGTTCGATATTTTCCTTCGCTATTAGAGTGTGTTGGATAAATAATAACAGACGATTCGATGAACCAATTGGCGGATATTTAAACCAAGCGGTCTTAACTTGCAACTCTACAAGCGCAGATGTGTTATAAATATCCATATGTACCAAATATTACATGAAAATGTTACATATTTAGCATCAACAAAATTAATAACTTAAATGAAGATGTTATTAAACCTTTCGAAACGTTTATTGCGGTATCTATTTTTATATAATTTTTTTAAAAGCCTTGGCAATTAAACGCGCATTCGGCCCGCCTAATGGTCAACCCGCGGTCAGCGCCGCTCATGGACCTTCGCAGTGCCAGGGACCAGCACAACCAGGTCGCTGCCTACCGTAAATTTGGAGCAAAATCAATTTATGTGATAAGAAAGAGATTCGAAGATAAATTGTTAATTATGTTTATTGATAAACGAATAATAGAAATCAAATACCAGGTGAAAAATAATGCAGTGGATCCACTTTATTCTGTCTGTGGTTCTCGCGCCCACCGCACCGTGTAAATAATAATTAATTTTATTGTAAATGCTTATATTTTATTGCGGGATTTGTCAACAGAGTGCGCGATGTATTTTGTTGCCTGAGATATTTATTGTTACTCACTTAATGTAATGCCTAAGTTCGAATACTGCATGCAGTCATACACGTACAGGGCCTCATTAAACCGCTGCTTTGCTATGATACGTTCATTTGTTCATAGTAATTTATTAGGCGCGGCACTTGATTTTATAGCGTACAATGAATATAAAAATAAAATACTGTTGGTTATTACGTCTCGGCTTATACCTAGAACGAATGATGTGTGGGTATTATTTATTTATTTATATCTAAATGCTTTATTGTACGCCACACATATTATCACAAACAAAAACATAAAGCGCGTAAATATGTGTAACAATCGGAGGTAAATCCTCTGATTTACAGGTATTGGGGGTATTTATGAATGGGCGTGCTGTCTTCCAACGTGTTGTAGAGGTGGTGTTGCTGGGCTGGCTTCCGAACGTAAGATCTCACATTCAGATGATTGTTTACTCCAAAGCAACTTACCTGGGATTTCGTACCTCCATCACCTTGCGTTTTCACTCAAACTCGTCTCAAGAAGCAGAAGCACCGAATTGTTATTGGCGGCCGCGACAGCCACGACACTAAGAGTGCTGCTGCTCTACTCAGGGTCCATATCCATCTAATCACGCAGTTCGTAGACACGCTCCGTGGCCCAATATCTCCCAAATAGGCGTCTTATGTCAGGCAAAGGGAAATGTCCAGGTTATTCTATAACCCCTAACACTTAACTATACAGCTAACCATCGTATGAAACTTTTGCTCATTTATCAAATTTAAATTATATTTCAATTCCTCAAGTTTGTGGATTATAAATAATTAAGTAGCCCTGCAAGTAGAGGTCTAGATGTGGCCCTGGTGTGTGAATGTTGCAACCGGCCGGGGCTTGTCTAGTTGTGCCCTGCATGTGAGCATCGTGCCATTTTGAATGCTAATTTGTTGGGTCCCCGTTCATAATCGTAACTCAAGTCAATCGCGTATTATATGGCGTCCACTTAGATGTTTTATGAGAGTTAAATACGAAAGGTATCTATGTATTTAGATTTACGTATTGATATGAACAATAGGAATTTGTACGTGGAATAAATATACAAACTTGCTGTGTATATGTTGCATTCTTTATAAATAAATAAATGTTTCTATAAAATGTACCACTGTGTCTGATTTGTCGATTAGTGTGTTTGTATTATAATCATTTAAAATACCCTACTAAAATATCAATTTAATATTTGATGTTGAGATACCAGGCAGCACTCGGCATGATGGATCGTCCCATCAATCTATTTCTACGTCAACAATAATTAAGATTAACATCAAAAAATCTGCTTTCAAATTAACAAAACAAATTTCGAAACAATTAATGCAATTTTCAATTTACATTGATAGATTTCTCAGATGGTATGAGTTCTTCTGAGTGATGGTTTTGCAGATTTGTCTTAATAACGATTTCGCGTGGAGAAATTAATAAATTGGCATCTTTCTAAATTGGATAAAGCTTTACCATTTAGTATACCTATTGTGCAAAAAATACATTGTTATATCTCTATTATTCACATATTAAAAATAATCATAAATAGTTTTACCCCCAAAGATTTATTCTCACATTAGCAAATATTTATGCTTATAAAATAAAAGATTATCTTAGAATATGATTTCTCCTTCGCGTGAATGGAGTAGGTAGCACGCAAAAGATAGCTGAATATATATTATCTAAGGCGAAGGTCAACACGCTGGATAATATATCAAATTAATTTATGCGCTTGAATAAACTGAAAATTACAAATAGATTATTCACGTTCAACCCGGGGACTAAAATGGAAGTTGTGAAATATTACCTTTTGACACATGGCAACCAAATAATAAATGTTTTCTTATAAATAGTTATTATATGTGTGTAAATCATAAAGCAAATGTGGCATTTTTTTTATTTCCTACTTAAAAACTGGTTTTTAATTTACTTATGATTATTAATGGATCATTTACGCTTTATTTTTTATTTATTGGCCGGCACTGCAGTAGAATTTTATTTTTATGTATTGTGTATTATGACTACGATATTTGATACGTAGAAAACTGTTTTACATAAAGATACACAAAACTTATTTTAATACATTGCAATTATATTCTTTAAAGCTGGCACATATTATATAACTGTAGCTCAAATAATATCAAACACTTATTTTAATATGGCTATGTATTTCGGTCTAAAAGAAAACGCATCCATTAAATTTTAAGTTTAAAATTCTTCTAAATAAGCTTGAAAAGGTTCGTCTTCAATTTCAACTAACTTAACATAGTTATTTAATATGCATATTTGTTAATCGGATAATTTATCCATACAATATAATTGTGCGCATATGTGCTTACGGATTACGACATATATTTAAATTATGAAATGTCTGCACAATCACCTTGATCATTAGTTACGAGCGGTCAGGAGATTAATGCACACATACAGTTCATACGTGCCTACATTGTACATAATATATTAAAGACACACGTGTCGTGTTTAATACTAATAATTTAACTGATGTTTAGTATTGGAAAACAATTGTTATTTACCTAAGTAGTGAATAGTTTATCTGAGTAAATAACAATTGTTTTTCAATAATAAAAGTTAATAACATGATATGCATTTATATCAGTATATTATGTAAGCTTGAAAGACCCTTCGATACTATGCTGACTACTAGATCAAGTTATTTCTTAAAGTTGCAAAAGTTTTGAAGCGATGTAATGTCTGTTCCGTCTTCATTCCAGAGTAGATAATGAATTAATTCTTGTAAAATCTACATTAAAAGTCTACACGATGTAAACATCACTAGATTTTCCAAAACTTACAAACCTCGGTTCATACTTCGCTCATTTATTTCCTTTTAAAAGGTGAGCAGCGTTACACGAAACAAAAACACGCTAAGTAGTTAGTCCTCCTTTTTCTCAATTATATTTTAATTTTCTTATAAACGTAACATATCGGAGTGGCTGAAACTAATGCTGCTTGGTTCCACTCCCGCTCAGCACGAGCTGAGCCACCTCTTTTTGCCTACAATAACAAGAATTACAAATTATTATTGAATATCTACGCATAATAATGTAATAATGTACGAAAGCAATAATATTTTTTTATTTTATTTATAATTTCTGAGTTCTGGGATAAGTTAACGATTGCTGCTATGTTAACGAATAAAATATTAATCAAAAAATATTTTTCACTAAAGGCCATGGTCGAACATTTATCCTAATTATTCTTATAGAACAGAGTGAAGTTTATTATTTTAAACCGTATAATTTTAAATACAGTCCGAGTTATTGTGAAAGAATACACCAAATTTGCATATTTTTGAGTTACTGGCATGGACCTGTATAAAAATATTTGGTACCTACTGTTTTATTTTTTGGGACAATTATGTATCATTATGTTATATGTTTTTGGTGTTAGTCGTTGTACTAGTAATATATGTACAAAGTTCTATTACTCATATTTTTGATTACCTAAGTATTCAAATTTTGCTGACGGAAGGGCGAGCTATGGCTCAAAACATTACTTATACATTCATTAAAATTGTATTTCTTACCCTGTAGTATAAATATGTGGTTAAATATATTTATTGAATTTCGCTGATACAATCGATTGATTTTCTAATACACTTCTACTTTAATTTTTGAACATATGTTCTGTTTTATGTGTCATTGAAAGTACAAAAAATATCCTTCACTACGCAAGATTAGATTCTAAGTCATTACAATGACCTATAGACGCCAAAAAAATAGCATCAGAAAACCAATGAGCGGTTGTCGAATGGCACATGTTATATCGGTTGCCATAAAGTTTAATAATGGAATGGATACAGGTGGGCGACGAAATAAACTAAACAGCATCGTCAACAGTATTGCTGTGAAACAACATAGATTAGGAAATAAGTATTTCTTTGTTGGGTGTTGTAGCAAGTCGAGATAAACGGATACACGACATGAGAATTAAATGCAACACTCATAAAGTAGGAAAATGTCATTCTGATTCGCCTACAGATAGTCGCATACAAAAGACTTGGCTAACTTCGCGCTCATGATTTATTTCCTACTCATTGCGACTTATTAAGTATTCATGTCATAAAAATTCTTGTGTTTATTATGTTTTATGGACATTATTATGATAATTTTTGGGTACATTTAAATATTTTAATTCTTTTTGCTCAGTTTGACCTTCGTTGTTACATTGGTAGACGCGGATATTATAGTTGCTAATTTTGATCTTTTATCATTACAGGTCAATAAAGCCAGAAGATCTTAGAACTTTGAAGCTTAGAAAGACACAAGACAAGCCTATTTATTTTAAAAGTACCAATCAACAACGTTTTTCTAGAAAGATCATGTCAGCATAAGTGTGTTGTTT
Source organism: Deilephila elpenor (assembly GCA_949752805.1). Taxonomy (NCBI): domain Eukaryota; kingdom Metazoa; phylum Arthropoda; class Insecta; order Lepidoptera; family Sphingidae; genus Deilephila; species Deilephila elpenor. Next base: position 8,530,336 of record OX457108.1, read on the forward strand.
AATAAGCAGTATCAATATGTTGTGTTAGTTCTTACACATTTCCTCTAAAATCTAACAAACGCGCTGTATTTGATAACACAGCAGTCCCCTATTAAAAATATTTAATGGTTAACAAATCAGTATAAAACATTATGTATTTACAATGTCTATATTTCACTGGATCAGAATGTCGAATACAATGCTCATAAGTATTTTCTTTTACAATATCCTTGTCAAGTGTCGCGCAATAACGGAGGATTGAACGATTGTAAAGTGGTACGATGAGTTCTTTTACGAGGTGATTTCAAGTCGAATTCAATTTAGTTTAGAGGGCCCTCCCGTCGTAAACCTCTGACCTAAACACACTCCATTATGTGACCACCATTCGAGTCATATTAGCCCGAATATATCCAAGTGTAATACTTTAAACTGTTTAACTTATGCCTCACGCAGGATTCAGTTGTAATAACTTTATATGGACGGTGGAGTCGTAAGCTTTGAAATTATATTTTTGGATGTGACAGATTAAATGCACCTTTAAATCACATAAACATACATACATACATGTTTTAATGCTTTAATTAATTATATCATTCGTACCTTCACCAATGTGCTGTAATGATATAGGTATTACATATTATGTATAGTATATTGTTTTGTTTTAAAAAAATCTGTAATTCCACAGATTTGTTCTACATGGTATTTAAAAGATAAATTTATAATAAAAATATGTTTAAAATACAATTACGGGAATGGTTGAATACTTCCAGTGGTTCAAAGAATATAGGTATTAACAAAAGCGTTCGCTGAATATAAATGCATTCTAACCAGCCACTGTAGAAAGTTGTCAGTACATAATATTATTCATTTAGTAGTTATCTCCAATGATGTTGAAAGTTATATACATAACTATCTATATAAGATAATATACTCCCAATATGATACTGGGTTTTACGATTTACTCAACGTACGATGCCCTCATCGTAGTGGCGTGAAGAACCACTGATAATGGGTAGTGGGCGGGACTACTGCTAGTAAAGATCAAATGGCTTTGCTTATCTCATTAGCCGAAAGAGTGGCAACAATAAAGCAGTTAGTCAATTCGATTTTTCATACCCATTCCAAGTTATATTGATCAATTAATATTATATAAATATTATGACCATTTTTATTCATAACTATAGCGTTATTTTTAAATATTTGTTTCTTTCAAATTATTAGAAAAGTAAAATCCTACATTGAACATGAAACGTGAAAAAATATTAATAAAATAAATATATGCCACGAGAAATAAAAAAGCGAAACTAATTCCAAATAGACGCTTCATATAAAACTAATGTGTGTACAAATCACGGCAATAAATGTTTATTGAGTTTAAGTAAAACACCGATAGGGTAAAGATAATCTTATTTTAACAGAAAGAGGCTTGTATTCACAAATCAGCGGGGGACATGTGCGTGCTCTTATGTCATCGCTACCGAGCGCGCTGTATGTTTACACTGTCGTTGGTTAAGCCCGGTTTAACTTCAGGTTACGGGAGCATGGTTTAGTTGAATTATAGAACGTAATTGAATATAATTTTAAATTGGTAAATGCTAAAACTATTTTCATAAATATAATTTTGTGATTGAATTGAAAACGCTCATTAATACCTACACACTCTTTAATATCAGAATCACTTTAATAAGTAACTATCTGCGTTAGCCTAAGAAAACTTATTAGGATTGCCGAAAGCATTTATAGAAATGGTGGTAATTACGAAAAATGCTTTTGGGAAATTGAGATCATCTGGTTTGCGTCCAAAATTCAATTTCACGAATTGTAACAAAATTCGCATTAAGGAAGAGTAATATGTATGCAACGTGCCTTATTCTAAACAAAGATCTCTGCTAAAAACTCGTAAAATGAATTTTGTGGATATTTCTCAACAAGCTGCATAAATTTTATGGTGCCTGCAAACATTAAAAAAATCTAAATGAGTTTAGAGCACATGTCTGTATAAATCGCCATTATCGTTGGCACATGAATAACAAATTTATTTTTATAATAAACGTTACATTGCTATTTCGTATCACGCTAACTTTGTATGCGGCACCTGCCTGTAAACAGTAGAGCTCGAGCGATAACAGATCCAACGCAGCACCCCCTCATTACCAGCTCTCACAAACAAAACCGAACACTTGCTACACACTAAAATATCATAAAAAACTTCATCCATACAAACCAAAACTAACTTTATTATTACAGCTATAAAGATAAATTTTCAATGTCATTATGGGAAGCAAATCTTCTCTTGAGTGGTATATACAATAGAATCTTTAAAGCTAAGATGCAGCTATTATTAGGTGTTAGCGTGATTATTTGACAGTTTGAAAACGTTTACAGATATTGCCGGGCAATCTGGCTTCCTGCATTTAATGTAAACAGCCATTTTGCGGTGGTCGGCTCTTAGTGAAAAATATTAATATCTTCACAGGCATAATGCGCTCATTTCTACACAAATTAGATTTTATGTATTGTACTATATCTCATCTATCTATCTATATCAGCCCATATACGTCCCACTATATCTCATGCTATGTTTTTTTTACAAGTACATATTTTCAACAAGCTGTTTACTTCGCCACCGTTTCGCGCGCAAACAAAATAAAGGTGAAGAATATATAGGTTATCGATTTATAAAACATAGGAAAATAACCACGTTCTTTGAAATTATATAGAATGTGTTTTGTGTACACCTTGAAACATTAGGTACTTAATATTTTTTATCATCCGTATTGATCTGTATACAAATTACACCACACTGTAACTGTTGTCATGTTAGTCAGGAATATACAATATAGGTCATGTGAAATCACAACATTTATTACTGAAGATGTTTAATAATTTTATTAACAGTTAATACCGGGCTCCATCCTCGTTTTGTTTATTCCACTTCGCATATCCCTCGCACAACTGCAACAAAGCGTCAAACATTTTCTCGGGTGGAAGGTCTATACGTAAACCATTATTCCTTCTGTTATCTCTCTTCCGTCGGCCATACGAAGAGAATTGAGGTTGAGGTTTCTTCTTCAGTCCAGAGCTGACGAAAAACGTGGTAGGTTGGGTTCCAGGAAATCCTGTATTGTAGTGTTGTTTGGCTTTCACAGCTTGCACTATCAGACACAATAAGTAACCACCAAACGCTAAGAAAGCCAACGTTGTCACCGACATAGAGAATATATTACTAATTTTGCTTTCCTTCTTGTACAGACCTTCTTCATAATCCGTGCGTTTTATTGGTGGTGCTTTGACGGCCATGGCTTGAGCCCCAAAATTTTTGTAAGAAGCGGGTGTTGTAGTAGTTACGTTATCATTATCCACTGCAAAGTCTTGTAAAGATGATTTTAGTCTTAACAGTTTGTCTAAGGGCAGCTCGTTGAGGTACTGAACTTCTTCGGTGGCGCTCTCTCCATATGTTATTCTGAGGATAGAACAAATGAGACACAGTGTGAACATGATGAAAGACTGCACGCTAGTGACGTGTGTGGAACTGTAGTGATATATGAGATGATTATTGTGGTCTGCTAAGCGCAACTGCCTAGCGGGAACACTTGACAGGTCAACGCATTTTAAATTTGATAAACATCTTGACAACGTTACCGTAAAATAATGGTAAAATGGCATAGCAGTGTCAAGAAACGATCGAACTCCTTAAGATAAATTGCGATTACATGTAACTAAATGTCTAAAATTTAGTTCAAATAATTTAGACTGAAGACGCTAATTTTACGACTCAAAGAATTTCGTCGACTGCCTCGGTGGCGTAGTTGTATTACGGTACGGTTACAAAGCTGAGGTCTCGGGTTCGAGTCCCGGGTCGGGATTGGATTTTTCTATTGATTATCAGCCCGGAGTCAGGAATTTGTGCCCGATATGGCGATAGGCTCGCCCCCTATCACATCATGGGACGGAACATACAAGGCGAAATGTGGGTGTCCTAGTGGCGCCTCTGCCTACCCCTTCGGGGATAAAGGCGTGAGTTTATGTATGTATGTATGTAAGAATTTCGTTCTAATGATTTTTAGTTCACATGAATGTTAAAAACACCGTGAGAAAAGGCGCTTATCTCCGACTGTATGTAAACGTCTGGTTAATATTGTTCACGACAAAAGTGAACGATTTACGTTAAGACTCATGTGTGCCAGTCTCCGTGGAAATCCGGAGATGAAAGTAGGCTACACTTCGCACAACCTATTAAGATTTCCGTGTCCATTGTCTACTAATGTCATTGCTATATACATCATGTTCGTTTTTACCACTAGTTTTCTAAACACATTGTACTTACATAGTTTTATACTTATTTTATAAAATTTACTACTACAGAGCTTTAATTTTCCGGAGCTTAAAGTTTAGTGACCATATCTCTATAATGCTGTGGAAATCACTAGCGCCATCTATTAATTTAGAACGTCGATTTCGTATATGCATATAAAAAAAACTGTTAAATTTTAATTATTTTTATACAAAAATATTTCTAAAATGTATAAAGCTCACCATGTATGTGTGTCATAATTTTAAAGTTTACGGTCTAGTGCCACGGTTGCGCTTGCACAGGGCCATTATTATGAGACTTCAAGCATGCACTAGTAAGCGCTCACAGTACAATTCTATGTAGTCTTTGGTGTATCGTCAAGATGGCGACACTTGTGCTGTGCCTTTTAGTTCTATGTTTCCAAGTGATATCATGTAGAGAAATAAAAAACGACGGATTTATGAACAAATTAAGCAATGGAATGAAAATTGCCACCGATTTTTTAGGTATGTTATTTAATTTTATTGTATGTTATCCTAAATAGGGTAAAATAATTACGTTTTGAAACAATTTTACCTGACTCTGCAAATTTTTAATAAGGGATCGTATCTGTGCCTATGTTTTATTTAAAGAAAAACGGCTAGGGTAGAATTATTATTGTTCAGTATAAACACCGCGAAAACAGTATTTCGATTGTTTATTTTATTTTTAATCATTAAAATTTAATTAGATTTATATTTATTTTAGGTTCGGAATCAGTAGCATTAAAAGTAGCAGAATTTGTAGTGCGGGCTTTCCAAACAGCCAATCAACCAACGGCCAATAGAAGAAAGCCGCCGTCCCAAGATGATTACGACGACTCTTCTAAGGCGAGCATCGAAGAAAGTAGGCCTGAACCCGTCGTCGAAGAAACTCCTCTGATGGCTCCACTAAAACACATGGTTCGGCTGTTCGGTTTACAGCCAAATCAAATCAGCGCAGTAGCTGTAAATGCTCTGGTTTTTGTAGCACAAATGGTGAGTTAATTATCTTATCTATTTAAGGGATTTACAAAGGTTTTTTACATTATGATAGAATAATAATCAATTAAGGTTAAAGTATATAAAATGATTGCAGTTTGTTAATATTTGGAAAGTGATTGCTAGAAAAAGATAAAATTTCTTATGACTTTTAAATACCGACATTATTACAAGATGCTTATTACAGACCATAGTCAACGTTAGCAAAGTAAATGCTTACAACTTCAAGGGTCGTGTTTGTGTTGTGGCGCGATTGTGTGCCAATATTGGAAAGCAAGTGTAAATATTAGAAAAACTACGTAACATTTTTATATTTGGTTAATACTTACATACATCATAATAATTTTCGCATCTGCAGATATCAACATTTTTGGCGGGACCAAAACGTCCATCAAGAACCAACCGTTCTGAAGATCACACGACGTGGATACTGAACAAGAATTCGAAAAGTTTACAAGACCTCTTGACTAAAGCCAAAAATGAATCTCTACCCGAAGAAATAGAAGATCTAATCAAACAACAAGGCTCTGAAGAGGAAACAAGTTGTATCAGGCTTTTAATGTGCAAAATAACACCGTTTGTAAATCGTATGCAAAAAACGGTGTTTAGTGAAGAAAATCAAACTGATACAACTCATAAGAATTTTGCTGGTGTGCAGATCATGTACCGCCATCTACCAACGGAGGCAGAAATTAACAATAGGAGCGACATCTGTGAACGTCGACATAAAACTTGTAACTTGAATTAATATTCCACTTAGATTAATTGTTTCAATGTTTGATAATTAATTGTTATTTAATCGTAAGAAAGAAAGGAATGCAAATATATAAGTTATGTAAAAGTATTGAAAACATGTTAAAATTAAATAAATAAATAAATAATAAATAAATACACCCAACAGTCACATACATAGTCCTGACCCCACACTAAGATCGAGTCTTGTTTCGTGGGTATCAGAAGCTACGAGAGACTTTTCGGTCTCACAAACACCCAGACCCGAAACAAATACCTGTGGATCACACAAATTTTTGTTTCGGTGCGGGGGTCGAACCCGTGGCATCTCGTTTCACAGCCGGCGTCTAACCAACTGCGCCACGGAGGCTGTTGATTAAAATTTTAGTTATAAGTGAAAGAAAAATTATTTCTTAATTTACTTGCAAAGTCAAATTATTCCTGGTTTTTGAGTTGGTTATGAGTTATTTACCTGGTTATGAGTGTTCCAATAACACAATTACTTGTAGACTGTGCAGTATTGTACTGTATAAGCCCATAATCACCCACTGCTGAAGTGCATGGGCTCCACAACAACGTAGAGTTTGATTGAGAGTGGTTAGACCATACTCCACCACCACCAGTATTGGTTGGGGGACTTCACAAGGTACATGTGCGCTATAAAACAAATTAAACTAAGCAGGAAACAGACTGTGTTTTAAGTGGCAGGTAGTAATTTAACAATAAATTATTATAAAAAAGTTATCATCAAAATATTACATAAGATCCGGTCCGTATTAGCCTATTAATAATAAATACAAATGAACACGAGTAAATGTGGATATTAGTTGCATAACTCGTCTACAGCAGCAGACTGCGCGTCGGAACCACTGTTGAAAAATTTAGTAGTTTAGGAACAACTTTTTATATTGACTGTCCAGAGATCCATATAATTAATAACATAGTGATTAATAGTTCACTGTTGAATGTAACTATCTCAAGTCACACGCCCGAATACGTTCCTTAGCACCTCTCGTACATCCTCACTGGCTGCCAGTCTTTGATAATGGCCCAACAGTACAGCCCAATGGTAGGGGTAGTGTAATCACAATAGGAGATCCACTGGAGCAGCGAGAAACAATTATCTCTCGCCAATTGATGCAATTAAGTCGGCCTGCTTTAAGCTAGATATACCTATACAGCTTGAATCCTTAAACGATACGCTTGTATCGTTATCGATCTTCCATAGTATTAAATTTACTGTTTTTTTATTTTATTTTCTAAATTTTAAGTCTCTTATTATTAGTATTTTTATTTTTTATCAGTCAAGCTATTGGTACACTATTGACTGCCCTCTCTTTTATCCTTCTCTTATTTCCATCCCAAGGTAGTCGGTAAGAGATTGCTTCGAGCGATACGACCGCCTTTTGTACTGCTATCTAATTTAATGTTTTTTTTTTTTGTCAAGCTTCTGTAGTGTACTATAAAGTTTATAAATAAAATAAATAAATAAAATATTACATACATACATAAACTCACGCCTTTTTCCCAGAATAGGTAGGAAGAGGTGCAACCAGGACACCCACGTTTCGCCTTGTATGATCCGTCCCATAATGTGATAGGGTTATAGGCGAGCCTATCGTTATATCGAGCACTAATTCCTGACTCCGGGCTGGTAATTAATAGAAAAATATTAAATTAATAATAATTTCTTGAACCATTCATTATAATATTGTTTTTATTGATGACTACCCTTAACACTTGTTTAAAAAATCTTCTTTAGAAGGCAGCTACTTGATGTACCCGGTATCCCGACATCAATAGCATTTAAAATGTAATTCTTACTTTGGATGATACTCGAAATGAAATGTATCGACATCACTAAGTTTAAACACATTTTATTATATTTTTTTTCAAATGAGATTTCAAGCAAAAGATGTACAGTAATGTTTAATTCAACGCACGAAAATACTTTTTTTATAAAAATGAAAGCCGTGTACGTATATAACTATGTCCATAAGATAAAAATATGAAAGTTAATTATGGAAATGGAAGCCACTCAAGGTTACCATACAATGTCATTAATTTAACATTTTTTTACATATGTACAATGTACATGAAAACACAACTAAGATTTTATTTAGTTTATAATTATTTAAATTATGTTGGTTTCACTAACATCATCTGTAACAAGTTCATATTTGCTGAATTTACTTTTAGAACTTAACTATTATAAAAATAGTTAAGCAAATGGATACGATAAAAATGTAGACTCAATTTTACCACTAAGACTAGAAAGTATTAAAATTCACGCGAAAATCGTGAGTTTCCGTGAGAAGTTGTTGTTTTCATGAATAAAACAATATTTACAAGCTATTAAAGAATGCATGTGGGTCAGGCGCTAGGTATATCATCTCACGAACATCACAACACCGAAGCCAGTCCAAAAGCGACAGCGGTCATCGGGAGAAAGTGAACGCGGTCGTTCACCTCGCCCAATTCCTTCGACACTCACTAAATACTATATTACCTACTTATACGTTTGCAGCAAACGTTCATATCATTAACTCTCTAGTATTACTAATATGAGCCGCTTATTACACACGTTTTAATACTTGTAAGATAATTTTACGTGAGTTAAACTAGGTGCCTCGGTGGCGTAGTTGTATTACGGTACGGTTACAAAGCAGAGGTCTCGGGTTCGAGTCCCGGGTCGGGCAAAGGGATATTGGATTTTTCTATTCATTATCAGCCCGGAGTCAGGAATTTGTGCCCGATATGGCGATAGGCTCACCCCCTATCACATCGTGGGACTGAACATACAAGGCGAAATGTGGGTGTCCTAATGGCGCCTCTGCCTACCCCTTCGGGGATAACGGCGTGAGTTTATGTATGTATGTATGTTAAACTAGGTGCTATTATAATTATTTTTTCATCTCATCGCATCTTTTCAGCCACAGGAAGTTGTGCTGAATATAGGCCTCCCCCATGGGTCATAACATTATAATGGACATAATTATTTTATAACACAGAATTATTATTTTAAAATATCATGAAAGAAAAATATTTTATAATAAAATTCAAACAGAGATTACTGTTTTTCCAATACAAAAGACATCAACGCAAGCATCTTTTTGAGGTAAACACGTTTACTGTTATAAATGTTGTACATCCTTTAAAAAATATTATTTTTATGTTTAATGTTTAATTTATGTTTGTTTAATGTCTCTGTCTTACAAGACACATACTTTTTAGTCATTGCTTTAATTTACAAGATACTAAAACAAACAATAACTAGGTAATTAAAGTAAATACAGTATCAAAAATTTTTTAGCTTTTTCATTGTGTTCAAACGCCTACTAACCACTAAAACCAACATCAAAATGCTAACATAACTTAAAGACAACAATAACACACATGACACTCAAAATTCACATCACTGCTAAATACAAGCAATTCCTGCACCCGGCTGGCGTCGAATTAGCGAATGTCAATATTTAAATTTTAGTTTCATAATAATTACGCAACAATTAGATAATGCGAAGGAGATCGATGACCGACGCGGCCGGTGAGCGGGGTTACGTAACCCGAATTTATCTACATGAAGAAAGTTCTGTGGACACTTGTGAAAACTATGAATGAGTGCGAGACTAAAAGAGACGTTTGAAGTCTAGGATTTCACTGTTTAAATGTTATGCTTGGTTTATAACCATGCTTAAGGCTTGGAAAGTTAAATTATTTGTACTCTTTGTAACTGGTCATTGTCCTGGGTATTAGGTAATTCTGTAACTGAACACGCTTATTTTTAGCATTTTTGGTGAAGCCATACAGCCACATATAATTTATACATCTTAATGAACATCCTAATGCGTCTACTCTTAAACCATTTTTTAATATATAACTTTAAGCTCTTCGCTTCCAATATCTTATACCTATCGGTCAGCCGTTTTTTGCGTGTCGTTTATTCACCTAAGCACACGACATTATGTTCATCCAACTGCGGTTTCTATTCAACATAATAACTGTAAAAGGATCTACGTAAAATTATACATCTTACAATAATTAAGTATTACACGCTGCCAGTCATAAAGACACACAAGTGAAAATAAAAAAAAGCTTTTTATTTAAAATAGTCCTTTCATATTATTTTTAATTAATCAATCCCCACACACTATAACAGTGAAGGAAAACATCGTTAGGAAACCTGCATACCATAGGGATTTATAATAATTTCTATGGTATGTAAAATCCGCCAACCCGCGTCAGGCCAGCGTGGTGGACTATACGTCCTAACCCCTCTCAAGCGTACTCTCGATTGTAGAGGAGGCTCGTGCCCTGCAGTGGAACATATATGGGCCGATATAGATAGATTATTTATAATTATGAATGTAAATTTTATGTATCTAGGTAAATCAATTTATTACAATGCGTTTAACTAAAAACACATGACACCAAAACATTTCCACTTAAGCTTTTACACACTTATGAGCACGCGCCGCAATAGCCTCATTAAAATGAATTTAATTGTATGGTAGCTGATAACATAAAGCTTACAATTTCTCAAAAGAGGTGCAATGTTGCGTGATGTTAGGCATCAATCTGATTTTCTATTAGTATGTTCCCATAGTGGTGAAAACTTGACTTATAAGATAACTGGCTGGTGTCGTCATTGCCCGTAATTTCTTTTTAACACTGAACTCATTATCCCCATACAAATACTCACCAACAGGTAAAAATCTCGATATCAGGGATTTTAAAGTAAAATAATATGTTAAATGGCAATTTCAAAATTATCCCAAAACTACAAACCTACTGGAATGACTGTAAAAAGTTCTAATACACTGTATTCCTAGTATTCACTACGAACTAAAATTTCCTGCCTTTACTTATCACATGTTAATACGTTATCATACATACTAACGTACAATTATGGGAATAAATAAGTTACCATTGTTGTCTGCATAGTAACTGAATTCTGTTTATGAATTTAGAAGAAAATTATTCACAATGTAACAAAGTGAAATCTTAGAATAACTCCTCATTTATTTGACGGGTTGGCGTGAGTGTAAATTATTTTCGTAAATGTACAAACCGCGGCCGCACTCAATTCTCAACTTTTACATACAACAGTAACTAAGACAGTCTACAACATGAATATTAAAATAAGAACATTTTGTTTGTGTTATTCAATAATAGTTCATTTTATTATATATAAATAGTCAATATAATCGAAGAATTTATTTCGACATCTTGTTTGTCATTAATTTTACTCACCTATAACCATAACCTTTGCAATTTGACAACATACTACAATAATTAGATAACCCAAAGTTGCAAGTATTACGATGCAAATCTTATACGATACTATTGCACGTTACATATAAATGTTCCTTAATCAAGTTCTATATAATTAGGTGTGAAATTCCCACGTAACTTGACAGAGTTGAAATTCCGAATCCATCAGAAGTAGTTAAAAGGTGGAGCTTGAGAGAAACTCCCTGTACTTTAAGGACATTGAATGCACTCGGCGTGTAACTCACACTGAGATATTTTTATGGTATCTCAATACGTTTGAGAGAAAGTGATAGCGGTGGGGAGCTCGGCCGCTCGGCGTCTCAGCGACAACCCGGATTTTCTTGAAACACACATACATTCACTCGCGCATACAACGAGAAAACTTATTGAGGAAAATACTGCTTTAATTCGTTAAGTGACGCGGTGGGTATAATTTAATTTACTTACGACACACCCTGTTGAAGAACGTCTAAAAGGTACGAAAACTTAGCCGCATAGATGCTTAAATAACCTTGAAATCATTAGCTGAATAAGTTCAATAACACTTAAAGTACCTATCTGACTAAGCAAAATACCTGAATCACTATAAGATAAAATTAGCAAATATTGCTTGTAATGCCTAGATACATTAAAGCTTTATTGAAATAAGTTTATAGATTGCCTTAATTTTTAATGATTCCAAAAAGATTGAATGAGTTATTATATTTATTTTATAGTAGTTATATTTATTTTACTTTAAACCTTTATTTTGAATTCGAAATTAATATCCTACTATAATAATATTATAGGAGCGAATGTTTGTGTGTTGTTACTTCTTCACGCTCAAACGGCTGGACCAACATTTACGAAATTTGGTATGGAGGTAACTGATACCCTGGATTACATAATAGATTATCTATACGATAAATATAGTGTTCCCGTGGGATGAGCAAGGAATTTTCCTGCTCAAACGGCTGGACCAATTTTAATTAAATATCTAATGAAGGTAGATGACACATTGAATTACCGCACAGGGTACTTTATTAATTTTTTTTTTAACGAAAGCTTACATACAAAATACAAAGTATAAAATATCAACCAATTTCGTATGCTGAAAATGTAGTATTCCTGTGAGATGAGCGAGGAATTCATATATAGGCATGTAGGTATATTTCCTATTCTTTCAAACTTAAAGAGATGGGATTAGACAGAATATAGAGCGGATGATGTAGGATATAAGAGAACGGGATAGCAAGCCTTAAAGTCATGGAACAGAATGAGATGGGACTGGATGGGATGTAACAGGACGAGAAAAGCAGTATAAAGAACGATAGCCACGGTGAGTTTAAATATAAGACAGTACGCGAAATAATAACCTATGTGTCTGATATGGACTGAACTCAAAAACTCGGGCGAAGCTGGGCCGGGCTGCGAGTTATTAATTATAAGTAAATGTGTTTTAGCAATTTCACTGGCTTTAGAATTACGCTCATCGGGTCATTGTCTCCCCTTTCTCACAAGTTCAAGCTTTATCTCGTAGCAATTCGTTTGAATGCGCAAGCAATTTTCATATCAATTTCATCTATTTTGAGCTCTCCTGGGAAATAAAGATCGTTACATCCATGTACAGTATCAATTTATAGCTTACTTTACAGATATTATATTTTATAAGAAACTCGTTTAATATGAATAAAGGTTGTTGGGATCTGGGAACCGAGTTGAAGTGTATCATTTAAAACCCTAACATCCACACATCTCAGTGTGTATGTACATTAAATCCATGTACATGTGTTAAACACGTGTTGCTCTCCCGAATGTTTTTTTTTGAAATACATGATAATTAATGCTTTTTTGACACTTCTTAAAAACTGGTCGCGCTATTTCAAACAAAAATTAAAGGACAAAACTCTTATTCAGTGTTATATTAGGTACTACATAGTTAATAAGAAGAATTATAAGAGGTAACAATCGTGTTTATAAATCGGTGGAGGCTTGTAATTAGCTATAGTTATATGTAAGATTAGTTATTTGTATTTATTATTTGTCTGTAAGCTTCTCTAAAATAAATAAATAAAAAATAAATAAAAATAAATATTTTGTAATTTCTCATCTATCATTGCACCTAAGTAATCTTGACCTCGATTTTAACAAGCAATTTTAAAATTGCAAGTTATCGTCCATAATCTACCATTACCTCGTTCCACATTGATAGCTTAAAATAACATTACTCACAAAACGGATTGTCACTAAAAACAGCCATTAAAGAGAAAGACCAATGTGTATTTAAAATAATTTTCTCGTTACCTTAAAAATAAGTTCTCCAAACTTTCTTCTTTTTTATGCGTATTTAAGTTCATGTTAAATTCTACGGTTTCCTCCACTTCGATTTGAAAAATTATCTATTTTTTAGATATTAAGTTCCATTGAAATTAAACTTTGTACGCCTTTTAACTTTTGCCAAGTTAATCCTAAAGTGTATGAAGCCTAAGTACAGATTGATTTATCAAACTTATTTAATATTACGATTAACGACTTTTTGGTTTCACAGCAAATAGCTTCACATTAAATTCACTTACGCATAAAATTAATACAAAAGAAAATCTTATAACATATTTACAATGGCTATTTATAATGTCCTTATATTTAATTATAGTTAATAGTTAGATATGAGTTCTAGAAATGAGTAATTTTATTTAATCAAGGCTTTTGACTGAGCTACTATTGAGCAGTTGTTTTCTACTATTGTTGGCGCAGTTCGTCCACAATCGTAATAGAGAATCCATTGTTTCGTATAGAATGATCCGTTCTGCTTCACATCGGGAGCAGTCTTCACTTTCTATGACTGTGACATTGTAGAGAACCCACTTTAGTACCTGCAATTTGGATTTGTGATGGTTTCATCAAAACAGCTGTGCAATAAGGCATAGCGCGCTTGAGTTACTCGGCTTCTTGTATACAAAGTAGGTACATACTTGCATTAACCTGTATTAGACAGGTGTATGATGTATCCCCAAATTATAGGCAGAGATGGCACTAGTGGTACTCAAGATTAGTAGAGCTTATTCACGTCGCAGGATACAGATCCACGATAGGGCACCACAGCTCAAAATAATTTCCAATTAAAATAATATACTTGACATTATTATGGAGATACATTATTGGTTAAAAAATCTTGATCTCTTTCTTTTTTTCATGAAGTAATAATTACGAATTATTATTAACTACTTTAATTCCACCAACAAAATAATCATAGTAAAGCATTCTAATCATGTATTGTACATCGTAACATGTTTGTGTTGCGAAAGTTATTCAAAACCCTACGAGCACTATCGAGGAATGCGCGCGGAGTGTCCTTCTAGGTCAGCCGGCTTGATAATAGAGTGTCATTGGCGGTAACGAAAGTCAACATTTCGCCGGCGACCCACTGGCCCACTGCAGCACTCCGCCGTGTTTACATACCGCCTTATATTTGTTTACCTCCTCTATACTTTTTATTTGGCTCGTTACATTTCAATTTCACTTCACAATTGCAAAGCTTCGAGTAATAAAGGGTACAATAACACTTATGTTAACGCTTTCTTTTATGATGTTATTGTTATAGTATATTATATTTCAATCAGAAAATGTAGATATTTGTGTAGATACATTTTTAAAGCATACAAAGCTAGAAAACGATTTAAAAAATAAGGCAAATAGGTACATAAACGACGAGAAAAACTGTCTCTCAACATTTATCAAAAATATATCAAGCCTTTAAAGATTCCTAACTATAAGTAAGAGTAGACAATGCCCATTATTTTAATGCAATTTTATTAATCACGTACTTAAACTGCAAACGGTTGACGAAAGTATTTTTATTGTCTGCCTTACTGCAATACCAGACACCCATCTAATATTAATACTTAGGTTACATCCAGTCTGTGTGTATTGTAAAGAAATGGACTAATTCACACATTCGTAGTTCTACATGTGTACTTTATAATAAATTAACATCGAGATGTCTCACGGCATAGTTGACAACATGGAAGAAGATTGAATCTTATTCGCTGGCACGCAGAATCGATGTCTGCATTACGAAATCCGAACACGCTTCTTTTGACCTAAGAATCCATTCCAGAGGCCTCATTCTGCTAGTGTAATACTGAATTTGTAGGTGAGTGAACTAAACAAAATCACAAAGGTTCTGTTGAAATTATCGGATGCTAAGACGACTTGACCGACCGTGGCAATTAATTTGTTCAACTAAAAGTTTGTCCACAAAAAGTGACACAAATATTATTTAAGTTACCCTAATTTACAACTAACTGAAATTTGGAAGATTCTCAAGTAAATTATGAACGAAATCTCCATATTTTTGTGTATGTTAATATTTTGTATCATTTTATCATCAATTTCATCCGCTTTCTTTTCACAAGATGATGTATAAGACAGGTATTGGTGTAAGCCTATTACAAGGTGAATCCACCGACCTCTGCGGTTGCCATAGAAACCGCTACGAGGTCGAGCACTCGTTCTAATTCCGAGAAGTTCCGGTTATAGTATATACTTGTAAACACGCTGTTGCCACTAGCCAGTCATAAAATAATCATTGGATGCCTCACTTAGATATTTAATACCCAATTAAAATGAGAATAACACGGTCCGAAGAGCGATTATGCAGCTATAACATGTTCTGTTCTGAAGCATTAGTAGCACCTACTAACCGAGGAAAATATTGTAAAAGCCTATTTCAATAAATAATATTTTAATTTTTAATGAATAGTCTATTGTTGCAGTGTTGCAGATCGGTTGTAATCAACATATGTCTTCTATGTCCAAATATTAAAATATAACCAAAATTAATATCATGACTAATGTGGGTGTCCTGGTGGCGCCTCTGCCTACCGCTTCTGGGATAAGGGCGTGAGTTTATGTATGTATGTATGTAATACATACATACGCCCACATTTCGCCTTGTATGTTCTGTCCCACGATGTGATAGGTGGTGAGCCTATCGCCATATCGGGCACAAATTCCTATGTATGTATGTACTTATTATTTTATAACGAACGTCATCCGCTAAAGTACGCAATAAACTTCTAAATAAAAGCCCCCCGAATTTAATCAACTGCATCTGAATCCAATTAACAGAATAAATTACAATCTCGGTCCAAACTAAGCCAGAGAAATTGGTATTATCAACGCACTACTTGCTCTACGCATGAAATCAACCTTTACGTACAATGCAACATAACTATAAAGATTTTATTAAAATAATAGGCGTTAGATAATTTTTTATTTATCATTTATTTCTGGAGTTATATTAGTAAGAAAATAAAAACAAAAGAATGTAGTTAAATCAACTGTATCGCCACTTTGGTGTAGAGGAAGCATGTACGGACTGTGTACAGTGAGTATTTGAGTTCGATTCTCAGTTCGAAAATTCACATATAAAATACCTGGGACTTTAATTTATCTCGGTATGTTGTAACATTGACCTATCTCATATTAGTAAGGATGTAAACCTTGCAAAGTCTGGGTGGTAAAAATAGGACGTACCAAGATGCATGAACCAAGGTAATAACGAGTAAGGTAGAGCCACACTGTGGGCGTTTTATAAAAAATATAAGTGGGTAAGCTCTATCGATGGCTAAGACTATTTTAGACCATATAAGTTGCACATAGTAGTAGATTCGCGATGACGTTTCATATCCTAAGATTGTACTCCCATACTAGCTTACGTTAATCTTTACCCACGTCATGGTTCATTCCTTTCTCAAAGGATATATATATCTACAATTCTCACCATCTTTCAGCTGATAATTAATTGGATCACTCATAAAAATGAAAGTTATGACCATTCGTGTTTCTCACTTTAGCTTGTTCAAATATTTGCGAAATACTTTAAATATATGGAGGCTTATAAGTGTAATTAGCTTGCGTAATCCTAATTACGCAATTTCTAATGGCAAGTCACATACTAAGATTACCGAAGTAACAATCAACTGTAAAAAAACCTAGGTATTACAGTATGGATCAATAATATAGGTCGTGTTAAATGTTCTGGATAGAATATTACTTGGCTAAATAATTAAAGGTTATCATTCATCCATAAACCGGGCAAAGTGAGCAATAATGCATAACCATTAACCATATATGTCACAAAGACTTTATTGCATAAATTATGCAAAATATTTGGCGAAAAGCATATCATAGCGACAATAATTTCAAAACTCACAACTATTTGTTATAGTCTTCAAGGTCGCTTTCTACACAGCAAAGAAAGTCACAGATTGTATAAAAGCTCGCAGCTTCAGAGCATTGACATCGAGATAATGTGGGAATCGAGAAAGTTTTCAAGATGACATCCCGAGCTTTGATTCAGTACTCCGATAGTCATTAATAAAAGCACGTTGCATATTGGACTTTAAACAGGCACAAATTAATTTATTACTGTTACATTACGGAGATTATCATTACCCTTGATGTTGCGTTAATGTGATGTTAATGGCTATGAACTGTGTCCAAGAATAAATAGTTTCATCTTATTTGTTTTTGTGTTCATAACAGTGTTCGTATAATAGACATGTAAGTTTTTTGATTATGCTTATAACTCAAATAAATAAGGCGAATGATTTGTATAGTAGTATTACCATATTTTTTTTTGGAGCGACGAGATTTGCATATTATTAAATTTGGAATTTGGTTGGTCTCAATCGATGCATATCTGTGATTTCTTTGTAAACTAGACTTTGTCATTAGCCTAAATAATCCCACTGCTGAACAAAGACCTCCATATCTACCTTAATCTCATAATTCTGATATCTTTCTGCAGCAAGCATATAGCCATTTCTGTAGCTATTCTGGAGAGGCCCTGATCGTCTCACTACAGTTTTTTGGTCTTCCCAGATGTTTACCACAACACATTTAGGGCTACTAGTCACAGTTAATAAGATATTTCAACCAAAATGTACGATAAAGTAAACTGAAACATGAGGTCCTTACCCATGAATAAGAAAGTGAAAACTAAAAGTGAGTCAGTGGCTACCGGGTCACTGATCGATGACGGACAAATCTTCGTTCATTACGAGTTTGCGACCTCATTGCCACTCTTCAAGGAAGCTAGCGAAAGTAAATTCTTTTGATTTCCTTATTGTGCAACTTTTGGTCCGGGTTTTATTGTATTTCATAAAGTTAATATCCGGATTAAATTCTATTAATGTGAATCATAACATATAAACATACTCAACTGAATAAAAGTTACATAATCTCCTGTCCGTATCACAGTGTGTTACTTTTATTTGTAGACGAGAAATGAAACACGTATAACAATAAATATATGCTTTATTATAAAAGTAATCATGACATAAATAATAGTATTATTAAAAGGTTTATCACTCGTAGAACCTGACGCTAATTACATGTTCATTCTATGAAGGTAACTTTACTTAATGATATAAAATACTTACAATTTGTCATCTTTTAAGGTGCGTCACCGAGGTCCCAATTACCTGGATACAATAAAATTATTAGAGTATTAAAAAATGAGTGTATCAAAGAAATATTGGATCATGAAGTATTCAAAAGCAATGTGCCATAAAATGTAAGTTAGAATTTTAAAGCTTCCTTAAACTTCTTTCTTGCAAAGCTTTTCTATCGATGTCTGTTGGGATTCAATGATAAGTATGGCTGGAATGTCTGAAAAATACACATCATTTAGTTTTATTGTAAGTATCATAATCGTAGCTATAGCTTTACGATGATTCTTGAAAAATCATGACAAATTCTTTTTATTCTCATTCAAAAATCAAGCCGGCATCTACGAAAAATGTGAGTTCATTAATACAGATTTTTTCGATGTGTCTTTTCGTGTAAAAAGGACACCAAAATAATGTACTACGAAATTTTATTTGGATATTTTTATTGTCGAAATACTATCAAGCCACCAACAACCACGACAACGAACGTACAACCAGACCCTATATTCAGCAGTGGACTTGTTATGGCCGGTATGCTCATGACGGCGTTATTGTTTTTTAATACCATTAATCAATAAACTACATAATATAAGCAATTCAAGAATTTTTCATCTGTTATTGTAAGAATTGCTCTATAGTGTTACTTTTTTTCTAACGGAAATACTTACCTCTTTCACGTACAGTTGAACATAGACTAGATTTCTATTTACTGACTTGTTTGTAGATTTGCTTATCATGTAATTTACACCAACGTGCCACCGCATGTACTGTCATTACTAATATGTTTTATAAACTAACCAATCAGTTCATCTAATACATATTTTCTATTTTATATTTTGCTTTCATCCTATATAATGATTTATGTTCTGTAAACTCTCCAAACATTACCTGGTTCGCAATAATTTGCCACAAGTAGATCTCCAACCAAACATTATTTCAAAGCATTTTAAAAGGCATTACCATCTTAGGTGAATTTACGTCTCGTCATCGTAATAGATTTGTTACCTGTAACAATAAGAGGCATGCGTTAATTTGCCGTTTCATACCGCAAAAAAACTGGTCGCAATTTTAATACTTTATTCAAACTGGATGAAAGAGAAAGTCAAATTGCAGCAAAATGTTTACTTCTTTTTGTGGAGATATTATTTTTAAAATTATCTTGCATGGCGATGTGCTTAATAAAAACGGCGCGAACACATTAAAATTGTAATAATCTCAAGAAGTATGTATGTTTATAAATAAGTTAGGTAAAATTAAAAATAGGGTAGGTGACCTAAAGTAGGATACTATTTCATAGAAATTAATTTACGAACTATAACCAGTCCTATCTATCGGTCAACTCAACGATACAGGGCACGTTGAGTTTATCGGTGTATCCGATGTCCTTGGCAAGGTCTGTCAGGAGCGCTCGGAGCAACGGGATGGGAACAGGTTGTACGTACAGGCGAGCCGACTAGCACAGTTAGGCGTTGCCACCATAACTGGGTCATCATATATATATAGTGAAGTTCAAGGCGCAACACTCATTGCAAGTTAAACTCCCGTGCAAGCAACACGCACTTTCACCGGTGACGATTCAGCTCCCTCGTGGAAGACAGTGTTCAGTGATTTGTGATAGTTCCGGTACGAGATAAAGGTAAGATCCCTTCCAGATGTGGTGTGTGTCACCGTGGAGCGAAATGTGAAAGTTAAGGGACTGCGGATGCTGCGTATTGTATATAATGTGTTTTAGAAGTGATTATTGTGATAGATAATTTAGTTTTATGTGCTGATGTTGATTTAGTGTTAATTATGTGGTCAATATTTATTTTAATAATGTTTGTTTTTTGTACAATATTATTTATGTATTAAAATATTTAAGATAAATATGGAAAAAAAATGGTATACTGGATTGGTCAACGTATAAATAAATAGTTTACCTAATGCTGACATTACATGCCAAGTAAAAGTAAAATAACAAACATCAGAATTTGTAATAATCACAGTTATTAAAAATGTTATTGTATTAAAAAAAAAATTAAATATTTATTTATTTATTAAAAATATTTTTAAGGAAAAGAACAATACAACGAAAATGTTGCATAAATTTTAAAATATGTAAAAGCTGAAGATACTGATTTAGTTATACAAAAACAATTGCGCAAGTGTGAACAAAAGAAATGGTAATTTTATTCAAAAGGCCAAACTGTATTATACAAGTTACGAAAATTTCACAGCACATTAGCGTCTTAAAACTATTTTCACCGCACGCCTTAGTCATGTAGATATAAGCCTTCACTTTCTAAAAGGTGAAGATAAACACATAGTACCTTCACCCTGGATTAGACACGTAGCATACAAAAAGTAGCGTAACATATACGAATATAACAATGGCGGGTCCCATGAAATGTCACTCGGCTTTCTTATCATCCCATTGTTTCGTTTCTTATATTTATTTACGGCAATTATAGCTCTTGGAAAATCACAAATGATTTAAGAATTACAAGCCGATAATATTTGCCTACGTCACGACCCATTTCTAATCAACAGAGTGCTTAAAATGATGTTAGATAATAGCCGTAAAACTAATTTGCGCGTGCGAGTCGAATTCACGCGATTAGGCATTCCGTATGAGCATAAAAGATTCGAGGCCGACCCTTACAGGGTTAGATATTATCATTGGCTCTTTATTTAGATTTTACTATTTAATTATTCTAAGTTTAAATATTGTGTATTTGTATAACCTTTAAATATGATAGTAAAAACCAAGACAATCAGATCAGACATGATGCAGACGCATGAAGATTCTTCTATTTTACTTTTGTTGTTGAGATATCGTGCAAAGTATTTTTGTGATATGTTCAGACAGTCAGCTACGTCGTTTCAACAGATAGAGGCATTTAAAGAATGATTAATAAATCAGACGGCGTAGAATTGTTATAGCCGTTGTGACTCTGTTAGAAGAGAACCCTAACAAAAAATGTATTTGAAGGGAAACATAACTTAGGATCATGAATATAAAAAACTTACATACCTAATATTTTCTTTGGTACATCAAAAAGAGACAAATATACCAAAAGGAAATCTAACATGTAGTATAAAATCCCGACTATTAATTTGTTTGCCGAATTCGAATAAAATATGTACCTAATTAACGGAATAAGAGAGCAATATTTGCATTTTAATGATATGAAATATTTACTCACTTATTAACATTACAACTTCAAATATACTGTTGATTAAATAACTTCTAACTTAGATAAAAGGCTACGTGAAGGATAACGTCTAGTTTCAGGCAGTAAATAAAATAACATAAATAACATTTAAGTAATTGGAAGTTCAGTTCAAAATGGATATAAATACAATCAAATATTTTAATAAATAGTGATGAATTTAAGATTTTTTTCATAATAAAGTTTGGTTTGAGTAAACAAGTGACAAAGATCATCAATGTGGTGACAGGGTTTGTAATTAAAAGTCTCGAGACGCGCGCGGGCGCCGTTGAAAGTGGCGAGGAAAGCTGCTGTGAATCGAAATAGCCAATAGCTTGCGTGCTAACCATCTTGACTCGGCGCTGCGCAGTTTCTAGCATGTACAATGTCCACTGGAATGATACAATGTCATTCCAGAAACTACAGAACATTAGCACATTCTCAACATAGCGATGACATTCTGCAAATCTTACACGACTCTATTTAACGCGAAAACCCAAACAAAAATGAATGATCGATATTTTAAGCGTTTCAATAAAAAGATTCAATTTTTTTTTTAAATAATGAATACCACTTCACAATGCTAGAAAGTTAATTAGTCAAACGCAAATAAAACATTCATCAAATCAATACTAATTATGGTCACTTAATTTGACGACATATACGACAAAATTGCATGTTTAAAGAATGTAATTTGTTTGGAAAAACGATTGGATGACGTATAATCATTGCCGATTTTCCACATCGTCAATCGTGGATCGATCGGAACGTAGCCAACGGTACAAAATATAATGACAACGTATTTGTCGGTCTTCCGCCCGATCGACCGTAAATCATTAATCGCTGCTGCTATTAGTACGCATGGCACGATAGCTAGCTACTGTAGTAGAGTTAAATATTGCGTGAGGTCACGTATCTAGTACAAGTTTGGCGTAACTACCCTACATCTTTAAGCTTTTGGGTTCACCCATGCTAATGTTGTCACGTAATGAATAGTTCGGTACGTATAATGTTGGAGATATTTAGACTTATGTGGTTTTTTTTTTTAATACGATTTACAGCCCTTTTTATGGTAACGTCTTAGGATAAAATAATATCAAGGTATGCTTTAAATAGACACGAATAGAAATCGAAATTCTTCGGTTATCAATATCGTTTCAACGGACTCCATTCTAAAACATTCGGTAGGTACACTCGAACACTCTTCACCAAAAAGATTAAGTGAAAGTTGTCGGCGAGAGGAAACCTCGTCATTCACTGACGCGATGTCGGTTGAGTAACCGAAATTATTTTAAAACGGAAATTACATACTGAGCGTGCCTCTTCGGTGATAGATAAAGCTTCGTAAAAAGAAAGTACAAAACTTGTTTATCTTTTTTTTACGATCCATTTAACGAAGATTTTTTAGCTGAATTTGATTTTTTTTTAACCGTGGACATTAAATTGTAATAAACATTATAGTGGCCACGTGTCTTTGTGATCCCGAAACTTTGCCGATTCTAATGGCATTGACCCGTGTGACGTGGCCCGCCAACATATAATTTTATTTGTAGATAAGATTTTTACATTAACATATTACTTTCTTCTCTTAGTTTGTTTCCTTGTTCTCGTCGCCAGTGGAACCAACCGTGTGTCTCGATTTTTGTATTCAAAAGGTGGCACCCCTGATAAATGTAGAAAAATCGGATGCCACACAAAAATGTTTACTGCTACCATCAAATATGTGTTAACGATGTTCCACATTGTAACAGGTTTAAATCTTGGTCACTGGAATTTAACACTTTTAGTACGTTTCTCTTTAAAAATAGAAGTAGTAAGATACACATAAAAATAACATTAAGCCGGATAAGTGTAATAAAAAAATCCTAAATTATTTCAATTAAAGATATTCATATAGGTACATAAAGTAAGCTTTTGCCTGTAGCCCAAAGGCGCCACTGAGATAATTTCCCAAGATGTGATCTGAATACATAGATAACAAACCTGTTGCTATACATGATGTAGAGCCTGTGATTTACCTCTTACCAAACTAAGAAGGTCTGAACCTTCTTTGTGTTTGGAAATAATTTAGGCTTAATATACCACGCTGGGCATGCTCCCGATTGGCAGACTTCCTATACCTACTATTGAAACATTTATGAAAATCTCTGTTCCTCACGTAATTTTCCTTAACCGTTAAGGTGAACGATAATTAAACATGAATACACACGTACCTACTCTGAAAAGTCAGAGGTGTATGGATTTGACTTGAACCCTCGACTTCTAGAATATCACTAGACAAACTAGAAGTGTAAGGTTTGAGTTGGTCGGAGGTCTGCTGAATATTTGATAATTGGTCAATTTCGTATATATATTTTAAATTTGAGATTAACTATTATCTCAATTGTCATCACATACGCAACTTTATTATTCGAGTCACAATTCCCCTATTATTCGCGGTGGGGGTAACTGATACATTATGGTATATGCAACAGAATTTACACGGTATAAATGTACATTAGTGAAAATGGGAGCAAATCGAGCATGTGCATTACATATCGGATACCGTACGATTGAACCGCATCAAGAGCGTGATAACGGTGTGTTTGAAAACACGCTACCGTTTGTAGAACGAGCTACTGCACTTACCAAGATAAACGTCCATAGCCATCAATTATACAGTGATGATCCGTGCAAATCCAAATGCGCCGTCGCGGTCGTAACGGTTTAAATAATGGTAGATCCTGCTTAAATAAACCTTTAGAATGAGACTAGCTCAGATTAAGGTGGGTTACCGTTAAGGATTAGGTACTGATTATAAACTGATGATGTGCTTTATATCAGACCACACATGTAAATGTCTCAAACTACTAGTCAAATTATAATTCGAGGATAGGTACTCGAGCCTCGTAGCTGATACTAGTTAGTGTCCATATTAAATTTAGTCATGCCCACTTATATTACTTTTTCGATACGACTTACAAATTGCTATTCAATGCAATTCATATGAGGCACCAAATAGCGTGGTGTGCTTAGACCCAAGCCCGTTGCAATCGTAGAAAAGGGCCATGCTCAGCAATGATACGCTGATTTACGGATTGCTATATAGTCTTTTATATTGAGGAACATAATATGTAATGAAATGGCATTGATATGTTTACTTAATAAAATAAACTAATAAACAGAAAGCGCTCAGTTTAAACCGAACACACCTAGATCTATAATCAGTTCGTTATCATAAAAAAGAACATCCCGTGTAACAAATTTATGAATAACCCTTTGAAATGTAACCGCTGGGAAATCCCATCCGGCACACGACTAGAACATATTTAAGACGTAAACATACGACTTTCTCTCTGTCATATATCACTTAAGCGAATGACACCAGTCTTCATCCATTCGTTCAGTTCATGATGAGTCATAATGTTTTCTATCCACATGTTTATAACAGAATACATTTCAAATATATTCACATCCGTGTTTTAAACACGCACACTGGCGGACTTGTGAACGGCTTTAGAAAGCGGATTGCACGCTGGAACGGTCATTGAGTGGACGAAAAAAAGGAAAAACATGCGGAAACCAACTACGAGAGACTTGGTTAACGAATATTTTTCGGAAGTACATTTACAGATTGGTCAAGTTCTCGTGTACATTTTTGGCATTCTTTGCCGAAAACACACAATTAGGGCAAAAAATTAGCTAATATTAAAAAAAAAACATTCAAATAAGTTTGTGTTTATAAAAATATGGATTAGAAATATTATCGCACCGCGAATGTTTGTATTAGGTCACGTGACAAAATCTCATAGGTCGTGAAACTAACAGGTGTTCTTCACTCGTTTTCCAATGAAAGTAGGAGGGCCAGTAGATCACATACTAATAACAGGTATGAGTCCTCGTACCGAAATTAGAAAAACGCTAACCTTGCACGGCAACGGCGCACGCGACCGGACCGCGGGCTTTCTCCTATCGCCATGTATGACGAGCGAGCGACGCGCAGGGCTGTTCTTACTCGATAAATATCATTTAATACCGTTTCCTTCCAAAAAAAAAAATCTAATACATGCGAGAAGATTGTGGTTTGGATGGTGGATGGTGGAATTTTTATGTCCATAAAGCCATAATTTTGGCCTTGGCGGCTCCAAGTCGGAAAAAACAGAGGGTAGAGAGAAAAATACGAGCACATTTTAACTAGTAGAACTATCAAAAATCGACGCAAGAAAAAAGGTAAAACGCACAGTAGGTAAAACACAGGCGCCAAGCAAACCTGTCATAATTTAATAAAAACATAATTAGCATAAAGTGGGCCGCGTTGACGCTAAGATCCGCGACGATCGAAAGTGAGGTTCAATTCCCGCGCACCGCACCGTGAAGTTCAGCCGTTGGCGTCTCAGGGTTACTAGGCCAACAGGCCGATGCCACCTTCAACCCGATCTTTTCTGACAGTATTTTAACGGAAAACTGATGAGTTACTTCTCATCATAAAAAAAATTATTAGAAAATAACACATGAGCATAAATTTCTTGTGCACACGCAAACGTATGTATAGTTAGGGAAATAAATCCAAAAGCGATAAATATAGTGTAAAAGTTATTGGAAGCACTGTAGAGCTCCGATATTAACCTGTGAGCTTAGTCTTTGATTATATAGTACTTCCTGTGAGCATAGGTATAATTTATGGGCAAAATAGTAGCTTTCTTAAAAGTTAAAATGCAATACAATGCTTATTTATAAGCCTATTAGAAAGCACAAAAGGCAGTTAAATAAAGCATTGTAAGGTTTCGCAACGGTTTACGCAGGTATCGTTATATAAAACGGTGATATGTACAGCGGTTTACCAGTAAGTGTCGGGAACAAAGCATACATAAAACATGACGACGGCACTAGCGACAATTTCTCTAGAGGGAATCTCGAACGGCGCACTATCACCGTCAAGCGGCACACAATCACATCTCTAGCTCACACGTAATAAAACGTCTTGGAATGTCGCTGTCAAATCGAGCGAGTAACGTCACGCAATTATCCGTCCGCCGAAGACACAGGTGTAAAATAGCCCGCTTTTATCGGTCAAAGAAAGTGGACCGATTCGTGACTAACGGTCGTTTAAAATTTACGTCAATTTATATAACTAACACCTGATTAGAACTAGTATGAGAGATGTGACACCGGTACAACAGTTAGTAGAGACCGGGTCACCTGCATTCGTGGGCTGACGGACAAGCCGGTAACACACTTCCATGCCGGATAGACGCGCAGCCCTAACAGGTTCACGCACATTTGAGCTAATCGCTACTCAACCGTGATCAGTTACGTGCAATTGCTTTTTTCCGTATATATAATTAATACACTTTGATATAACTGAGTAGGTATTACGTCTAGACTAAAATATATACAAGTATTACAAATTCAAAGAAGAGAAAATATAAATTAATTCTTTTGTACATATCTCCCTAGTATAATTAAAACAAGTGACGGAAATACGACAAAGTTTAATTAATCTTAACATACTCATAAAGTAAACTCGTAGGCGACACCAGGGGCCACTTTCTAAGCAACTCTAAAAGCAAGCAATCAATCCGCGCGAATCACTCATCAGAACGCTTTCTAATCGACTCCCATTGCGCGAGAGCACAATTAACTGAAAGAAAGCAATTTTTTTGTATTCCGCTAAATATGTTTAGGTATTGAAATTACGCGTGCAATTGATTATAATTATTTTTGTTTTTCCTCAGGATGCACAGCAAGGTGACCGGGTGGGCGTTACTTGCCCTGATCTGCTCGTCTTCAATTCTCCACACCCTTGCGTACCCACAACATGTTCCACTTATTTCACAGGTAATTTCCGTTTTTTTTTAATAATTTTCAATAAAGAAACTGTATCCCTTAAATGGAATACTGAATATTAAACCTTTATTAATTTATCTTCCAGGCAACCAGCAATGTTAGAACACATAGTCCACAGTACTACAGCAATTCGTTGCCCGCGCCACAACCAGATGTAGCTCAGGAACGCAAGTTTGCTGAAAAACCCAACGCACTGAAGAAAGTAGCTCTAGACGACCTCGATGACATACAAACAAATTCCATCTCTGATGGAGGCTTCACTTGGACGAATGTGCTAGGTAATTAAATTTAAATAATTATTCCAAAACGTTTGCTTCCATGTTATTAGAGCGATTCTTCCGATTCTTTATGCAACGTGAATTTTTTTTTTGCTTAGCACTCGATATATTTATGTATTGACCGTTCGGCACTAGGGCTTCTATCTGTCAGGTAACCTCATTTTATGTAATATTCCATAACTGTTTAGGCTTATTTGCAAAATACTCGTAATAACATATAGGTTTCGGTTGCCGATTTGAACTATATAGCAAGAAAAAAACTAGAGCAATGTTAATCGGGTGATTCGATACGAAGAGTATGGTGGATGTGGTACGACGTTCATTATAAAAAACTGGAATACTATTTGTAATACGAGTTACGACTAACGCAACATGCACGTGACGTGAGACAGACAGCAATTCTAGTCTCTTTGATTCATTAATTCTAGCTAATATTTTTCTGCCAACGCGGGTTGCAATGTGTTGCAATATTTGGCCGAGTTCATCATTTCACCGCCAAAAAAAGCTCCTAGTGAACTTTACCTTTTTTATATCACCAAATGCATTAAAAAATGTTCTTCGAATAAAGTCCAGGATTTTCAATAGTTGAAAGATTGAAAATTTTAAGTCACCCAAGGCGTGGCGCCAAAAAACACGCGGAATATGCTATTTAGCGAACAGGTATCGCAACGACATACGATATTAAATTTTTTATTACTAAACAATTTTTAATTACTTTAACCAAATAATTCCAGGTATGCTAATGCAGATGATCTTCAACACCGGCGGTGCTACAGGTCCCAACAAGAGTGACACATTCGATACCGAGACGTCGACATCATCCCCATGGCCTCACTTCTTTTCCATGGGCCTTAAAATCCTCACAGCCCTCCTTGGTGGCGGAGCATCCAACGAAGGCATCGACAAAGTAGACAACGGATCCCCAATGCAGGTACTTGATGACATCATCAAAAATATTCGCATGATGTTACAATGAACAGTAAAGATTTAGACACCCATAGAACTATATTTACGAAATGTACAAATATAAATTATTCGCAGTAAATATATTTTTATCCATACTGATATACTAACATTGTTCTGTAGATATATTTAGAATTTTAGAAAATTATAATCACTCAGTGTATAAATACACCATGCAATCTGACCCTCACCCGTAGTATATACCATCCGTTTAATTGCTCATATATATTATTATTATTCACTTCAAATAACAGGGACACATGTGTCCAAGGTATACCTCAGAGAATGTCTACATTTGGATAAGTAAAACGACATTTCTTTAAGGTATTCCTAAGAATTGAAATGTAAATAGTAAAATATGGTTACGGAGACGGTGTCGCTTCTCGCTTGCTTCAGAGTGTATTGGCTGCGGTTCTGTCGACGGTGTTCGGTACAAAAGATCCCGACCAGGTCGCCTCCATGGCAAAGCAGGCTGGAGAGGTACGCTACCCATCCTTCCTTTCCCATTTAATATCATTACCAAGGATAAATTGCAAATGTTTTTATTATAAAAACACGATCGGCCCTATTCATAGACCGATTTAAAACCTATTTTATTTATCGAATGTTTTGTCTTCTTCGCTCGAACTGAATTCAAAAGTCGTTCGAAAGGGACAAAACATTCGATACCCAATAGAAATTTTCAATATGTCTATGAATAAGACCGGATATGTTGATTCGGAGATGTCAACCAATTATTATTGCTTCCACAGTTCATCAACATCGTAATGAACCTGCTCGACGCGCTGAAGACATCGTTTTCTCATAGGTCACTAGCAGCTCGGTCGATGGGACGCAAAGATTCCGTGAGTGATGCAGCGATCGCCGGCATTGTGATGTCCAAGCCTTACGTCAGGTCTTTCGTCACAGACAATGACAAATGCCACTTGAAGAACATGTGTGAAGCGGCAAGCGAATGCTCTTCTGACATCGGAGGAAAGAGCATCTTCTGTCCTATGGCAGCGTGAGTATAAACACTTATACGTACATTTTCTAAAACAAAAACCAGTACTAACTGTTTTTTTTTTGGTGCAGATACTTTGCAAGTTTCGTTTTGGAGAGGCAATCTGGAGCTACATTCGACCAGTTCAAGGAAGCTGGTCGTAGAGGACGTTCCGGAGCCGACTGTCGGCAAATATATCTCCAGTGCAATGAAGTTTAACGTTCAACTTCCCCGCCAGAACAATATTTCTTGTAGTGCGACAGTAAAATGCTAGTGAGAATACAAACAAGCAGATATATTTTAAAACCGCTTGTGTGGATCTTCATATTTTTGTAACTCATTTTTTAAAAGAAAGCTACACATTAATATTTATAATTGGTGAAAGCTGAGCTATGTAATCACAACAATTGTAAAGGTTTCGATTCATGTTATAATTTATCGCGCATTTTTATGTGCTGCTGCGTCTTAAACTAGTGATTTGAGCTCAAAACTGATCCCATCGCACTCACTAAACGTTGTCTAGTAGTGTGTAATAATTTATTTAACTTATTTATTTATTTATTCTAGAAGTATTAAGAAGGAATTGTAAAATATTTAGCAAAAAGTGTATCCAAAACTAATCAATCTTTTCTGTTCGACATATGATTCAGTATTTTAAATTGGCACATCGTCCAATGAATGACGATCGACGATTCCGCTAGTTTCTCGGTAATTTACGACTGATGTAAAAAGTAATTTTTTGTGGTATAAACGTACGTTATATCGCATAATAGTTAGTATTTAATGAATTAAGTGTGCGACTGTGTGGTTGAGGACGTCCTTGAGTGATTGTGATTCTAAATTAATAAAAAATAAAGTATTTATTTTGTTTTCTTCTATTCGCCGACATGACTGTCCCAAATGACATTGTATACCGTTGTGCTGATGTCCCAGCTACCTGGTGGTTAAACAGAGCGTATCTATGAACAACATAGCGTCTGATGCGTGCATCCCAGTCAGTTGACATCTTCATATACGCATTGAAAGTCGACACCGTAAAACGTGCACTCGTCGAAAATGACATTAGAAAACATTATATCCAATGTTGAACTTGGAGCAAAACGTCTTACTGAAAGGTATGTAAAAATATTTTTTCTGTCTTGTAGAGAAATATTAAAGCGCCACAAATCATGGCATGTTTGCAATCGCACGGCAATATTTTGCGCATCATAGAATGTACATCACCGGCTTATGTTAATAAAAAATTCAAACTCTTTTATAGATATATTATTCCTAAAATATTATGTATTTATCAAAAATAATTTAAGGTTTTTCATATTGTTTTTCCGTAAAATTTAAAAGGTGTAGGTACCATTTTATATTTTATATTACATTTATTATATGTATAGATAAGTTTCATCGGTAATACTCGTAATCACAAAATGGAACAACTCATCGCCGACTATAAACGATTGTAAAAGCGAATAAGATTTCATGTAAAGCAATAAGATTCATGATATTTCTGTCTTTCGGTGGTACGTAATAACTCAATGACAGTATATCAAATCGCAGTCAGAAAAACTGGTACCAAATTAACGACTAGCACATAAGTGTACCTACCGACTTACCTACCCCATAACGGATTTAAAGCTTCGCAAGTAAATTATACGCGTGGTGGTAGCATAGAAAATAATTCCACGTACCAATAATCAGTCATTGGTAAGGTAAATCATTGTAACTTATTTAAATGGTGCTACAATAATAATTTTATGGCGTGCTAAACTTCTACAAGTATCGAACGCCACTATTTCTTGTAGCTTAAAATCAATAGCAAATAAAAAAGTTCGCTCGTAAATGACGCGCGTGGTGATTGAGAAAAATATATTGTGACGTCCCAAAAATTGGTCATCTGCTCAGATTATAATAATATTTTATGTATAAAAAGGTACTCGGAATATCCGGGGCCGGTGCACGATCCGCATGTATATTACGCATACGAACCAACATTGCCCAGTCATGGATATGTGGCCCACACCGGCACCAAGCAGTGAGTACAACTTAATAACAGTTTTATCTTCTGGATCTGTCGATGTCGATGCCTGCAGTGGTTTCATTCGGGCTACTTAATCACCGATGGTGCTTCCTCAAAAATGAGGCCCTTTCCCATTCTTCTGTCCTTCAAAGTTAGGGCTATGATGTATCATACAGGAGGTACCATCAGGTCAATAGATCTTTTACCATCATTTAATTTCCAGAAATGTGGAATATAATGGGCATGTTAACTGCTGCATCTTCTTTCTAAAGTCGTGAACCTTCAATATGGCACAATTAAAGCAAGAATTTGATTTTTTAAAAATGACAAAATTGTAATTCAACTTTTATTTGTTGCCAGCAATATCGGCTCGGGGCTAAAAGCAAATGCATCGATGTCCGCGCTCACACTACTAGCATTCTTATTTTTTCTCCACATACTCCAACAATGTATTAAGGAGCACATGAATGATATGGGGTCATCGCCGATAATGGTGATGACTGCTGGTAAAGAAGGCGAAGCTAACGTCGCGAAATCAGTAAACAAAATGGACAAAAGTGGTATGCCCGAAAATGTTGAAGATGAGAAAAAAGACAACGCGAACCTTAATAGATACACTACGAATGAAAAATATAATATAAAAAATCCATTTCCAAATGACGCTTCTACAAACAAAAAGCAACTAACGAAAGTTCATTTAGCAGAAAAGGCACCGGCGGATAATAACCAGGGACAAAAATATCAATATTTTAACAATTACGACAACGGAAATCAAAGTCCAGCATATCCCGGATTTATCAGCAACGCAAAGAAAGACAACTTTTGATAATTATGGATATTAAAAAAATAAAATCATTTAATACTTGTTTCACTTTCTTTACTACTAACTAATAACGAATTACATACATGTACTTATATGAAAAATGAGTTAAAGGTATAAAATACAGATACCTAGCAAAATTACAGGCAATCAAGTAACTACAGGGTGTAAGAGGACAACTTCCAAAATCGGAAGCAGTTGTTTTACTGTTGACTACGAACATGATGCTATTATTTGTAACCGATTGATGTCTGTACACAGAAGATAACTAAAAAAAACTAATATGGGTCTGTAGTAACGTAATAGAACCCAAAACGATGATTTTTAGATTTTTTGTGTTGGTGCGGTTGTGCACGATGAACTCAGAAACGGCTTAACGGATTTCGATGAAATTTGGTATGAAGGTAGCCGGCACCTTGGACTCTAACTCTTGGCTACTTTTTACCCCGAAAAAATCAGTGTTCCCGCGGATGGAGGCAGGAATTCCGATATATTTGTTACTTTTTTAAACTCAAAGGAATGGGACGGGCGGGATAAAACGGGATTGGAAATTCGACATAAAGTTAATCACGCAGACGAAGTTTGCGGGCAGAAGCTAGTAAAATAATAAAATAACAAGTGTAAAAAAATTATAACTATTGTTTTTATTTTATATTGTTTCCACTTAAGAAGCTTTCCCCTAACACCCAATATAACAGTTAGTCATTAACTTGTTACATATTCGACATAGATATTTATTCAAGTTATTATGCCTATAGGGAAATACTCTTTACAAATTGTAACAATTTTTAAAAATATATCCATCATACATTTAACCTAATAAAGACATTACACAGTTTACATCACTCTATTCGGTATTTATTGAGAAAACTGTAAATAAAATATGCATAATTTAAAAAAGTTCATAAATGTTCCCAAATGATACCTGTTTACAAATTACATTACTGTAAAATTGATTTTAATTTTGTAATGGTGCATCTACAAGGCTGTTATTTTTTGTTGAGTAACATAGTACAACACACTAACATTAAGTAACAGTTTATAACTTTTGTCATTATATGTTGAATGTTTCTAATCGTGTCCATGCCGCCAATAACATAAAATAGCATAATATTACAAATATTAATATAAAATATGACCATGACCATGATCGATTGTTACAACACGTTAGGCAACATTTAATAACACGGCAACATGTAATAACATTAAAAATGATTTGGTTATCAGATGTTGCTAAGTAATAAACTCGGAAGCATTGCTCAACAAAAAGTAACTGCCGTTTGGATGCCCTATAATATTCGTGCTAACTAAAATGGAACCTATGCTAAGTGCGCCTCACTCGCTCAATGTACTTAGTCTGTGTGAGCGCGCCAGATCCCATAGTGGGGTCTGTCATCCTGTTCCAATCCGTCTGCCCCACAACAAACCCGATGGCGCGGATCTTCTCCTGTTGTCTTCGCTCTTCCAAGTCCGCCCAGCGCACCTGTTTTAATTTAATATAATGAAATCTCGCTGCGGCTTCAGTTCACATAAAATAAGCGACTCACCTTATTTGATATGTGTAAATATTGCAGTATATTTTTTTACGGGTAAAAATTTGAACCCAAATACGACGACTAAGTAACAGATGGCTTAAGTATAAAATATTATAAAAATGTTGCAAAGGCAACAAGTAAGTTTGTTGAAATTCGATAAAAGTTTATCAGGAAGATATGGTTGTAAAACTGTATAAATGTGGGGCACCCACGAAATTTTAATGTGTCGTCAAATATTGACATAACGCGAAACACAAATAAATGGGCACAGATCCCACTGTCAAAACAGCATTTTCAAAATAACGTAACGCTCCAATCGAAGGCTTCAGTGGGCGTGTCGCGATGTTCCATATCGGTAAATATTAAATGTTCGTATAAAACATGATACAAACATAACAAGCTGTGTCATTTTAAAAGGCGAATCACGAGGTTGGTGGCAATACATTTCCACAACCATATCGCAGTCGCTCGGAACGAATGACGCGAGAGTATAAATCCGTGGGTATACTTACAGTTTTCTTCCCCGGCTTGGGCGCGTTGGGCGTCCAGTCGTCTAGCTGCAGGTAGTCTTGCATGGAGAGCTGCGAGGGCCGCAGCGGCTTGCTGGTGCCGTCCAGGCGCGCTGCAACAATCACCCGCACCGTCACCCTCACTCTCTCGCACGCCCTCATAGCCTCACACCTAACATCCGACGATATACACACACTGAAAACTTTAACGTTAAATGCATAAAAAATTGTCGATAACCTACCTAGTTGCGCGGCGTCGTCCATTTTCTCCCACTTCGATGTAAAAACGCTTTCAACCTGTGACGGGGCAGCACCTTACTAGTTTAGTTAAAAGCTGGAATAAAACTTATTAGACCTAACTCATACAAGAGACTCGACTGGCGGATTAGACACACGGGACATGAAAAAAATATTTTCCAAGGATGCCTTCGTTCGAAGGCACCGTCAACATATACACATTACACATATACGGACTTTAGGATGCTGTAAAGTATAGCGCAGTTACAGAAGGATAGGCGACTGAAATAATATATTTTTGTTCATGATTCCATAAGCTGAGGCACATAAATATATATTTATAAATACTACACGCTTGTCTCCCAGTGTAGAAAAAACAGCAGATGTTTATAAATTGATAACCATATAATGAATTGCACCGTGATCACAAATTTGCAAAGCCTTGTAGAGAGCCGTAATATTGTGGGCTCAGTGGCGTCTCACCTCAGGATCCTCTGCATCGTCCATTACAACGTCGTTTTCGACATCTTCCATATGTACTTCGGTTATGGCTGCGTTTTGCAGCAACGTCGTCGGGTCCAGCTGTATGTGATGCGTCGGCGTGGGGAAGAATCTAGAGCAAATCGCTTCAATGTCCTCTAGAGTGCGATTGTGGATATTACGTTTGAAACATACATTCGGATCTAGATCCATTGTACATATATACACCTGCAACACAGATTCAACCCATAAAGCACATACAGACTAAATTATTAACATAATACATCATCAGCACCAAGATGTCCATAGCTAGACATCTGCCTCTCAATATTCCGAAGTGACAAAAATTTCTTGTCTGTTCCAATGTTTATGACATTCAAATTATATGAAGTAGCATTTCTATACTTGAATGCTCATGATCAATAAAAAGTGCATGTGCAAAAGAAAACACATATTTATAATGGTGGTAGAAACCTGCAGCAAATTATTTTAACAGACACTCAATGTGTTCAATAGTTTGAGAGGTAGCATTTGCACAAGATTGAATTCAAATCTTTGTTAAAACAATTGAGAGAACAACTTGCAATGTTTGGTACGACGCATAGAATACGCCTAAACTACATATGTAAATCAAGTACTGATAAGACCAAAAATCGAATGTAAGTCAGTAAAATACGTATTAATCTCTTATTTATACTGACTTTCTTGTTCCTACGGCTAGTAGTTTTTTCAAGCATTAATAATTGTGGCCACTTTTACGTATCTACGTGCTGTTATTTGAGAGTTCCTACTAAACTATTGGCCGATAGAAAAACTTAAGAATGTGGACTTAATGCTGAGAATCATTTTATTTCCTTTACCTCAACCTTTTTGAATTCCTAGTAGCATAAAACGTGAAATTCTTATAACATTTCATTGGATTATCATTCAGTTAACTAGATGTGATACATACCTGAAAACCACACTGTCTAGCACTGTTCCACACATCTGCATAATGTTTCAGTTGATCATTTACTGCATCAAATATCAAAAATGAGAAATATCCATCTGTCAATGTTCTTTTAAATGCTCTCTTTAGTGAATTCATGTATGATTCTTCTAATTTTTCATCATATTCATATTTGAGGGTTGGTTTCTTTATCTGTAATTGTAAAAATTATATTGTGAAGATTATATCAAACATTAAATATGAAAAGATTTTTGAATGATATATTTAAGAATGGATTGCTACACTTTTCTGAAGAACTCTCTCTCTCATAATTTACAGTTTCTATAACAATACTTGATATGGAGCCCAAAGTGGATATAAGATAACATACAACTATACACTAAAGCCTATACAATATTATTTTGGTAGTCAATAACATCAATACTTCAAGTTTTCATGTTAAACAAAGTTGTAATAGAAATGACCAACAATTTTCTAGTGTAGTGTACATACTGTTTTTCCGGTTGCAGGATCTTTTTCCTCGACTTCACCCTCTTGCATGAAATAATCATCAATAGATAAGATCCTAGCCGCTCCGCCATGTTCCGCTTCCTTATCACGAATTGTTTTTGCTAAATAAGACTTTCCACTACCAGGAGGTCCTGCAAATACAAAATAGTGGCTGTTTATAACATAAACGTTGATGTGA
Source organism: Deilephila elpenor (assembly GCA_949752805.1). NCBI lineage: Eukaryota > Metazoa > Arthropoda > Insecta > Lepidoptera > Sphingidae > Deilephila > Deilephila elpenor. The sequence continues at coordinate 8,567,539 of OX457108.1, forward strand.
TTGAAATCAGATATATGCATTAGTTTTATAGGGTATAAGAACTAAATTAGACACTACTTTTTACATTGGAAAGCCATAAATTGTATTACAATATATGTAATAAATACTTTCTATCGCTACTACATAATTACGCGATATGAAAAACCCCATAAGTACATGGTAGCCTATTGGTAACGAGCCAAACGAGGCCGCCAACATGTCTTGTTTATCACCACCACGTACTATAACGGGGAAGGAAAACAGCGTGAAAATCCTGCATAAAAGTATACCATAGCAAATTTCTAAGGTATGGAAAATTCGCCAACTCGCACAAGGCGTGGTGGATTATATGGCCTAACTCCTCTAAGTCGTACTCTCAATTATAAGGGAGGCTCGTGCCCTGCAGTAGGCGTATATGGGCTGCTCCAGCTACAGACTACAGATTAAAAACCCTTATAAGCTTTTGCCAATCACACATTTATCACATAACCCAAAGTCTTTGAAAAGCTTCTTACCTCTAAGTATTATTACTATTTTTTCCGGTCTAATCTCACGTCCTGGCGGTTCTAATAAATCGTCGATCATCACTATGTGCTTAGCGATATCTTTAGATGACGACGTAGGAGGTGCGTTATGTTCCTTAGCTTTTTTTGAAAAGCTGATGCTTTCATCTCTGTTATGCTCCCGCTTGCGAGAGTCTCTATCACGACTCCTGCTGCGATTTTTGTTGTCATCCCTTCTGTAATCTCTGTATCGTTCTCGTTCCCTTTCTCTGTCCCTGTTGTCCCTTATATCGTCTCGTCTTATATATTTGTCACGATCATCACGTCTTCTATCATCAAATCTGTCATCCATTCGCCTCCTTTCAAAATCTTCTCTAGGATTTGAACGCAAATCACTTCTAAAATCTTCTTTTATTGCTCTTCTCTCGAATTCTGTATTATAGTAATCAGCTCTGTATTTTGGATAAGCACCATACTCCTCATCTCTATCTCTCCTTGGTTTCCTTAAGAAAACCTCATCAGCTTCTTTTTCAAAATCTTTTTTTTTAATATCTTCATCCTTTGATTTATGGTTGTACTCAAAAATATGAACAGGTTCAATGAAATCTCGAGCTGTAAAGAATATTAATCTTATTTTATCTTAATATCGTTCTAGATATGCAAATCACTGCTATCACTAACTTTAAGGCGAATTCTACGACTCTCTATAGTATTTTTAAAAGCCAATCATTGTTCAATATTATCAAATATTTAATAGCTATAAATATTGACACATAGTCAATTTTCATCAACTTCTGAAATAGTTGTGATTTATATAACTATATCAGACTGGTTTCGAATATTCAGTGTCAAGGTACATACATGGTAATTGGTAGGGTTCCCCTGACAGATTTACCTGTAAAGTTGAATCTTACAAGTAAACTGGAGTGTATAGATTGCCCAACTGTGTATGTTTCTACAGCTATTCAGGCAACTAAATAAATATAAATTCAGATATTATTTTTCCATGGATATACCTATGCAGTTACACTGCACCGGCAAAACTGAGCATGTGCGGCGCTTGTTCTTTTGCACCAGCAAGAGTTTCTATACAGTAATCATGCAATAAACTATACTATTCGAGACGTCTTCATTTAAAATTTATACCCTTCAATAAAACAAACAATAAGCCTATTATCGCCACAGTATCAGGATCTGCGCTCGCCTTTGCAGGGGCCATAGCTTCAACTAAAAGTTTGAACAGATTTACCTCTATGTGTATGGTCTCTACTCAGCACAAGTTAACCTGAAGTGTATAACTGTACAGACCAACTTGTCAGGTCTACCCTCCTATGTATGGCTGCTTTAAGTATAGATCAATTAATACATTTATCATAAACTAAATGTAGTGAACATTGGGACAAATAACTTCAAACTACCTTTTAATCTTAGTGGCTTGTGTTCATACTCAACAATAATTGATGGTGTAAATAATGGCTCTTCAACCCATTTTGGTTGGGGTGGATGGTGCTCCTCATGTGTAACATTATTGCCTGGTGGAAGCTGTCTTACATCCGTTTCTATTGGAGCTTTAGAATAATTATTCATATTGTGATTTACAGGTAATTCAAGCAGAGCAGGAATTCTGTTTGATTTTCCATCAGGTTGCATTGAAGGTGGAGGGCCTGGTCTTAATGGAACATTTCCCATTGGCGGAGGCCTAATATTTGGTATATTAGGCTGGAAATTCCTATCATAATATTGTTCTTGCATCATATTGGGTTGTCTCTCATCTTGCATTCTTTTCATTGGTGGATATTTAGGATTAAAATCCTGTTGTTGCGGTGGATAGTTTTGATCTTCTCTATCATAAGGCACATTCTGCCTATTGTTTGGTGGCTGATTATTATAGTTCTGTTGGTATTTATCATGCTGCTGATTTTGAGCAAAATTGTTGTTATCATTATAATAGGAATCATTAGCCTGATGAATGTGTTGATTGTTATTTGATGGGGGCTTCATATTTGCCATGGTATTTCCACGTACCATAGATAGAATATTCATAATTTTTTCATCACCTAGAATACTATTTATTCCTCGTGATATAGTTGAATAGTCAGGTTTCTGAAATTGTGATTGCTGTGGTAATTCTTCTTCATGGTCCTCGTTAATATCTATTACATCACCCTCTTGACTAGTGGCGGTATTTCTCTCAACTGCAGTTACCAAATCTAGCCCTGGTATGCCTTTATCTGAAGAAGGTTTAGGCATAAAATCTGAATTATCATTAAACTGAGGGGGTTGGGTATTTGGACTACTATATTTATTCATATCATCATTTATAGTCTCGTATGAATTGTAGGGGTCCCTCTGGACAACAATGTTGTTACTGTTTCTGTTATAAGATGACTGACCACCATGTTGGTGATTCTGGTAAGATGAATTATTTTGAGGCATATATTGCTGTGGTTGGAGATTTTGATTTTGATTTTGATAATTTTGATTTTGATAATTTTGAGGCTTTGTGCCATGTGCAAAATTATTTTTATTGTTGCTCTTGTGAGCAGGCTGGGACCCTGTAATGGTGTTATTTGAAAGTTGTTGTTGTGGACTTTGTGTATTACCTAACAATTTTGCCCTTTTAAGTTTCATCTGCTGGCGCCTTTCCATCAGCTGTGCTCTGCATGTCTCAAACTTCTGTTCATACTCTTTATATGCTTCTTTATCAGGGTGGTTTATGTTTTCCTTCCGCCACTTTTCAATTTCTTGTTCCCATTTTTGGAATTGAATGTCAAAAAGCTTTTCTTCTTCAGCTAATTTATTTAATGCATCAGCGTCAATATTTGGTGATGGTTCTATCTTAGAATTTGATAGCCCAGGTCTGTTTTGCTCAACCATTTGTGGTTTGACATTGGAATAACCACCAGTATTCCTGGGTTGACTCTGATGAGGTGGTGGTACTGGGGCAGGCTGGATCTGATTTTGAGGGCCTGCGCCTGTTTGTCCAAATAGCGGTTGGTTATTTTCATGTGGTGGTGGAGGAGGCTTATCTGGTGGTGGTGGCGCTGGTGGGGGTGCAGCGTTAGTTGGTGGTAATGGAGGCATCTTCCCCATAGATTGGTAAGCCTGCATTTGCTCTGCATACTACAAAAATACAAAAGATATATTGGTTAAAATTAACAGTATTGAATTATTTTGGAATGATAAACAAAACTTGCAGAGCTATCAATGTACCCAAGAGCACATCACATGTTTTAATTTATTAAGCTCATAGACAATCATCTCACAAATTCACCATCTTCATCAATAATCACCCAAAAATATATCAAATTTCACATTAAACCATTTGTGTATACATTGTAGCTACCCAAGCCTCATATAAACATGATAATTCTCAGCTAAAAAAATACTAGCACAAGACTATACCAGAAAGTCACATTTTTACCAGAGCAGTCTTTAATGTTTTCTATACACATTGGTTCAATTCAGTTCAATTCTTGTTATTTGGCTTTTATACACATTGGTAATTTGAGATATCAGTATTGTTAGGGTGGTGGTATAATTAATAATGAACAAAAAGAAATGTGGTGTGAAATAATATATACTAGCTTCTGCCCGCTAACTTCGTCTGCGTGATTAACTTTATTTAAAAATATATACATTTGTAGATTATTTGGAATTTCCCATCCCGTCCCGTCCCGTTATATCCCACCCGTCCCTTCTCATTCTCACTCATTGCATGTAATCTAGTCCCATCCTATCCCTTTGAGTATAAAAAAGTAACAAATATATTGTAATTCTTTCCTCATCCCACGGGAACACTGTATTTTTCTGAATAAAAAGTAGCCCAGTTAATCCGGAGTGTCAGCTACTTCCATACCAAATTTCATCGAAATCCGTTAAGCGGTTTTTGAGTTCAGCGCGCACAACCGCACAGACAAACAGACAATAATTCTACAATTACAATTCTGGACAATAAACCATTGCTTTGGGTTCTATTACGTTAATACAGACCCCCCATATTAGGTTTTCTCATTTATCTTCCATAATACAAAAAACACCCTGTATGTAAATGAAATATATATCAATTTTCAAGTTGGACCTGCACCAACATAACTGTGAAAACTGCATCTCATTTCGTGCGGTAGTTTTTGAGTAATGTGCAAGCAAACAAAAAGAAACACCCTGTATGTTCATGAAATATATACCAGTTTTTAATTGGACCTGCACTAATATAACTGTGAGAACTGCATCTCATTTCGTGTGGTAGTTTTTGAGTAATGTGCAAGCAAACAAAAAGAAACACTCTGTATGTGAATGCAACATATACCAGTTTTTAAGTTGAACCTACAGCAATACAACTGTAGACACAGACAGACAGACAGACAGACAAAAATTCTAAAAAAAATTGTTTTGGCTTCTGTTGCTGTTTTATAGACCCCTCATGTTAAAATTTCTCAAATATCTTCCATGTACAGACATCGACCATTTACATTTTTATTATATGTATAGATAAAGGCAGACATATTTGTTAAAAAAAACACTTGCTGACCAGTTCCTAACATTATCATTATATGAATGATTTGTTGAAAAAGGGAAAACAGTTTTTTTCATAGTGCAGCATTAAATATGAGTCTGTCTACCTAAGAAAACAACCACTTATTGTATAGAAAGAAATCATTCATACTTAAAGAAAATAAATCTTAGTGTTATATTGTCATTACTTTATGCTACAAGTATGACCATGCACAGACCAACAGTTTATTTTATATTGTAGTTCAGTTCTTATTTTTATGGCTTTTGCGATAATACCACCCCGCAATTCTGCCAGTGTCAAGTGTAACAACCGAAAAATTAAAAGGAATATTGTGGAAGCTATTAACCAAGATGACTTATGCAACACAAAGAGACAAACGCATTTTCGACATAAATAACAATATGATTGATAGAAACATAGAAGTTTAAGAATTATACGAGGATAGAATTATTATCAAAAAAAAAGCATGCAAAATATAATTATATTATTATTATTGTTAATTTAAATTTTGATACCATTAATCTTGATACATTTATCCAAAATATTTATAAATGAAGAAGAAGTGAGGGTAATGAGCGTTTTCATGCAGGTGGGACGAGGAATTTCTGGAGGTAGAATTTCATATAAAGAAAGTCGCAAATTAGGGCAGTTAAAAAATATATGATCTAGATCCCCTTCATCAAATCCACATTCGCAGAGGGAGTGATCACGAATTCTAATTTTGGCTAAGTGAACTGGAGTGCAGGAGTGATTTAATCGCATCCGGCATATTATTGAGGAGGAGATTTTGTCCAGACGCTGAAACTTAAAAAACCAAGGCTTTGATGGGATTTCTGGTTGAATGGCGCCATAGAATTTTCCCTTTATTTTATATTGTATTGTATCAATGTTTTCCTTCACTGTTATAGTGTGTGGTGATTGACTTTCAATACACACATGACTCCCGAAAAGTCAAATGCTCTGAGATTTGAACCCGCGACTTCCGTGAACATGTAGGCCGCGTCTGGTCCTTTACTAACAACTACTACACACTTTTATTTATATAATGTTAATGAGTAAAAATAGTCATTTATATTTGAAATAAAATATTCGCTAGGTCTCAAGTAGTAGTAGTGTTGGGAGGTATAAATAACATGTTAATATTCAAAATATTCCAACATGATGAACATGTTTCAAATTCATACCAACCTTCTCGCCATACTGGCTTTGCCACTGGGTGTACTGTTGGTGCCACTGCGCCCATTGCTGCCAATTCTGCTGTTGTATTGCTGCCCATTGCTCTGGGGTCAAGGATCCCATGCTCATGTCAGGCGCCATGCCTACTGGCGCGTTCCACTGACCAGTACTCGGCATACCCCACGACATTTTTAATTTATTTTCGATTATAATTTCTCCAAAAAAATAATGCGCTACGTTTCTTTAGTTTTCATAAAATAAACCATTTAGCATACTCAGTAATGACTGTTCGTATTGTTATTTTTTTATACAGCGGCCATCTTGCAGGTATTGAGTGACGTGAACCCTCGGTAAAGCTGTAATGACTAGTGATGTCATCATGTCGACACTCGATTGTATCACTCATATAAATTAGTATAATTCATATTATTTAGGTTTATGGGAATAATCAACTATATACTTATATTGTAAAAAACGAACACAATAACGTTAAAAAAGTAACTGGTACTTAATTACTTTATTGACTTTAATTAAATCCTTATTACTTAAATTAAATTTATGTGTAAAACACACTCTATGATACACTTTTTATGTTAATCTTCGATCAAATATATACTAGATGTCGGATGAGCACTTCAAAAACGGTCGAAAAAATAGGGCCACAAAAAGAAGTGTGGGCCTATTTCAATTTAGTTTGCTCCAATAATGGACAATGTTACTAGGTATGCCAAATCGCTTGAAATGTTGTCTCAGTAAAGCCTTTATGTATACAAACACACTAGTTTTTGTTGTAGTCAAAAATACCTAGTAGTTTTGATTTTATAGGTATTCAAAGTTTTGAAAAATATCGTGTCCCGCTACAGTCACGCGATCGCTTGTGACGTCATTTCACAACGCGCGCCGCACGGGCCACGACTCGCTTCGTATCAAATCGCCAGCGATTATAGTAGTTGTAATAGCTTGCGCAGTGTTTTGTTGTTGGCTTTCGTTCGCGTATTAAGTTAATAGTTTAATTATAGTAAATATTATTCGATTAATAAAATGGATGAAGGATTCGAAAAAGGGCAATCGGATAATCTACCTAAAATAGATGGATTAATGGTTGCGCATTACTTATCAACAAATAGTGATTTCGTTGCCGCCGAAATGCGAGGAATAAAAATGCAACGGTAAGTGAAATTTTCGTGCTACTACTTATGCTTAATAGTTTATCTGTTCTAAATTGTTTTATCAAAACAAAATACCCAACTAATGTCGTAATGGAAGAATGCAACTCAAATAGTAGAACTACCTACCTACCATTAAGTTTGTAAGTTAAAGACAACAAATATGTATGTATTATAGTTTTGTAGCTATTGGTAGGCACAGCCTTTATCCATTTTTTTCGCATTTTAACGTCCTTTGGAACTATAAAAAACAACTTTTCTGGCGAATTGGTAGTTGTGTTTGTGCATTTAGGCACAATACATGATTTCCTAGTATTTGGATTGGACATTGTTAAAAGTCTTTAGGTATAAACTTAATATTATAGTACTCTGTGGGTATAAATTCAACGGCACGGGCGCGCGACCACGAGCAGACTGAGTGAGCCAGTGAGCGTGTTGTGCTATGACGTCACACCGTAACCGGCAGCCCGGGTCGTACGGTTACAACTTGTTTTACTTCTAAATCGGAAACTAATTGACATATCGAAGTAATTCTTTCACTAGTATTTTTTATTTTTGCCAGAGAATATAGAGTGCTAATAATCAAAATTAGTTAACATTCTTCATTGCCAACATAAAGAGGTTTACATGCCGTACGGAGCCTTTATAATTTGTGAAAATAATCACCGTAATACCAAGATTTCGGAAGGAATATTTTTTTTTATTTTTTAATGAATATCTATAACTATATATTTCCATATAAAAAAATTAAGCAAGCGTGAAATGTAAATCGATTCATAAATAATATTTTTATTGTTTCCAACGTTTGTGACAACGCGCCAATGCAACATGTCAAAAGTTGGCTATTTTAAAACAAGAATGGAGTAAAGTACACCTAGTTTTTATAAATCTTAGGTCCATATATTATACGTTATTTAATTTGAGGAAAGAGTTTACTGTATCGACGGGATGAACATTGAATGTTTGACAGTAATTGCGAAACCTATGAACATTTTGTAAGAAGATGATTCACTTCGAAAATTAATTAAAAACATGTTCCAGTGGACCAAATTGTGAATTAAGTTTATTTTTTACCTCCTGGGAAAGTTAGAAAGATATAAAAAATCAATTAATTATTCATTTTTAACTATTCTTTCAATATGATTTCTGAACGACGGGGACACATCAAAGGAAAAACAAAATTGTTGTTTTTATTTAATTCCGAGCATTTTCATATTTATTCACCTTTTAAACCTTCCCTGGACTTTGACAAATAATTCAAGACCAAAATTAGCCAAAGTGGTCCAGCCGTTTTCGAGTTTTAGCGAGACTAACGAACAGCAATTCATTTTTATATATATAGATATATAAATAATATATATAATGTTAAAAATAGTCGATATTGAGTTTACAAAAATAATTTATTATTTAAAAGTAATCTAATGACACAGAATACTAACTAATGATCTAGGTAACATATTTTCGTCAAGAAATATATCAATGTTTCGACTCGGATTGAATAACTGACAATTTGTGTCGATGGTCGATGTCGCAAGGAACATCACTACGGCGACGCCATTTTTGCGTTGAATTTGACTCTTCTCTGTAACGTTACTAGAAAATATTGTGTTTCATAAACAAATACCATTTATTTATTATTTACACATCGGCAAATTTTGATCCTTATGAATTATGCAACGTGTAAAACATAAGTTTTGTGAATTTAATCAAATATCGGTGGCAATTTTGCATGCGCGGGAAATGTGACTGACTCTGATATCATTCCCGTCAATATATTATCAGAAATAATTTAAAATTTGTGTACAAGAAAAATTCTACAATGATACCTACAAAAAGCCGAAAGTTTAAAGGCACGAAACTGCCAAAGAACTTGGAACGCGTGTACAAAGAAGGAAAATGTCGCGAGTGTGCAGTGGTGGTAACCCGAATGGACTTTGCCAAGATACTGGGTAAATTTACTAAAGTTAAAATACAATATGAGGCAAGCAGCACTCCAAAAGGAAAGGCTAATGTTATTTCCAGGTGTCAAACACCGAAGTTAAAAAGTCATGAAAATGGTGTGGTACATAAGAACAACAATGAACAATCTGCTAAAGATTTGAGCAATTTAACTAAGTCAAAAACAATTGGCACTGTAACACCTAGTCCTCTAAACAATGTGCTAAAAGAAAACAATAGGATAGAAAACTCCATAGTAAAAGACAAAAATTCCAATTATGAGAGCAATCAAACAGTTGGTTCCAATTTGAAGCAATACGGTATTGTATTCTCCGACCCTACTGTTAGTTTGAATAATGATATTAAAAACGAAATAACCCTGGTGGAATTATTGCCCAATATCAATAACAACATACTTCCGTCAGAAGGCTGGTGCATAGATTATTTTCCCAAAAATGATGAACCAAAGGATGATAAAGTGTATGACAGAATAGCGGCTGAACTTGAGGACCTCATGAACAGTGGGAAACCACTTACTAAAACTGAAGATAAAGTTGATGATTTCCCGTCAATTATGGATATACTTAATGATAATGGCACAGGGACCAATAAGGCAAGTGACCAAACTGGGCAGATAGATTTCAAACCTGATTTGGAATCTAATGATGTGGAGGCAATACTCCTTGGTAAATCTGATGAGGATACTAAAACACCAGAATCAACACCTATGGATGTTGACAGTTCTGACATGAGTAGTTTGATTCCTGATGTGGATCAATTTAATGCTATCCAATCTGTTGATTCAAGTAGTACTAGTTTATCTGAGCCTGCTGGTAATGATATTATTGAAAATCCACACAGCCCATCAATACTTGATGAAGCCCTCCAAAAAGGAATAGAAGAACATCTCCCTCCTGGTAATCTCAATGATGCTACTCAACAAAATGATATCAAACAATCAGATGATAGTGTTTCCGAGACCAGCATTAAGCCCAGTACTGACACGGACCACTCTGATTCCAACAAAGCATTGGAATTGAATGAAATACATGAGCCAAAAGAAGGCAATAAGAATGCAACAAATAGCATATTGGCTTCAAAAGCTGCTTTTATAGCACAAGTTGTATTCAAAAAGACAAAAGAGGGGGAATGCCATAAAACAGTAACTTGTCTAAAAAATTTAAAATACAGTGTGGAATTAGATGGAAAATCTGTTGAGTTCTTAGGAGCACCCAAATGTATTTCAAGCTTAGATGACTTACAAATTTTATTACAAATAGTAAATGAAAGTGAACTGAAAAGTTTTTATGTACTACAATAAGTAAATCAAAGACATCTCAGTTTTATTGTTAATGTGACAAAGATATAAACATTTTCATTTTAATAATGTAAATTTATATAGTGCCTCTAAAATCTGTGACGGTATGCAATACCTATTGTAATAAAGCATGAATTCCTCAGATACAAGTGCCAGAATATGGTACTTTTAAGAAAACCATGTTAGTCTGTATTATTGGATTAAATAATGTTAAACTATCAAATGTTAATTAATGACTGATGTAATTTTATAGAGGTACAGAAATACACTTATGTATTATACATAAAATGGAAATATAATTAAAATTAGTGATAAAAAACTATCATTTTTAATAACAACTAATCATCTTTATTAATATTATTTTAGCTGTCAATATAAGCTGAAGACTTGCATCAATGCATAAAGCCCATTTATCTCCTAATGATGACTCAACCTTTAAATCCCAGCTCAGAGAACTTAAGATATAAAAACAAACCAGTTAACTACAAGGTATGCCAAAATAACATACTATTCTATGATTAACTTTTCCATGAAACTTTATAACTCGAAACTAAAAGAAGGCATTAGAGAATTTAATACAACAAAATTATTGGTGATCTAGGTTTTCTATTCACTAGTGTTTTTTAATTGTGACCTTTTAATTTTTACAATATTTCACAATTTAATTTAAATTCATATTTTGTTTATAAACCTCATCAACAGTGACAAAACTCAAATTTTAACAGAAAACAAAAAAGTTGCTGAGAAGAAATAAAGTTAGTGTTCACAACCTTCAGCATAACGCAAATACAGACCTAACAAATAATAAATTAATATCATAACAGTAAAACCTGATACTACATTATGTTGATATGTAGGATATACTTATTACATTTTTTTTAAACGCATGTGCAGGCGCCCAGGTATAATAAAAGAAGATGGAATTTTATTCCATTAAATTAAGTATTTTATTTTGTAGGCCTCCTAATAAGTAAAATAGGCAAAAAAACACTTTCTAGAATTGAAGTGGTTTGTAATTTGATAAATAAGCACTCAGTTAAATTTAGATACTAAAATAAAATAAAGAATTAGCAATTTAAATATTATTTTGTCATATTCTAATCCTTTAGGTTAAATGCAGCACCCAACCATAGAACTGTATGTTCCTGTGTGTGTTGAGTGTTTGTTCTTCCATCGCACGACGCAAGTTTATTTCAACTTATTACATTAATGTATATTATATAAAGAATATTTAAAACATTTCCTTTATTATTTCAAATTCCTATTTTTTGTGTGATTAACGGGACAAAAGTTGGCAACATTAATAAAACTATGTCAAATTAGCCTTGAATCATTGAAACTTGTCCGTTTGTGACAAGCTTTATAATGTTGCCAAATTTTATATTATTTATTTTCTTGCTTGATTTATAATTGTAAAGAAATATTATACACGCTGAAAATAAACGAATGCGTTGTTTTAATCGATCGCTCATGAACCTATAGAATTAAATAAAACTTCTCAAACTTTTAAAATATTAGATTGGCATTAAGGTCAAGGAGCTGTCCAATATTCATCCTACTTTGAGGTGAAATAGATTCTATGACAATAAACTCAATTACGATATGCAAAACGCGCTATCGTTATATAATACGTCTATATTTTTCATTTGTATTACAGAGCTGATTTTTTTGTCATTACTGCTGAAAAGTTATCATATAGTGTTACTGCTGAAAAGTTAACCTATTGTAATTATTTGTTACAAAGTACTTTTCCTTCGGTGGTGCCCTTTCACAATTATTTATCCCTTTTGAATCGATTCTACTTAGGAAGTAATTACGTTACATAGGTTTAGTTTGTAATTTGATTTCAAGTACATCCATATAATCGTTCTTTTAATTTATATTATTTACCAATATTACTGAATATAGTATAAAATAATGTTAGTAAAAATTCAAGGCTTATCGTAATGTTATGTAGATAATATGCTAGACACTAAATATAAATAAAAGTATATAAAAAGTAGAACAAAATATGTCTTTTATTTTATAATTTCACATATTCATATTCTTTGGTGAAAGGTTTGAAATCAGTAGGATAACTTGTTTGTGTCCCTATCTTAGTAACCGACATGGTCGCCACCTCGCAGGCTGCTCCAATTATTTGATGCATTGGATAAGTTTTATGGGTAACTAAGAATGTTGCCAAAGCGCCGACGAAAGCGTCACCAGCACCCTACAATATTAATGTAAAAAAGAGCTCAATATTAAATCACATTCTTCTATATTAATAATATATAATCTTATATTAATTGTTATTATGTATATTAATAATGTTTAAGAAATAATTACCGTCGTATCTACAGGCTTTACTTTGTCGCACGATACGTGTATAGGTTGTTGGTCATGTTTAGATAAATAAACAGCCCCTTGCGAACCTAATGTTATGATAACACTTTCACAACCGGTCTCAATAAGTTTCTTTAGTGCAATAACAGCAATTCTGGAAAATACCGTTTAATATATATGTTACTGGACATTTATTTCAATAAAATGCCCAAATAATGATAGTATTTATAATAACTTACGTAATATTCGTCACTTCTAGATTTGTTATCAAGGATGCTTCAGACTCATTTACACATAAAATTGTACATAACGGTAATATTTCGTCGATATCATTCCGAGCCGGCGCTGCATTTAACAATTTTATCTGTAAAAAGTGTTATTAAGGTACGACGTACAGTTAATCGGGATAACTTGCTGTTTAATAAAAATATGGTCATCAGTTTATTTTTTTAATAATTAATAATTTATTTTACGTAGGTGCTTGATAGTTTGTTTGCTAACGAAAAAGATAATTTTGCTTCACTTATGTTTTGGTACTTAGTTATTTACTCTTATTTAGGTACTTTTTATTGTACATCTCAAGTTACATAGTGATACTTACTCCTTTGTTTAGTTTAAATGCCTCTAAAGTTGTTAAAAACGGAGTTTCTAATTGTCCAATAAGTACGTCAGCCTGTTCTATTAATTCCTTAGATTCTTCAACATCTGATGTACTAAGATGATTATTGGCTCCAGGCACAATAACAATTTGATTTTCTCCATTTTCCGCTACTGATATTTGAGCAATACCAGTAGTTAAACTAGGTGTAACATGTACACAAGAGACATTTACACCAGCTTCTTTCAAATGCTGTTTATATTGTAGGCCCCATTGATCCTCGCCTACCTGAAACAATAATGTCTACGAAATAACCAGCAAACCATACCTAATTGCAATTTTGTTTAATCGGTTTAACTAAAACTGACTCTGCATATCATATACGTATTTCCCCCTAATTTGGCTGCAGCCACACATTGATTAGCTCCTTTACCGCCATAACTAGTAGTAAATTTGTTTCCATGAAGAGTTTCTCCAGGTTTTGGGAGTCTTGAAGCATACCTAAAACGAGACGTCAATTTTTTTGTCAAGTAATATTGATAGTTTACCACTTAGATTGCCCTTGCCTTTAATTTTTTTAGTTCTGTAAATTTCTAATTTCGTAGATACTTCATACTATGTAGGTAATGAATTACCTCAAGCAAATGCTGTCACTAATGAATGTATTTAATTCTTAAATTTATACACCAAAGCTGTAGATAGCTATCTAGTACTTATTCAGTTTTAGTGCTTATTTACCAACTGATGTTCTGTTTCCCATTTTGATTATTGTTTGCATAAGTAATTAAAAAATTATACTTACGTAGTGAAATCAACACTACAAGAACCAATTACAATTATCTTAGGTGAAGTGCTTTTTGTCATATCGGATTGCATTTTGAAATTGACGAGTAGCTAACTCAGCCACAAAGGACAATACAACCACAGACTAATAAACAAGAAATACAACTACTTAGTGCGTCAGAGTGAAATGTATTTAAAGCGATTCCCACTTTAATACTGTGCACTATCGTTGGAATTTATAACTCGTTTTTGATAACACTTGATAAGAAAATTATATCAAAACAATAGCAATACCTATATTCTTATTTACAGGTTATTAAAACTGACAACAGAACAGCATATTACATAAACCGTGGGAGAAAAAAAGACAGCACTAAATCCGAGAAATTAATATCGCGAATAATTTGACTCTTAATATTTTTTTCATAATAAATTTGGCTCCTATTGCATTAGCAAGCAATAGCCAAGTTGCTTCTAAAACCTGACTAACAAGTTACAAATTCAGATCAGAAACATGAGCCCAAATTAAACAATTCTTGATTTTCGGATTAATGGTTTATTACAGTTTAAAATTTAAATGGTGAAGTATAACATAAGGAGGTCTACATACCTTACAATTCTGTGCAAGATTTTCTAACATACTTCTATGGAGTGCAGCAAAGCATTCCAGACCAGTTTAGTGGAACAAACCCTACAGTCTTCTTTTCAAAAATTCGAATTGTGCTATGTAGTGGTATACATTGCCAACTAGTATATTTAGAATATGACTGCTTTAATTTCTGTAATATCACCAGTTTAAGGATAATAAAACAAAAATATATTTACATGTGTTTATTTGCTAAAGCTATTTTTTACATATTCTTATCTTAAAATCATTACTTTTACTGTTGGTTTTTTGAGTCCTCAGCAGCAACAATGTTTGGGCTGTCACTTTTGTCTTGAGAATTTTGTTGTCCATTTTTACCAATGTTTTGAGCAATTTCTGCATATTTACTTTGTCTGTAATCATGTTTAGCTGCCTCTAGTAATACATTCTGGATCCATAATTTATTGTTACTTTGCTTTGAATGTAAATCTGGGTATGGATTACCTCTTAATTCTAATACTGCTTTTTCAAAATGACGTGAATATTGTGGCTTTGGTGCTTTATACATTTTTGTAAATGACAAATTCGAGTTTTCAAATCTGGGAGCTAAAACTTTGAATAACTTATGTACAAGCCCCTTTTCAAGCAACCAAAAGTCTGCCATCTCCATTGTTGGTTTATGACAGTCCCCATGGCGAATTGCCTCTGATATAAGCTGAAACAAGCAAAAAATAATCTATACATTTACAAGAACAATAAGAAAGTAGACTAATATTTTGATTCATATTTTTATTCATGCTAAATTTATAATGGATTATTTACTTATTTAAAAACGAGCACAAGGTGGAAGGACAACCTAGATAACAATTTGAGGAATTTGGTGAGTGCAGGCTATTCCTGGCAGAAACCCATGAAGCTGATACATCATGTTGAGCGATGGAATGCCTGAGACAGAGGGGAAAGAGGTAGAGAGCCAATAGTACCTTCTTTGTGATGTAACGGCAATTACCATTTTATTTTATTAATTTTAAAAAATATATGTGAAATTTTGCAAATGTGAATGAATTCAAGTAATCAGATTTGTTTTGCGAATATCCATTACAAAGAGGTCTAGGGGCTGTCGGAAGTTTAAAGATGTTTTTTTTCGAATACACGAAATAGCAGTCCCAAAAATAAAAATTAATTAAAATATGTTTACCCTCTCGGCATATTGACGGGCTTCGTCTCCTCTATTGTAATTAACTTCAATCCTCTCAAACTTTATTAATCCAGTAACAGTTTTACGTAACTTATCTATCCTGCCTTCAGGACCCTTTGGGCTTGGAAGTTTTCGGTGCTCTGGTTTTACCTTAATGCGGAGCTTTGAAACTAATTTTGATACTTCAGCCTGATTCATTTTGAAAATATATTTATTGGATTTCTTTGAAATAATTTGTTTTACACAGACCAATAAAAAAAAGCGTTTTATTCACAATTATACAAAACCAAAGAATAGACCAATATTACAAAACCAAAATATTGTCTTTACTTTTTGAGGTTAAGTTTTTTCGTCTATTTAGCAATGTCCATGATCTACAGACTACAGAGTTTTGATTATGCAGTTGACATTCTCACAATATGCAACTAAGATGTTGTCAATCGTGCATTCGTGAAATTTTATCATTAATAAAGTAATAAGTATTGAAATCACTTTAAAGGGCATTACAATAACTTAATAAACCATTATTTTATTAACAAAAATATTATTATGAAAATATATTTTTTTCCATTAAATAATACCCTAAAAGCAAAGCATAGAAGGCTACGCGCAATGATTATAAGTCAGATTTGAAATGAAAAGGCTCTACGGACTAGAATCCTTTGCCTTGCTAATAAAAGGGAATAAAAATGGAATGTCAAATAGCGAATGTGTTGACAATTATTTGATATGAATTTTGTTTTATTTGTAAACTGTGTAGCGGTGATTTAGGTATATCTTTTTAAAGTGATGTATCTATTAGGTACCTGTTAATCTACGTCGCGATAGGACCGTTTTAACGAAAAAGTATTTAAAATAAATAATGGCTTCAAATGTAACAAATTTTAAAGATGCTGGTGTTTACGGTTTGTTGTCGGAACTTTGCACCAAAACTGCCGCAAAATATTGCACACAAAGCAGAATATCGCAAAAAAGGTTGGCGGCTAAAATGAGATCTCATTCCTATGAGATAATTTTGAAAAAGACTTCTAAAGACCTGCCATCAAGTAAGGGAGAACCTATTATAGATCTACTATCGTATTACTTTGTACTTCAACAAAATGCAAAAAACGTCGCCGAGTATAAAAGATCTGTTGAACTTAAAAAGATTATAAGTATTATAACACAAAATAATTTTGGCAAAGATACAGAAAATCTTTACAATGTTTTGAGGTTTCTTGTGGGGATGAGGAATGCAGTGAAGGAAGATCTGTCCGCCGAACTGTTTGAGGTTAGTTTGTTTACAATACCCATAGACTAGACATTGATTTTGTCTTTGTTATTTGTATACATTACGAGCAACGAAAATTGCCTAAGTAATGGCCCATAACCCATTGTCTTGAATAAAAAGGTGGGGCTTGAAACAATGTAGAATATAGCAGACATAGGTTCTTGTGAGCACTATAAAGTAACATATTGCAATTGCTCTTTTCTTTTTCATATAATTTTTGCTCTTTTACTAAGCACAAATTAATATTTTTCCTAAAATAATATTTTGTCTATTGTCAGAGTTATAGTGTTGGTTAAACATAAAATATGATGTTTCCTTGACTACAAAGTGCTTGATCAATAAGTAAGTTATATAAATTGTCAAGTTCTTTCAGAGGACAAGGTTCTTGTATAATTTATCTTTGATTATTTTATATTGTGTATAATTTATTAGAGTTTTTATTGAATATACTAATTTCAGAAACCTTTCTCATTTGGTTTGCTAAATGAGATGTTACCAAAGCCAAAACCTGAAGCTTTTGGATCACCACAGCCATATCCATACTTTCCTTCCCATGTATTTGAGCTACCATATTCTTTGAAACGTGAAAGTGCTATGGTAGACAATCAAAAGTCGCAGGTATATACAGAATATACAGTGGAAAGCTTTGATTCAAGATCATGTAAGTACATTTTTTCTTATTAAGCCTCCTGTTAGGAAAAGTATCAAGCATTTTGTTGTACTAGTTTCTGTTACCAGCAGAAGCAATTCTTTATGTCTTTAATTCAGATTTTAAATAGGTAAATATGAAGTGTTTTATTACAACCCTTTTTGTTGGTTGGTTCAATCATTCACAAATTATTATCAAACTTATTACATTGTTAAAAAAGTCAATAATTGTATTAAAAACATAAAGATTTTTTATTCAAGATTTGCCAGATACAGCACAGACATCATATCAAAACAGTGGAGCAATGGATCTGAAGACATTTCTCAGTCCAATGTCATTGGCCTCTCTTACATCCACACATATGTCACCATATTCTGAGAGCACAATATTTAACTGCCCAAGATTGACAGCCCCCAGAGATCTGCAAATACCCTCATCACAGAACAATGTAAATGTAAAGGTGAATATGTTTTAATGATGTGTTGCAATACTTATTATTTATGTTGTGCCTGAATAAGAAAGACTGTAAAGATACTTTTTCAAGCAATTTATCACTATATGGCTTCATAAATAATCAGTGACTTAATATTCTTGTGTCATAATTATAACTGTGTCATAATTATAAAGTGGCTATGGATAAAATCTCAAACAATAACTCAATAAAAAAACGAATAATTAGTTTCATTATGAGCCTTTTCCTAAATACGAATTTTAAACCAATAACTGAGAATATCCAAAATTATTATTACACGAAATCTAATTTTATTATCTTTGATGAAATTAATAGTCATAACCTAATTATTTTTCAGGTTTCATTTGCCAGCACTAATGTGAAGCCAGATGTCCAGGAAGTTTACAGAGCTAATACTGATGATGAATCTATTGACATTTGGGATCTAGCCACACAAATAGATAAGGATGTACCAGATGACATATGGGAAATAGTTTGTAAGTACATACTATCCTGTCCGCATCAGCGCACGAATTGAAAAAAAAAGGGGGCGGGGCTTCTGCGCGAGCAAAAATTCTTTGAAGTATGGTACTCCATTGCCTGAAGTGATTTAAAAAAAAAATTAAGGTGTATAAATAAAACACCCAACAGTCACATACATAGTCCTGACCCCACACTAAGATCGAGTCTTGTGTCGTGGGTATCAGAAGCTACGAGAGACTTTTCGGTCTCACAAACACCCAGACCCGAAACAAATACCTGTGGATCACTCAAATATTTGTTTCGGTGCGGGGATCGAACCCGCGGCCTCTCGTTTCACAGGCGGCGTCAAACCAACTGCGCCACGGAGGCTGTCAGATGATTTCATTAACTTGAATGAACAATCGAACACGCAATACTATCTATTAATGAGACTGTCAATAAATTTTACTGTCTATATTATGTTCTTGTTTACAAAAAAATTACAATTGACAGCCTCCGTGGCGCAGTGGGTTAAACGCCGGCTGTGAAACGAGATGCCGCGGATTCAATCCCCGCACTCAAACAAAGTGTGAACCGCAGGTATTTGTTTCGGGTCTGGGTATTTGTACCCACGACACAAGACTCCATCTTAGTGTGGGGTCAGAACTATGTGTGTGACGGTTGGGTGTATTAATTATTTAATTTCTTTTTTAAGCTAAAATGCCTCCAATAAACGAAAGACAGTTGATAGTGACATCGTCTAGAGAAATAGCGCTGTGGCGCCGTACATACTGCGATGTACTCTCCGAATTGAACATCATATCAGAGAAGCAATTCATCAGGCATATCATGTATTTAATAAGTAAGTTAAGATATATTTTTTTAATAAATGGTATAGCGTTAAAATGTAAACTGCTTATTTTATGTTTTGGAATTATATTTGCATATTTTTAGGCAAATTTCAATTAAAAAACTTATTTTGACTAATAAAATAATATGAATTTTGTTATTTCAGTTGGTGTTGAAACAAATTCATTTCCTTTTAGTGAAAAATCAAATTGTTTTTATATGAAAGATAATTTAGTTCTTGAAGGCATATCGATGGAACGTCTGAAAGGCTACGTATCCGATTTACTACTTGTCGGCACATACTATAGACGCTTATATAAGTTTGCCTTTAATCAAACACTTGAGGATCATTTTCATACTAATGGCCTTGTATATGAAGTAAGTACTAAGTATAAAATTCCTTGCAAATTGACCCTTATGGCATTAAAAACATAGATTTGTTTATCTGACAAAAAATGACTAGTGATTGTCAGGTGCACAGTTTTTGCATGTTTTTATCAATTAATTCCGAAGATGTATACTTATTTAAAAAACAACCCTCGTACAAATAGCTTTTGCAGAGGTTTTATCATCAAACTATCATAAAAACATGGTATTTGCCTTCTTTTTGTAACGTAGTGTTTCTTTTTTAATTTCAGGCGGCCCGTGAAGTGATAAGAAGATATTTACTGGATTTTCGTCTAATGGCAACGGAAATATACGAGGAATGTACGAAGATGGGCTCCGAAGATATCAATTGTATGCCAACATTGCTGCAGATATTGTATCACATGGAACCACTCAAATATGAGATTGAGACTATTGTTTCTATCTACAAATTGATAGGTACAGGTAAGGTAAAAAATTGTATGTGCATGAATTATGCGTTTCCTAATCGAAAAACTCACACAATGTAAATTACCGGTTTTGGAAATCGAACCCATCAGCTCTTAGTCCATGTATGCTATTATATTTTACAGATTCAAAAACAACAATACCCTATGGCGCGGAACTTATGTCGTATTTGTTCAGTGAGATCTCACTGGTGACTCACGAAAAGACCGCACTCACTATGTTCAACTCGCTCTTCAGTATCTGCAAGGTTTATTTCAAGTAAGTTTCATATTTCAATTTTAATTTTATAATCGGGGACATTTTAGCTGGTGGTAGATTAGTTGTTTTCGTCTAGATAGAAATCTAGACGAAAACAACATATATTACATTATATATTATATTTATAATGTAATATATACCTACATTATAAATATATACTGTATTTATAATGTAGGTATATATTATGTATGTATATGTTTTTAATGTATAGCTTGTACATCCATGTTCCATTTTTATCCAGTTGTACTACCCCATAATTCTATATAGTAATGATTTAATCCATCCAAAGGTTGCCTGGAAGAGATCGCAGTTAGCGATAAGGCCGCCAATAATTGTAACCATGACATTAGCTTTAAATGATTTACTGTTACTGTGTTATTCTCTTTTATTGTGGTGTACAATAAAGTGTTTAAATAAATATATTTTGACCATATCCATATCTGTCATAGAAACTCACGCTAAGGTTGTGGGTTCAGCCTGTGTATACAGAGTGAATTTTTCGAGTCGACGTGGATGGCCAAATCCGACACTATAATGGATACCGAAAAATGCTGAAAGGAGTCAGAAGCCTGATTTTGATAAAAACTAAATTAAGCAAGGAAGAGAACGCTGATTAAAAAAAAAACCACTTCCTGTATTATTACACCAATCGATATTGTTGCTAATAATGATCAAACTCTGAGAATTAATTAAATACGGCAAAGTAAAGGAAAGAGTTCATTTTAGGCAAAATACTGTTTTTTCCTCCGTTATTTATCACCCAGTGTCCTTGCGTTAGGAGTAGAATTATGGAATTATTCGTATTTTGTTGGATTATATTTCTGATTTTTTCTGTTATAGATTTATAGAGAAGTTTATATTCGAAGGTGAGCTAGACGATCGATACAATGAATTTTTCATCCGAAAAGATGGGCAATACGTCAATTGTCGCTCAAAGAAGTATTGGGATAAAGGATTCCACATTAGTCAGAGTTTGGCCGTCCCAGATGTTCTGAGACCACTGGCGAAATTTATTTTGCTTTGTGGAAAATCTTTGAGACTGTTGAAGCATTGTAATCCAAGTGTAAGTATTTTTCATAATATACTATTATGTATTGATGGAAAATGAATTATTATTACGCGTTTAAAAATTATGTTATTATCGGTAATATCCAGTTCCAATATTTAGTTATATTACATATTCTTTGCATCATAATATCTTCGATAGTTCTAACAATAAAATAGATCAATATTATCAAAGGAGACGGCAGTATAAATTACCTTTTTCAGAATGTGTATGCTGTACAACAGTATATTCAGATTACAAATTTTATATTAATGTTTAAAGAACTTTATTCTTATAAGAAATACATATATTTGACTTAAAGTCTCAGGTACTTTTAGAGGGAATATGTAGCTGAACTGTATTCTTTATTCTTAGGATCCTCTAGTATTACTCATCTCGTCAGACCACCCCTCGGTGAAATGTTGCACAAGTTTCGAAGAGCTAGAGAGACAACAACAAGTATTAGACGTGTACAGAACTAGATGTATGTTTGTCAGCGGAGAACTTGTCACATTCGATCAGATATTGCTCAAGAGAGAGGCCGAAAGAAAAGCTTTTACGGAAATGGCGTCACTGAAACAAGCTGAAACATTGGAGAAAATTGTTGGTGAGTTGAATTGATTATTTTTTGAATTTTGAAAAATGTTTCTTTGAATATTGAGCAATTTTGAAAGGGTCTATTTTATTACTTGTATGATACCTAAAACATTAACCTTACCTCACCAGCGGAGAGAAAACGATTGGCGCAGTTAATAATAGCAGAGAAGCAACATTCCCTAAGAGTGCTCGAAGCAGCCATGGCCGAAGCTAAAGCAGCTAAGCTCAAAGCAAAACAACGCGAAAGAAAAATATGCGAAATGATACAGGTGGCTGACAAAGTTACTGATGAAGTGGATTCAAAACTAAGAGATATCGAAAGGTAATATAAATCAATAGATACAGTGGAACGTAAGGAAAAGCATGGCTGTTAATACCATATTCATTTTTAGGAACAAAATCATGGAATATTATTCTCGATTAAATATGGAGGTAGAAAAAAGCAAAATGCACACGGAATGGAAAATAAAACGGTTACAATTGGATCAGAGTAGAATACAGCTCCTGTCAACAGAAGAGCGTAATTTAAAACGAGAAAAGTTGGAGTTGGAGCACCAGAAAAACGAAGAAATCATGGCGATGTCAATTCAAAGCATTGAAATGAAGTCTGTAGATGAACAGGACTCTAAAGCAGATACTGTGGAAGATGTTGAAGAAGATAAAATGACGGCTTCAACGTCGTCAATAGTAATGGCCGAGCCAGATGAGGTGAAAATAACTGAATGCGAAGAAAATAGAATCAAAATGCAATCATCGAGTGATGTTTTCAGCGCTATTTGCAATGTAGCTAAAAGTTTCTTCGGTGTTTCCAAAAGCAATGAAAACAAATATTGTGATAACTACAAACATCTTGATTCTCAAGGAAATGTCGTCACCTCTGAAATCAATTTTAACACTCAAGGTACATCAAGCGAAGTAATAGGAAGTCACGTCAATGATGACATTATGCAATTTCAAAGGATGAGACAAGAAGCTCTCATAAACAAACAGAAAGTCATGGCACACGAATTCGGACAGCTTGATATAGAAAACAATCACATAAAAGAGACACCAATTATAAATATAGCGTCTGTTGATGAGGAAAATAACGTACAGGAATCTTGGATGCCATTCATGGAAGCCAAGCGTAACAAAAAGAAAGTTCTCGGAGCTGAATTTGGGATGAAAATAGAAGATAAACCAATAGTAAATGAACCAAGAACGGACGCCCAAAAAGAGGCTTTATTAAATAAACAGAAGATTTTGGGCGTCGAATATAATCTTCCAGCAGAAATTGTTCATAAGAAAGAACCAGCTAATGTGGCTCAAGAAGAAGCGTTACGTAATAGGAAGAAAGTATTGGCATCTGATTATGAGGACAGTTTGTCGAATCCGAGGCGTGAAAATGCTAAGAGATCTGGCTTGACATTGAATTTAAAGCCTTATGGACAGGTACAAGAGAGTAATAACTTGGGAGCAACACCTAATACTGGTGCGATTACGCCTGGTGAATTGTTTCCTAGAGTGAGTAAAGATTTCTTTATTTTATTTTAGATTTCTATACAGTTTGTTAACTTTTTTTTCTTGTTATCTTTGTAAGCAATTTTTAGCTTATTTTCTTCATAATACTCTTAATACTCTTTATTGCCTTTAACATTGGTATAATACTAAAGTATTCTTTACAATTGTAGCTGGATCTAGAAACACCAACAACAGCAGACGTCCCAACAGAAGGGCCGATGACAAGCGATGTTTTCACACCAAGAAATGATGAAAAAGACTTGGAATCAGTACAAGCCAATGCTGAAAAAGAGTTTTTATCTGCAGACGGCTTCAATTTCCCTCTTATTGTCGACGACGAAGCAGTAGACCCTGAAGCCATAAGCGACTTACAAACTGCAGATTCAGCAGACAATTCACCAACAAAAAGTCTAGACATCGATATAAAACATTTGAAGAGCAACAATTCATTCTTCAACATACTCGACGGTTCATACAGCTTGGAACACTTTGATCCGTTTGGTGTGAAGAATTTGAGGAATTATTCCAAAGATCATTTCACAAGTAGAATGAATTTGGAGAATTCACCGTCTTCGTACACGCATCCGGCTATTATTATGGAAGAGGTGAAGAAAAAGCCGTATTCAAATATATTTGCTTCACATTTCGGCATTGAAAATGAAGAAGACGAAAAAATAAAACATTGTGGTAATATAGCGACGTTGACTGCTTGTCTGCAAAGATCTGTTATGCTCCCTCTCACATATCAGTTGGAAGTCGTCAATAATTCCATTCTCACATACTTCTTAGTCAATTTGGATATGTACGAACATTTGCGCAGTTTAAAGGATTATTTCTTTCTAATGGATGGCGAGTTTAGCAAAAGCATCTGCCATAATCTGTTTGCTAAGTTGTCCAAGACTTTGAACCCGCAGGAGTTGTTGAATTTCGCCACGTTACATAATATTCTTGATAAGGCACTTGGATCTTCTATATCTCGTAAGTATATACATTATATAATAACATTATTTGCTTCCTAGGACGATATAAGTTAAAATCATGACGACCAAGCGTTTAGTATTAAATAGTTAGTTAGAAATAATAATTTCCTATATCACTTAGATTGGATAGTTAAAATTATTATTTCGACTTGCTGCAGGCTTAATGTATATTTAAGATTAGAATAGACTAATTGTTGGTTGATACTATTGAATGCTATAATAGCAAATGTATTATACCGGGTATATCCAAACTGCGTCCCAAAACGTAGCCAGGTGATTGTTTTCGTGAGTACAGACGGACTAGCTGTTAATCATTAATGGAACTAAATGAAATAGTGCCTGAAAAGTAGGTTATTTCGTGAATTAAGTACATAAAAATTCCTTTTCAGATGTTCATAAGTTCTCGGAGAATTTGTCCTTTACTATAACAGACTCACCATTGAGTTTCCAGCACAGTTCTCCGGACGTGCTACAATGTTTGTCTCTAACCTACTCAGTGTCCTGGCCTCTCAACATCATACTGTCGCAGGAAGCTTTGCTACGATATGCCAAAGTCTTTCAGTTTCTGATCAAAATGAGAAGAACTTTCTGGGTTTTGGGGGCTGATTTTGAGGTAAGAATATTTTAAATTTATTATTGTCTAACCTAGCAGACTAGAGGGCTTTATCACAGCACGCTTATTTAGCGCCAGGTTTAGATGTACCTAAGGTATGACGAGAGCCTATAAAGTATATCACATTCATTACATTTTGCCAAATTATAATAAATGGAAAATGTGTCGCCATCTGTCTGGCACCAACATACCAAAAGCATTTTTGTTCATGATACAAAAAACTCAAAAAATAATAAAAAATATATTTGCACTATATTTTCAGAGTCTAAAACTCTCAGCGAAGTTATCAAGACAGCATTCACGAAAACTCCTTCGTTCCCCTCAATATATTTCCATACAAATATACCGACACATTATGGCATCTATGATCCGCGCTCTTGACAACTACATAGTAACTACATGCATTCTATCTTCTTGGACGGAGTTTGAGAATGATTTGAAGAAAGCAAGAACTTTAGATGACTTGTACGAATGTCATGTGGTGTATATAAAGAAAGTACTCTTCAGATGCCTCTTGAATAATCGATCAACCCCTGTCATGAAACTATTAAACGATATTTTCACCGTTATATTGAAGTTTAGCCGTGTTTTGAAAGCTGGGTAAGTTATGTGTGGTTTTATTTACTAAATCAGGATGTCTAATTGTTATAAAAAAATAACATTGACAAAAATTTGACCTGTTCTTAATTATGGCAACGTCAAAAACTAAATAAAATATGAGTAATATTTTATTAACGATGTTAATTCAATCTTGTGCTTATGTAATATATTATGTATATTAAAATTATTTAAATTTTTTATAGTTATTTTGTAAACATTTACCCTGTCAGGATTTTTAATATTTTAATTTAATGACATATGTTTCGTTTATTTTCAGTGATTGGCAGCAAAAAGATCTAAACGGCCCGTTCACACATTCCAACTTCACACAACTGGAGGAATTGTTCCATTTATTCGAGAAACTCGCCAAATACCTACACAAAGTGATCACCAAATTGATGGAATGTGGCTACCAGAGACATTTGGTCGAGTTACTGACCATGGTCAATTTCAACGGCTATTATAATATTGATAAGTCGAAAGATGAGAATATAAGTGTCCAGTCCACCTGACGTATATGTTGGCTGTAATGTGCTTTAAATTACGCACAAATGTTAATTGTGAAACAGTAAATGTGGGAATGATTGACACTAAAGAACTATTTATTAGTGATGTTGGGTGTATTATTGGTAATAATATGCCAAGAGTGTTGTGAAAAAACAATGTATGTGTGAGCGGTAATTAACTCATGAAGGCTCTTCCACATGTCTTTAGGGAATGGAGTATCTATAAAATCTCAAAAATCTTTCGATTTTATTGATATTTACTAGAACTTTAAATAGTCCCGTGCTGGGATTTGTTGGTTTCGTTTGAGAGGTATATTTTAGTTTTTGCCCTAACATTGGTATAGGATACACAAAGACAATTATCAATTCGGAATTAGTAGAAAGCTAGGATAATGTTGATATAATAATTATTGTTATCAAATTGCTTTATCGTTGATCAATGTTAGTTGGTTCAAAAAGTTCGTTTGTTTACAATAGTTCTGTTTCAATTATAACATTAGCCAAAAAGTATTTGGACTAGATTAGAAACTAATCATTAAATTGTTCAATGATTGTGCAAGGTTGTTTTTCGACGTTGGATAATTATGTAATTTAGGTAATTGGTTAGAAAAAGTTAATAGCATTTAGTTATAATTGTTTTAAAAAAGCTACGTTCTACTAAATGTTAAACGTCTAGATGCAAACATAAATTCTACAAACACTATTCTTCGAGAGTAAGAATTAAAAAAAAGGATTTAAAAAAATAGTAGAAGATAAATAGATGGTTAGTCCCTATATGAATATTTCAAAGTAGATAATTTCACTATTAAATTATGATAGAATGAAGAAAACCGATACATTTAATCTATCTAACAGATAATTGAGTGTTGTATTTCGCTAGGATACGAGTCGTATTATTATCATGTCCATGTGTTATATGTTATATGTTATGTTTCTTCAATTTATGTGCCAAAAAATCTGCGGGTTTTTAACCAATATTTCCAAGTATGAATCTCTATGTTGATATTTGATGTTTGTGAAAATAAGTTTTAACTCTAAAAGCAAAAGACTGAGTTTGCCTTGCTTATTACGTTTTTAAAAATATGATATGAGATATAAGATGTGTTAGACTTGCGTTAATACATCTCCAAATAATTTATTTATAGTCCCGATTTATTTATTATGACATTAAGTTTGTAAGGAAACTAACGATACATATGATTTCTCTTGTTCATTCTTTAAGACCGGTACGGCACCCTAAAATCAGTCGGAAACAAGTTGGCCTTATAAAAATATATACCGGCCTTTTGATTTTAAAATATAATGGTGGAAGTAGTAAATAAATGACTCAAATATATTTGATGTCATTTCGGATGGTAATGAAAAATGCGTAATACTATAATCAATACAATTGTTAACTATTCCAAGCCTAACATGTACAAAGTAATTAAATATTTCTTAATGTTAAGTTTTATATCTGTTCTTCGTATTCAATATTCTAATTTATTTTAATTATATACTCATTAAAGCACTCAATATTAATCATACCCACCTATTAACCATTGTGATAGTTTGCCTTTAGTTAATTAATTGTATTTCTTTAATATAATCATGATTGGATATTTAATGTCGACACGACCACTTTCGTTAAATCATTGTTACAAAAACATTGCTTCTACGTATTGTTTTGCTTAGAGCTTGTAATAAAATGCTTTTCTAATAATGTGTAGTTTTATTAATTTCTTTTATAGTAGCTTACCACCAATGGTGGAGTGTCATCAAACGTCTACAATCGCCCTAATGTAGCTCCGCCTCTGCTTTTTAAGCGCTAAATACTTATCCATACTCAGTGGCGGATTATCCCTAAGGCAAACTAGGCACGTGCCTAGAGATGCGAGGTTACGAAGGGGGCGCGTGATTTCGGATATATTCGTTTCTATGCAAAATCATCTAGAGTGACTGGAATTGTTTCATCTTTAATATAGCAAAGTGTGTAGGGATGTTCTTCACTCATTCGTATAATAGTACAATCACCAACTATTCAATAAGATGATTCCTCGTTCCTTTGAAGTATTTTTCTTAATATGGCTGCTAGAGGGGCGCCTTTGAGGTTCTTGCCTCGGGCGCTCCCAACATTTAATCCGCCCCTGTCCATACGATAGGTGCCATATCCAAAGATATGGAATAATAAGATTTTGTAAACAAATACATATGTAGTTACATTTGAATTTATTTTTAGGTTGGTTGTATCACGGTACACTCACCCAAACCTTACTAACACAAAAATACGATTCATGTGAAATTAAGATCTTATAATTTGTTAAAATAGTACTAATGCTAGAGGTATTGGCTCGTAAAGATACAATGCCATCTATGCAAATGTGTTTGAACTCAAATGTAAGGCATTGTCACAAATTGGCGCCATCTAGTATGGAGTAGCAGGGATATTATAACGCCATCTGTCGACAATTGAATGTATTGTCTCAGCAACAAAGGGCCAAACTTCATGTTTACATATTTATTAATATGCATTTTATATTATTTTTAATAAAATAGTAATCCTTAATGATGTCATAGATAACAATGACAATATTCTGGCGACATATACTTGAGCGATACACTGATAGTACAGTGATTCAATGGGTAGTTGTAGTTTACGATGACGGTCGCAGCGACAGTGGCGCCAATATTTTCCTTATAATCAGGGTGTGTTTTCACGTATACTTCATTCTACCGCAATTCGTCCTAGGGTGAACATCCTATCCTAATTGGTTGATTGTGCGTGACATTGAAGTGAAAGCCAACATTCCCACAATAAACCCTCGTATCAACCCTACAATAACAATATTGACCTAAATTTACACCTGAAAAACCCCAGTTTCATAAAAATTTACTATCCACGAAAAGCTAATTTCTACGCGAGACCATCGATCGGAGAGTTATTTTCCGCGAACGGAATCAAGTCTTTCGCCGCGTCGCCGACGATATTGCTCCAAAAACGTTAAAACTCAAGAGTCACCGTCACCGCCGCCGAGATGGCGTTCATGATGCCGGTAGTGAAGAACGACTGGGACATATACAACTCGCAGCGGTCGCGGCGGCCCTCGGAGTCGGCGGAGAAGGCGGCGCTGGGCGGGCGCGTGCGGAAGGTGTCGGAGTCGCGCTCGGAGGGCCCGGCGCTGTCGCCGCTGGGCCGCGCGGCGCTGAGCCCGCACCGCAGCGCGCCCGCCATGCGCTCGCTGTCGTACTGCCGCGCGCCGCCCTCGCGCGTGTCGCTGCGCGCCGCCGCCGACAGCCCCAGCAAGGGCTCGGCTAGTCCCACGGGCGGCGCGCGCGAGGACAAGTTCCACACCAGGTTGGTGGAGAAGCTGAAGCGGGCGCTGGGCCGCTCGGAGTCTCGGCGCGAGGAGAGGAGCTCGTGAGTGACCGAGTGCTTGTGTGCAGGGCGCGCGCCGACTCCCCCGAGCGGCACTCGCGGTGCGGCGCGTGCGTGCCCTACCTGTGACGCGCGCGGCGCCCGCGACGCTTGCGGGCCGCGCCAGCGCCAGCGTCGACACACCATCTGTGATACGTATAAGTTGGTGACGAGTTGAGTAGACGTTGTGATGTGCTCACTAACCGCCTATGGTGTTTCCGCCGGGATTTAACGTTTGAACGCATCGAAGCGATAGTAGTAGAGGTATTTTCACACATTCGGATCGCTTTTCTTGACTGTTGCATGTTTTTTTGTCATAGTATCGTGTTGGGTCGACAATGTTGTCAGTATTAGAGGGGCTATATGTTGTAACTTGTATATCAAGACTGCGTTAGTTTAAGTTCGAGCGCCGCCGGGAATACTAAGTGTTCAGTCGGCGGCGCGTGTTAGGTGAAGTGTTGTAAATCATAATTTATTAAGATGAAAGGCTATGTTCGTGAAGCTCCTATCCATATTACATTTATTTGAATTAATATTTAATCATTATCACAATCATCAATTTGAATTGGAAATTAAATAATACGTGTCACAAATTTTGGTACAATGTAAAATGTTTGTGGTAGTTTGTTTAAAATTGTATGATGCTTTTAAACAGCAGTAGGGTTGCAACACGTACGCTACGTATTTTAGTATAACCCCTTCCTAAATTAATATATATATATGTAATTATAACATAATGAGAACTGTCGATATTTGTGAATGTAAGCCATGTATTGTAATCGTTGATAGTATAAATAGTTAGAAGGAAATCGGCCCCGGAACTACTTCGATTATGGCTATAAAAATGTTATGTATTTTATTTGAATTTATGTTATGTTGAATTTTACCAGGCTGTAATCGGATGAGCCGAAGTCTATGAAAATCCAATTGAATTGGTAGTTTAGGTAAATTTATGAAAATTCTAAATTTGTATCCATATCTCTGTGAGATTAATTATATTATAATTTGTTTAAAAGTTCCTCGTAAGGTTTGAGCTGCCATACTAGACGGTTTCATGTAAACACAATATTTTATAGTTTTTGTATCCGCCATAAATTTCATTGCCCAACCACTGTATGCTGTTTGCGAATTTTATAATAACCTTACTCAAAAATGCATGTAACGCAATATGTGTCTGTCTGTTCTGATTTCAAAGTATTAAACAATTAAATATAAAGCTTAATGGAAATATTTCTTTCATTTTGAACCTCTCGCATATTTTGGTAAACAAAATGTGTGTATCTCCCTTTAGGCATTTGGCTTTGAACTTGTTGTATATTTAGCGACTTGTATCGTCGCGTCGATGTCTGCTGCCAAAATCTTGCCCACGTGTATGCTTGGCGT
Organism: Deilephila elpenor; assembly: GCA_949752805.1. Classification (NCBI taxonomy): domain Eukaryota; kingdom Metazoa; phylum Arthropoda; class Insecta; order Lepidoptera; family Sphingidae; genus Deilephila; species Deilephila elpenor. Next base: position 8,599,016 of record OX457108.1, read on the forward strand.
CACAACAAAAATAACACTACAGTTGATAGTACTACAGTAGACAAATTGCAAATTGTCTTATCAGTAAAATTGATTTGCTGTTTATAAACGACTCTGATTAATGAGCAGTCTAAGGTGATAGTGTGTCTGACCATTCAATATTCTTAACTCTATGTAGTCTCTACTTATTACCATCACTACTGTGCAAACACAAATGAAATACAATTGAAAGTATCGTTGATTTCTTACATGGTAGAGTCATTTAATACCACATAGTTTCCTGGATTTATTGAAATTGATTTATTGAAGTATAACAACCAGTTAATGACATAAGTATATTAACTAATTATGATTCTGAAACTGTTGACATCGGAATAGAAATTCTACTAGAGATTGTAGAGTCTTACTAAATGATATATTTTCCCATTATAAGATTGAAATATATATACATAAATATATTATGATTCTTCAGCCAAGTATGCGTTATAATGGAAAAGCCCTTGATACTGCCTAATTAAGGGCAACGTCCAAGCACAATAAGAGCGCTCTCCGTCGAGGTAATTTTAGCTACATACGTCACACGTAGCTAATTGTGTCGTGAATCCACAAAAATATTTTATTAAGATACTATTTTTTCCCGAGATCATTGGGTTGGTTATTTATTACATGTCCCATATTTTGCTACAAACATTTAAACCTATTTTACAAATTACGTGAAATGTTTAATCGTTTTATAAAATAGATGATTACGTTATTTTCATGTAAATATTGTACAACGATTTAAAAATAAATTAAATCAATGTAATTTTAAGGGATATTTTAATATTCTAAAGTTTAATAATATCACTGCCTCGGTGGCGTAGTTGTACTACGGTACGACTACAAAGCGGAGGTCTCGGGTTCGAATCCCGGGTCGGGCAAAGTGATATTGAGTTTTTCTATTCATTATCGGCTCGGAGTCAGGAATTTGTGCCCGATACGGCGATAGGCTCGTCCCCTATCACATCATGGGACGGAACATACAAGGCGAAATGTGGGTGCCCTGGTGGCGCCTCTGTCTACCCCTTCTGGGATAAAGGCGATTTATGTAAATAATATCACAGTTAACTTATTAGAATGTTAATACCATACATATATCCAATATTACGTTTCCTATTGCCGCACTTAGAGACATTATTTAACTACAATTTAATAATATGGCCTTATAGATTTTCTTCATAAAATCTACACTAAGTAATGATTTAATTGACATTTCATGTCTGTAAGTGCGCCTATTACTCTTTACATATCCATACTTATGCCGGTACAGATTCAGTCTCTCTGAGCCGATCGATAAGCGCTGTTCTCGAAACCTCTGCGATGCAATAAGCGCTCCTTAGCGACGAGACGATAGAAAATTGAACGATAGAGTCCTTAATGGACTATCGGCTATTTTTATTGCTGTATAGTGTATACAATTTCACGAAGGTTGTTATATGTGAACTCGTATAGAAGATTATTGATTTTAGATTTTAATGTAAGATATTTGTCGCCTAAATAGTTTTGTAGCATATATAGTTGCGAGTTGTCGATTTCTAGATTCAGTTCCTATGTTGGTAAATGGTTTTTTTGCAATTTGTAAAACAAAATTTCATATTGTAGATGTCGATACGTACATCGGTATTGATTCACTTTCACTGAGCCGGTCAGGGTAAGCAGTGTGTTCTGGAAAGCTCTGCGATACAATAAGCGCTCTTTAGCAACGGGATAGAAAATTGAGCGGTAGAGCCCTTAACGGACTTTCAGCTATTATAATACTATTTATACTATATAAGTTGTTATGGTATTGGTGAATTATTTATTAACCATTATTGATTTTAGAATTTGGAATCCGACATATTTTTCCTTTTTTGTGTATTGGGAATTCGGATGTGAACTATTGAGTCCTAAGTTTGGTTCTCGGTTTAAAACTGTTTTGTATGTATTGTCATTCGAAAGGCATGATTTTATATGGATTATTGTAAGATTTCTATACGTATTAATTCATTCTCACTGAATCAGTCTATACGCGGTGTTCTCGAAAGCTCTGCGGTGCAATAGCGTTTCTTAGTAAGTGTGTCCCGCCTTACGAGACGATAGAAAATTGAATGATAGAGTACATAATGGACTCTCAACTAATTTTATTGCAGTATAATAGTTTTGTAAGTTATTAAATTGAATGAAATATTTATTTTAGATTTTTATGGTTGATATTGGAGCCTTATTGGTGTAGGTAATGGTTGCATATATGAATGCGAACTTTCAAGTCCTAGAATGTCTGTCTGCTTGCTTGTCTGTCTATCTGCTTTCCCACTAGAATATGTGATTTCATATTTTGTTTAAAGATTTACTTTACTTTATAATTTTACAACTTCGCTGGTTGTAAAATTATGAGCTAAATATTTCTTCAACATATTCTATGAAAAAATAACATATTATGCAAGAGTTTTCAATCCCACAACACTTAAAACACAAAACTAAGTTGTATCATAATGTTTTGCAATCTTATTAATACTAAAAAACAACGCTCCACACCATTAAGAATCAACATAAACGAAATGAATGTGCATATACGAATAATAATATTAATGCAATAAATGAATACGACGTAATTAAATTTGTCACTGCTGATAAAATACTATTTGTTAGTACGTACAGTGTATGAATATCAACGACCGGTCTACAGTAATACCCGAAATGCATTGATAGCAGTTTTTATAGGAAATTTCCTTAAATGCAACCTATTGTTTTTTAAATCGTTATTTGATTATGTGCGTGTTACCTTAGGGCAAAAAGAAACGGCGTGGGTTCAAAATTTTCATATATTTTAAGAAAAATTTAAATACTAATGCGAGTCGAGTATGCCACCGTATTTAAATTATAAATCAAAACTCATATTTCATACATATACCATTTTCCATCGAGTCTCCGTAACATATAAGCTTAAATGCAAAAAGAGGAAGGGTTTATAATATTTTAACCAGAAATAATATTTAAAAATTGACATCTGTGTATTTTTATTAAACAATATATGGCACCCAAAAAGGTAATTTGAATTGAACTGGATTCAAACAATATATTTGCATAAATTAGAATCGAAATTTTCAAATCTGCTTTTAAATACCAACAGGTATAATACCAAAATATGACCTAAACATAAACATAAGTAGAGATCTGTAAAAGATTAAAAAACAGGTTCGTTACGTAATTTCACAAAATATTTTTAAATGCAAATTATTGCCGTTTATTTAGAGGCACCAAAATGTTTAAGACTATATTTCCTGTCCTCGTCTCTGCTCTCTTCACTATCTCATACGATGTCGTATAGATATAGTAGTATATTAAACTAGTCACTTTGCGTGTGAAGGAATAAAACTTCGTTACTTATAGGTAATAGTTTGTTGCTGTAAGAATATTAGTAAACATCCGAAGACCCATCACTTTATGCAAATATACATAAACGCGCGCCTGTATCCCATAGGGGTAGGCAGACACTATGGATTTCCACTTTGCTCGATCTTACCATACTACTTTCGCTTCTACTTTCATCAATCTCTTTATGCATTTCCGTCGGTTCAGGTTACTTTTAATCTGGCCCTTGCCTAAGATGCCATCGATCTGGTTGAGGTAAGTCCGATGGGGTCGACCTCTAACAACTCTTCCATTTACACTCGCTTCATGTATCTGTTTTGTTAATCGCCTTTACTTCATCTTTTCTACATGCCCAAACCATTCCTTTCTCAATTCTCGTTACTACATCCTCTTTTACTCCACAACGTTCCATCACCACACATTCTCTTAACGATATCTACATATACAATTGTTAAAAACTCATTATAGTGGCATTTATACAAATTTGCCGTGTTTCGGTTATGTAGTTTGTACGGTTTGGATCAGGTTGGGATAATTACGTCGAAAGATCCTTCCAAATGCACCGGTGGACATTCTTACTATCAAGTGCTTTGCGATCATTTTGTATTGCCAGTATAAAAAGGGGATTAACAGAGGATTTTTAAAACGATTCTACTATTAAATGCGTTACGTTGGACTGGTTATATGCTTGGTATGTCGGAGCTGGTTAAATCCGTCAATGCTTGTAATAAAAATTTACAGGCCGTTTTTACAGCTCTCCTCGTTGCCCTCTATAACTATTAACTCGCTCTACTCTTCAGTATTCGCCTCACTGCCTACTCGACCTGAATGAAAATAGCCCGTTGCATAATTAATTACATTATCGCACAAAATAAAATTGCCCACTTTTAAAATAAGATTTATTTATGTACATATTTTTACGAGCTTAGACTGACCCAAAATAAATTCCATCAAACATTTTTTGAAAAGTGCCAAAACCGATTAACTTTTGCAAACCAGGACTAAAATCCATTGGAAATGACATGTTTATTTGGAGTGTCACCTTTACTGTGGGTGTTATTTAACGTTGCATAAATGAATACGTTGCAGGAATAGTTGCAGGTAACATACGGCTTCGATAATGCTCTTATCGGATCTAATTAGATCGCTTTAATCTCGTTATGGGATATATTAGTACATGCATATCGGAAGTCTATTCGACCCTTTATAATGTAGCCTTTATAAAGGTCAGCTATAAATGAACATTGAGAGGAAGTAATATTGAATTTGTTTACCTAGATTGAATTGCAATATTGGCAAAGTAAAAGGTCAAATGATGGATCAATAGGCTTGCATTTCGCTGTGGTAATTGGTATCAGTTGGACGTTTAGCGGTTTAATTATTATGTTTATTAATTTTATAAGTTAAACTAATTAGAAGTTATATTGAAGGTGGCGTAGTTGTACTACGGTAGGATTACAAAGCTGAGGTTTCGCGTTCGAATTTCGGGTCAGGAAAAGTTATATTGATTTTTTCTATTCATTATCAACCCGGAGTTAGGAATTTGTGCCCGATATGGCGATAGGCTCGCCCCTTATCACATAATGGGAGGAAACATACAAGCCGAATAGTAGTTGTCCTGGTGGTGACTCTGCCTACTCCTTCAGGGATAAAGGCGTGAGTTAATGTATGTATTGATTTAATTAATATTATTTTAATAACTTAAGTCCTTTACGAGTGGAGGGGATGTTTTAGTCCATCACGCTGACCTAGTTCGAATCGGAAGACTTCATGAGAATTCTTTGGAATTCTTAAGATAATTCTCAGGTCCGCAAGTTTCCGTACGATTTTTATCTTCACCTTGACTTATTTATTTACATTGATTGAAGTTAACAGTCGAAAAGTTAATTTCAGAATGCAATTTATTCAAAAATTGTGCGTCAGCATTGTTTATTTGTTTTGTTTCTTCCAGCAAAATTAAAATGATTTGATTTTTCAATGATAACACACAGCGAAAAGTTTTTTCATCTGTTTGTAACTTGATTAACTTTTGTAGACACAGATACGCATTCATATATAATTAAGTATAAACTAAATATTGTGATAAGACGAAAAAAAGATACTTTTTATAGTACAAATATAATCAAGTCTTAAATACCGATATAAAATGAACTATGACATCAATGTTCACGTGCGCTCATACTTTATACATTGATAGAGTTTTTATTGTGTGTTTTGGCACCACCCGGCAATCGGTATTATTACTGGCGGGATATCTGTACAACAACAAGCTAAAAAAAAAGTTTTTTTAGGTATGTTACAGTAAATGAATTTCAGTGTAACAAATTACGTAAACGAATTCTTGTGCTGTTTATAATGGTTTATCAGTTGCTAAGCGTTCATTTAGTGGGTAACGAGAGGTTTTTCATTCAGTTGTTAAATCTATCAATCTATAAAATGCAATCGTATTTTCATACAACCATTGAACTAAAGTGACCTCATTTTTCATTATTCATGGATCCCTACCTATTGTAAAGTTGATGGGATATACCTTGATTAGAATTTAGATTGCCACGGCTAAGACGTCATAATAACCTCTGCCATATAACAAAATATACCCAGGATCTTCAACGGAACATACTTTAACACTTCGAAATCATCTAAGTTTGAATTCAGATAGCATTTTGGCAGCAAAATCCAATTCATTCAAAGATAAATGTCTGGAGAAAAATACCCTCAATCCTTGTTAAGGTTATAGTCCTTGAGTATGTTCGCTTCTGTGAAAGTGACTTTGTTACACCCATTCATAATGTCTATTTTGCGGTCTACCTACGTCGGTAAACGTATTGCGTTATTCGCACGGGGGCACCGGGCATACAAACATCTTAATTTAGACATTTATTGACGCAGCTTCTCGTCTGGAACTGATTAAGTGACGTAACACATGTAGTAAGCAAACAGTCTAATACACTTTCGATAGTCCGGCACGTGGTCAAAAGGCTAAAGTGTAAATACTCCTCTATTTATGTCTTGATTATTTTCTAAGTCGTATATAATTGAGCTTTAAAAATAGCAAAACAAATTACATAATGTTGTTTCTATAGAAAAAAACATTAGGTTTATTCTGATCATGCCAAATTATTTTCTTGGTGTATTTAATGTATTTAAATTAGTCTGGGGTTCAAATTTAATAGCTTTGTTAACAAATTATTTTTATAGAATAAGCGACTGAAATAAAAATAATAATAAAAGCTATTTGTAATAACAATCATCTTTGTCGTGGCTTTTAGCCATAAGAACCCAAATGATGAGGATACCCATTTCTGAACATGAACTTCTACCAATTATTTCTACCATAGCCTTAAGAAAATTCCTTTGCCAATTATAAATAAATACACCCAACAGTCACATACATAGTCCTGACCCCACTAAGAGAGATTTTTCTGTATAATTAACACCCAGACCCGAAACAAATACCTGTGGTTAACACAAATATTTGTTTCGTAGCGGGGATCGAACCTGCAGGCTCTCGTTTCACCGGCCGGCGTCTAACCAACTGCGCTACGGGGGATGTCAATAAAACACAGCATTAAACAGTAATTAAATGTCAAAGAAACCTAACATTCTGTTTCTATATTTAGCGTAGAATGGACACAATACAGCACCCAGGCTTTATCAATAATTGATTCTATTTGTAACAGAATCAACACAATAAAGTACCCAGAAAGCGGATCGTTGATTATTTTCGATTTCATCGTTCGTCTGAGGTTCGCGAGTTGCTCGCTTCAGCGAGTGTCGGCTGTAGTGCCGATAACAAAAACTGGTTAACACCGGATCGATGGACGCGCACCGCTACAAATTCAGCCGGTTCGGTTCTATCACTTCCACTGCTTTATTACCATGGTTTTAGCGTTTTCATGGATATTTTAGTGCGTAGACACAGAATACTCCTGTACACGTTATAGTGTACAGGTTGTGAACCGTGAGGTTGAAAGTTTGATTAGCAGAACGGGTAATCTGGTATGTGAGTTTTGAAAAACTGATAATAGTTGTTCGGGAGTCGAATTTGTGTTCGGTTTCTCGCTAAGGTCACCACTTATCATATTTGGGAAGGAAATAAGATCGGTGAGCTGTAGTTTGCAGTAGTCACTTCACTCACTATGTAGTGGTTAATGACACCGTTGACTATTCCTTCGGAAATACAGACGTGAACTTATGTGAATATTATGGCAATAATACAAAATCTTGTTAACGTATGTATTACGTATAAATTAATGTATTTTTGGCGATTAATAGAAAACATAAGGTAGTTATTGAGTTTACTTATTTTTTATTTAGGTATATCCTTTATTGCACAACAAATAAAACTTAACAAAAAACTATTTAATAAATAGCAGTAAAAAAGGCGGACCTATCGCTCGAGGTAATCTCTTACCAACTACCTTGAGATGGACATAAGAAAAGCAAAAAGAAAGGGCAGTGAATAGTGTACCAATGGTGTGTGTCAATATTCCATAGTTATGGAAATGTTTACAATAATTACTAATACGAACATGAGAATCTCGCTGTACAGTGTCGTGTGGTCAGCATATTCCTTGTTATTGTTTACGAAGTGTACGTAAACCGCACTGCATTGATTTCACACACACATGCACTCTTTCTCATACGCGCATACTTTTCTTCACATATGCCTCCAGCCTACACAGATATTATACACAAATCGTTAATTTTATTAGTTTTGGCAATAGAAGAGATTAAGCAGACTGCAGACCGGTGTTATTATGTCGAATAACGAGGTATAAGTCTGTAGTTAGTTAATATCTATTTAGACGCCACTATGCTTAGCACCAGGTGTATATTAGTCACTTTGCACTGGTAAAATAAAAAATAAATGGTATAAGATTAGCCACACGTATTGACGATATAAAACATGGGCATTTTTTTATACTGGTACTACAAAGTCACTACATTAGACCTGATAGCAAGTGAATTGCAAATTATAATTCAAATATTCACCCTCTTGTTTGGTTTTAAAGCAGACGAGACTAAGATATAATATCTCCAATATTCGTAAAGTAAAACTGGGCTTTTTAAAATGGTAGAGCTGTAATGGTCAGTTTAAACCTTGATTATAGGTTTATGCATAAATGGCATCAATTTGCTTTAACCGGACCGATAAGACTGTATCGTGGAAAATTTGTGTGAATAATAATGCGAAGTTTGTATCATTCATAAGTGTTTGAAATTATTGCTTGTGGGTGTTGTAAGACAGAAAAGTGTCTCATAGATGCTACTACCTGTGAAACAAGACTTGGATTCTTTCAATACACACATAACTCCGAAAAGTCAGACATGTGCCCTGGGATTTGACCCTGCGACCATCGTGAACATGTTGGCCGCTGCGTCCGGTCCGTTACCACGCTCTTATATAAATCATTTATCTGAAGTAAAATATTATCATTAATTACGCAAGCAACACTTCACTTGTGCAGGAACTAGTGGAGAGCTCGTGTGACACGTGACATCTCCACTGACCGCAGTCTTCAAGGACACATATCGAATCGCAGGAAGCTATTTATACACAGGACATCTGATATAAATGGTACTATTTCTACCACCGTATCATGCTAGCGGTCAGGCTGTCAGATTTGTCTGCATTTTCGCTTTTTATACTGGCATCACAGTGATGGCCAATGCAGTGAATTTACATATAAAGTATCCACTAGCAACATAAGGCAATCGAGATTGACAATTACTATATGAAACTAATTTAAAGTCATAATTTGTAATAATAGTTACCGCTTTGGGTATGCTGTAAGCTGACTATTCTTCTACAATAATAAATAAATAATATATAGCAAGTCGATTGCTTTTACTTGCATTATATCTTAAGTAAGTGTACTATCATTATAATTACGTAAGCAACACACTTCACTGGTCCAGGAAGTAGAGGAGAGCTCGTGTGACACGTGACATCTCCACACTGACTGCAGCCTTGAAGGACGCGTATCGAATTGCATAAAACTATTTACACACAGGACAACTGATATCACACCATTTATCAAAGAGACTATTTCTACCACCATATCATTCTAGCTGTCTCGGCTGTTACATTTTCTTCTTTTCTCTTTTTTAATATTAGCATGACAGAGACTACAATGTTTCATTATAATCAATGCAGTTTAATTAAATAGAATTTCCACTAGCGTCATATGTCTATCGAGAGTCATATCGAGTAAGAGTACGCCCCGTGACCACGAAAGCTGTAAAGCAATCGAAACGTCGGGAAGTTAAAAAATGTAAAAATTAAACCAAATCGCGATAAAATCCGTAATTTTTTTTTTATTTCAATCAAGTAAGTTGCTTGCTTTTACCTATGTTATGGCAATAAATCACCTATCTAAATGAAAGTCTTATCATCATAATTACGTAAGCAACACTTCACTGGTCCAGGAAGTAGTGTACAGCTCGTGTGACACGTGACATCTCCACACTGACCGCAGCCTTGAAGGACGCGTATCGGATCGCAGGTTATTTAGACACGACATGTGATATCACAACACCCTGTACACACGTGATGGAACTATTTCTATCATGTCATCTTAGCTATCTAGGCTGTCAGCCTATCTGCTTTTGATAGTAATAAAAAAACCGTAGAAAGTCCCATTTACACTGGAAATGTTTCTTACGGCGAGAATTGAATGAGATTATCGCATGACATAAACGCCATAGATTATTGTGTTCTGACAAACGTTTACATGATGCTTTTTTATATCCTTACAATATTCGTATTTTCGAGGCGAGAAACTCCCCCCGTGTAATGGGGCTTGAGTGCGAATTGGATTAATTCGCGGAGGGTTTTTAACTACACAATCATTCATACTATTAGGCACTTTGCATCTTACCCAGCCATCACTGTAATTTTGAGATACGGAACAACAAAAATGGTGCATCTATACGTGATTGGAATTTGCCACTAAAACGGAAGAAATAAAATTGACACGGATCTTGTAATGAGATACTTACCCGACTAATGGTTTATGGATACGAAATACATAAATCGATAATACCACATATAATAAAAAATGAACTGAGAAAGCTATCTAAATTATTAAAGAGTTTAAGCCTTTGTCTTAATTAAACAAACACGAACGCAGACATCTGTTTTTACGTCAAGTCCAAGATATGTTATCGGTGCAGACCAGCACAATTTTTTTTAATGATCAATATACTTTAACCTTTGATTTTTTAAATTATCTTGAACATAATAGTTACTAAGCAATAACATATAATATCGTAAAAAACGGGTCCATTGTAGGATTTAACATTATTGCGCTATTTAACCGAAGTAATAGGTAATATGCTGATTTAGGCTTTTTAGATCTCAGTCCAGCCGAAATATCTGTAAGTGTGCCGAGCTCGAAGTCATGTGACTCTTATATATCCTTTTCAGCCTCTCTTGGGATGCCGGAGAGCTTAAAAGCTTTCCTCGAGAAAAATTGTAAAGCTACTGAAAGCCGCTGTGTTGATACGGAGTAGGATACCCTAGACAACCTAAACATAGTCACGTTTAGGTCTATGGTTAACTCTATCTATGTATTCTGTAAGTGTAGTAAGCTTATCTATACCAAGAATTGTGTTTTAAAAATAACAGATTAGTGTGCTATTTTCCTCATTACACTAGCGATAATAGCATCATATATGTGAGAATAAGTTAATGACTTTTAAAAATTATTTTCTTATTACATTTTAAAAATTAAAAGTTAATATTGCTCATTTATAGCTTTATTAGAAATACGTAGAACTCATATTACAATAAAAATAAATCATAATTAGATTTCAATGAAATTATTTAATCGTACCTAGTTGATGTGTTTGGTGCACTGAAATTCATATAAATATCTTTTAATTTTAATTTACGGCTTTTAATTTAAAGTTCTGAATTCCTTGAGAAGTCAATGATAAGGATCCAATGACTTCTAATACTGTGACACTTTAAATCTCATTTCCGTTTTAATCTTTTACGTAAATAGTTTATCATTTACCAGAATACTTTACAACTTACAATTACAACAACTTACGTATTATCTAATTTATTTAAGACTCAAATTGTGATAATTTGCAATGCTATCAACAACTGACGCACATGCATTTTTGTCGCATTTATAGTAAGATCAATATAATGTTAATACCTGATAATTTCCACAAATGACTTGTAAAACAGTGTTAGTAGTCGTCGTAAAGAAATATGTTATAATTATGCTCTTTTGTTTTGTTAACGTAATACATGGTTGTCTGTAAGACATTGCTGTAGAGCGATAAGACAGCCATTTGTACTTTTTTTTGTTTTGTTTCTGTATTGTGTATTTTCATTTGTACTTAATCGTGTGCAATAAAGATTTAAATAAATAAATAAATACATTTTACGTTGATTTTTGTAAGACAGTGGTACCACCCTTTTCTAGGCGGTCTAATAATTATTATACTCTATACCTACTACTTTTAGTGCCGCTATTCTTCAACCGGACCTTAGTACAGCATACACTCTCATAAATGGATTAGATTACCAAGGCGCCATCTATATGCCTTATAAAAAAATGATCTTCGCCGCTCCATTATTTCTGAAGGTCTTCTCCGAAGGTCTAAGTCGGACGCCCAACCGCGACCTACCCTAACGCCATTTAGAGTGCAGCATGAATTGGCTTATAATTTTCTAACAGGCCGAATACCTGATGTCAATCTCTTAGGCATAGGTTATAGGTTTTTTATAATGATAACTTTTCTGAGTAAAACTAAGCTGCGACCCCTGTATAATCTGTATTGTAAACTTGTTTTGAAAAGAGCAACACTAGAGTTTCTTAACCGTGATTCTCTGGCAAAACCAGGCTTGTAAACCGGGTGGTAGAGAAAAGAAGTGACTGAAACTAAATAATGTACTATATTTTCATTTTATTTTAGTCCGCCATACCGCCATACTGCCTTCCGTTTATATTGGCAGATTTTAACTTACCTTTGAAGGCTTGAGCAAAACTGTCAGCTGTGTGGGTTTCCACACGATGTTAATAAGTAAATAGATATAGGGGCTTGTCTATCTATCATAGAGCTCTCAATCATTTAGTGGATTTGAACATGACATGACAAGTATTGAATATTTTTTCCGATAACCGCGTATTATTACGTCGTATTATAAATAAAGAGGACTCATTTATCAAAAATATCTAATCAATTACAACTTCTTGTGAAGTGGTGTTACGACTCGACATAAATTAATTTGATAACGTTTACAACCTGATATTATATCGACGATATAACTTAAAATTCGACTCAATAATGAATCATTTTTGTCTTTATATTAATGCAAAATGGATTTGTGAGAGGTCTTAGAAGTCCTCACGCTTTAGTTTACTAAAATGATGATGATACTTAACAAGATTATTTTAATCTATGTTGACAAATATCACAAGAATTACTGTACTCTAAATCCTGTTCTAATAAAATCTGTAATCAGCGTAGATATTATGTAAATTCAATTATGTTTTCGTCACTTAGAAATAATATTTATGTAGGTACATTAGTTTATTTTGAGACATAATATTATTTGCATAAAGATAGATAAGAAAATATTATATTATGAGATAAATCTTACGAAAAAGTTTTTATTTTATTTATAAGCCTACTCGAAAATGTAATGCAGTTTTGTAAATTATTAACGTTAATGCAGTTGATTTACGAGTATTAATTAATGTATATAGTGTTTTTATTGCAGTTTTACTAAAATAATCCTTATTTACATACTAAAGATTGCTATCATCTTTTATTTAAGCCAGAAGAAAAATATCTTTTACAACGTCGTGTTTAGCGTCACGGAATCGGAAGTAATTCAGATTCGACCTCAGCGATAAAAAGCGAAACTAAAAACCTAATTTATGTATTGCGTGTTGCTGCTTTTGTGTAAAATTGCATTTGAATGAAACTTTATTATGTTTCAATAATACTGGGGTTATACACTTGATATTACTAGTAGATACTCGATACTATGCAAAGCCATAAAATAAGGCTTACAAAATGGGCTTATAAATGTAACTAAGAAGAAATGTTCACCCATAAACATATGAATATTTAAGATGTTATAATCAGTATTGTGTCTAATGTCTTCGAAGTTTAAAATAAGCTTCATCATATAAAACATATCGTGGCATTCTGCGGAGGGTAGAGATTAAAGAGCAGCTAAATTATATATAAATTTGTGTGTATGTCTCTCATACGTGAGAGGCCGCCTGGGTAGCTACCACCGCAATGTCTATTGCTCCCACCAAACAGCAGTGTAAATGTACTGTTGTGTTCCGGGTTGAAGAATATTGTAGCCAGAGTAACTACTGGACATAATGAGACTTAATTTTATGTATTAGGATGGCGAGCGCACTGGAATGCTCAGCATTGCTTTGTAATTCATGGTGTTGTTTGGTTTTGGTTGAGCGGTCATATCGCTTATGGCGAATGACATGCTTGTTGCTGAATGGCATTCATCGCAATAAAAAAAATGTTATGCTCAGGCATACATCAGCGTTTATTTATACAAACAAACCAACAAAGCTCTCGTTTTTGCCTCTACCCGTTGTAAATAATGACTATAGTTGTTCACTCAATCTCAACATATTATTTTCGCTTCAGTAACTTTCATCCATCTCATCGAGTGTCGTCGCTTTGGCTGATGTAGCTTCAATAGCCCTATAATGTCTTTCGTTTTTTTTTTTTCTCCTGTGTATTTATTGTAGGGGAGTGCATATTTCGCTGTACTGGTGTCGCGTGTATTGGCGTGGGGTGTAGTAGCCGACAGAGGGGTAAGGTCTCGCTATTTGATACGAAATGTCTTTCGTTGGACTATCCTACGTTTCTTTAGTACCTACCTATGGCCACCAAGCTATCCTTTCTTTATTTTAGTCAATCCACACTATGTAGGGTTCTTCTTAGTGCTTAAATTTCTATTGTTCTAATTCTACTTTTATCTTTTATCCACCTAATATTCTTCGTAATTAACGTTGGTACCAGGAACTAAAGGTAAATGAACACTGCGTTAACATATATCCTGAGCCGTAAAATAATAAATAAATAATAAATACACCCAACAGTCACATACATAGTCCTGACCCCACACTAAGATCGAGTCTTGTGTCGTGGGTATCAGAAACTACGAGAGACTTTTCGGTCTCACAAACACCCAGACCCGAAACAAATACCTGTGGATCACACAAATATTTGTTTCGGTGCGGGGATCGAACCCGCGGCCTCTCGTTTCACAGGCTGTGTCTACCCAACTGCGCCACGGAGGCTGTCGAAAAAAAGAATACAAGATGCAGTGTTTGTTGTAAAACAGCAATTAAACGTTCTTCAGCATAATAATTTATTGTAATTAATCAATTTTTCTAGGAACTTGCGTAATTAGTCACATTACGTCAATAATTAGTTACAAATAATCTCATAGGTTATTAGTATATTTTAAATTATTTACTAGAATTACCTTCGTGGTTAATGGATTTGGGGGTTTTAATCAACAATTAAAAGTAATTCGAAATTTAATACCTAATATTTCCTATATATATTACATAACTTATTAAAATGAGTTTATTTTAATAAGTTTTCATTTAGATGCAATAACAATTCGATAGTATCAGTGATTACCCATTATACCCTATCTAAACTAAGAAGTTCCATTTGACATTGGGAAATGAGGATGCTGTCAAATAAATCGGTTCTTACAATATCCGATTATATAGAGATATCGATAATATTTGTTTGTATTTCTTAATCGATTAGTTTATATTTTCAGTTTACATCATTTCGTTTATTTCTTCATGAACATTTTTATTCTAATGAGACATCAACAATTGCATAAGTCACTTTACTATTTAGAAACAAAAGGAGTGATTTATCTATTACTAGCGGCCCGGCCCGGCTTCACCCGGGTGCAGACACTTTTTGAGTCCAGTCCACATCACGCACATGCTTATGAACACATGATACATACATACAATACAATACATATACTCCAAAGTGAGGAACCTCCTCACTATGTGTGTCGTATCCTACAATACTGCCTTCATATTCATTGTAATATCCAAATCTATTATTTAATAATAAATTAATTTATATTAATATTATTATTTCATTATTTATTGATGTATGTTCGTTGACAGCATACCTATTATTAGCTGCAAGTTCAGTATTTTTAAAAATTAAAACACAACTGTTTTATATCTGCTCGATTATTTAAATATTTTTACCGATTATGCGTATACAAATGCGTTTGAATAATCTCGACTCTACCGGTAAAAGACCTAACGAGGTGACTTTTTAATGACGTCTAGAAAAAAAATATGTTGTTTAAAATGGTTATTTTGCTTTATTTAAAGGATTCTAGTTTAAATTTAGTGATGATGGATTGTAAGTCTAGTGATAAAATAAGAATAGCTTCATAATTCCATGGATTTACGGAAAGTGTTATTGAAATTGTGTGGGTTACGTCTGCACAAAGTTATTTACGTTAAAAGTATGAAACGTCAAATGGAACCTGTTAGTTTAGATAGACTATAAGTATAAGTTTTTAAATTCCATGAAGGTATGATTAATAAAGGAAAGCATTAGATGAAGCAAGTAGATGAATTTAATAAACTATTCAAAGAAATAAAACATTTCGATGAATTACATGTTATCAGCATTTTAATAAAGTATGAGGCAAACGATATACATGCAGATAAGACATGCGTCACACAATCATATTGATTTTGGCATAAAAGCCGCGAGATTTGGCTGCCATGTCACATGATATAGGACATCTTTTAGTTTATTTACGAGGCTATAAGGGTAAAATCCGTATGGTTCATATATTCAAAGAATGATGCTGCTTCACCGCACCGTATAGTATAATGTCCTCTTGTATTTTTGCATAATTTATTGTCAGAATTTTCCGTTCTATTTTATTTGATAGATGAATTTAACGGATCGTATATTATATGAGTAGTAATTTGGAAGTTAAAATAAATACCTTCGCATGGGATTAGATTTCCTGACCATATTTTTTTATTTATTTAAGGCCTAATTTATAGAACAGTTTATAAACCTATTTTAGTTATCGAATGTTTTGTCTTCTTCGTCCAAACTGAATTCAAAAGTCGTTCGAAAGGGACAAAACATTCGATAATTAAAAAAGGTTTATAAACTGTTTATGAATATGGCCGCCAGTCTTTATTTTACACTAAAATAAAACAAATATATACATACAGAAATAAAAATAAAAACAATAAGAAATAACAAATTGACTACTATCATATAAACTTGGTAGGATATTTTCTTCATGATCATAATATAAGTTTAAAGGTGGATCAAGTTATAAAAGCTATTGAATGAATATCTAAAATATAAATAAAAATATAAAATATATTACCAAAAAAGAGACAAAACAATATCTGTCCGTACAAATAAATCAAATAAACAAGGTTCTCTTTATAGATCTGTCATTACATAACATTATTACTCTTCACAATCAAGCATATCTCGTAACGTGTCATAATTAATATCGGACGCGCGATGGTAATACCCATGTAATAATAGAGTCGCCTCATCTCTCAAGGACTAACTCGTTAACCAGATAATATAGGCCTTGATAATGTATGTGATTTGCTGCATGTTCCGTCTCTAATTACGATGACACAGCTTACGTGGCTATTGTATTTTTCCGAGTTTCATCATCCAAATTATCCATCACACGACATACTTGTTGAACATGGCTGGCCAAAGTTTTCCTAAATTATCTGTCTAAATTAGAACCCTACTGTCATCTCTATTTTACCATGTTTGGCTGGTATAACAAATCATTGGCGTTGTTGCTACTCTATATCTTCTGTTAAAGATTTCTAGCTCTACATTGTTATGTCTCGTAATACAACTACGTGAAAACTTGAATTGAATTAATTCAAGTTCCCACATTGCATAGATTTTAGCACGATAAAACTTACTTTGCGTCACAAACACTTAAACATACAAAACTAAATTAATGTAATTACACGAAATTAAATTTATTGTAATAAAAATAAACCAAAATATAGTTCTTAATTTCGAGCGCACATTAATCAGATTTCGTTTTCATTACAGCATCGTCACACGTGTGACGTCACACGTGGGTAAGTTCGTTGCAGGAAATTTCCACACGAATCGATTCACGCGTGTCGAATACAATACGTAGTGTGATCGTACTTAATGGAAAATGTTTGTAATGAAAACACCGTGGTAGGTATGCAGCGGTTTTCGTTATGTCTTTGCGGTTTTTTATTCGCGCTTTAAACGACCCTTGGGATTGCTTAATGGGATTCAGGATAAATAATTTTCATGAAACAGGCCATTAGTTCACACTATAGTAAAGAGCAATTTTTTCTTCATCAAAATTTAGTATATCTAACTATTCGTATTCCTTGTGACTACGTCTCCATACATAATACGGTGTTTTTATTACTGCTACAGATTGATCGTCTCTTGTTTTATTGGAATTTTTGAATCCTGAAACCCTAATCTATTACAGTAAGTTGTGAAATGTGGTGTCATAAATATCTTGTCGGCAATTGTATTTGAGTGTCTCTTAGCCTATGTATTAGATAAATAAAGGCCACTTAAAAATTGAAACAAACAAAATTTCAAGATTCAAATCAATTTCGATTCAAAAGAAACAAGAAAATAATAGATAATGCACGAGAAAAACTTGTAGTTATAGACGTATATTGACAAATATATTATTATTTGGAAAATCCAATATTAAATTAACAGTCTTAGTTTTCTGTGAGTATATGTTTATTAAATTAGTGAAGACATGGAACAAAAACATGCAATGTAAACAATATAATTTGTACTTAGGGTTGTACATATACAAACTCTACCACCTGAAAATTTAAATAAACTTATTTCACAATTGACATTCTTTGTTTAGGTCAACTTAGTATTAAGGGAGAAGAAAATGAAAAAATAATTTGAAGTGTGAGAATAATTATTATTTCAAAAACCTTATCAGTGTACATTAAAAAATAGACAGAAGTATTCGGTTATTCCGTTCTTTGTCAGGTCCGGTATCCCTAACATGGCTAACGGAAAGTTCATTTATTATTTAGTCCCGTGATCAACTGTCATAGCCGCTAAATGAATCTTAACACTGGTATGCAAATGAAACGTGTTTGTTTGTACTACGTAGTTTGTTGGTTACTGCAAATTAGTGAAAATAACTTATTATTTTAAACGAATGAAATTTTCCATATTATTTAGTATATTTGTTCATATAGAAATATTATTGGTAATGTCTTACTGTCATTAAATCCTCGCTTCTTAACTTTCGTTAAATAACTTTATACTGCGAGCATTGTAAGATGGGGATAAGAATATGTGAAGAAATATATTCTATATACTACGAAGAATACTTCATTCCTATAAGATATGTATCTGTTAAATAATTAAGCTGTGTATGTACTGAACGCAAGTCATGAACATGACGAAAAGTAATTGTTTTCCTTTGCCTGGTGACAACGCAATAATCACCTGATGCAGTCCTTCCCGCCCACGTAATATAGTAAGTTTCCAATAACTCATTCCGAGGCGCCGTGACGTACTTTAATCTAAAACAATTCACACGAGAAATTATGACTCAAGTTACCTATAGCTTCATTGTTTGTGATTTGCATATATCATGATCTCGTAAATAGGAAAATTAGTTTTAAAGAAAATAACAACCGCCCCTAAATTGAGAAATATTTAGTTCATTATATGTTTTTAATTTTAAAATATAATGGTTAATTTTAAAATGTATGTTGTATTTCATTAATGCAGTATTAACTTATTTTTTTTGGAGATAATTAGTTTACGCTGGCTGAAGCGATGTAGCTTACTGTTTATGTAGGAAAATGGACGTTTCCTGAAAGTCAATGGAAGTTGGAACTATTGTGGAAGGAACCCTTGGGTAAAAGCTGCTGTGAATGTAAATTTTAACCGACATTAGACCTAGATAATATTTTCTATTATCATAAATTCTCAATTTCAATAAGTGTTTTTTACATATATAAAATTCGAATCGATGCTGGTATATGAGATTCTGGTCCTAATCGGCGCGGCGTTTCCAATGAGGTTTTATGTGGATAAGAATATTCCATGTCTATTTTAAACCTCGTTTGATGGTAATAAACATCGCGTGATTCTTAACACGTCTGCACGACGATGTTCCCACATAGTAGGCGCCATTCGACTTGTATCGCTCATTATTTTCCACTACAGACTTGTCGTAAAGACGCTGGATTAGACCTTCGTGACAATCATATTGTTTACTATAACTATCGAAGAAGTTATTATTTTGAAATAATATAGAATTATGCTGATGCTGTCACATGCGTTTTATATACATATTTATCAGCCCATATACGTTCTACTACAGGACATGGACCTCCTCTACAATCAAGAGTACGACTGAGAATGGTTAGGCCATGCGTTTTATTATGTTGAAATTATTATAGCTGTAATCACTTGTAGAGCCCTGTCGCTTAGAACTGTGCATTAATTAAGCAAAAAGTTAATGTTTCCAACTTCTACATGCTCTTATGAAAAGTTTTTGTAAATTAGTAACAATATTTTTGTATATTACTGCAAAAATAAAAATACACCTTGTCGTGCCTAATGGATCTCTCAATTTATTATTCTTGAATAATTCACGGCAGTACCTAACATGAGTTAAAGTAGCAATTGAATTATCTACTTTTAATATATTCAACATTAGATGTTCTGGGGAATTACGATATTTACTTCTTAACTATATTGTTTATATACGGTAGTTTCCCCGTATGATAATTGCCTAGGCATAGATGCAAACGCCGTACCATTATTTCTCTATTTTTGCCTCAATATAACTATCACTGTAGACAATCTTAACACTAAGATGCTATATCTGCATCAGCCCATAAACGTCCTACTACAAGGCAAGGGCCTCTTCTATAATCGAGAGTACAATTGAGAGGGGTTATGCCGTTTAGTCCACCACGCTGGCCTAGTGCGGGTTTGCGGACTTTACAAAACATAGAAATTATTAGAAATCGCTATGACATGCAGGTTTCCTTTCGATGTTGTCCTTCACCGTTATAGTGCGTGGTGGTACAATATTAACTATTTGCTTCTGACGCTTGAACAATTTAGAATCGATTCACGAAATCAGCCTACGCTAATACGAGATTGACGGAAAAAAAACATACTTATTTAATACAATTTCGTTGCTGGTGAGCCAATGAGTATTTATTGTATAAATACTAGTGATATCTATAAATACACTACTACAAAACATGCATTGATTTATTGTATTTAATGTACAACTCAATCAATTTAGCGTCAGTTGAGTAAAGAGCCTCAGTATAGAACTGAATGACTTTTTAATTTCAATAAATATTGGTACAAGTTGTTGATAATCGGATTTATGAAATTATACTGGTGGTTGGTCACTTATATGTCAGAGGCCGCCTGAGTAGATACAACCGCAATGTCCATTTCTCCCGCGAAACAGCAGTTTAAATGCACTGTTGTGTTATGTTTTGAAGAACATTGTAGCCAGAGTAACTAGTGGACATAATGAGAGTTAACATCGTATGTCTCAGGATGGCGAGCGCAGTGGAATGCCAAGTATTGCTTTGTAATTCATGGTGTTGTTTGGTTTTGCTAGTGTCCATGAATGGTCGTATCGCTTACCATCAGGCGAATGGCATTCTCGTTTCGCCATTCATCGCAATAAAAAATATAAATATTTTAAATGACATTAGGAAGTAGTCAACATTAGTCGCAATCTAATCCACATCTATTATTATTCAGTGTATACTTATAAATGGTTTGCGGGTGATATAGGAAATTTGTATCCGCTCGACGAACGATAATCATATTATGAGCTCACCAGTCCATAGCAACTATCGTAACTATGTTACCATCTGATATCAGTGAATTTATCTAGTATTCTCTTCGATCAAATATAGTATTCTAGATGATTTTCGCTATTTGGTACTCTGTGTAACTTGTACTGCATTTACTATCCAAATAGTAGAGTTACTTTACCTTGCGGGCGTAAAAATACAGGTCAGCGACCTCATAAAGTATGCTGTGTAATCTCATTATGGAATATGTAAATTTATAAGCTCTTTTATAATATAAAGAACTCATTACTTTGCAAATGAAAATGAAATTAAAAATAATGGTATGGCAATAACAAGTCGTTATTACTTTAGTCGCTGAGTGAAGTATGTTGGAGGTATCTATGTATAAAACTTACTACCATAAAAGAAAAAATGTATAAAATAAAAGAAGAAAATAAGATAGTTCTTGCTACTAAGGGAAATTCTGGTTCTGTTTTTTTTTATAGTGCTAGAAATATCAATTAACGATTACATCAACAAAAAATAAATAAATGTAACATTTATACATATAATTACATAATACCCGACTAAATATTATTCAGTTATTTATATAGTAATTCACCAATGTTTAAATGTACGCCTGAACCCGGTTATTTTTCCTTCACACCTACGAGTTACAGCGTACATTCATTACGCAGTGGAAAATACCGAAAATTTCATGCGTTCGTCAATTGGGAGTCATTCGGAGACTGGCTAATACTCGTTCGAATTGCGGTCGCGTTCAATGAGTTTATTGTTTCCATTGACAAAAAAATATATTTATGAATTGTGTGGAAGATTTTTTGCAAGTTGGTTACATACTACAGTCTCTAAGATAAAAGTAATAAACTTCATAATTGAAAAGTATTGACAGAAATTATTCGATACCATTAGGTAAAAAAATGTAAACATTTTTTCAAATTTTCGAAAATAACTTTGGCTCCAAGAAAATGTTGCTACTAGACCAATGAGACGCCCACAATATGAATACTTCTGCAAATGAAAATAATAAACTTTTTAATACAATTTTCAGGAATTAACAAGGAATAACATTTAAAATTACTGAAGTATAACGCCAAGATAAATGTTTACGGGTTTTTTCCTAGTAAACTGGGAGGAAACGAACGGATATAAAATTATATTTGAACTAAACCTTGGTTTAATGTACGATGCCATTTCATAACTCCGGTCACTGACCTCTGTAGGTGTATGTTGTTAGAAACAGTAGCGTAAATAAGATATTTGATCAGATAATTGATTTTGTTGATGGTTAGTATTGTGGGTGTTTAAGAGGAGCGGTGATCAATTACAATAAGATAGCCTTAGATATTGTGTATTTACTCGTTTGCCTGCTATTATTTACTGTTTATATTACTGTTTATATTATTTACTGTTTATATAAATTGTCTGTTTAAATTTATATTAAATTCTATATAAAAGTTCAATGTCGTCTGGTAATTATAATCAATACCACAATTTTCAGACACAACAGGTCCATAGTCATTTGGATTGCCATTGGATAGCAGATGCATTTGTTCTATATCATGCTAGTACTTATTTCCTCATTTTGATAGCCATGGTCCACTTAGTAAAGAATTGGTGTTCGATCCCGGCACCTAGACGAAAAATTGTGTTTCTGAATCATACGACACGAGACTTGAATATTACTATAGGGCCAGAACTACAGATTTTACATCGGTGTGTATATATTTTTAAATAAGTTACGAAATGTTATTCTTTAATTATGCTAAAACTAAATAATCGTAACTATCTTTTCAATATGGATTCAGGCGAGATTTCCAACAAAGATTGACAGAACAAAGCCACCAGTGTTACACCATCATAAAATAATCGAAGTTTACATAACGCGTTACAATATTTACGATGTTTATGTATTTTCACGGTATATAGATTAAATAGGGCGTCGTAAAGTGATAATTATTGACGTAGTTCCAGACGTATTGTTTTATGTAGCGCGTATTTAGTTTGACTAGAAAATTAACGTATAGATGAGAATGAGCAAAATAAATCATTTTGTTGTTGAAGAGCCGTTCCTTGATCTAGTTAAGTCTTATTGTCTTTATTTGGAGACATACCAGCCTGTGATTTTTCTTTCTTATCAATTTTAAGATGATAGTCCGCATCACAATGCTACGAATCTTAGGGGTCGAGCAAACAGAATATTAATATGTGGATATATCAGATTTATTTAAAACCTAGGGTGATTAAGTGTGAAGAGAAGTGGAGTTATTTAATACTCCCAGGCAAAGCCAGAAAAAGACACTAGTATGTTTTAAAACTAAAAGCCTTTTTATGAACCCACAATTTCTTTACTTGTAGTATCACCTTTCCAAAGTTTTGTGTTCCATAATGCAATCATGATGGATTTTTTTTGGCACTTAGCGCACAATGAGTCTATTGTTGTCTTGTTGGTCACTTGTCATTTTGCGGGTATTCCCGACGCAAAATGGATAACACTTAGTAAAACAAAACACGTTTACACAGCCGTGTGACCCGAACGTGACGCTGAAAGTACAAACTCATCTGTTACAAGATAAACTGAGATAAACGGCTTGGTCAATATTTATCTCTTTTCAAAATATTTATCTCGTGTTGTAATTTTTCTAGAATATTTTCTAGAGAAGCAATGCCAATTCCGGAGGGTTTATAAAGCAAATTTAGATATACATATTTTCAGTTCTTCTATTCCTATCGTACACTAACTGTTAATCTGTGAGTCGTAAATTGTGAGATTCATTTTTCCGATTTTTTTTTATATTATTGGTGGCAAACAAGCAGGTTCTCCTGATGGTCAGTGATCACCGCATGAATGGATATCTGCATCATCCATAGGGCATAGAGATGGAAACAAGGAAGAAGTGCAAAAACAACTGTCGATGCAAAGTAGGAGGTTGAAACAATAATACTATGCATCTGTTTGTTTGATACCATATAGATTTTGGACAAAGGATACCTTTAATTTCTATTGAGTATGTTATCTAAAAATGGTCATTAAAAGCTGCTTTACTAATTGGCTCTACTTTACCTGCGTCATGAAACTAGAAACCTGTCAGGTTAAGGCATGCATTGGTGGCGAAAGCTATTGCGTCTGTTGTTTACGTCAGTATTACCCCTTTATGGCGTAATTGTTATACTGCGTACTATAATACTTCGCCTTTAGATCAAATTAAAAATAAAACAAGGGGTATTTCAGTAGCTGAATGTCATCCATTACGGTTCACTGTCTTCTTACGATAGTGTTTTGTTTTTTCTCGATGTATACTAAGACAGGTTATATTCGGGATTATTTTTGTGTTATCCGTTATCCGTTCTTTGTTCAGCTAACCATATATACATTTATATTTAAAATGCGAAACAACCCGTAAACAGAAAGTTAACGACACGAACTGAGCGCCGATGGGCAAATTTAGCAAAATATTTAGTTAAGACCAAAATAGCAAAGGAAGCCGTTTCAATAATTTGCTAGACATTAACACAAACATTTCGCCGAGCTTTTAGGCGGTGCATTCGTGTTATTCAAAACAAGAGTACGTTTAGATACTACTGCAGAAAGTACATTTAAAAGTACTATGACTAATTCATGACGTAGGTTTCAAATGTAAGGTTTTAAAAATAATGGAACTTAGAAAGACTGTCTCCATTTTCACTAATCAAAATAGAAGACCAAAATGTGATCAGTAAAATACAAATGCGTCATCATATTTTTCCATGGGTTGGTGAAAAATAACGCACAATAATCTACAACACTGATTTACTGAATCAATAACACGATAGGGGAAATTCGAAATTAAAACATTTTAAAGCTCAAAATTCAGACTAATATTGCCAAATAGATGTTATCTCCTAGGTTTATGCCCGGCAGCATCGTAATAAAACGCTTTACCTCTATTCCTTGAACTTTATTGAATTCCATTCCAAACTGCGGGAGTGCGCAGTGGCCTTTGACATTTCCGCGATGAACATTCTGGAAGCTACAAAAGTATTCCATACTCTCGCCACGTAGCGTTGTAAAATGTAATAATATACATTCCTTTTGCGTGTCTGTGATGTCAGAACTTACTGCGTCACAGAAACATCGACCATCTATTATTATCTTGTCTTGATTAAAGTTTATGGAAAAGCCCCGACTTTGCACATTTACTTATGGGATAGCGGAAAATTGTGCGTGATTCATATTCCAATGTCACTAGATGAATAATAATATTGACATTAATGGTAATGAAATTTGATGTAGAAGATTGGTGTATATTTTATAAGGATAATATTATTTTAAGGATGTATTTATATGGAAAAAAAGCCAATATTATTTATCTGAAATCTTTTGTAGGGACGTTTCTTCCACTCATGGTATAAAACAATATCTTATAATGATCGTGAAACGCATTATAAATTAAACCCACTTATCTACAGTAATTGTCAGACCCGAGCTATTACTATATCAAATAAAATATCTTCATCAGGCCTACTGCGTCACTGTTGGACATAGGCCTCTCCTATAGCACGCGACAGAGCTTGATCTTCAGCCTATCGTCTCCAACTAAATTTAAAATATGGGAATGAGAAAATCCATCAACATTCCTTTCATATAACAAGATCGTTGTCGTAAAAGAAAATTCCCACACGCGATCGCTACTGTTTATTAAAAACAAAGTTATAAATAGTTTTAAACACTTCAAAACGTTTACTTTGCAATAGAGAGCAAACGTGTAAATTCTGTTATGCGTTATTAATATACATCACTGGTATTCTTAATTTAATGACTCATTCTACAAGTGATTCAGGAGGAAAATCTTATTTATGAATGACACGCCCACTTATCTTTAAAATAGGTGCTGAATTCCTTCAGATAATTTGAGTACCTAATTTTACGACTTATGACTATTTTTGAATGGTGGCTAAATTTGCCTTGGTACATACTTGTTTTCTTTTCATCTTTAGCTACAACAATTATAAGGTTCAGCTTGGGTTGGTTATAGGATTTTCACAAGGATTTCCCCAGTGAACTATTGACATAAATCAATGACCGTTTGATTTATGTCAATAGTTCACTGGGGAAATCTGGGGAAATGACAACCTAAATATAAGGTCAAATATTAAATTTTTGAAGGTATTTGAATAATAAGGTGATATATTTTCAGAATTTGGGTGTTTCTAATAAAAAGCATGTCCGGCGTGGGGTAGGCAATGTTATTAAAAAAATATTATATATATTTATAATTTTTTTTTCACGTAACTTTAAAATCTTGGTATTCAGCTTAGCACCGAGAATTGCCCACATTTAAAGATGTTTATAAAACTTAATGATTCAATAGGTAAAATGTTTAAAATAGTGATTCATTGTAATATCTGCAATATATTCTGTGTAAACCTTTAATACTTTTCGGAAACGTTATTTTCGTATAAAATCGATAACAAAAGCATTTTATCACCATTTTCACCGAAATACCTTTATTTAAATTCGTCATTATTTTGAATATCCGTAATATTTTCCGTTTATTAATCTCTTAATATTTTTTGCATAAAAATTGATGATAAATGCGACTTTCTTCAATTTTATCTAATATGTACTATATTTCCTTTATACTTTTATCGCGTCAGATATGGCGATTAGCATTCCGCGCTCTGAATAGCGGAACCTATGGCTAATACTAATTTAAATCACGAAGCTGAATGAAGGACGGCCTTAGTCCAGTCCTTAAATAAATTAAATAAATGAATAAATACACCCAACAATAACATACATAGTCCTGACCCCACACTAAGATCGAGTCTTTTGTTGTGGGTAACAGTAACTACAAGAGACTTTTTAATCTCACAAACACCCAGACCCGAAACAAATATATATAAAATTATGAATCGATAATAGTGAAAAAAAGTAGTTATAGACTCTATTGTTAAACAATATCGTGAAACACCTGGTATTACACAACCTAACGTAATTGTGATTTGTTTGACGTACAATACTTGATGTTATCTATAATCATGTAAATGTATTCGATATTATATAAGCAATAATATGTAGGTAATAAGTAATTCTCGCAAGAATGTTAATCTGTATATTGTTATAAAGGTGAGTTTGAATAGATAACATGTTAAAAGTCAGAGCTTTTAATTAATTTCATTGCGGGTTTAATATCAGCTAGAGTTTCTTGAAGATTCACCGAATTTCGGTGCTAGGTATCAATATTTTGCGTGCCAATAGGTATTAATTTTGTTAACATTACTTGTAGTGAAAAGTGAGTGCTCTTTAGGTCTTAATAATGTCTTGATAATTTCTATATTTTCGATTCTATAAATCATAAGTAGCTGTTTTCAATAAAAACACTGATTATATGATTTTCGAAAGAAACTACATTTTGTTTACGACAAGTTCTGACGTATACTGAACCCATTGTTTCCAAATAGTACATACAGGTTGTTTATCGTTTGGGCCGTGTCAGGGACGCGATATTTGGATTATTGGGTTAAGAACAGATTCAAGGATGTCGAACGTAACCTGATAGTGCGTTGTAGCCAAACAATTGGGTTACTTTGCCTTAACTGTAAACAACGGAGCTTTTATGTTGTTTACTCGAAGATCTCTCTATAAAGTTGGTAATATTGGATGAAATTTTCTCTATTTCTTTATGGACTTTCTGATCCTTGGTATTATGTATACATGACTTGAATATCTTTGTTGTGCTTTACGTATATAAAAGAGAAAGGGCTATGGTATTATTTGCAGGACTAAGCATTTTCTTGAAATGTGGGATTAGAATCTCCTCTGAAGCTTAGTAACAAATCTGGTGTTCGATCTTTTTAAAATGAAAATGCACAGGTAGACAAAAGAGCGGATGAAAATTATAAATAATTGGGTGTAAATGGATGTAAATTTTCATGGTTGATTTTGGAATAACATGAATTAATTAATTTATATTCTTTATTGTACGCCAGGAAAAATCTGATATTTTGACTACATTTTAAATAAGTACAATCAGTGCCCTTATTGCACCTCTTCCAGGCAACCATCTAACATCATATTAATCAGTAAATCCCGAAATCCCCGCTCGGGCTCCCCTACTTATATTATCAAGACTGTGAATAGAAACCAAAACGTAGTTTCTCTCTCTCTTCAGCCACCGGAAGTTCATTGCCGAACATAGGCCTCCCACAATGAACTCCATACCTCCACAAACGTGGCTTAAATTTCTTTAATTATACCAATATACAAAACGATACAGCCGCCTCTAAATTTGATTCACATTTTCAAATTTAGATACGGGATCAATGAACTCTACACTGACCTATTTCGTAAAATGAATCGACACGAAATTAACCTGGATGCCGATTCAAAAATAATTCAATGAATTACATACATACCTAGTTTAATTAACTAATGACCTACTTCATTATAAAGAACGAAGATTTTGAATTGGCAGGGCAACACTTACTTAAAAAAAATACCAATCTTTAACCTCTAATCCTACATAAACACAGTTTTGTCATTTCCTAACCCATAATCCGAACAATAGGTTAATATAAGTGCATCACGGGCAGAACGCCCATCAGAGTATTATTAATGCCTTTCAGAGTGGGATTCCAATATATTTAGTTTATGTGTTTATATTCACGTCTTCGTCCATAACACGGTAACGTCAGCAAACTGCGACTGATTTTAAGCACACTCCTCGTCAATTAGTTGATGTCTCATATAAATTGTTGACTCTCTGACTGTACGGATGTGATTCTCTGTGCGTTTCTTCTTCAAATATCTATTTTAGAGCATACTGACCTTAATTCCCAATACCGTTGTCACCTCTTCGCTATGGCTATTGGTTTGAACCGGCTTTGTATGTATCAGCCCATATATGTGTCATTGCAGGGCACGAGCCTTCTCTGCAATAGAGAGTACGATTGAGCGGGATTAGGCCATATAGTCCACCACGCCGGCCTAGTGCGGGTTGGCGGACTTTACATACCATAGAAATTATTAGAAATCGCTATGATATGCAGGTTTCCTTACGATGTTTTCCTTCACAGTTATAGTGCGTGGTGACTGGTGATTGACTATCAACTGGCTGAACCGGTGAACCGGCTTT
This sequence comes from Deilephila elpenor, assembly GCA_949752805.1. Taxonomy (NCBI): domain Eukaryota; kingdom Metazoa; phylum Arthropoda; class Insecta; order Lepidoptera; family Sphingidae; genus Deilephila; species Deilephila elpenor. The sequence continues at coordinate 8,628,411 of OX457108.1, forward strand.
GATCGGGTGTAATTTTTCACCTTGATTCCCATTCATTAACACCAGGTTGTGAGTTTAAGTGACCAGAAATATTTTGTACAGATAGTAATTTCATTAAAAGACCCAAAACTTTCATGAGCCAACAATTTCTAAAAAAACTTTTCTGATCCAATGCTAGATCCAGAGATTAGTGCGCTTAAACAAACTCTTGAGCTCCTCATATATTTGCTCATGCACAGGGACTATTGGCACAGCAATTTATTTCCAAATTGCATCCCGTAGTTCATATTAATTACATTCATTTTGCAATATGTCGAACCTTTGGCCAATATATTTTATATCCCATTATAGAAAGTGCACGGTATTTCGACGTGACAATTGGCAAAGACGTATACTGAGTTGGCGTGGTAAGAAATTATTCATGTATGAGTGGTACAGCACGGTGAATCTATTCTAGGTGACGTATGATAGTTTAAGTTCAAAGCTTTGTTTCTTTTTTCGTAGCGTTATTATGATTGGTGCCAGAGTCCACTATCTTAGAAAAGCTTAGCCATTTCGCCCTGTTTTTAGCTTCTTCTGTTTTACAACCTTTGGCTTGTGAGGCTAAGGTTTATTGAAATAGGTACATATTATGATAGGTGCAGAAAACAATCAATCATTAATAAATCTTAAATGTATAATAATTTATAATATTGCAATCTTTTAATTGTAGGAATATGACATTCCATGCACATGGCAGAATTCTGCTATTGCTAGGAAATTATGATTAAGAAATATAATTTTGTTCGGGTCTGGGTGTTTATGCATATTGTGTAATTAACAGAACATTGATGCAATCAGTTAAAAATTCCGCTGATAAATGAGGGGACACGCATTAAATCCCTGTATCGAATCTAATGTTTTTTTTCGGGTTGTGATTTTGTGTGACCAAAAAACCCACCACACAAGACTTGGTATTTTACTGTATATTCAAAAGTTTGTGTTATGTATTCATTCATTATTTTAATATGCGTTGATAAAGCTGACACACAATTTGAGATCGTCCTAGTGTGGGTGAATCTCTCAACTCTTTCATGATCATCATCATCATCATCAGCCCGTTGCAGTCCACTGCTTGACATAGGCCTCTCCCAAGGTACGCCACCGAGCCCGGTCTCAACTCTTTGCTATGATACAAAGGGAACAGAAATCATAAAAATATTATTTTTGCATTTCTCACATATATCAAGGTCGAATCTCTGTGCAGGAAATACAGTTTGGTTATCTGTAAATGTGTTCCGGCTGAAAGCAAACCGAGACTTCATAAAGTGGGAAGAAAAAAACAGGTGTAGACTCAAAGACGAGCCCGTGTGACAGGCGAGGTCGCCGCGGGGTTCGGGATTTCTATTTGCACACCGGAAAACAACAAACGTACGTATCCAACTATTATTTCTTCTTTGTTTTGTAACAGATTTCAACAATTAAAATTTAACATAATTTTAAATTTCGAATTTCTGATAAGTTGCCAATTGATATTGGTATCAAATGTAATCTTTGTTCTATAGCCCTCCAACTATCTAGAGGGCCTTACATTCCAGGTGTGCGCCGTACTGGGGAACTGTCAATAGCCCGGTGAATGTTTTGTTTCCACAAGCAGATATATAAATCAACACAATAGAAAAGAGACAGAGAGCATCTCTTTATGTTATAAATACCACTATGTCCATCCTTCGTGTTCGTGTGGTGTCAGTGCGATGTCATTGCAAACACATTGGGCGCGTTCCATTAAGCGTTCACGGCGCTAAAAACACTCATTTCGCCGTTCCATTTGACGATCACGATCGTCGTGGTCGCGGTGAAAACGTCACTGATGACGTCATGACATACGCTCACGACGACCCATGTCAAGAGGTGGGTCGTGGTGCGCGTTGAGAAAATTGGCGGGATTTTGAAACGTCAAAACAAGAAAAATGTCAACAGAGAAAATTACATTTTATGATACGGAGGGATATTTTTGTTACTTCGAACGTAAAATGGGTTTTTTCAACATCAATAAATTTATCTAATTTTATTAATGCTTATCACAGAATACAAGACGATAAAACTTTAATGTTTTACCGTCAAGATTTAACCCATAATGCAACCTAACTCTTTATAGCTTTTTTAAAATAGGTATTTGTTACTTAAACGCTCAAAACACCTCATAACCCGTTCCACTTGGGTTTGCGATCATAACGCTCACGAGCAAATGGAACGGTAAATATCGCGGTCGTGAGCGTGGTCGTTGCGATCGTCAAGTGGAACGTACTGATTGTAAACAAACATGACGTTTGACACATCGTCGTAAATGAATTAATATATTTTCGCATGTTTTAAGTATTTAAAGGTATAATAATATCAAGTGAAGTGTATAATGTCAATATGTATTTATATAAGCAACGATATTAGGTATTAAATGATTATAAAAGCATCAGCCTGCAAAATAATACAGAACTTCCTTTTCATTCGAATTTACGAGTATTTTGATTCATTGTACTTAGAGAAAGAATTCAATTGGTATTTTTGTTTGTATCGGCCCAATTCCAACCCGTGGTATTCGTGATAAATGCAATATATAAAAATCCTACAATAAATATCAAATATTTACGTATTATTAATGTTGCCAACAGTAAACAGGTAATTTTCCATAAATATGATTTAAATAGTTTTTTGTATAAACAATACAATAAAAAAACATGATTATTATATTATATATTTTTACAGCTTATAAAATAAGGAGACACTGCACGAAATGAATAATTACATCTGTTCGTAATATATGAGAATGCTCTTAAAGTAAAAAGAGCTCTACACTGGCTATCAAAAATATAATAAAAGTAGCTCTCTCTACTAACCTCTACCTCTGCCTCCACAAAAAATGTAATAAAACATAATTTTATAATCAGGATTAACTAGGAATATTCAATTTAAAAATATATCTTATATTTATTGGACAATAAAGTATCGAGTCTTATTATTGCCTTGTTTTTTTTTTTACTAAATATACAATACAATATCATTAAATATTAATAGGGAGGTGTTGAAGTATCTTCGACGAAAATCTCGTATTTAGGAAGACACTTTTACCGAGCTATCAGTTTCAAGTACTTGGGCGGAACCGCCACCAAATTTACCTAGTAAACAAACGCTTTTTTAACCGACTTCAAAAAAAGGAGGAGGTTCTCAATTCGACTGTATGTTGCTTTTTTTTTTTTTTTTTTTATGTTTGTTACCTCATTTCTCTGTACTGGGTAAACCGATTTCGATAATTCTTTCTTTAATTGAAAGCTGGTGCTTGTCATTTGGTCCCATAACAATATGGTGACGATCTGATGAATATCTTCGGACCTGGAGAGGGGAACTCCTTAAAATAAAGTGGGATTCCATTGGTTCTTCTTGCATTGAATTAAGTATAAAAGCAAAATTACAGTGGTGGAAGAAAGTAGGGGTAGGGGCGAGGGGGGGGGGGGGGGGGGTGAGAAAATTAAGAAACATGTAAATAGTCAATATCTTCGGCAGCTTTTAACTGATTTTGGTGATTTCTTTTGCATCAGAATAAACGTATTAACACTTTGATCTCACCAATAAATCATGAAAATCTGATGAATATCTTCGGTCCTGGAGAGTAGAACTCCTCAAAATTGAGTACGATTCCAATGGTTCTTTTTGCATTGGATTCAGTATAAAAGTAAAGTTACAGTGGTGGATGAAAGTAGGGGTAGGGGCGAGGGGGGCGGTTGATAAAAAGAACAAACATGTAAATAGTCAATATCTTCGGCGACTATACCAATAAATCATGAAGATCTGTTGTAAATTGTAATAGTGACAAAGAATCATATTATTACAGTTTAATAGTATGCCATATACCATTCCGTAATGAAATCCATTGCCGATTGTAATGTGTTGGTGAACAAATTGTACATGACGATGATAACTTTTGTGAAAACATGGAAGAACGAGCCGTCATGTCCGATGAATTGTTCCTAAGAAGCATTCGAGGATTAAATATCCAACAAAAGAATGTGTTTCAGAAAGTCTTAACGGCAATCAAACTCAATTTGCAAGGACGAGAAAGTCAGCTGTTACTTTGTCACGGGTGGTGCAGGTAATGGTAAATCATTTCTGCTAAAATTAATCGCGGAGCATATCAAACGTTATTACGCACCAACAATAGATATACCTAACGAAGCCTAAATTTGTGGAAGTCCAGTCGCTAACCGGGGTTGCTGCTCGTCAAATTTTTGGAAAAACGCTACACAGTATTTTCTTGCTGCCGATTGAGAAAAAAAGTACCATGATGTACAAAAAATTACGGTCTATTGTCTCTTATGAGAACCTAAGATTAATTTATTTAAGCTACCAGAAGCTGTGTACGTAAAATTTTACTATCGAACATTTAAGTCACTAAAAATGAAAAAATAAACCAAAATTTTAACAAAAAAAAAATAACCGACTTCAAAAAACTGACAAAAAATTCTATTAAAAATAAAATTCTAATAAAAGAAAAAAATCTGACTTATGACAAACTAAAATGCACTAAAAAGTAAAAAAATAATTGCGTGTTTTTCACGCAAGATTGTATTTATACACATATATTATGTATCCAGTTAAACTTTACATCTAACTCAACACATACCTATGAGTAACAAATAATTATAAAAACATTTAATTACAGTTCACCTAACTAAAATTTGAAATATATGTATGCACTACAGCTTAAAAGACAATCAAATTATTAGAATAATGTACAATTATAGTTATTTTTGGAGTCGGTGTCAGCCAAAGATACCTGACAATATTAAATGACAACAACTTTATGAAATCTATTTTATACGAATATCCTCTTATACTATTATGTGGGCCGCGTAGAGGCGCGGTTAGTTTTGATTTATTGTTTATTAACCTTAATTCAATAAAATATAATATCTGACGTTTATGTAGTTACTAACTCATAAAACTTGGCTGACACCGACTCCAAAAATAATAATAATTGTACATTATTCTAATAATTTGATTGTCTTTTAAGCTGTAGTGCATACATATATTTCAAATTTTAGTTAGGTGAACTGTAATTAAATGTTTTTATAATTATTTGTTACTCATAGGTATGTGTTGAGTTAGATGTAAAGTTTAATTGGATACATAATATATGTGTATAAATACAATCTTGCGTGAAAAACACGCAATTATTTTTTTACTTTTTAGTGCATTTTAGTTTTTTTATATTACTTCGAGATCTCCCCTAAAGTTGGGTAATAGTTTTAATCATGCAACACCAAGCGTTGTATTACATGTTAATCGTAAATTCTCTATCTCTCTTGGTCTTTGCATGATAGCTGTCACTGCACACCTCCCCTCACTTCATGCCCCGGCTCTCAAGATAGTTGGAGACCTATAGTAAAATGTATTGAAAGAATAAACTTTGCGTAATAATAGAGTTCGTGATCCGTGCATTTATGCTACTGATTACTTTATAGTTCTACAGGAGCACCGATATATAATTAATTATGTAATTAAATAAAATGTATAGTTGCTATACAGATTTGAATAAAGAATAATACAGCCACTGGGATCGAAGTTTATTATATGCGTAAGACAAATAGTGCATGTACTCATTTTCCTTCTTTTAATCATTAATATTGGCTTAGCCCCCAACCCTATACACTTTAAACTACCCTCTGTTTATTCCTTTTCTCAAATCCATCATGGTTGTCTATAAGACATTGTCTTTGAGCGATAATACCGCCAATTTTACTTTTCATGTATGCTATTCCCAATTGTATTTGTTTGTCTTTTGTGTATGCAAAAAAGTGTTTATGAATAAATATTAACACTTTATGAAGACTTAAAAGTCTGATACTAGAATTACATAGATTCTGTACTGACGTAAAGAAGTATTTTCCTAACAAGAACCTGTAATAACTGCCTTTAATCCGTTGTATTAATTAAGGAATATAGCCATTAGCCACTTATTACTAGATATATCTATCATCTGTACAGTACTGCGTTCTACAATACTTAAATGTACTTTATATGTGTCTATTGTTTACAACTCGTGTTTATATTTTGTCACACAAGTAGCTTAATATTTGATAAATAGAAAATATCTAATGCGGGATAATAATTCTTATTCAAAATTATATGCGAACGAGTAAATTCCATTACATTTTATAATGGAATTCAAAATTTAATCGGCCACTGGTAGTAACCACTGGTCTAAAGAAATTCATTTGTTTAGCACACCTACCAGCTTTGCAGACAAAGCATAATCTAATGACTATGTATTTGAAGTGTGGAGATATTTTACCAGTACACCGAAATATTCCATCTCAAAGTGACATTCAGAAAACATAATACGATCGCCTTTGCTAATTTTGTAGTGTATTTTTACGCATTTCGTTTCATTTAGGTATGCACCTAAGTCACCTAAATCACTTTAATCTGCACCGCGTCTTATGTATATTTCGGGGCGCTTGGCACGTCAAACATAACTTGAGATCTATCCTTCCTAGGACTTAATATTATACTGGATACATTTGGGGAGATTTATCAGCATTTCAGAGGTCTTGTAATACTAGTCTGCCCTTTGATATTTGGCACTGAAACAAAAAGCTATCATGACGTGAACTCTCTGAACTCGCAAAATTTGTTACCGACACAGAACTTAACAATGTTAATAAAACCTTGGAATGGAATAATAAATTTCAAGCAGGTCACAAGCACTGGAATATTCCGGCAAGAATTTGCGAGTTGAAATGAATCCAAGATTAAATTTGTCGGAAGTAAGATTATTTTGAACAACATTATTTACGTGGAAGTAATGTCGGATAGTTATGTATTGTGTTTTTATTCGTATTATTGAATAACAATCACATACATAGATATGATCACGCCTATATCCTCGGTAGGGTAGGCAGAGGTGCCACAAATATTTGAGCTTATATCTGTTACAAGATGTTGTAGGGGGTGCAACTATCTCCATTTTACGCGATTCGTTATAGTTTGATCTATGAATCAAACCCACGACTCGAAGGTTGGCATCCCAACGTGCTGCCAATAGTTAAATAGGGCGATATAATTATAAAATCAAATGTGACTAAAAATCTTGTAATTTTTAAGCTCAAACATTCACCAGATTAGTTTATTATGGGCGCTACTGAACTCAATTTTGAATACGAAAATAGCGAGTAGGTATAACATTATCTCTAACCTACATATTTTTATTCAGACATGTTATCTTCAAAGGCCGTTTTATTGATAAATATTTACATGTCCAATAATGAGACTGTACTTGAGATTATCAAATTTGAGAAAGGTTTTATACGATGTATGAATTCAGCTATTTGTACCTATAATATCACCAACTCTATAAATAACAAATATAGTATTGTACATCGAATCAGTCGTTTTGTGCGACAATGGTATATTTTTAGCCAAATCGGCTTATCTAAAATAAAATCAAAATTGCTTTTATTATGACACTTTTATGCCAAGTGTAGATACATTTTTACTTGAAATATACGATAATAACTTATAATTAATCATAAGTGAATTAAAAAAGAAATAACCCTAAAAAAAGGGTAAATACAATTAAGAAACAGGCAGCAGACAGATTAATAAAATATTAACACAGCTGCAAAGCGTAATTTAAAATAAACAAAATAAATTTCAAAAGCAAATGTACAAATATTTTTTGTTACATTGATGTTTTTATGCTAAATAAAAGTGTAATTTTGGCATCAATACGCTAGAGAGAGATTATAAGCCGTGTTATACACAGATGTCCACTAGCGTAATAAAAAAAGCAGTACTTTGAAGAATCAAACAATATCTACAATTACTGAGATATGAGTGACAAGTCTTATGTAGTGCTTAACAGGAACTAAAATACACTTTAGTTTCAACTCGCAGATTCGAAGGAAATATTTGTTGATCGCGCGGGGATCGAAGCCGATGCAACTCTTTTAAAAGCCAGCGTATAAACAACCGCGCTACGAAGGCTGTTGTAAGCCCTTCTTATACGTAATATGGAGGAAAGCGAACAATACATGAATAGATATCATTTCTCAGCAAACAGATTTAATTAAGTCGCGCTACGAAGGCTGTCGTATACCCTTCATATGATGTAGATGAATCAGAACAAAACGCATACAAATTTTCAGCGAACAGATTTCATTAAATTAAAACCTATCAATGTCAAATAACTACATGCAAGTTGGTTTTCAGCGAACACATTTAATTAAATTGATACCCATCTATTGTGCAAACAACGTAGGTAATGAAAACGTACACGTGGAATTTGTAGTCTGTTCAATTATCGATCCCTGCCTGATGCATCTACGTCGGACTTTGTTCCACTTACCTAGCCACTCCTTTGTAATATTTATGAATAGCTGATGCATGCAACGTTGTCTACTTTTGTGGTATTTACAATATGGTTGACCTAGTTAATGTAGGAAGTCACTTATCCACAAATGCAGGTAGTTTCCAAGAGGACGCTACGGAAATTTTCTGGGGAGACCTGTGTTCAGCAGTTGACTTCTTGTGACTGAAGAGAAAGAGAGATAGAGGGAGAGAGAGGGGAATGTTTATCCGTGGTGCTTTAAAGATATAACACAAGGAGATCGATAGCATCATCTATGGTATGTCATTATCGTCGAATATTTCATAGTTAGCACCCAAATGTCAAAGATAAAGAATCAAACCCATTAAGTAGGTATATTTGAGCCATAAACGTAGAACGATGGACTTATTATTTATTTATAAGTAGGGTAGAATGAAGCCTCACAGTGTAATTGTTATTGATTTTGCTTTTAACCTCTACAGACCCAATACGACCTTATTTCTTTTTAACGACATTGCGGCGTCAGTCTTTAGGTACTCAATATAATATTAGATAAATTAAATGACTGCCCAATATAATATTGCCTTATGAGAGCAATTGATGAATCCTTATCGCTATCTAAGGATCGATATCGAAAGTAAACCAATCAAGCTAAGTAATACCACAGAGTAATACATAGGCGTGGCGATTAATTTTTGAACCGTTTGATCAGTTTTCGCGATCGACCCGCCGATAGAGACAATGATTATATTGATTTAGACTGTTATATTGATCGTTATAACCTTTGTAGTGCCAAAACATATATAAGTTTCTTTAGTTCGTTCAATGAATTAGATGAACTGAGTGGGGAATGTATTATTACGAAGACGTGTGTCGAAAAAGCGTGCAAAATTAAAGCCACATATCTCTTATTAATAACGGATTGAAGATGGAGAACAACAAATAGTTCCTTAAATCAAACAACTAAAATACGGAATACAGATACCAAAGTTTGTTGAAATTTAAGTTCTGTAAAATTATTATGAATATTTACAAGAAACAGCAATTGCAAATTCACCGTTAGAGATTGTGATATTCGTATATATTATTAAATTCACTGAAAGTCATAAATATAGAGTTCAAAGTATTTATATGTGAATTTTACGAACACATTCACACCGTCTAAATAATTCATTATTATTCAATGTAATTATTAGAAATGAACTAATAATTCCCGCGAATAGAATGGACAAACATAGGAACAAATGAGCTTTAAAAAAACAATCGTTTAGCCATTGTGCCAATCGGTCGTCCATAATTTGTTATTTGCGGTTATTCAAAATACCATACGTAGTTTTCTTCATGGGTAATTTATAGTTCCGGAAAATTTACGCATGACTCATTTTCATATTAATATCACTATAAATGTGTTAGAATTTATGTATGCGTACCGGTAAATCTGTCATGAACGAGCAGGAATACGCTTAGAAACACCGTCTGAAATATTAAAATTCCGCACATGTTTACACAAATATTTATCCGGAAAGCGTGTTTGCCAACAACTCGCCCCAGATTACCCCGCAATAAAAATTCACACAACAAGGAAATAAATAAAAATATCAATGTCAATTAGATAATTGAAACCAGCTCGCTCCTGAAGAATCCAACACGAATTGTTACGTCACATGTACCATTTTTATAGACCCATACGTATGGGTACGTTTATCCTATTATGTATAGGAAGCAAGGGTCTACGTCGCTGGACGGTTTTATTATATGCCATTTCAGCTGACAACGCGTTGGCTATTTTAAGTCCCGGTATAAATCAATTTGTGTCCGTTTTAAGCGCAATTTGTACGGTGGTATTCGTCACTTTGATGTGACGCACGGTACGCGAAATTGGTCCATAAACAGATTGAATGTTATTAGATGTCTTTTGCGTCTTCATTCTATATTTAAAAGATTTAAGGCTAATTTAAGTTAACTTTGATCAGGGATATCCGTGATTTTTGGGACTAATTTACTGCGGTATTTATTGACAGTTCAAAGCTATAGCTCAATTTGTGAAAACTGTCAAATTAGAGGACACGTCGACAAACTTTGGACACATTCCAGTAAATTAACGAAGATTACCGTGTATTTTCAATCAATTAAGATTTGTTTGTTTTAACGACGAATAACGACATCATAAGTAACCGTGCGTATCCGAGAGCTCTCCACAAAGAATATCAAGTAAAAATACTTATGAATCCGAATAGAGTTCTGCCAATCGCATTAATCTAGCCTAATTGACAAAAGCGCTTGTTACAATAAGGCTGATGTTAAGCAGTAGCAGCAGTAATTACAATACAACAGTAATATGGTCGAAAAGTCAAACCAACCTCAAGTACAGTGTTGAGATAGGAGGAGACAGAAGAAAAGAAGAAGAAAAGTAGTATTGTGTATTTCATAATGTAGTAAATTTAGTATCGGTAATAAACAATGCAATTGAAATAATAATGGCTACGATGCCATCCCGTACCATGGCATGTTCGCTATATTATATAGAATAATAGATGAATAGACGCACCCATCAGACACACCCAGTCACGACCTTACATAAAATACAAGGTTGATATCGTTAGTATAAGAAGCTACGAGAGATTTTTCCGGCTCTCAACATTCACACCGAAATAAAAGTGTTCCACCAAACTTTTGAGTGGTCGCTCTAGGGTCTAGGCGAACAATAATGTTCTACAATTTTTATTTGACACATTAGGAACACTCCGAGCCGGCTGATAAATATGAATGTTTAAACATCAACAGCAAGGCTCTCCCACCTATAGAGCAGCACTAAAGTGACAATAAGATAACTCCCATGTGCTTATGTTAGATAGTGAGCATCTTACAAGACGGTCGAAAACATGTCAGGTTGCGTTTCGGTTTCAGATTGGGTATACCCAGTTTAATCGTCACAAACAGCGAGAGGAAAGATTCTCTTTTTAAATTGCGCTGCACTTACCATAAAATGCATCGAATATCGCGGGCGAAAACTTTTCAGGTTGCATCCGGGTTCAGATTAAGTATACCCGGTTTAATAGTTTCAAACAGTGAGAGAAAAATTTCTCGCCGATGGATTCTCTTTTTAAATTTCGCTGCACTTACCATAAAATGCATTGTAGTGATTATCGTATCAGTTTCAAACAAAATGAAATATTGTAGTATTTTAGAAGTGTTTAAATGTATGACTGCTTCGGTGACGTAGGTGTACTATGGTATGATTACAACGCCGAGTTCTCGGGTTCGAATCTCGGGTCGGGCAAAGTGATATTGAATTTTTGTATTCATTATCAGCCCGAAGTCAGGAATTTGTGCTCGATATGGCGATAGGCTCGTCCCCAATCACATCTTTGGAAGGAACATACAAGACGAGATGTGGGTGTCCTGGTGGCGCCTCTGCCTACCCCTTCTGAGATAAAGGCGCGAGATTATGTTTGTTTGTATGTATGTATGTATGTATTTAAATGTATGTGTATAATCGAGGATATCGCGGTGAAAGAGTATAGAGTGTTAAAGGTTTTCTCATTTATTGGCAAGTTTGGCAGAGTTTCAAGTATATTGACGTGTTGATGTGGCTGGTCGATGCACCACGCGTTTTTATTATCTTTATATTTCGCCAAAATAACTATGTTTTGACAACCATGTCTCATTTGTATCTATTCACGTGCTTTTATTGTTTCACATTAAAACATGTGGACAGATTTTAACCAGTTTGTTTATTAGGTAAATGGAGGTTATACAAATTACGGAAAGAAATCAGAAATATTACGTCATAATGTATTAAAATATTAAATTCGACTTTTTAAATATTACCCGCTTTTAGTTGTGTTACGGAAGCTTAAAATGCATTGGTAATGTGCCAAGCCCAAGAGAACGTATGTACATACGAAATAAATTTAAACTTGTTAGTATATTCGATATTATCACTATTAAGGATGACGCAGACCGGGCGAAATGAAGGAGACTCAGCCGGAAGGCGGACCCTGGCACCGACCGGGATAACGCCTAAGCAGAAACAAAAAAAGTATATTTGATGTTTAGTATGCGCTATACATACCTACTTGACTATATACATACATATGAAAATATTGATAATCAGAAGCATTGCTGTAATATATACTTTCTAATGGTTTATTTTTCTAATACATTAATTACCGTTAGCTAATATTATCGTTATAAATTGATGAAAAATGTTGTCTACTTTATTAGTTTTCATGCAAACCATAACACAATAATTAATGTGCATTTCAGTTTACGTCAGACAATAAGCAGACAATTTACATAACCAAACACAAAATATGTTTTGCACTTCAATTCAAGTTAATACACGCCGAAACAAATTGCTGTTGAAATTGCGTTCCGGCGTTCCACCTCAAGTTGGCTGTATGATTCATTTTCCTTTGCCAACCTCAGCGCAGACGAGCCCAGGCATTCAAGGTAACGTGACTATGTTAAGTTGACAGGTATTTTCAAACAGGTAATACAGCGTGAGAGACTTTCTAAAACTGTAGTGTAGCACTATCGACCTTGCGGACCACGTGCTCGGTTCGTGCCAACGCACTCGATTCGCATAAAATTAATTACATCCACACTGTTGATTGTGTGAAATATTTTTTACTAAGAGCACATTTTATAGACTTATACGTAAGCATAATGTCTATCATATTGGACACACTTTTGTGTACAAGTATTTCATTGAAAACATATTTGGATCAGTAACAAAGAACGATAAAAAGCTCTGCCAAAATATTTTTCGTTAATATGTTTTGAATACCTACGTTGCACATGAATAAAATACTCCAATTTATTTCATTCATTTATTCCATTGTAATGTTTATTCAACTTCGACTGCCCTTATTTCTACATTTAGGTTAGTAAAGTGAATACTTCACCGGAAATCAAAGGTCAAACAATTTTGCGACAATTTTGAACAATTATTATTTTTAGATTAGATTACGTGTACTTAATACTTTAATCGATTTTATGACGATAAACTAATTAGGTTAAAATAAATTATTTCCTGATAAATCATAATGTGAAAATAATTTCGTATAACACATTCATTTAATATTCTCTGCGTACTTAGTTTTGATAAGCTTAATCTTAAAATTAACCTTGATCATACTTATCAGTTCTCTATTCGATTCCGAGACATAACATAACTTTAAGCCAATACATATGGATTGTAGATATGATAAAGAAACATCAATATAATAACAAGGTTGTTGATAAGGCAACAATACAATATAATATTTTTTATTGTAAGCCAATACAAAATATGAATTACAAAAACAAAGCAAAAAAATAAAATAAATGCTCTTACAAGTGACGGTTTTATTGCTTGGAGCGATTTTTCCAGACAACCTTTATGAATAGTATCACAAGTTGGTTTATAAACAATCAAATTATTGTATCCTAATATTTGAAACTTCGATCTATTAGAATTAATAATTAGGAACTATTAAAATTGCGAGAGATCACAAAACAATTCCCTTGACAATCGAACCCACTATCCCTGGCTAAAATTTTAGTCCTATAATAAATTATTATCAATGTATTCATAAAACACTTCAATAAAGCGCAAGTATCTCCACTTTATCAAATTTCGAAAGAATATTCTTCCTTATCTGAAATAAGTTAACCGGTTCGAACCGGTTTATGTACTTTCGTTTACCCACTTTGATTGTATTTTCTCTGATTATTACCAAGATAAGATAACACTATCTTTGATTTTTGTACGATTGTATTGTATTTGTAATGTAGTTTTATCTTTTTTTCATCGATTACTATTGCACGATGCACTTCTTTGTCCACTTAGAGTTTTCATTTATTTTATAATTATTTAATTATGTGTTAAATTCAGAGTGCAAATGGCTAGTAATAGTCAAACTAACAGTATGTTTGTAAGGCTTTTTAACAACAGCCGCCTTTAACTAATAGGTAATAAAGATAAGAAGGAGAGATAGATAAAACGAGAGGTAGGAATTCTTGGTTTTCTTTCCACTAAGCATATCCTTCTATGCTGAAAACAAGGGAATGACACTTAGTCAGAACTAAATTGTTTCTATATTTTTTATCAACTAAGCCACGAATGTTAGAAAAATATATTTAGACCATAACAAGTCTTAAGTAACTTAAGGCGACTTTTTGTAAACAAGTTTTGTAACTAAATTAAACAAGTTGAAGGTCAAATTCTAGACAGAGGACACAGACACCAAAAATACTTTGATAAAAATATGTAAATATTCTTGAATAAGTTATAAAGTTTTTTCATTACTCGGCCTTTATTAAAACAACCTAATAGAAACTTTATTAAATATTTTTTCAAATACTATTTAAATATTATATTTAATAAAATTCTTTGCATAATAAAACGTAATTTATAAAGCTGTTTACACACGGTAAAAGTAAAAGCCGTTACACATTCTACGCTTACAAGAGTGTTCGGGAAAATTCCAGAAGCACCCGATGATAAAAAGGGTCTCGTGCCCTCACATCTCATTCATCTGATCCCTTTATTTGTGTGAATAGCCCACGAGTCGACCTTGACAAGAATTAAAGGGTGCGCCGCGCCGCGCGCGCCTTGCGGGGCATTACGGGGCTTAAAAAGGTAGCTACGCCTTAAAATACTCAATGTGTTGTCCATTACTTAATAAAACGCTGCAAATTGCGTCTTAGACATTATTTCTTTTATTTATGCAATATTTTTCTACGTCGCGTCGCAGAGAATAGAGCTTTGCTATTGAAATGTTTCTTTTATTTTGTTGTCATACTAGGAAAATAATGCCGACTCGTGTTATTCTATTTACACTATGTTACGTCAGTTATGTAATATACTATGATATTCTGTAATGCCTATTCTCGGCATTTGATTTCATTCAGCTCCAAAATGCAGGCGTAATCAATTAAAATAGAGTAAAATCCTGCGCTATTGGATACTTCATATTTCAATAATTTTAAAATCACAAGTTTTCCATCCAAGTTCAAAACAAATGAAATCGAATGTCAAGTCTAGTCCGAGGGATAGAATTCGAAATTCAAACACGGACAAATAAGAATAACACCGCGGAATCAAATTGTACGCGCGTAGAGTCAACACTGAACAGCTGTTCGAGAAGGTTCTGGACCAGCCGGCGCGGCGGCGTCCCCGTTTCGGATGATGAAGCGTAGAACAGACAATTAAATCGAAAAATTACTTAACGAGCCTTTAATAATATGCCCTTCAATTTATATCAATATAGAGGTGTTTTAGATGTGTTTTCTTGGCAGTTATGCGGAATGTATAAATTATAGAGTTTGTATTGTTTCTATCATTTTACAATTACTTACAAAAATAATAATTCAATATGTACACAGATGAACCGTTTTACTTTAGGAGACAGAAGAGGTAACAATTTGTTGTTAACGCTTAAATACATAATATGTATATTGTAGAGCAAAACCTTTTTGTAAAAACCTTATTAATTAGTTAGCAATTCTATAGTTTATTAAAGCCAACCTTTAAACCTCAAATATAGGTTGATGAGTTACATAAATGGCGCCAGATTTGCGACTTGCAAGTTGCAAGCTACAGCGGCTGAGGTGCGAATACACGAAATAGAAAGCAAGCAGAGGGTCAATGAACTTTGTGACCGCTCGCGCATTGAACAGACTCGGCCACGCTCTCAGGATAGAAGCCATATAGAAGCCGATTAGATTCAGCGCCGACTGCGCTAATTGTACAGTTTTGTGTGAGGTGATGTCAGTCTAGGTTGTTGGGTTTAAAAATAGAATCTATTGTGAGACAAAGTTAGCTTGATTTTAAGTACTGAATAGAAAATACTATTTGTAATTATTTGTATTCAAACATTGTCTTGTGCAAATGTATAAAATCTACTACTACTTACTACTATTTTTACTATTGTTACTATTTTTTTAGAATCTAAAATTCTGGCAGCTTTTTTCCTAAAATAGATTCGCTATTGTGATCTGAATTTAGATGGAATTTTAAGCACTGGATAAAAAAATCAACATCTAATGACTTGTATTCAACATGGTCTTGTTCAAAAGTGGTTTTACAGAATGATGCCAGCTGGATGAATTTTTTCTTGTTTTTTTCAGAAAAATATATATGACTTATTTTACTATTATACTGAAATATTATAAATATTTATTTATTTATGCGTTGTCACTATAGCTCTCTGATATCATTCATCTATGATATACCTATATATTATTTTGCGCCGTTAACTAATTGGCAGTGTTCAAACCTCCAAAACTTCCAAATTTACGAGTATTTACGTATAAACAAAATAGAAAGTAACAAGGCTAAATAAAATAAGCGCGACGTTGATCTTGACTCGAGAAAGATACCGCGGTTATGAATACGGCGCGGCGCAGGCGTGAAGGGCAATGGCGAATGCGAAAAATAACATAACATTAGGTTTTTCATTTATTTTTAATGCAGTGCTCTGTGTATATTTTATGCAAAATATTTTAGATTATGAAAGAAAGTTTGTGCCCGGGCATTGCGACATCGTCTGACGGTAAATAAGCTAGACGAGCTATGATTAGCATTGGTGATACGTCTGTCCATCCTTTTGTAGACATAAGCATGAGCTTATGAATGGATGAATGAAAAAGTTTCTTAAGTGTATACCCGGTGCTTTAATTCAACAAATATATTTTATTTATAATCTATAGGTATTTATAGTGTGATGCCGTTCAGGTAGAGTCTCAGTTGCTTAGGTCAGTTGGCTACATATTACTCATGATTCAAATTGTTCAAACGAAGTTTTTCACATAAGGGATCCAAGAATGAAGGAATACGTGGACCACTAAACTGTACAGCTTGTACTTAGCACTGGAATTTTAGAATGCAAATTGAACAAACAGCGATGAATATAATTTGTTTTTCCAATGTAAGTTTCCTCGAACTCGGAAATGAAATGCCTGACGTGTCAAATAAATTTCATACCGTCATATTTGACAGCCTCCGTGGCGCAGTTGGTTAGACGCCGCCTGTGAAACGAGAGGCCGCGGGTTCGATCCCCGCACCGAAACAAATATTTATGTGATCCACAGGTATTTGTTTCGGGTCTGGGTGTTTGTGAGACCGAAAAGTCTCTCGTAGTTTCTGATACCCACGACACAAGACTCGATCTTAGTGTGGGGTCAGGACTATGTATGTGACTGTTGGGTGTATTTATTATTTATTTATTTATTTATTTCTCAATCCTTTTCAGTGGCGAAGGGTTCTTACAAGCCGATTCCTAGCAGCACGCCTTATAATTTAAAGGAAATTATTAATTATTTACATTTTTTTAAACAAGTTATATGGAGAAAATAATCAAATAATAAACAATATTAAAATAAATATAAACAATAAACAAATGTTATTCGATATTAATAAACAAAATATTATCGATCAATTAATAACACAACGACAAACGCATTGCGCGATGTTCAACGTAAGTACATGCATACGAAACACGCGGCCGCCTAGATCCCGATGACGTCACGTCAGGCTACAAGGACACAGCACGAGTTCCCGTTGCTCTCGCGCTCATTTCCAACGCATTATTTGCCATCTCTGTTACACGTTTGTTGCTCAGAACTGTATGCAAAATTGCACCTTATAACCCTTAGCTTTTAAGGTCTAAATTTATTTGTAGAAATACGACGGTATTCGCTTGTGAATATGCCGGTAGGCCTACGGCTTATAAAGTAATTTGCCAGTTCGCGCCTCTTTTATTTCGTGTTTATAATTAGAAAATATTATTTACTACTGTGTTGTTTCAGTGTATATGTATAATGCGGTGTCTATTTTTAGGTTTGTATATAATGAGTGGGTAATTTATGAAATTTTACTGGTGTCGAGGTGCAAACAGATCTATCTATTCAGCAAAACTTTAATGATGAATGAAACTTGGTAATGTCGTATGTATCGTTTTATCTCATGAATTGCATTATTATGAGGTAATGCTGCATTTACGTAATTAAAAAACGCACTGGAAATTATATTAAATTTGATAATACATTTAAGTACCAGAGAAAGAACGGCAACTGACAGGTTTTAATTATTTAATAAATATTGTAATGCCGTATTTTTGTTAGCGTTGATTCAAAATAGGACATACAAACATAACCCACGCCTGCATCCCATGAGGGTTGCCAGATTCGATAGATCTCCAGTTAGCTCTATACTGGCATCGTTTTACTTTCGTCCACTTACATCAATCTCTTCATCTTTTTTTTATATATAAGGAACGTTTGAAAATTTTTTGTCGATCAATTTTAAAAACAGGCTAATGTTGTCTTTTGCATTGAATCGAAATTTACTTTAAAAACGTTAAAAAAAGCACCTAACGGGCACAGTGCTATTCCGTGCAAGTGTTGTATGAAAATATAGTAAGTATTACTAAGCAAATATGTCGCTCAATATCTTACGTACATAACGGAGTAAAAATATAAGTATGAGTACTTGTTAATTTAATAAAACTAGTCACCAGAAGTATCGGCTTCCCTTTTGAAAAAAGTCACCCTTCGCCACTGATCCTTTTGTATGGAATGAAAAAAAAATAGCTTTTAAAATGTTTTTTAGACCATGTATAATAATTTCAAGGATATTCTGAGGGCCCTATGCGACATCCACTAATAAATTGAAGGATTATAAGCAGTTAGTAGTCACGATGAAAAATGACCGAAATTAAACTAATTACCTATTGGACATGTGCAGTAAAGCACAAATCAAAATCCATCTCACATAATATCGCAAGAACCTTGCCTAGCAGCGAGAAATATAAGCAGACATAAACAGTGACTCACAATAAAGGTCTTCTGTTCCGAAATAGGAAAATATTCTTAATGGAAACTTCCGATGTCTTGCTATAAAGTATTTCAGTGTCAGGTGCAGCCGGCGGCGAGCCAATATGCCAAGTTTGGCACCATTACCGGCGTGATAGAATTTTTATCGCAACATGGTTTTTCATGCGACTTCTTTCGTTATTATGATTTTGATATTGTACTCGACTTGAGAATTTAATAGATATTTAACGATTAAATATGGTGATATTATTATTAATGGAATAATGTTTGTTTTTTCCATGAGTATTTTTATAATTCCTATATTTTGTTTTGCTTTTAGCCTTTAAGCTTTAGCTGCTTAGTTTCGAGGTAAGATATTGGACAAAGGTCGCAGAAAGAAGCTGGCTTCAACACCGTGTCATGATCCTACCTCACGTATCCTCACTATATCCTTTAGAGGAACATATGTTTAGCACGGACTATTCAATATAATATAGGTGATGAAAATAATGATTGATGATGAACAAGGATACGTTCAATGCAAGAGCATGCATTACAACTAGTGTCAGTATTGTAATTTACCGTCATATTAACTCGTACATACATTAAAGTAACATAAAACATAAATTACGCTATGTGATGGTAGTTAGAGAAGAATAACTGAAATGCCTGACCTATAATATTATGCAACAACACATATTTTCCTTATCCAGAATAGATTCGCTTTGTGCGCAGCAAATTGCTATTTCCTTCACGCGTATAAAAATATCATGTGATTCATTGTAATGCAGATTAAAAATATATGCAGTATTCAATGTTAATGCCGCTGTATTTATACAACTGTAATTATGTCTTATATTCATAAATATATGGATCTACATATGTGTTGCACCACAAATGTATTTTAAAGTTATAATAATTGGTATAGTATTGGTATTGTATTATATGAATGGCAACTAAATTACAATTAGACAATGCGATAATGGTTATTTTGGACTATATATTTTATATTTCATTAAAACATCCTAAGCGTTAACAAATTAAAGCTCTGACTTATAATCATGATAGTAGATGTTGCAAGTTCGTAAGACAAATGGTTCTGAGCAAACATTTTAAATGTGCTTTATACAAAAATATTATAGAAATTAATAATAAATGGCGAACAAAAAGACTTTGAGAAGATATTTTGTGTTACATATACAGGGTATATCAAGACCGCGACCGAAAACGAAGCCAGGTGGTAGTTTTAGCGGCTACAGACACAATGCAACTAAATATTTTGCAAAATAAATGACCGATTTTTTTTTTCAATTTTTTAAAAATCATCGTTTTTGAGGGGTAAAAACCTAGTTTTTGCAAAAATAGTAATTTAAACAATTACGTACCATTGCGTGTTGAAAAATTAAGCGATGTACGTCATTATTTTAGAAAAACTATGTTTAATCACTCAAATACGACGATATGTAAAAAATAACAAAAAAAAATTTGACGATTTTTTTTGTAAAATTTTTACTTGCATTGTGTTTGATATCACTAATACTACCTCCTGGCTTCGTTTTCGGTCGCGGTATTGATATACCCTGTATTTTAACTATGTATAAAAGACCAGCGTGGTGGTATATATGGCCTAACCCCTCTCAATAGTACTCTCAATTGTAGAGGAGGCTCGTGCCGTGGGACATACTTACATATGAGACTATACAGTACACTATAGTACATAAAACAAAAAGTTCCCCGCTCCGAAGAAGTATTTGTGTGAATAACAAATGATGCTGGTTTAAGGTCCGAGTGTTACATTAATTAAACAATTTATTTCTTTAATATATTGTCTTGTTTATTTATTATTTAATCCCTTTTTGCACTGTACAGCGAAACAACAAAGAAGTTATATAATAATAGTAATAATGGTGCAAGTGGTGGTCTTATAACACAGAAAATATATATATAAATATGAGAAAGAAAGAGCAGACTAAGACTTAGGAGCTCTCTCAGTTAATTTTGAAGAAAAATAATATTTAAAAAGATAAATTAAGAAGTGAATTAGTTTAATTAGTTATATGAATAGACAATTGAATTACTTTAAATGCATTTTATTTTAATTATGTACCGTGAGTCATTTTCAAATGTACTTTCTGGAATATCTATTCTTGAATTATCTAGATATACATATTCCGCCTCATTTAAACCTCGGTTTATTATTCGGATATTTCGCACTGACACCTGTGTTCTGTGCCAAAATATTATTTAGTGGCTGTAATTTAATTTGTTATTGTACATTGCGTAATAGATACAAATGTCTGTGAATTATGCAATGTAATTCTATTTATTTCGCACTCTTTGGAAAAATTTAACAGTAGTTGGTAATGGATTGGTGTCGAAATATATTTTTTCATATTTATTGTAGTATGTTGATCTTGTCTAAGTCACAGTTTTATTATAACTACTGTGATCTCCCAATTTCGTGAAACGGAATAAGCCACGAGACCAGAATGGGTTTGTTAGCAATTATTCGTGATATGGCCCAAAACTTTTTTATTTCTAATGCCCAATTTCGTATTTCAATACCTACAAAACTTGAGCATGCTGTATTTTCTTGAACACGGTAAGTATTATAAAGCATTTGGCAAGTAGGTACTCAGACGCCGCGCCGTTCGAAATAGCCTAAGTATGGTACTACAAGCAGAAGTATAGACGCTAAACGGTAAGTTCTCGGTTCGAATCTTCCTTGTGTGAATTATAAAATATAAAATACATACATACATACATACATAAACTCACGCCTTTATCCCCGAAGGGGGTAGGCAGAGGCGCCGCCAGGACACCCACATTTCGCCTTGTATGTTCTGTCCCATGATATGATAGGGGGCGAGCCTATCGCCATATCGGGCACAAATTAATAGAAAAATCCAATATCAGTTAGCCCGATCCGAATACAACTACGCCACCGAGGCAGTTTATATTCATATGAAATATAAAACATATCATATGAATTGCCTGGGTCTGGGATTAGTGCCTGATTTGGCGAACTATTAGTATAGTTAATGACACCCATGCCAACCCATTCGGTAATATAAGCGTGAGTTTACTCTACCCCTTTTAAATCTCTGTTAATTTTCAGATTCTATAGATAATGACCGTACAAAATATCAATCATCACATGAAATTCTTTTCTTTACCCCTGTTGACAGTTGACTGGCGAAATGCCATAATTTCATAGTTGACGTAAGCACAAAGAGCAGTTCCTGTGGCATAGCTGTTAGACGCCAGCTGTGAACGAAGACGCCGCGCCGTGCGTTCGATCCACGCAACGACACTAATAATGGTGGACCCATAGAAGTAACGATGTTATACTATGATTAGTAACTATCTGACAAAAGACTATTTCTGTGTACTCGTATTATGGAGACTCATGATTACTATGAGATGACTTGTGTGTATTTTTTTTATGAAATATATTTTAATTTTCTCTAACTCCTGTTTAACAATTTATTATAAAAGGCAGCATTGCGGATAGGTTCATTTGGTTAGTTTTTGATATCCGCTGATATTCTTTAAAAGTCTCCAAGTGGATTTGAACGAATGTTCCCAGTAATTTCACAGCGCAGTTATTTAGTACCTGTATGATGTGTGAGTCACATATGGACGAAAGTGCCATACAGTAGTGCACCGGCTCTTTACAATTTACCTTTAATAAAAATTTATTGGGTAGTTTTTTGAACTGGACGATTACTTGCTAGTTTTTTGGAATTATCTCTAAAAATAAAAAAATGGGGTATAATTTGTCAATAAGTAATAGCGAAGTTATATTTAGTGATATATTAAAAAATCAATAAAAACATTCGGAATTCAAGACATGAAACATTCAGAACGTAAGTCAAATAGTATTCGAAGGTGAAATGACGAAATATATTCAACGTAGGAGTCACTCAAATCAAACAAGAAAGTTTGGAAGGAAAATGTTATTTCAATTTCTTTTATTCTTCTTATAAAGAAACCTTTTTGATAATAATATTTTGGATATCATTTAAATTGAATAAATTTAATATATGAAAAGGGATATTTTTTTGTTTGATCAATAATCAATATTTCTTTAAATTTTTTGGATGGTCCGAACACTATAGAATTACGACGAAACTATGTACAATTTAATGAAATTAATTTTATTTCAATATGTACAGCTATTTTTACACGCTAGCTAATATTTCTGACATAGTTCCACCAACTAAATTGAAAGATTGAGGTGAGACAGGATGGTAGAGTTCGAAGAAAACGTATAACTTTGTGGCAACTTCCAAATAAAAACTATGTCAATATTTCTTTACATTGCTATGCCATGAAGCATCCGGATAAAACTGGTACGGTATACAATTATATAAGTAAGTATTGATTAAAGAACTCTACGTTTTATAAGTCAATAAAAAAGGCTTTTTATGATGAGCTCGACTAAGCGTACTGTGCACTCGGTTGAAAGTCGATCGAGAAAATAATAAAATTATTAGGAACCTTATTCCTTTGTGACAAGATGAACTAAATTATTATATAATCGTTTCTAGTAATTTAAATTATTTATATACATTCATAGTTTTTGAAACGATTTATTAAAGCTTCCTGGTAATCAAAATTTACATTACCAAGCCTTCGCATGCGTAGAATATTATTATAAATAAATTCCCGCGTGCAATTTGGTTTGTTGACAATTATGATAGGATTATGCAAGGCGGCATAGTTGCAAGACGACTACGCCGAGCGAGCCGCGACGGCCGCGGCTTCGACGCAAGGAGGCGCGCTCGAGGTCATTGCACATCGACATCGATGAAATTTTTGAATAAATTATATTTAGAGATTTTTTTGTGATTTTTTTTATGAGTTGTTGAGAGGATTTTTGGTGAAATAAGATTTTTCTTTGTTTCATTGTAGGAATAGACTAGGGAATTTTATTTTTAGGTTTATTTGTAATTGATTGCGAGAATATTTGGTTACTAAGATAGATACAGATTTTATAACTTAGTATCATCTTATTAAATAATAAAATAAAATAAATAAGGATCCATTGTCATACATGTAGGTATAGATATAAAAGCAGCTTGGATTTTTCACACTTAAGCCAGTACTGAAAGAGAAACGTTTATTAAATATTTGTCTTGATAGGGGAATAGGACATGGATCATTATATATCTCGCCAACTATTATACTGTCAATTTAATTACACTGTATACCAATTAATTTTACAGAGTTATTTGTCATACGCTCATAACAGCAACAATTTATTATCTCTAATCTCTATATTATCACCAATATATCGAAAAAAAAATATGTGAGTAATAGCTAGTACTCTGATAGTAAACTACTATTAAGCTCGAATAGAATTCACCGAAAAGTTATGAGAGGCGCGGGCTAATCCCATGATTATATTGGGTTCGTTATCTACTGAAATATTTAAACAATTATAAATTTTGCTAAAGGTTCATGGCTTTCGATTTACGACACCTGCAGAATTAAATAATTGAAATGCAATTAAAATGTCTGTATAATTTATTACTTACTGGTAGAGTTCAACGTAATTCATGCAAGTAAAGTTATATTTCTATGTCTGTAATACTCACTAGATTTTCGTGGATGAATGCATCATCCAGGTAAGAGTTTTATGCGAATCTATAAATAATTTTAATTTTAGCAAATACTAAAATGTTTGCAATACGTAAATAAAATTTGTTGAAAGTAATAAGTATGCTTTCAGACTTGACAAAGAATCAAAATCATCCCACGCCAGATCGTTCGTTAATATTTATAAATCCTCTTCAAAAGATAAAAGAGACTTGACGAATGGCTGTACTTATGACAAACTCTTATGAATCCCTTATAATATGTGCGTAGCAGTGACGAACTTGTGATTGCAATTCGTTGACGCGTGTGCTAATCTTAGTGACGACGCATTCTACACAAACTTCAAATATGCAACTGAATACAGCGTGTATTATTTTTATTTCTTCCAAAAATATTTTAATGACTTTGAAAGGCAGAATACTAATGTAATTCTGTTGTTAAAAATAATTTCATTTTCACTCAATTTGGATTTTCAGAACAGTAAAAAATTATATGTGAAAATAATATGTTTCGAGATTATGCTGTGTATATTTTACTATCAGATTACTTATTTATTTACTTCATGCAATAGTAATATTTTACAAGGCTTTTTTATTCAAATTCCATTGGTTAGCGAAGCCAAATATAATATACAAATAATAACTACATCAAAAATATAATATAAGTGATGTTGTAAGTAAATAACAGCTAAGTAAAATTCTCATTAAAAATACATCGACAACCGTCAATGTCGACTTCACTAACGTTCCAATACGTTCAAGTTTCAATTGTCTGCAGTGGAAATTTCCACTATAAAACATGCAACCTTCGAACTTCTCGCTCTTACGCGTGCAACTTGATATAACTTCATCTCGCTCGCACAAAATTGACGCAGGCGCTCTGACCCAACCGACTCGCACCGCTCTAGCATGACGGGTGACGCATAAGTCTGTCTCTTTCATTCCAGACAACTTATCGTTCTATTTTACGAATAGCTCTGTGCTATGTATACTTCTCGGTCGTCGGCCAAATGATTTTTGTTACCTGTCTTTCTCTAGAGCTTGAATGGAGCAAAATTTGTTTCTTGATGCAGAGCTACAGCTTCAAACCTAACAAAATACTATAGAACCACGTGCTCGGGAGGTTAACGACTGATACCGCAGATAACATTGAAAATAAATAAGCAATAATTATGTCACACGTTGTGTTAACTCGAGCAAAATGGTTATTTTACATTTTCTCTTTATTTCGTTGTGTATTGACTATTGAGTACTGAAAGATATGATTGTTGATTTAAAAATATGTTATGTGAATGTGGATTGCGTGGTGGATTTTTATTGTTAGGTGTACATAAATATGTCGCTTTTTAGTTTCACAAATAATTTTGACTTGTCCGATGTTCGCGACGCGCCGCGCCGGTTCAATTCAGATGAATTCAGAACGCTACAGTGCGGCGTATATTTGTTTAAAAATATTTTCTGAAATGCTTATAAACAGCTCGTCCTTAATGAGCGCTTTGTTTGGCCTCGCATAATAATTCGCACTATACAGCGAAATATTTTAAAATGCATGGAACCAATTTTGCAAATATGAAGTAAGTGCATATGTGAAGTATTAGAAATGATGACATACTTATCCTTATTTACTCTATAACCCGAAATATGGAGTCTTAATCGCTTGAAACTTTATTTTGCTATTGCATCATTTTATCCTTAATTTCATGTTGTGCTCGAGAATATGTTAGTTACCTATTATTAAAATGGAATTAATTTTAAAATTTTATTCAAGTAGCTTAAAAACAGCAACTACCAATAAAGACTTTCAACGTATATGTTCAAGACTTTTTGTATGTCACTGCAGTTTTATTACAGTAATAATGTAATTATTATTGGCTTCACTAACTACGCATGTCGACGTGTCTTTTTTTCTTGAGTTTCGACATCTATGGTATGGACTTCTAACGCCATCTATTGAGTATCAATGTTATTATTGGATTGTGTGATTCATGTTTGAGGCAGGTCCTAAAATACAAATTATTTCTTTTGATTCAAGAATAAGTATCAATTTTATTTTCTATTTAATAATTATGAATAGTAAAATTACTCTTTATATTAATTAGTCTTCTAGGAAACTAGTTTATAGTAAAACAAAATAAGAGAAAATGATTAAAAAGGCATACACTCTGATAGAGCGGGTTCGAGATATTATAGCCATAGTTTTATAAAGTTGGAAATTAGGAAATAAGAAATTATAATAACAGAGGCCGTCGAATTAGGACCACAATTAAATAGACATCGATCTAAGAAACATGGACCGTGGTTCCAACTACGCAGAGATGAAAAATCAAAAGTCCGTCTCTATCCCGAACGTCAAGTCATTGCGGCGTAAGTTGTAACATGCGTTTGAAACACGTGCGATTTATTTTGGCTAAATACCGAATACGTACGGCATTGTAAATTGTAACGTCACCGGCGCGGCGTCACGCAGACGAGCTGTTTTAAAATTACATGCTCCGGAATCTGAAAACTAAATATAAGCGTGTCCATTACGAACACGATACGATTTAAAAGTTTTTTTTTGGGTAAAATTAATGTTACTGCATGCTCCAGCGTTCATATGATTTAATTCTTAAAAATCAATCAGACAAATACAGATTTAATGTGTAAACAAAACTATATCATCAATATGCTCTTTGAAACTCTGTAGATCGTTTAAAGCCATTCACAGATACATATAATATCCAGCATTTTATTCGGACATTGGTCTCAATCAAGCGGTATGCTAGACTTCTTTAGTTTGTAGCTCCATAAGAAAAAGGCTTTGAGGCACTTCCTGACATATTTCACTAAACACTTAAATATTAATTCCATAGTTTTTCTGGTTATCTTTCATCACAATATTACCTGACAAAAAATATAGTGGATAATATCTAACTCTTATAATCGGTAAGTGATTGAGCACACATTCTAGTTAGATTGCATAGGTATGTGTAATAATTTGCATTATCTTGAAATATTGGAATTTCCCTAGGTGAATCACTATTTGTAACACATGTCCTATAAGTGTAATGCATCAAAAAATCTAGACGTAAATATAATATAGACTGTATGGATAATACTGTGTTTATTCGGAATTTCTATACAAATATAATGAGAAAACGTAATATTCTCAAAAAGTTTAAGTGTACCACAATTTTGAGCCTTTTATACAGCATTTGTACAACTAGTCCTATAATTTGTTCATATATTCATTGATAAAGTTAGTACACGTATACATTTGTAAAGTCATGCATTCATGACGTGGAATATTGGAAATGCATTAGAACATAAATAATCCGCGTGACGCCACTGCATGCGGTAACTTCGTAACTTGGCACTTGGCACAGAATTTGTTTATCCCTGAGTTGCCCGTGAATCTAGTATAGGTTGCTAGAGTTCAAACTACATGTGCGATAAGCTGCAAAGACTTATTAGGTAATAACTATATTTTTCAGTATGTTCTACTCCTGAAAACATTCATTTTTATATCGTCCGGTGGCCTATACGAGCATGCGTGAAATTTCGCATAACTTACCGCTAAAGGTATAAAATAGCATGAAAGTCGGACGATAAATATATTACTACTACATTAGATATGCACAATCATACCATGAATATGTTATTACAAACAACACCGTATATCAATATTTAACAAAAATGTAATACAGTGCCCTCTGTTGTTAAGTAGCCGAACTAATGTAATCATGGTAATAATAGCGCCATCTATGTTTTTATTTGTAAACAATTGTAGTACTAAGTATGTTACTTCTGAATTGTTATTTACTAAAATGCATAGATGGCGCAACACGAACGAAATAATAAAAAATGTGCAAATTGTGGCGGTAAATACTGAATTGTATCAGCGTAAAGTTCTGACTGTTCACTAGTAAGCACAATTCACTAATATACGTGCTGGAAAATAAACTTGGAAATGGCAGTGCAATATAGGGCCACTTCACAGAATGCATTTTTCGACAATGCTGACGCGACGCAGTGTTGTGGTTCGAATCCAGACCGAGGATATATAATATCTGTTGGTAAGAATCTTGATAATTAGTCATGTTTGTCTATGTATTATAATCTTTTTATGCACCTGCTGTGCTACATCTCTTCACCACCCTTGAGACTGCTAGAGAATGCCTCAGGCATGAAGTCCACTTGTATACTTTCATAAATAAATAATTAAAACAGTGCGCAGTGCGAAGAGTATCCACACAATTATGCCGGCCTGCTTGAACCGGATATACCGCAACACTCTACGGGCTTTATCTATAACGTGAGTCAGTAGCGTGAATCACTATGAAGAGATTTCCCTCGTGTACAGGTGTTGCTATCAGAAAGATACGAATAACACCATTGAGATTTGAGATACAACAATTTTTTATGGATTTGATCGCGGTTTTTGATATTCATATTTATTTTTACCTTTAATTTCAAAGATATTACGGCTTTTAATGTTTGTAATTATAAAATGAAGATAATCATGACATTCAATAGGTGGACTAACACCTTAGTCCAACCCGTGGAGCTTACAGCTTTCGTAGGAAGCTGTAGTCTTTAAAAACGTCCGAAAGTAAAAAATCAATATAAATAAAAAAAAAACCGCGTAAAAACCGAAAAATCTAGTTTTATTACAATGTGTAACATTCGCATAAACATATTGTATTGTAGTGTATAAGCCAAATACGTTCCACTGCAGAGTAGTGGCCTCCACCATAATCGAAAATTAGATTGCGAGGGGTTAGTCCACGTAGTCCACCACGCTGGCCTAGCGGGTACGTGTAAACATAGGCAACTATTATCCTACCACCAGCAATAATGTATGCTCATAAAGGCGAAATTGGCGCCACACCCTACCAGAGCGTTGACAAGTGAACGCCCCTCATTTAAATACAATCATTAAAATTAGATTACAATCACTGGACTGTGGGAATGTAGTCCCCGACAACACCAATACGTATCAATTACGCGTTCGTTCGTCCCATGATTTCCCTAGACGGCGATTCGTACTATCAGCTGCCATCGATCTAACGAGCCACGTGGACTGTCACCACTTCGTATGGTGGAGAAACAATTATCATTAAGGGGCGTACATAATTAATAAAGCTTCTCTGAGAGAAGTGGAACTAGCAAATAATTTAAGAAAAATGATGTTGATATTCAAAAAAAAAACGATTATTTATTTTTTCACCTACAAACAATTACCCAGTACAAGGTTCAATGAAGATCCACCAGGGTGGACCATGTTTGAGGTCTTTTAACAGGTTTCTGTGGATATTCTTAGGTGAGGTATATATTCAGTAGTGAACATCCTGTGACTAACATTTTTTTAAATTTAAAAATCAAATACATATTTTTAATTTTAAGAAAAGTTTCATAACTCTGCCTTATTTAGAAAGATAGAAAATTGGTATAAACCTGTTACGACGTTAAGTCTTAGTAATTCACACCCTCTTTGCGTTCTCACTTTAACACGTGTGTTTGATTGGCGGAAAATTTAGTTACAATGCCATTACACCCTCGGGTGACAATTGATGAGATTACTGCGACGAACGGCAGCCCGAGTATAGCTATGTTGCCGAAAGAAGTTGCAAAAGCTCTTTGTACTTTAAAAATATTTTTTCGTTTATTCGGTACTAATTGCTCCTCCTAATTTACTAGAAATTAATCATATATTAGAAATAATGAATTCCAGAAATAACACGTTCCAAACTAAAAAATAATGTCTAAATTTTTTGGTTAACAAAGTTAGGTTTTATAATTGTTTTTTTGCTATCATTATTTTGATAAATCATTATTCTCTTTTAAACTAAAATTTTCGTTTTAGGTTTGAGCAAGATCTTATGCTTAAAAGACATGTAGTCACATCGAAGGCCGCGTAGAGTGAATAGAGGATATTATGTTAATCCATCGTAATGTCATATTATAAAGTAATGTAGTGGTATCGGTAGATAAAACTGTAGTCTGCAGAATGTTTGATATGGTTGTTTTGGCGACTGCAAGGCGTTGATAAAATTCGTCATAATTCGAATAAATTAGCGACTAATTGTCTAATAGGTACATTGAGTAGTATGTATTTTTGTTACGCCTATACTTTGGTCTCATCATGACAACGAAATTTGAAGTGACGGCTGGTAATATTTTCTTATGTTTGCTATATTAAAAACGATGTTTCGGATTTGCTCGTTTGCAGTTAAGGAGGAATTACAATATGCAAATATTTAAACTGAGTTTTATGTTACGCAGCTCACGACCCGCGTTTTGTCTATTTAAAGTCAAACTACATTATGTTATTGCACCTCCGTTTCCATTTGTAGGCTCATGGTTTGTGAAAGAAATCTTCCAGGTTAGGTATATCTACAACAATGCATTGAAATAAAACCAATATACTACAATAACTCCCTAAAGTTTCATAGCAATTTTTTTATTGCATCCGCAAACGAGAAAACACCTGTTGCTAAGTGATCACACGCACATGAACATCCACAACGCCTGGATTATGAATGTTTTGCCGGCCCATCAAATTGGGAGGGAAGCGTGAAGGATAAAGGATGGGTTGAGGAAAAAGGTATTAGGTATCCGGCAATCCCACTCACCTAAAGAAAGACGACAGCTTCGCGTCGCTTCACGTCGATTTCCTGTGAGGCAGTAATACCGCCCCGGAAGATTTTTTATTTATTTATTAATACATCCTGATACATACTGGAGAACCAATGAAATAACCTTGTCTACTTTTAGGTTTTTGACCTTTAAAGTTTATAGATAAGATATTATTTGATTTAAATGTGATAACAATTAAGGATAATATGTGGCTGTGGTTAATATCCGGTTATACGTAATCTGTGGTTTTAAGCTGGTGCAACGTCGAAACTAATTTTTGTATTAGGTAGTTAAAGTGTGCATGCTTGTTAAGAAATTTAGTAAGCGTAGGGTACCTATATGTGGTATTAAATATAACACCAAATAAAGGTCTCGATTTATGCGCATTTTTTCAGAATAACACAATTTTTTACATGCATTTATACGTTAATATTTGAATTTATATTAAGCAATTATTTTTTAACCATTGGTAAGCGTAATCCATTCAAACAAAAAATATATTCTAAGATAGAAAATCGTGAATAACAGTAGTAATCTGCAGATATTCGCACATTAGCTGTCTCATAATAAATGTATGGAATAGCAAAATGTTAGAGCGGGTACCAGCTGCGGAAGGGTCGTAAGGAAACTCTCCCCGGGGAGCCCTTCACGACGCCAACTCGTGAAAGACACACCTGCGTACCTATTGCAACAAACTTTCCTTTCATTAGACTGGTTACAAGATAAACAAGGTTTAAGAATTCCGAAACATTCGTAATCACAGATTAATAATAGTTTATCGCACACCTGCGTTTAATACTGATAATATTAATATCGATTTGTTAATACACGGCTTGGGCTCTTTCATTTGTGATTCGGTGAGGTGGGCGAGTAATCGTAGTAACAATTTAAATAAATATGTAAAGTTGACAATATCCAACATCGTTCCGTAGTAAGAATGAAGAACCTAGTGTTGTTTGTTTTGTTATGCTCGTGGTATGGTGTTGAAGCGAGATGTCGATACCGTGGTCACTGTATAGAAATACAAGGGCATTTAAGGCAATGTCCTGTGGATATCGAAGCACCACCTATAATCGAAGGCTTGACACCAACGGAAGCACAAGAAGTCCTCGCAATCCTTGATAATAGATGTCCTTGGCTGCTGTACGACGATGAAGGCAACAGAAAACCCGACAACGAAGTATTTACTTGTTGTGACCAAGCTCAGATAAGAAGAATGTCACAGGACCTGTCAATGGGTGAGAGCATCCTTGGACGGTGTCCCACGTGTTTCAGAAACTTTGCCCGACACATTTGTGAAATGAATTGCTCGCCAGATCAAGCTCGGTTTGTAGACGTCTATACAGAAGTAAGCAGTAATAACACGGAATATGTCGAGGAAATAGATTTCCGACTTCATGAGTCCTTTATGCTTGAATCGCATGCGTCCTGTGCCGGAGTTATCATTCCTCAAACCGGCCTGCCAGCTATTAACATGATGTGCGGGACCGCTGTTGTTTGTGATGCCGAGTCATGGTTCAGATTTATGGGTGATAAGCAAGATAATCCCTTGGTCCCAGTGCAGGTGAATTACCTAAGATGGCCGACAACAGAAGACTCTATGAATGCCCGTGCTTTGCCTTGTAATGAAACGGCTGGCGATGATCTTCCGTGC
Organism: Deilephila elpenor; assembly: GCA_949752805.1. Taxonomy (NCBI): domain Eukaryota; kingdom Metazoa; phylum Arthropoda; class Insecta; order Lepidoptera; family Sphingidae; genus Deilephila; species Deilephila elpenor. Next base: position 8,661,430 of record OX457108.1, read on the forward strand.
AGCTGTGTTGATTGTGCTCCTGTGTGCCCATCAGGAAACGAACCAATAGTCCCCGAAATTTGTACCGTCCTTGAAGTAAACTGTGTTGGATTTGCGGTAGGCTTAACTTTCTTTGTGATAAGTGTAACCATATTTATAGTTTTAACATTATTAGAATACAGAAGAATTAGAAAAGGTGAAACTGAGTCTATAGAATCGTCAAATATTAGTAAGTTTACGCAATTCTTACAGAATTTTTTTGCAAAGGTGGGCAAATTTTCTGCCAGCCATCCTGCCATCATAATGATGTTGACAAGTTGGATCATCTTTGCCATGATTTATGGTGTTATAAATTTAAATCTCACTTCAAATCCAATTGAGCTCTGGTCATCCCCGGAGTCCCGTAGCCGCGTAGAATTAAACTATTTTAACTCGCGGTTTGGTCCATTTTATCGTGCGGCCCAAGTCTTTCTACAATTTAAAGGCTTAGAACCATTTGAAGTCGGGAATGTCACATATGGTCCCGCGTTTAGAATCGAAGCTTTGAGAGCACTAATAGAACTTGAAGATGAAATTTTAAAAATTGGTAGAGATAATGGGGGAGTTACTTTGGAGCAAGTATGTTATGCGCCACTTCGCCCACGTGGAGGTGAGCAACGACTGGATCAGTGCGTTACTATGTCGGCATCAGTTTATCTTGTTGAGGATCGAGATGATATAAACGAAAATACTTATCTCGGACGCATCCAAAATTGTTTAAATAACCATTTCGCTTTGACTTGCATGGCATCTTGGGGCGGTGGCTCAGAGCCCGAGATTACCTTTGGTGGTTACCAGGGAGATGATATTTTGAGCGCTGATACATTACTTATTAATCTCCCCATTTCTAATTTCATGTTAGAAGAGGATCTAAGGCCAGTTTTAGAATGGGAACAACAATTTTTAGATTTATTACACGATTATGAAGCTAACTGGAAACCTGACTTTATCGAGGTATCGTATGGTGCAGAAAGGTCTATAGAAGATGAGATTAGGCGAGTATCAGTTGCAGAGGCTGTGCCAATAGCTATTAGTTACATCATTATGTTTATTTATGTAACTGTTGCTCTAGGTAATATAAGGTATTGTAAAACGTGGTTAATAGATAGCAAGATCATGGTGGCAGTGGGAAGTATTTTGGTTGTCCTAGTTTCAATATATTGTGCGCTGGGCGTAATGGGATATACTAGTTTCACCACTACTCTATTAGCCATTAATGTGATACCTTTCTTTGTTTTATCAGTAGGTATTGATAACGTTTTTCTTATGGTTAACACTCTACATGACGTAGAAAGTAATTTAAAACAGTATAACGATTATAATGAAAACTTTAGTTTTGAGAAAAAGAAAAGGTTTATTTTCGAAAAAATGATGGCTACAGTAGGTCCCTCCATGTTTGTTGCATCGGCAACACAAATTACATGTTTTGCAATCGGCAGTATAACCACGTTCCCCGCTGTCCTTACATTTGCAGTCTTCGCCAGTTTATCCCTGAGTTTCCTTTTTATATTCCAGATAACCGTAGTAGTGGCTATATTATCACTTGATTACAAAAGAGCCTCTCAAAATCGCTTAGATGTTTTTTGTTGTGTACAGAAAAAGTTTGTAAACGATGAAGATCCATTACGCTCCGATGTACCATACGAAAGTGTTACGAAAAGGTTGATGGAACCTTATTCAAAATTCATTGTTAACTGGAAAGTAAGAATTATTGTAGCTATTATTTTTATGGCTGTAACATCATTAAGCATAGTTGTTATTCCAAGTATTCCAGTTGGATTAGATCAGGAAATGGCTTTACCTAAAGACTCATACGTTTATAGATATTTAGTGTCTGTAAGCGATTTATTGCGTATCGGTCCTCCAATATATTTCGTTGTAAAACCTGGATTGAACTATACCAACCCTGACCATCAAAATGTAATTTGTGGCAGTCAACTATGTAACGATGATTCACTTTTTACTCAAGTATTCTTAGCGGCACAGCATAGTAATGTTACTTACATAGCGAGACCTTCTAACTCTTGGTTAGATGATTTTGTAGACTGGACTAGCTTGACCGGCAGTTGCTGTCAATACAACTTAACAGATAATGGTTATTGTCCTAGTTCTGAAATGTCTCCTGATTGTGAATTCTGTTCTATTAGTAGGAATGAATGGTCAGGCGGATTGAGACCCAGCAAAGAAGCTTTCGAACGGTACATTCCTTTCTTTTTGCAAGATGAGCCCACGACAATGTGTAATAAAGGTGGGTTGGCAAGTTATTCAAGCGCTGTGAATTATGAGCTAGATTCTGAAGGTCGGGCCACTGTCCACGACACTAATTTCATGGCATATCATACCGCGCTCTCTACATCACAAGATTTTATTGGCGCCGTAAGATATGGATATGAAATTAGTGATAACATTACTAACGCTATCAAACAGCACACTGGACTGGACGTTGAAGTATTCCCTTACTCTGTATTTTACGTGTTTTTCGGACAGTACTTGAACATGTGGGGTGATACATTTGCTAATCTCGGGTTTTGTCTTATCGGTGCTTTAGTGATAAATCTTATCGCGTCAGGATTCAACGTTATGACTACGTTCGCTGTTATTTTTACGTCTATCATGGTAATTGTTAACATGATGGGTGTGATGTATATCTGGGACATCCCTCTTAATCCAGTGTCTTGTGTTAACTTGATTGTGTCTATCGGTATTGCTGTTGAATTTTGCAGTCATATAGCGTATGCTTTTGCGGCAAGCACGCGGCCAAAATCTGAGAAGGTTGAACACGCTATCCGACAGGTCGGTTCGACTATCATTACTGGTATCACCTTCACCAATATCCCCATAGTTGTATTGGCTTTCTCATACACGGAGGTAATAGAAGTTTTCTTCTTTAGAATGTTCTTCAGTTTGGTCATCATTGGATTTTTCCATGGTATGGTGTTTTTCCCAGTATTTTTGAGTTATCTTAACAATTTCAAATTAAAAATGAAATAAACTACTGATACATAATGATATTAACAATAAGTAGATCTTGATTGACGGCCTTAGGGCCTTTGCTCAAGGCGTATTTTTAACGCGTAAATGAGCAAAGGTTTATTCTCTGCGTTTGAATTGCGTTTAAAAAGCGGTAGCGCGTTAAAAATATGCCGTGTACAAAGGCTTTTAGATAGTGAGATAATTTAAAGAAATGTGAGTCGCCATTATATATGTATGACACTCGTCTGATGTTTTTAATGTACCTCATACTTATTATAATTACTCAATGAAACATGTAAATATAATTTAAGAAATATTTGTTTGTTTTATTTATCGAAACCTAATAAATAACATAAATACAATAGATTAAATTAAAGGAAGACGTTGAACGTTGACTAGATAGTTACATTATAGGTTAATTACATATTACATTGATACTCTTAACATGCACATTCAATACCCGTAACTCAAACGTATAATATGCTTATTTATCTACAGATAAGAAAAAAATTGGAATGTTAAAATACACACAGATAGTCGTAGCAGCAGCTTGTAGATACACCAAAAAATATTTATATTTGAACTGAATAGTTATTCGATAGGATTTTGCAAAATGGATAAATTATTTTCTCATTTAGTTTGAATGAAAATATTGCATTATTTTATATTTTTTTTACGATAATGCAGCAGTAATAGCCAATTTAATAATTTTAAAATATTTTTATAGAGTCGTGACTACCTTGTTGTAGTTAAATAACTACAAGTTTTAAATATATCGATTAGCCATGGCGCTGGTTTTGAAGTAACAACATTATATTATGTTTCTGTATTGTGTATTTTTGTTCTTAATTGTGTTCAATAAAGATTAAAATAAATAAATAAATATATTTCCGCCAACCCACACGACTTAAGCGAGTTTATCTAATGAAGATTATTTCGAGAGAGGTTAAATTCCTAAACAAACAAAATTGACTAAGCATCGAGCACATGGTTGAGGTACGCAATATAACAAATAGCCAAACGTAGGATTTCAATTTTCGACAACTTTTTGTCAGGAGGTAAAGTGGGTAGAAGTCTTCTTAAGGATGCGAAAGCCGCGTTGAATGCTTCTACGCGAATTCTTTCGCGGGTGGCGTGAGCGGTGCGGTACTTCAGGGTCGCCCTACGCCTCCTTCTTCGTTCTTCTCGGGACAGACCGGCGCATGGTGACCCAGCACTACTGGATAAGTATGCTTCTTCTGATAATGTGCATGGTTCTAGTGTTCTGTCTCTGAGGGCAATACAAATAGACAATAACGAAATACTCCTAATATTCACATAATATACATATGTGTGTCCAAATTATTGAGGGGCCTATCCTATGTTTTTAAATCAATGGTCCAATTAGATTTTTTCTGATAACCTTTTATAAGCCTAGTATTAAATCTGATAGGTATTTTTGGTCTGATCAGGGCAGCGACGGGGGTTGTTGTAATGCGTCGTAAAAAAATTACAAATTCTCAAGGGCGCCACAGTAGGTACAAATAAGTTTGGGAAGCCCTGATAAAGACTGAATAAATACAATCAAACGGTCTTATACAGAGATCCGATGTCACATTAAGATACCGTATGACGTGCTTGTGGGTATCAGGAACTTCAGAAGACTTATTGGCCCTATGACAGTCAGGAAGAAAATGTTTACAGACTTCATAAACGTATGTCTCGGTGCGAGAATCGTACTCGCGCAGTTGCCTTTATTTTCCGACCTAGCAACGCATTACAGTTGTCTACAAATAATGTTCTTTTTAATAAATTATATTCACATACATACTCAATAAAGTTGATCTAATAAGATCGGGCATATCTCTATGATATGGATGTTGAGAAATAATGAAGCAAGGACATTCTGATAACTCAATACTTAATGCTCACTACCTGATATTGTAATTAATAACGTGTTTTTTGTAAATGAAAGGGCTCGTTTTTCGGGTAGGTTGATTTATGAATCATGATTTAGGTTTTTTTTTTCCTATTAGGGATTATCAATACTCGTTAGGTAAAAGTTCCAACCTGTAAACCTAAATCTGGAGCAATTGGTAATAAAATAGGGTAATAAACATTTTATAATTCAGTCAACGAAAAAAGGCAAGCTGGAAGCTATATTTAAAATAAACCATTTGGATTTGTGACCGTAAAAGTTTACGACAAGAAATCAGATATAAAGCGAACTCGCCGATTTTAAATTTGCAGTTTATCAAAGCTACTTAAAATTCGCTTTGGTTCGTCACGCGTACCACGATCCTGTCACGCAGCGTGGAATCTTTGGGCACAGCCGTTTGAATCAAGCTGTATAGTGTATTACTTTGCTTTACAAGGTTTTTGACAAAAAACATTGAAACTATTGAAATGATGACTTGCTGAGTTTTTGATAGAAAAGTTATTTACAATTTATTTATAATAGTGCGCTACTAGGGATTGTATATTAATTGTGTCCACCCAGATAGCGACTGTCTTGGGTACAAAATGTTGTATGACCCATCATTGCGATTCCCGACGGTCGTGATTCAAAAAACTTTGGCATATTAAATGTTTGAAATGCGGCAGTTGGCGTTAAAAAAATATGTCCGCCAATTTGATGCGTTCCTGGTAAAAAAATTACTCTCAAAATTTTCCAAACGTCCCAATAGAAGTAAAACTTCAAAAATGAATTAAATTCTACCAAAATATAGTTGAACATAGATGAAGGGATAGTAATAAGTAGGCACCTACCCATGTCAAGATTTTGCAAGGAGGGGAAGTAAATGTCTGCTTCGTGCTTACCCCTTATGGGATGCAAGCCTGATGTTTTGATAGCTATATGTAGTACCTACTTACTATCAGTTAATACGTATATAATATTTAAGACTATCCGACAAAACAAGCGTTATCTGTTTTCTTTGGATAAAGGCGCAATTGTGTTCCGAAGGATATTAGACGCTCGATAGTGATTACACAACATTTTCCCCACCTGTATCGTAATTCGTTTGTAAAGATTGATTGTCATAATCTTATCAATGAGTTAATATTAAAGCTATGCAACATAGTCTCTAATATACATACGTCTATATTTTAAGTTGAAACGTACAATAAAATTAGTCAGACTTTTCATGGTTCATAAAAAACACGTGAGTATTTCTTTATCGGAAAATTACTTCTAAACTGATGATTAATTTTATTTATTATATATATTTGGGATATGCTTGATTTTTTAAACTTAACTTTCAGTCCATACAAAGGGCATCCTAGTACATACTACACAGATAGATATATTTTACAGCTTGTATTTTTTTATTTTACACTAGTTCCTTGAACTGTAATAACTCTAAGATTTTGGATAATATTTCATTGTATCTTACGGAGAATATTAATAGGTACCTTCTTCTCGGGGCCAGGTTTTCTCTTCCAGTTATCGGCAGGAGAGCTTCCCGCGGTTCGGCCAACATACATGACAGCGACCCATCCTCAACTGTGCTCGCTGTCTCCAGCCAACTCTTCATTCTAAAAAAAAAAAATGTGCGTAAATAAAAAAAAAATAGAACATCAATGAAACTAATTGCTGTTGATTTGGGTAACGTGATTGAGGAAGATATTTTCTTCAATGTGGTTTCAATTTTTTTCTTACTTACATAAAGTCAACACGTTCGAGTAATTAAATCCAACCCATCATCGATCAAATCATCTTATTCGTATAAAAACATCACCTATATTTAATAATTTGCCTATGTCCAGCAGTGGACAACGGGCTGATGATGATAACTAATAAGCCGTCAAAACAGGAATGTACAATTAGGTATGATGATCTATTTTCTATACCAAAAGCTATTCTGTTCGTATTATAAAGAACACTTGCACCCAAGACATTTTTATTAAAGATTTTTAAAACAGCTATTTTTACTAATTTTAGCCGAGTAGTGTCAGTTCTCTTGAATTTATTAATATAAATTACCTCCCATCAGCACAGAATCCCGTTCATACATATTTCTGTTTCAAAACGTCCTTTTCTTGCCAATTCCTCAGGGACTTCTAGGGTCACGTTTGTTTTGATTTCCTATCAAATCGAATTTACCGGCCGCAAGGGTAAAGAGTACTTTATTAATAATACAACACCCGTTCACACCTCGCACTAAGCCGCCTCTTTAGGGGATAATAAATCCGTATTTATTCTTTTTATATCGGGCGTAGAGCGCAACCCTTCCTTAATCTAATCATGTTCGGTAACCGGATCGAATAAATTTTATAGTTTGGTCTGTTTTTACGTGTTTATGTGGCAATGAATTTGTTACATTTTGATTTTAACAATAGTAAATAAATTACATTTATTATATTTGTTTAATTCGTTGCAGCACGAGATCTTTTTATCTAGAAACAATAACTTTTAAAAATCGCCCTGACTTTATCTGAGGCTGCAACTCTATGCAAGATTTAAAATAATTTCATAATATACTATACATCTTCTTCTTCGTATCACATTTAGTATAAAAATATACAAAATTATATAGAACTGAAACTCTGAGTACCATAGTGAATATGACTTTGCAGCGTTTAGAAAACTGAAACACCCCTGAAGATATTACAGAAACGGGAATTAAACGGAGTACTGAAAAGAAGAGACAGGATGGTGACGGTCCACCGACGGGAGGCGTATAGAAAGCCACTTGAGATTATTTTAGGATTCACAGACTTTTACGCAATCCAAATAAAAAAATGTTAATAGCCTTTAAGTTTTTAATTAGATGTGCGTTGGAAAAGTCGAGTAAGGTATCAAGAACAGGGAATAAAAGCGATTATAAGCGCTATCTTATTGGTAGATAATTACACAGCTTACGCAAAATCCCTGAACAGACTAATATGTTGCGACTGATACCTATTATCTGAAGTCCGCGAAACAAATTGCCGATAAAGATAACTTGAGGATAAACAATTAAATATTAGATCCATTCAATTTAAAAAATATATAAATATATCTACATTCAAAACTGTAATTCGTAATTCTATGTTATGTTTTATGTGTTAAGTACTTAGCGTATGAAAGAAAGTAAGATTTTGGCTATAATAAATTTTAAGGAACCATGAAATACTTATTATTGTACTTTGTTTAATATGAACTTAATTTTAAGTTTTAATTTAATACATAGCATAATTGTTACCTTCTTGTTTACAGCACCTAATAACAACACATTAACAAAAAATTGTAAAATGTAAAAAATCACGATTGTTTCACAAGGGATATTCACATTTCACCTCACAGCTTCTCATTCCAAGTTATACTATTGTGACAGCCAGCATCCCTCCGTTTATATGTCCTCTGAAAGGGGATGGACCAACCCTCTCGCTCCGGAGGGCGGACTCTAACAGATGTTAAGTCCGGTACTTTTATATTCTTTATAACTATTCGAATTCTAAGGACAAGATTTCATACTAAAATATACAAATATGTTATACTAAAATGTTATAGCAGTTTCTTGCTTTGAAATATACAAAAACCATTTCTTAAAATATCACTGTAAAAATACGAGTAAATATAAGTAAAACATCTTAGCAATCGACATAAAAATCCAAGAGAAGATAATCAAATATTGATCCTCCGTAGTTTATTTCTCTTCCATGGAATAGTTGCAGCTTCTTTTGTAGTGTGGTAGAGAGATAACCGATCCCATACCATGTCCCCAACATTTCGTAATGAGTCTGGTGGTGACAGCTGACAATCTAACGAGCTGCATATAATACACTCATCTACGGTAGAAAATAAAAATATTCGAGCTAAAATAATACACAAATAATGTTTATTGAAAATCCTTTTTATTGAAATTATGGAACGTCATACATTATTTTGGGGTGAAATAATTCGTCACAGATTTTGCGAGTACAGTACTGCCACCCACAATTTTATTGTGATAGCATTACGATAAAATGTTAATGAAATAGATTTTCATCTACACAAAATTGATAAAATAATAAATTTATACTTCAGTCCAATATGAAAATATTATCGTCGCTCAATTTTAAAGGTTGCATTTTTCAGATTGCATTGCGTGCAAGTCGGCATTTATAAGCCAGGACTCGATTGTAGTGTAATGAATGGTTTAGCTTCCAAACTGGTGAAAACGCAAATAAAATATATTTTATCCAATTTTTATACGTTGGCTTTGGCATAGTTCCTAAATTATGTTTGTTTATTTGTCAATATCTTTGTAAATAGCTAGAAAAGATTTGAACGATGTAATTACAAGATGATGATATTAAAAATATTGTTTTTAATTTTTTTTTATTTCCTCATCCTTAACTGGCAGCATCTGTGTTTTGTCTCCGCCCCGCCCATCCCGGGACTCGCCAATCCAGACCGACCCCGCCTATTGATCCCGGGACGCAGGTGCTCCCGGGTAATTGATGGCAAATGTAGGATAGCTATAGCTGTGAGCCAAACACATCTTATATTCGATTTTATGTTACATGTAATTTTTGGGCTTCATACATTTTCTCATTTAAAATATATTGCAATAAAGAAATAAATATTGGTATTTCTGTGGAATATCATAAGTTCTCTTATCAAGCTCATAGAATTTCAGAAAAATCATAACCATTCATAATTATAGTCTCAAGAATTTCACTGCTCATCATCGATCTGATCCGAGTAAATCTACAACGACTATTTGATATTATTTTTAATATAATCAAAATATTTGATTATTGATTAGACTAGCCAACGAATCATAATATGTGTGTAACATTTTGAACAGTTCTACTCTCCAGAAGATATTCGTCAGGCCTGCATCATTCTTTATACATCATTTTTTGGCACCAAAAAAAGATTTTTCCACATCGCGTCGGTTCGGGCATCTTCGAGTATTCGGTGAACGAATGAGTATTTTCAGTGACTTTAGACACAATGCAACTAAAATTTTTGCAAAACAAAGCTACAATTTTTTGGATTTTTTTACCTATCGTCGTGTTGGGTGGTGGAGGCGTAGTTTTTCCTAAAACAATAATGTGCACCCTTTTATTTTTTAAATCGCAATGGTTTGCAATTGAACGCAGTCTGGATATACCCGGTTGGTATATAAAGAAAACCGACGAATCCTCGTTTTTTGAAGTCGGTAATCAGTACAATTATAAAAAAGAAGTAATTAGAAACAAGACTTAAAATATCAGCTATCTTATTATTTTAATGAACCAGCCTGATTATTAGATATGCTATCGATATCACGCATTCGGTCGCATTCTAATCAAAATGTCGTAACACGTGCAAGAAGGTAAATAAAACATTGTTCCACGCAATGCGTCACAATTCCAAAGACTACATTACACAATTCTGGGCCTTCCCAACCACACTGGCCCAATGACGGATGGATTGCAATTCCTCCCCTTCATCACACGTCACTTATACATAATGCTATCTTGAAGTAACCAAATCATAAAGTAAACTAAATTGCGATAAATATAGTTTAATTTCAATGCATAACATTCGCGTAAATCTGAGAACCCTTATCTTAAAGTAATTTTTATCTTGTATACGAAAAGTTTTAACTTTAAGACATCAATGATTTCTGGTATATGTTGTGTTCCGTTTAACTCAAGTTATCATATAAAAACCCACAAATATTCAAACATTATATTTTCTATTACTTTGTGGTCGTTCCAGCCGGATTAACACACAACAATTGTTTCTCAGACATCTTATAATAATTAACTATCAAACTCTTTATCTACTGGCAATTCGATATTGAATTATTACTTAATTATATGTATGTATTATATCTGTATCAGCCCAGATACATCACACTGCAGGGCACGAGCCTCCTGTACAATCAAGAGAACGATTTAGGTTAGGCCATATAGTCCGCCACGCTGGATTAGTGCGGGTTGGCGGACTTTACATACCGTAGGAATTCTTTAAATACGCTAGGGTATGCAGGTTTCCTCACGATGTTTTCTTTTATCGTTGTAGTGCGTGGTGATTGACTATCAATACACAAATAACTTGGAAATAGCAGAAGTGCGCCCTGGGATTTGAACCCGTAATATTACTAGTATTAAATACTCTAATTAGTTACAAAATCCTTAATCAATAAGCAGTTTTTTGCTTCAACACCAAATTAATATCGTGATCGATTTAAAACCCTGTACAGTTCCATGCAATAGCCGTGCTTCCAAATTGATTTACTCGTTCGCGGAGTGAAATAATTTATGCAAAGAATCATGTACCGCCCGGAGACATCCTCGCATTTCTGTATTAATGCCATAATAAACAGTTATACGAAACAAATACAATACGGACAACGTCTGCGAAGGTCACGGCAAACGCTAATTTCCTTTGTAGCGACATCGCTACACAACACGCCATGTAGATAAAGCTATAATTTTTTTTCAATCTTGCATATTGTATTTGTAAAGTTTATTGTAGTAATGCTGGAGGGAGGGCTAAGTACTGACAAGTTTAGACTTTCACGTAATTTGACGCGAACACGCAATCCTGTCCATACTAATAACGATATCTGATTTTTGTTATGGTTTCCACTTAAGTATGTATCTAAACTATCTAAGTAATGAGCTACGTAATTAATATTAAAGGCTAAATAACAATACGATGCCCAATCATTAAAATTATCTATTTCTGTCTGTTAGAAGCTCGAATGCTCTATGACTCGTAAAATTAATCTTTTTAATTTGAATAAATATTAACCTAGTACAATATAAGATTAATTTCCTCTATTCCATTGTAAAAATATGAATTAGCTACACAATTACATATCATAATAGAAACACGTGGCTAGACGATACCGTCTTTCATCCATATATATAACTGCGTATGAATAGAAAGCAATGAACGTAGAGCGTAGAGTATTGAGCTGTTTGCTATGGAAAATGGAAAATTAACGCGTCGCCATAGCAACCACGCAGGTTGTGCCAATAGAATTTCCCATTTTCCATTATAGAACAACGCGGTGCCATAAACAAAATGTTCGATTTTATATTTTGACAGGTGTACAGGTTTTTGACAACATTTATAAGTTTTCGAATGCCTATATTGTGCTAGTTGAAATTTGGATTAATATTTTTATTGGGAGGTGTGGTGTGGACTAAGGAAGATGGCTTTTAATTTCGATAGTGGCCAAGTAAGTGCATAATAACTTATTACCATAACTAGTTATTTATTATGAATCTCTTTTTAACCTAAAATAGGTTTGTAAGGGAACAAATATTGAGGCATATTAAGAACCTTTCTGCTTGCACAGTGCGTAATTAAATCTACCAATAGACGTTTGTATCAAGATAATTTAAATAATAATAATTATTAGGAGTACAAATAAGTTTCCGCCGTTTTTTATCAAAAATTAAATATTTATTATAGAAGAACGGTAATATAAATTTATTTAATATATTGCCCATCACTTGCAACCACCTTTTCCCATCTCTCAGGGAGCATTCGAATCCCACGTCTGAAGAACTCCTTGTCTTTTGAGGCTATCCACGAATCAACCCAATTTTTAGTATCCTCATAAGATGTGAACCGCTGCGCCGACAGAGCATGTGCCAAGGACCGGAACAGGTGATAATCAGACGGTGCCATGTCTGGTGAATACGGCGGGTGGGATAACACTTCCCAATCAAGTGTTTCCAAATACTTTTTCACGGGAGCCGCAACATGTGGACGAGCATTGTCATGCAGGAGAATAATTTTTTCGTGTCTAGAATAGTATTGAGGGCGTTTTTCCTTCAGAGCTCGGCTCAATCTCATCAATTGTGTTCGATAGAGGGCTCCAGTAATTGTTTCGCTCGGATTAAGCAACTCATAATACACTACACCTAGCTGATCCCACCAAATACATAGCATAAGTTTTTTTCCGTGAATATTCGGTTTTGCTGTTGATGTTGACGCGTGGCCAGGTAGTCCCCATGATTTTCTTCTTTTTGGATTGTCATAATATATCCACTTCTCATCACCAGTTACGATACGATGTAAAAAACCCTTTTTTTTATGTCTAGCTAGCAGTATTTCACTTAAGCATAATCGGCGTTCAATATCTCTCGGCTTTAATTCGTACGGGACCCAATTTCCTTGTTTCTGAATCATTCCTAATGATTTTAAACGATGTGAGACTGCTTGCTGAGTGACTTCTAATGTTAAAGCAAGTTCTTTTTGTGTTTGAGATGAATCTTCCTCCAATAATTCCTCCAATTCTGCATCCTCGTACATTTTTGGCCTTCCACTGCGATCTTTGTCTTCTACGTCGAAATCACCGTTTTTAAACTTTTGAAACCACTCACGACACGTTCTCTCACTCAAAGCACCCTCACCATATGCTTCTACGAGCAATCTATGCGCCTCAGCAGCAGATTTCTTTAAATTAAAGAAGTAAACTAATATTTCCCGCAAATGACGCTTACTTGGCTCAAATTTCGACATATTCAACTAATAAAAAATATATTTTACCAATATGAAATCAATGATATTAATAGGTGATGTTGTTCTTGAATGTCCAAACTATCTTTTAAGCCGGTTATCATCTGCGAAAGCTAACGGACACTCCGTGCCGCGCCATTTACATTAAAACGGCGGGAACTTATTTGTACTCCTAATATGTATCCTATATGGTAATTTATTAGTCCTGTTCTATGCATTGTCCTATTCGATCCCTAGCGTAGAAATCAATATTCTTTCATTTATGAGTTGTATAAGTTATTTGTGTATAACATTTCCTAATTTCTTTAGAGGTTTTAGTCCAATATTTAAAGTTAATGTATTATTATATAAATCTTGTATATTCTTCATATCCTCTTTGATTTCTTCACATAGGTAGAGTGTTATTTCTAGCTTGTCAACTAGGTCAATTAATATGGTCTAACTCTACATTTTATTTAATTTTAACACGTCTATAAGAGTACACAAAAATATTATTGTAAATATAATATAGATACGATTTTCAGTAGGTACATTTTTAAGTAGGTACTTATCGCCTCTATTCTAGTATCATCATGCACAGATTAGTACACCTGCAACGCCAGTCGCTACCCCTGCTGTGTTTTATCGCCAAAACTATTTTTTATTTGCGCACAAGTTGTAATTCCTCTAATCCAACTCGGATGCATCCAATTACACTTTGGACATCGAAAATTAAACGCAAATGTTTAAATTATACTGTAAAGTAAAGACCAGAAGGTTTAAATTCCATTTTCTGCTTGGTACAATATTGGGTCATTGGAAGAGGGGTGAGTTTTTTATACGCAAGCGAATGACAATTTTTCACGGCTTTGTATGCGATGTTAATCCTTGTTTGACACATTTAGCTGGTGGTCTTTAGTTAATAGCCCTGGTGTATCTGTGACAAATTGTTTTTTACTATTTTTGTTTTGATTGAAAATGTCCAACTAAGCTCCGAGATTACATGGTAAAAAATCAATACATCTGTCTATCTTTTTGCGCAAATATCAATAACAAAAACTGAAGAGTTTTTTCTATGTATCACGGACTGATAGAAGAAGATATTTACAAGTGAAAATAATTAAGCAAAAGATTAAAACTTTGCTATTCGATTGGTTACCGATAAGAACAATAGAATTATAATTAATTATAAATAATAAATAAGTAAAAAAATATAACATTGTTTCGATTTTACTATAGCTCAGCCAGCTAGTTAATAAGATTATTTTTTATTAGCAACAGTAATAAGGTTAGTTTGACATACACATTTCGTCAAGCAACTATAAACAAATTTTGCAAATATGTGTTGACTAGGTATTCAGAAGGAGTTTCTCGTAAACTTTGAAGGCGAGTGGATGTCGTGACGACAAGGCTCGTTCTACTCGGCATTCTAGTTCACACTAGAAAATGCCGTCTATTTTAGTATTCATTCAAACACGATACGAAGCACTATTCTTACAAATGTGAAAAGCTTAATGCATTTCATTTAAATTGACACGAACATTTGAAAATGGTGAAGTATGACCTATGTTAGGTTTATTCGTTTCAATCAGCTGAATATTGTTAAATTCATAAGCTGTAGCCTTTTTTTCTTATCAAATCAAGTGTTGAGATTCGTTCACCTATTATGTCGAATTTGACCCCGAGATGATGTCATGTTCATACTGTACGTTCAACCTATATGATTCTACTGGATGTTGACTTACACTGACACGTTGATTTTTACTACATTATATGTTTCCCGACCGAGAACGAAACGATAAGGCTTAATAGACTCAATAATATCAATATTATGGTGTGGACCAAGCCACAAGACACATTCAGCGACTTTTACTTTAGATATTTTATTTATCGATGCAACGATTTCCACAATTAGTCCAGGCGCTGGATGGAGTTGAGTATGCAAAATGTGAGGACCGCATTCGGTGTATGGTTTTGGACTCAGAAACCCATGCAGAATATGATTGTGAATGTTGCCAGGAGCCATATTGGTCCATTTTTGTTTTACACCCCACCCCCTTAGACATCTAGTAAATGGACTGAACACACGCTTATTGCTGAACATACGCGATAACATTAGAACAATTGTTTTAGTGATAATATCCAATTGATTTTTATGATTCAAGATACTTACAGCTATTCAAGTGAAAAATAACAGGAAAATTAAAAATAAAAACAATAATTATTGATAGAAAAATATTTAATTCAAAGTAGCAAATTTGAATATCTTATAAATGAAAAAAATATAATTACCAATCTTTTTTATTCTGACAATCGTTATTTATGCATTTGCATAAAGAAATACAATCAATATGTCATGTCTTACAAGATCAAGCCATTGTTTTACAATTGGATGCACATTTACACGGTTGAATCAACAATTCCGGCAGTGGTTGCTTGGTAATTTTTCATGGGTACAAATTACCATCCTTCCTTTCATTGCCTGTAGTATTATTGTTTTTATTTTTAATTTTACTGTTATTTTTCACTTGAATAGCTGTAAGTATATTTAATAATTAAAATCAATTGGATATTATCACTAAAACAATCGTTCTAATGATATCAAAGCGTGTGTTCAGTCCATTTACTAGATATCTAAGGGGGTGGGGTGTAAAACAAAAATGGACCAATATGGCTCCTGGCAACATTCACAATCATAATTTGCATGCTTTTCGGAGTTTAAAAACATACACCGAAAGCGGTCCTCACATTTTGCATACTCAACTCCATCCAGCGCCCAGTCTAAATGCAGCTGCGTATTAAAGATATATTGAATTTTTCACTGCTATAAACATAAATTCGTCAAGGTGACGATAAGGTTTGATCCACTCAATAATTATTGATATTATCTTTAAAACGCAGCTGTATTTAGTAAATTGTTGCGTCGATAAATAAAATATCCAGGGTAAAATTGGCAAAATGTATGCCGCTTCTATCGAGCCACTGTGGAAATCCGGCTATTTTCAGCGGATGATTGCCTAAAGAAGACAATAATGATGAACAAAAGCCTGTCTGAGATGACTAATTCCTGCCACGTATTTGAGGATACGTACCTTAGCCAGTCAAGCAACAGAATGTAACATAACATTAGGGTTTGATATAGCATTTATGACAACCTATCATTGAACTATTACACTAATTTGAATTGCTTTGGCATTACAGGCCTGTTATAGTAGGAAACCTTTATTGCCTTTGGCGTGAAACAGATTTCTAAAGGTGACGTGGTTTATTTACCTGGAAACGCATAAGGGGGTAATGGAAAGATCTATTTTTGTATTTTCTGTAATCGCTTGTATATATCTTTCGTCAGTTGGTGAACGTCATTAATGCAATTAAGATTAAAGAAAATTTGGATCCGTGTTCCATTGAAAATGTTGAAAGATATTATTAAAGATAGGTATTGAATATTTAAAATTGATCGATGGCTTTGAACTTGTCAAGTCGAAAATCTTTAGTGCTTGCGTACCGTGTATTCGATTTTAATAAATAAGAAAATTAATCGCCGCAAAGTGTAAATAACTGATTAGCCATATAAAAATAAACAGTAGGTATGTACAATGTGATATCGAGTGCATTTTGTTTCGTTCGTAATTTTGTATCAGCACTTTGAAAACTGTTACTAACAAGTAAACTCTTAAGGAGAAACTCATTGCTGGCAACTTGTACGTCATTGCTTATTGGCACGTGGCTGTAGAGGTCTTATGTTCAGCTATGGCCTTACTGTGGTTGAAGATGAAGATAATAAAAAAATCATTTAATTATAAAAAGTTTTATTGGAAATTCGAACAAGGGACATGTAAATTGTAATACCAACATAATTTAAAGTAACCTAAGTTAATACATTTGTCAAAGCCGCTCCTTTGAAACACATTAACCTAGAAATAACTATTAACTAGTTTAGCTACGACGAAATTAGCGTGTATGTCATTATTAAGGCACGCAAGTAAACAAATGGCGAACTTGCGTATTACCTTCACATACTAAAGTTATAGAAAGTCTAAATTTAGATACCAATTCAAAGGTATTTGGGTGAAAATACCTCTATTTGATTTGGAAAGTAACAAACGAACAAGTTCAAGGATACAATGAAATAGATTGCCGTTTTACCTTAAAACATTAGTCAATTGGGGAATGGAAGTTGACAAACTATTCCAATTTGCTTGATTGATGACTAACAGTCATGATTTTTGCTCGAAATTGAGAA
The DNA here is from genome assembly GCA_949752805.1 of Deilephila elpenor. Lineage (NCBI taxonomy): Eukaryota > Metazoa > Arthropoda > Insecta > Lepidoptera > Sphingidae > Deilephila > Deilephila elpenor. The sequence continues at coordinate 8,679,063 of OX457108.1, forward strand.
ATAATACCCTATCCGATTATAACCAATGAACCTGACATTGACGTGATGTAGTATTGTTTTTGTAGGTCGAGACATGCAGCTTAATATTTATTGCTTACCAGTTTTAGAACGGAATGCAAAGTTATAGGGTTACGTTCGCTTGAAAGTAAATCTGAAATAATAAGTAGCTAGACGTTAGAAGCAGTATTGCTAAATAAAATCACCTTCTGAGGCTTGCTATTTGAACCTAAATACCTACTATCCTCGGTTTTTCCATTCCGGCTCCCACCAGACACACTGTGAAGTTCGTCGTAAAAGTATAATTTGTGTTAAAAATCTTTGTTTCTCCGCAATTAGTAAAAACCAGCGTATGATCTACTTGTATAACTAAACACACAGCAAATAAACCGAGAGTAATTTTGACAAGATGATTCTAAATTATAGCGGACATTTATAATATAGTCAAATGGGCGCGTGATGGATGGGGTAAATAACAATTTGCAACCCTTTGTTAGGCGAGGGATGATTATAACGCGCACGCCATGGGGTCCGTCGACACCTGATCAATGTGTAGCGTGCGTCACTATTGTTAGAAAGTGCTAAAAAAGTCATTGTGATAAAAATGCGATGAAAAAATCTAATGATTGGATCGGACTTTATAGATTTGTTTTTAATGTTTAGAATTTCTAAAGTCTAAAGTGTAAGTTTATTTACTGACAGAGAAGGCTTTTGAATTTTTTATTTTATAAATTGTGGTATTGTTTTTAACGTAAATGTTCATTGATTTTATACATCTTAGGTGTGGCAAATGAGCAAAGCAGGTTACCTGATGCAAAATGTTCAACACCGATAATAAACACTGGTGTTTTATAATATAAATATAAATTTAATTCAAATTTAATTTTAAGATTGTAATTATTCTTGATTGTAGCGGCACGTGTTAGCGACACCGCAGACACGTGTCATCCTTCATCACTTTACACTGCATAATCAATGCAGACAAAACAACTTACAATGTATTTTTTATAACTGTTATTTATTTTATATCATAAGATTCTATGATTTTGCGTTTCTGATATTGCTACCGGTAACTGATTGGATGTGTGGGGTTTTGCAATAATTAATAATTTTAAAAGAGTGGATATGTACTTTTATTTTATTTATCCAAAGAATATTTTAGAAAAGTCTCCTTCTCTCCAAACCTTATAAACTTGAAATGAAATCATAAAACATTATAAAGAATTCCTTATTTTATTTGGAAATCAATAATCATATTTTGTATCTGTTTTGGACAGTTTAACAGAGAGTCGACGCCGAAACGTTTGGGCAATTGGGAGGTGCCACGTTGGGCGCCAACTCGCGCCCGGCCTGTGGAAATGCGACCGAATCCGAAGCCGATTTGCGACATGAACGGCCACTTCCTGCCCGGGGCTCCACGCGGGACGTCGCGCTGCTTCGGACACTATACAGGCACTTGGGATTTACCCAGAAAAATTACACGGAAAGTTGGTAAGCGTCCTTTTAGTATAACATGATACTGTTTGAGGACATCCAGATTCAACTTTTTTATAAACTTGTAAGAAAGGCATTAAAGCATTCCAACAGCCAATTTTTGGCACAGGAAAATACCATCATGAAAATAAAACGGGTGACATACATTCGCAATGTCGTTTATTGCCTAATGTAAATTGTTTTAGTGGCGCACTTTAACGAACTCATACAATAACGTTCGTCCTTGGAAGCAGCCATAAAGCCTCGCCGTCTATTTGTCAACTTACACGCAAAACACTTCCCGTTTCATATAATGTCGTGTCGTCGAGTAGTTGGATGTCCCTTTGCATATCCCGCTACTTCAGAATGCATAAAGTCAGGTTAAAATCGATGACCTATTAAAACTTACACACGCAAGTGTACCCTAGTTTGGCTCATAGTCCCATGGATTTTGCATTGTGCTTTTATTACAGCTGAAGAATTGGCTAAGGAGCCCCCGGACTCGAGATTTTCGGATTGGGTGAATCCTCGAATCCAAAGGCCAAAGGCGGCTGCTGCGGCGGCGGCGCGCCTGCGCGGTGGTAAACGCGCCAAGGGGGCGAAGGAGGACGCCCAAACAAAACCTCAGCGAGAGCAGACCTTTAAAGTAAGTGAATGGGGTGACACGCGGCCTTCTCTCGGGTTTTGCGCGCGAAACTTAGTTGTTTGTTTATAGCGGGCCGTTCTAAACCTAGTATCGTATGTCACCTTGAAAGTTGAACGGGTAAATGTAGACGAATACAATTTATTTCCGAACTTATTTTTTATAAATAGTGTTTTAGTTGGCATATTTTTAATTTAAGGATATTTATTTTCATTTCATTTCTTTCAGCCTCTTCAATGTCCATATCACACTCACACTCACAAATGCAAGAAGGAGAAAAAGTAACCAATTGCACTTATAGGATGCACATTTAGTACTTTTAGTTTATTTATTTGGTGAAAATGTGAATATATAAATTTATTATATAAATCTTTTTCCATGTCTGTACAAATAAGGATACTGGGAGGCAGGATAGTGATCATTCTGAAAAACAGAATACAGAAAGCTGTGATCAACAACACCAAAAAAACGAGGGTGAGGAGCAAACAAACGTGCACGAAGAGGATCCATTAGACTTGAATAAAAAGAAAAATCCCGTGGACTCAGACGGTCGAGGGCCGTATATACCTGGGTCCTTAACAGCGCCTGAGAACAGGCACGAAAGTCACGATCTTCTTATAAAACAAGCCGTAGAACAAATCCACGGGCCCCAGGAAGCAGACACTGACAGATTCTGGAAGAAAGTCGCCGAAAACGCAAAGAAAAATGAAAATGCACGTAAAGAAATGAAATACGACAAAAAAAGCCAAACGCCGAAGTTACCTCAAGTTGATGTCACGCAAAACTTTCAATTTGCTAAGAAAATGCACGTCGGAAACTTGGAGCATCAACCGTTGCCGGATACTTTGGGTTACAGAAACATGACAAAAATTGGCGAGCACAGAGACTCGGATATTATTGTTAAGCCATACGCCATCGGGTGGAAAGGTTACGGCGCCTCTGGACCCACTTGTTGTACTAAAATGCGGGTACACAGACCAAAAACGTGTGATCCTAACAAATCAGAGAATGAAGTGGATGACAACAAACAAAGACCATTAACTTCAGCACCTGATCTGGGCGGGCAATACAAAAAGCCGATGTCGCTTATGGATTTAGCCATTTGTTGGGACTTTCGACCGGACGATCCTAAAAGAGAACCAAGACCGCCTAAGCATATAGACGGTTCAAACGGATCAAAGGCTCCGGCAGTCTTTACAATGGTACATACTCCAAAAGAAGAGATAGAAGACACGATTGGGCATGCCAACCCTATATTTAATCAAAATCGCGTTACAGAAGATTCCGGGCGTCATGCAGTGCCATATTTTGAGAAAGACATGACTAAGGAAAAAAGGCGGGATTCATGCGATGTTCAATATTGTCCGCAGCATGCTATTTCTAGCGGAAAAACCTCTCGTTCCGGGTCGTCTAGCAGAAAGAGCTCTGGTAATGTGAAAAAACCGCAATGTGACGGAATCAATGGTTGTGGCACCCCTAGTGACATCAGTCGTAAAACAAGCCGCGACGAAAGGCCTGACAAGTTGGAGCCAATTAAACATGCGTGGAAAGATCATAGAACGAAGAGTGGCTTCGATTTGAATAGGAATCGGCATAGCCTCGAGTCTTACGATAAAACTCCGCTAGCTCAAGGTAAACTGCATCATAGTTCCCCGAACGATTCTCAGGTATCGAGACGGTCAACCAAGGAGAGCGATTCTTCGAGTAGCAACACGAAACATAAACACTGCCTTCCTTGCAACGGGCAGAAATCGCCTCCAGACACCAAGAACAGGGAAGACTATAAATTCGCTTTCAAAGCGGGGAACCCCAACTCGGTACAAAGCGTGACGAGCAGTACCGATTCGAAGAACATAAAAATACCGAAGATGCGTCACCCTTATACGAAGAAATCGTATACGATACCTACTTTAGCCCCTCCTTTCAGTATTTGGCGGGATGCTAACGCAACCGGATATCCGGAACATTGGCGGTTGGCGAGTGTTTACCAACACGCGTACAAACCGCCCGAGCAAAGACGTAAGCCGCTCATAGATAGCGTCTACCAATAATGCACCGTAGCCAGTAAAAGTCGAGTGATATTTAACAGTTTATTCAGATAAGTTTCCACGACTCACTATATCACTCAACACGTATAATAAAGTTATTTAATCAGTAATTATCTATTTTTTTACGAACACCTGTGGGTTATCTTTGTGGCATGAAGACAAAATATTAAGTCTTCTGATGTTATGGCAGGAATCGTTCATATTCCATAAAGAAGGTGCACTTCTTGATCGTTTCCCATGCTTTATTGCAGTACTGGAACCATCCTCTTTCTGATAGATTAGGTACGTTGGTGATTTGATGTCTGTTAACTCCCATGATCATCCATCGGAGACGTTTCGCTAACTGTTCAAAGGGTGGATGACCTCGGTATACTTCTCTGTTATCTGAAAAATAAAATATACTAAGTTAAATTAAGGCGTAATACATACTGAAGTGTATTATATGTGAATTGGCGGAATAGCCTTGTACGTACAATACAAGAAAAACAGATTCAACATGATTAAAAGAATACGATTTGTAGATTAAACTAATAACGTTATGTATCTGGGTACGCAAATATAATTGTCGGTGATATTATGAACTATGCTTCTATAAACATTATTTGTACGAAAAAATAAAACAGTTAATAAAAAATATAAAAAACCCGGTTTCAGCTCTCTCCTGATTTGTTCATAGTGAGCCAGCACATTTTCCAATATCATCGACATAAAGTATTTAACACCACTGGTCCCGACACTAAGCATTGCCTGTATTTAAAACAGCAAAAGCATTCAAATACACGTATATTACTTTTCTTTTTCTCAATTAAGCGTTAAATTATTCAACGAGTATTGTTTAAATCTACGAAATTGGGTGTAGCAATTTGTCATCATTGTATAATGTATATCGAATAAATTTTGCGTTTCCGATTTGGGACGAAATATAGTTTCTTGCAATACAAATTAAACGTATGAACACAAAAAAAAATACATTCTTGTTTATTGATATTATCGTCCGACCATTTTATTTAAAAGATAAATTCGTAAGATTGCCATTGGCAGCCATAATCAGGGAGATTTTTCATTTATAGAATTCCGATGGTAGTTTTTTTCTTCATAAAAGACTCACCATAGTCTTCATAAATCTCTGGTAGAAGAAAGAGGTTGATAGGCGAGCCACAAGCTTCTACACTGTATCCTTTACAAACACTGTCTATATTAAGACCGTTCTTATTCGTGTCACTGTACATGTACATTCCAGAATTCAGCTGTAAATTCGACCTCTGGAATACCTTTCTGTAAATAGAAACAAAAATATTTAGTGTACTAATGTACAACAATGAATAATGACTTATTATCTTACTCGAATGCGCGTAACATTCATTTGAAATTCAGGTGTAGATTGATTTATTCGCAAAAGACTATTTAATTGGACAAAAGGATTTTATTTCTTTTACACATTTAATTTGAAGGCTTATTTAAATAATTATTTGTCTAAACAGGACAATTTCAAAAACACGTATTACCTACTTGTTTTACAAAATTTCCAAAAAGTGTATTATTTAACGAAATCAGTTTGTGTTTAAATATACCAAATTCAATTATACGTGCATATATGTCAATCACAATGTTTCACAAAATATACTTTTCCGAAAAAATATAAATGCACCCTACCAACTTTATATGTCAGGTGTGGGGTTCGAACCCACGCTCCCTCTCGGGAACCAGAGCTTAAATCTGGCGCCTTAGACCACTCGGCCAACCTGACTTGTCCATTCGAGTCGAATTATCATTACTGGTTCTGTTGTCAACATTACATCCTAATATAGATCGGGGCATTTTTAAGTTCCGTACCAAAAAAAAACGGATTCGTTATAGAATTATTCCTTTGTCTGTGTTAAGAAAACTAAACGGTACTTGATGTACCAGGTACATACAGACTGCGACTGTAAACAAAGCCAGGTATAGTTTTAGTGACTTCCGACAACAAAAATGCAACTAAAAATTACGCAAATAAAAGCGATATTTTTTGTAATGTTTTACCTATCGTCGTGTTTAAGTGATAAATACATTTCATTTAAAATAATAATTGAAACTGATTGATTATTGTTAAAATAATAATTGAAACCGTTGCGTACCATTACATCTTCTAAAATGATGCTTAAAAGTTACAAAAAACTCGTCGCTTTCATTGATTTCTTTAGATTTGCATTGTGTCTGCTAAATTCACGATCACCTGACTTTGTTTTCCGTCGCAGTATGGATAAACCCGGTATTATCATGAAAGGCTTGTAGAAGAATAGCCAGAAGTTTAAATATAAATTCAAAACTTGTAAGAATAAACAAGAGATTTACACGATTAAAAACTTACAATTGAAATTGTAGGGAATGTTACGATGCTGTATGCTACAGAACCCAATATGCGCGAGTTCAACTTGTACTCCACGGTTTTTATTTTATTGTCTAGCACAAGTTAGCCAAAAAAATTAATGCACCTAATCGTAAGAGGAATGCCTATATAGAGCAGGTATCCAACGACGTATATGGTTATCTCTCGTCGCTTCACACTATGATGCCCGCCAAATTATATTATGATATAAAAAGGATGAACCCGCAAATTCATTATTTATTGTACATATATTAAATAAGCATACCAACTACAGTACGCATAAAATAACTTAGATTAAGAGTAATTAACATATTAGACAGCATAACATATTTTACAGGCATGCATGACGTTTACAATGTATTGATTTACATATTATTTCATGGGTCCCGCGAATTTGTATTGAAGCATGTTTATTTGGATGAAAAAATCTAATTTTTTTTCACTAGTGGCACTGAAAATTTGACTGCTAGGAATCTTTAAAAATTGTTACCAAATATGAGCTCATAAATAGAAAACATTTTTTAAAGATACCTAGAACCGAGATTTTTCAGTGGCATTAGTAAAAAACAATTTTTATCCACCCTAATATTTATACATGCAAGTTTAAATTGTTTGTTTGTATGTTTGGGCGATGTCTAATGTATGGTGTTCTAATACGAAATAAACAACAAATTTAAAGTACCTGTATAGATCCTGCATAGTTTTGATCGCTTCAGGAGTGAAGTCTTCAAGTTGGCACTTATTGTGGAGAAGGAGTAAGTGTGGATGACATTCCCCACCACCAGTGGATTCTGAACTGTCTTGATTTGAGACATTGTTTGATGCTGACAATGATGGCTTCAGCATTTCTGCCGCTTGCATGTATCTGAAATATTTATGACGGTTTAATTAATTTATTTTTTCTTGCTTATTTATTTATCATAATTACAAAAAAAAAATACAGATACAATTTCAGTAGGTATTTTTAGCATTTCTAAAACACAAAGGTTTGTCTATAATGCTATTTACTATATGCTATATATTTTTTTATATAAAAAGGCATTGTCCTAATATATTGAGTTACTTTAAACTTTGTCTATTATAACGTATTGGGTATATGTGGTTGCTATACATTCAAAGTTGATTGATATTAGTTGCGTTGCACTGTCGAATCTCCATCAAACACACTGACTCCATGAATGAAGGAAGTATATTAAGCTAGACATACATTTACGTACATGCCAGATCATAGGGTGTCTATAAATATTGTTGGAATTTAGTTAATAATGAGTGTGTGTGTGTTTTTTGCCACACATTCTTCTAACTGGTTAAATATTAGGATTAGTATGATTAATTAACATAATTACAACTTATTAATTATGTTTTAATGATACTTATCTGCAACATAATATTATAATAAGCAATGTTTACCTTAAGAAATTATAATCCGTGAACCAATCCTGGACTGCAATCAACACATGGCAAATAGCCATCAAATACGATGCTATTTGGAGACAATCTACGGTCATTACGTGAGGACTTCTTGCTGATAATAAGCTGTTGTAGGACTCTTCAATAAGCGACGGCGACCACAATGCTTGGCAGTCCAACAAGATCACACGGTCATTGGTCACATACATGTCAACACCTGTAAAATGGCATATTTGACTTGATAACGCAATATTTTATTAGTCAGAACTTATTGAGCGGAGAACTGGCGGATATCGCTTACAAAAGCAAGATCACTCTGGGAATGTTTGGAGACGTCTCTTCTCAGTTCTTTACATCCTATAGCTAGAATTTAATTAATTAATCGCTAGAAATTAATCGCTAGAAAAACATAATGCAGTCTCAACCATAAATGTTAGATATAAATTAGACTGACATATAAAATTACAATTACATGAGAACAAAATCGAAATACCTTTAGTACAATGCACTCCTTTCTCAATATGCTCCATATTCTGCATTTTAAATTTAAAATTGTTTGCCTTTTCTTGTGGGGGTCCATCAGGCACTTCAACGAAATCTAATGCTTCCATTTGATTCTCAATGCCTGCAATATCATTTCCTTCAAAAGTACTTTCGCTTTGCAGCTCATGTGAGCGCAATATCTGCGAGCACAAACTTTGATGGTGTTTATTGTGCGCTATGAGATTCATTATCATTGATTTTCCAACTCCATGTGTGCCTGTAAATTATTGAATTAAACTACATTACAATTGGTAGTTAGAGTTGAATATTTACCTATCTCTATACCATATGGTAAGTGCGATTTATACAGTCAGTTAGCCTACTCATAACACTCAATTTTATTAGGACAGCATATTAGCCATAGGCATAGAACAGCAATGTGTGCTAATGAAAGAATTTCCAAAGAAATTTATAATTTAATTATAAATTATTTATCCACTAGTACTTTTGTACTTTCATATTTAAAAGTTTGGAAGGAGACTGTGCTGGGTGCGAGGGCGGAGCATCCGCCACTGCAACTTCTGTAAGTAAGCCGGGAACAATAATGGCATTTTAATGAGCATTGGAGCTCAACAAGTCTCCGGAAATGTTTAACTTGTCTTTAACCCACAACAAAATCAATCATAAAGTTATATTAATACGAATTAGAAATATTTTTAAACCTTTGGAACTAAACACTATATTTCGATTACAACTATTCAATCCCTTAATAGCATGTTTTTAGATATGGTTGTAATAATAAATAATCTTACCCATAATACCGACAACCAAGTAATTAGTGCTTGAATCATGTAGAAATTCTAGAGCTGCATTATTGAATTCTAGTTCATCATCAATTAGTTTTACAGGTCCTGTCATATACTTCAATGGATGTGCTATTTTCTCTGGAAATAAATATTAGAGGTTCATTTTTTTTTAAATTGTAATTTATAATGTTTAGTGGTAGGCAGACATCATAAATTCAATTGCATTATCTTAAAGAATTATGTAAAACATTATAGGTACAGAGAAGTCTCCGTAAATGAAAGTTCTCTATAATAATTTCACAAGTACATATATGAACTCAGGCAGATGGCCAGGCATAAAATCATAAGCTAAATAATTCTGAAACATTTGCAATAACAGTACTGTATAACATACTTAAGGGCAGCTAGAAGCTCTAATAAATTTCTCTTCATTTTAATCACATGTTTGACTTGCCTATTCAATACATAGAACTGAATGAAAAAAATAAACTTAAATCGAGGGCTACACTTGGTAACAATATGGCATACACTTATTATTTCATGTTAATAATACCTATTTTTTTTTCTTTGTATTCATTTTGTGCTATCTTACAAGGGTGCAGTCCCTCTCCGTCTGAAGTTGGTGTTTTTAATGTCTTTGGACTGTGCGGTCGATCCTCTTTGGGAGCACTCTGTTCTCTCGTTTTGAGAATGATTGTGGGTTGGGTAGGTTGTCTTTCCTTCTCCTTTTCTTTAGATTGCTCTTTCGATACATCTCTGTCGGACTTTAGGATCATTGGTCTTCTAGGTGTGGTGGACTCCTGAAATATATAAAGAATATTGTCAGTATAGAAATAATAATTCAGCCTTTACAGTTTGAGTTTTTTAAAGTGTTTAATCTATAGAAAACATGCTAGCCTATTGTTACTTTTATTATTATATTATTTACTATCTAGGTTTAGAGATTAGTAATAAGTAATATCAAACAATGAATTATGTATTTCCCATTATCATTAACTATTGTCTATTGCACAAGAAATAAATTGACTTATAAAATAATAATTATGGACAATAGAATTGCCAATTTCATTAGCACCTACATTATAATAAATTTAATATATGAGCAAGTAGTTTGTAAAATATTTACGATAATATGGTCTCTTCCTCAGGTAAATATTTAACGTGATCATGAGTTTTTAGGGTTAAATCTGTAGAAGATTAAAGATGGTAAAAACAATGCTTATAAATAATACAATACGGAATACTACAATAGTTTAAAGCTATTACAGACATCACTTATTAAATAAATACAATTACATTTTAGAATACAATTTATTTAAAAAGGAAATTAATAGAAACTTAAGTAACAAATACTACCTTACCTACCTTAGGAACAAATATTTTTTTCTTTTTATCAGCCATTTTATTATACTACTGACTGCAAATATTTGAATCGATATTATTTTGTTGCTTATTTATTTTAACTAAATCGATTATTTTATCAAAATCCACAACAAATCCAGCGAAGATGAAAATATTGACATTCGATTTTGACGTTTACGTTTTATTCGTAATTCGCATTACGAAGCTTTGGTGTTCCTCTTTGGAATGTGGTTACATACAAAATGTACTCTGTGGTTACATACGTGTTACATTACATACAATACTAATTGATAAACAAAGCTAATTTAACACTAACACTGATTATTCAAAACAAATGTGTCCAAAAGACTTAATATAGCTATTTTGCCTTAATAGTTGTGCCTGGGAGTGGAACTGACGTTATTGCTAAAACAAAATATTTATGTATAAGCATAAGCATATATATGTATTAGCACAATATTTATGTATAAGCATATTGTAAGCATTTTTCTAATAAAACACTAAAATCTGGAAAATAAAAATTGGCATTAATAGTTCGGCTTCGCTGTCGTATTTTACAGAACTTGCAACTCAGATTCTTGCTATGTCATTCATTGTCAAAAATTGACAGCTGACTGTGCAGTAAAAACGCAGGTGTTGTTACAAAGACTCTTAGTTTGAAAAAGAAAAATGGGTTCATCATCAAATTTTTTATATGTATTTTTGTGTTTACCTTTTACAACGTTCCTTACAAATGCTGCGGACGTTTGCGTGCAAAAAAGTGCTTGTGTTTGTGAGTTTTCTAATGGCACCGGGATAGATTTGACTCCGACCAATGTATCTACATTTTACACGGCGCAAACGTATGAACTTAAAAAAGAGGGCGCACAAATTTTACTGAGCACATATTACTATCATCCGTGTGCCGACATATTATTTAAGTCTAATACTACAATAAACAATACTTGTACGAGTCCATTGACGGTAAGTTCTTGCATCTTACTTCCTATTATTTCTCGTTTACCCTTGTCAATTACAATTATATCTACTTACAATTAATTAAAAGTGCAATTGTTCGAATTTCGTAATAAAACATTACAATTAGAAATCGAATTCAAACCGAAGAGTTGTTAAACTAGTTTTTCTGTAGGAATGTAATTAAAAACCGGTTTGTTTGTCAAAAAAATGTTTCGATTCATATGCCCTTCAATTGATTATGTTTTTGTAACAAAAAATATCAATGTGGTTCATTATTATCATCCAATAAAATCACAGAAACAAATGTAAAGCATCATCATTTATTTTTGATTCATTGCTTTGTTTTGCTTAATAGGGCTGTCAGCAAAATTAGACTTTTTCAATTGCCAATATGTATATTTGCATGTATTAATAGTTTGAAATTCAGTCACCATGAAGTAAAATAGCTTAATAAATATTCATATTTTTTCTTTACTGTTCCAATGTAAGCCATAGCCTTCTTTTTCAGCCTGTCAACAATTTTTTTTTTAAATAATTATTTGACTAAACTTCACACTTCTATGCAGCTTGTGGAATTTGACTAGTAGTTCCACTTCATGGTTCCAACACGCTATATTCAAGCACATAGTGCCAGGTTGCAATTTAAAGAAATTAGTACATTCAAAGTTGACTTGATTTGTAAAATATAAGTTTTATATCAAGATCTAGACAACCTAGACTTAAGGTTAATAACTAGTTAAACAATAATTATTTTTATAATGGTTATTGTTGAAATAATTGGCCCAAAACTCATGGTTTAAGTACAGCATTTTAGAATATCTAATGTTTTAAACGGATGGGGTATTTTAAATAAGCAATAAAGATATTACTGCTTTCTATTAAAGCATTATCAGTTTTATGTTTAAGGAAACTTGTCTTGGCTTATTCACATTTTTACCTTATTCACATGGGGTTTTCCATGTAACAAGTAACAAAACAATAACACTCTTAAGGAATTTATAAGAATCTTTAAATATTAGAAATTATATTTTCATATTTAAAGATTCTTCTCTAGTCATAAACAATAACAATAAAGATAAACTTGACCTTAGAAATTGGTATGAAAAACTTTTTTCTTACATTTTTGTATGGAAATAAATGCCATACACTTGTACCGTTATGATACTTATCTTAACCCTATGCCACACTGGTGATTCTTATTCTTGATACCACTTCCTGTCAAAAAATCTGCATAAGTAGTAATAGTTTAACTCAGTAAAGCATTGTATCTTTTAATGTGTTCCTAGTTATAGTGTTTTTATTCAGTCGTTTTTTATGCAAACTTGTCTCAGTACAACGCTCTGCCACCTGTGTAAATATTAATTTACATACTACTTTCTCTTCATACACTGAAGTGTCTTACGACCAGCAGGATATTATATTATGGAGTTTTATTGTATATCACTTGGGAAAACCACATTTTATGTCTGGTAATACGGTTCCTATATATTTTATTGCATAACATTAATGATATGTTTAACACAGTACCTACCAAACAGTGACCAGCATTTTCCTCATTTTTATGTTAGTGTTAATCATAATAATGATTCATTGATAGAAGCATTGTAAATTTAGATTTGTGTTTTAAATTAATTGTTTTATAAATTGAATTTTCTTAATGTTTTATTTGGTTTATGCTTTTTGGTAAGTAATGGGAAATAATGGATGAGATTATTTGTGTTAGGATTTATGTAATCGGGTACTTGTACAAACACACCATTACTTATCTTCATTTTGTTATGAGTAATGAAAAGTGAATATCATTTTATACATGACTGTAGGTATGTTTGTAATTTCTTCACTAAGACGTAAATAGGCTTTAATCTCAAGAACTTGTTGGTTTGTGTAGAATTGTTAAAAGATACAGATTCACGAGAAATTGAGCATAATACTTGCGTACATTAAATATCTAGTATTATAACAGCTAAAACAACCTCCATAATAATGTAGGCAATTGAAATTTACAATAAAAATATTTCTTATCAGTTTGTTCCAGTTTCTTATTAAGAGAATGAGAGAAGTAAAATTGGTATAGACGTAATGCACTAATCAACACACTTATTGTATTTTTTATATCAAAGTAGGTAATTGCTTTTATCATGATCATTTTTTTGCATATATGACGAGGTTTTGATGTTTCGTCGAATATTATGCACATATTACATACATGCATAAACTCACGCCTTTTTCCCAGAAGGCTTAGGCAGAGGTGTCACCAGGACACCCACATTTCGCCTAGTATGTTCCATCCTACGATGTGATAGGGGGGCGAGCCCATCACCATATCGGGCACAAATTCCTGTATCCGAATGAATAGACAGACAGCCGACAGTGAATAGAAAAATCCAAGATCACTTTGCCTGACCTGGAATTCGAACCCGAGAACTCAGCTTTATAATCGTACCCTAGTACAACTACGCCACCGAGGCAGTAATGTAAATAACGCTTTGCTCTAATAATACTAACCATTGCCGATCTAAATACCGAATCACACGAAATGCGGTTGCTGTAACGTGAGAATCGAACAACAGTCTCAAATTCGGAATTTAGTGGATATCAATTTTAATAATATAGCAATAATGCCCGTTTTTCTGTCTTATATGTAGACTTGTCAACGAATTTCATTAATATCACGCACATAACGGATCTATATTTTATAGTACTATGCAATATACGTAAAATATATATTTAATGCAAGTAAATTTATTGTTCTACCTGTCTATTTCGCTGAATACATGAGTAGCATCCAAGTTATTTTACATTTTTTTTCAATTTTTCATACGGCATAAATATATTTTATTTTTTCGTGTGATAATGAATGTAGGTTGAATTTGTCTTTTATATCTCGTAGTCAATATGAAGTCGTCTAGATTTGGTTGTCGTCAAAAAGGAGGTAATAAAATGGATTGTTAAATCATAAAGTTAGATCCTGTTGATAATAATTGACATTGGGCAGAGTGTTGATCAATTGTTGTCCGCATCCATTCGCCTATCAAAATATATTAAACCTTTGTTGTGGCTTCCGGCTGCAGTATTATATGGATATTTTAACAATATATTCAACACAATACAGGTATACAACTTTAAGGGCTGAATTGTGTACCGCGGTACCCGTAGCACATCCCATCGAGAGGCCCTTTGTTAATGTTTTCAAGTTTAAAAATACTGTAAATAATGAATTTTCGCCATAAAAAATATTTATATCACTATATTATTATAACTTTTGGCTTGTTATTCATTTGATAGCAGAACGTTAGGACGTTACGTTACGTTAGGAGCCGGGAAACTGCTGCTACTTAGTCGATTGCGGTTTTTTTATCCCCATTTTAACTGCAGTGCTCTGCAACCGATACAGAATACAGATATTAAGTATTAACTAACAATGCTTTCTAAGTGATCTTATAACTTAATTATTCTGCTCTCTGGATTGAGTTTCAAAATAAATAGTATATGCGAAAGGAAAACATTGAAGTTATTTTCTCTAGTGCACTTTCCTTCTGTTGTGCTTAAGCTAGATATAAGTACGTATATAATCCCTTTTTGTTAAAAAATAAACTTGAAAATACATATTGAAATAAAACTATTTTTTACGGATTTTATCGCCCCGTGACCACGAAAGCTGTAAAGTAATCGAAACGTCGGGAAGTTCAAAAATGTAAAAATTAAACCAAATCGCGATAATATCCGTAAAAAATAGTTTTATTTCAATGTGTAACATTCGCGTAAATATAAGAAAACATTATTGAAAATACATTTTCAAGAATTAATTTAATACATACATGTAGTTGCCATGTATGTATATGTATCTAGTTGTTTCACTATTGACTGTAACATTCACTGCGACTGATTAGGATTATCGCTTATGAGATTAATTATCAACTGCAGCTTCTGTAAGCATGGATAGATAGTGCAAAGGCATTGACATCGGCCCTTCATCGGTCCTTGTTCAATCTCTGCGATTGCTGGCTTGTCTTAACATTGCAACAAAAAGAATGAAACAAAAATAGTAATAGTAGGCAAATCTGTAGACTTTATGAATACGTAAAAGTGTGATAAAAATATTAGAGGACAGGATACATTTATTATCCATCTGTATCAAACTGGATAAAAATTATGCCTATTATGTGTATATTTTTATTTAATATTTTATTTCCATCGTTTTCGGATTTCAATAAACGAGACCCAAAAGCTGGTGTTATGATATTAGTAGGTATCCCTTCGATCAAATATACACATCGAAGAGGTATCCACCCAGATAGCGCCTAGCGGCTCACTCCCCCGATGGCATAAAACTCGTCACGTGTCACTGCAAGCGTATGCAAGCCTAAAAAAAATAGCTTTAAGTTTTTGATAACATTCTATTTAATTATTACAGATTTGCCGTCATGTCGAAACACTGGAACAGGCTGTGAACACCACAGACACGTTTAAGAAGGGGACCACCTCTTACGACTTTTTGGGCGAAACCAGCGTGTCCAAGTTTAGCTCCGATGGAAACTCCATTATTTACCCTAATGGACCATCGTATGTATCAGTATAATTTCTTAACTAAAACCGTTCGAGTGCATAATTAATATGTTTGTTAATTCTTGCACGCTAATTTTGTGTTGTGTAAATTAGTGTATAGTGAAGGATTAAATTCAATCGATATAAACTATAAGACCCTCATACTGTAAAAGTTTGATTTTGAAAATATTATAAATAATTTTCTGGTGCATTAAATACCTAAGACAGCTCGTTTATGAGCTCACACTTGGCCTTTTTTAGCGTGGCAAACATTCGTGGATTAATTTGCATATCTATCTCAAAATATACATAATATGTATATTATTCTCCGAATGTGATCGTATTTTTAACGAGATCTCTGAGAGAACCAGTAAAACACTCATATTAAACCCACTTACATATTATATAAAAAAATCCACTTTTGTGTAACATTGAATTGGTAATATTTGAACAGCTGAGTGTAAATGTAATTTACATACGTTTCATGTTGCCAATTACAGATCAACTGTCGTTCTCCTCACATGTGCAGAAACTGACGGTGTGCTCCAAATATATTCTTTGGCCGAACCTAACAGAATTGTAAGTATCCGTTGAATGTGTTAATGAAAAAAGTTACTTACGCCATTGTGTTAAGGTTTACTGTAAATAACACCGATGTGTTGGCCTTTCTGAATGCTGAGTAAGTGAGTAAACGATCTAATCAGGTGGAACTCCAGTGGTTGTTATTACTTGATTGTAGGGAATTTGCATTTTGCCGGAAGAGTCGTATTCTTCAATTTTCAGCAAATACGTTCTATACACCATAAAGGTCAATGCTCACTACAACGTAGTATGACAGTGTAATGAACGTATGTGATAAAGAATATTCTTTTTTTGAATAATTATAGAGGTCATTGACAGAACGGTCTAGTGGGCAGAAGTCCACTAGAATTCATTACATTTTGCCCGATACGTTCATAGTACGGTCAAAGTAAATAATAATAAATAAATAAATAATAAATACACACAACAGTCACATACATAGTCCTGACGCCACACTAAGATCGAGTCTTGTGTCGAGGATATCAGGAACTACGAGAGACTTTCGGTCTCACAAACACCCAGACCCGAAACAAATACTTGTAAAAGTATGCTCCGTTGTAATGACCTAAGAACATTGTGTGAAGTAATACAAGCGACATCTATCTGTTTTCTACCATGATTGAATCTTACATTTTCCCCTTTTTGTTTTCACACTACAATTGCATGTTGGCCAGTACAGTAATGGCAAAAGGCCAAATAAACTACACGTGCATGAATTTATTGTTGTCGCTTTTGTACTAGTGAAAGTGGATGACGCAGTTTGGTGCAAAACTATTTTCCATAATTATTCTAAACAACCTAGTTGATCTAAATTCATTAAAATTTTTAGTAATTCTGTATTTAGTTTACATAAATATGTAATCATCACGCCTGCATCTTGTGGGGGTAGGTGGAGATACAATATGATTTAGATTTGGCTAAGCTTATTTTACCATACCGGTTTAATACCAAATATATATGTATAAGCTGCTATAAGGTTACCTAAGCAAAAATATTATATTTTTTAAAACTATATTTCATAAAAATAAATTGAATATAAATAACAAGGCGTAAAATACTCTGTCACTAGATTAATTTTCAACGATATATTATTTCATTTTCTTCAGGTGCTTACGTTCTACTCAAACTCTGCGTGTCTCAAGCAAATCGACGTGGGTAGATCCGTTGGTTCTACGCTGCTTATCATCCTCTTCTCGTTCATAATATTCTACCTCGTTCTCGGAATTTGTACGAAGAAATTCTTAATGGGAGCAACGGGTATCGAAGTCATACCTAATTTGGGATTCTGGAGCGATCTTCCTAACTTAGTCAAGGTAAGCTGTTTTAATCAGATATTTAAATCTTTTGCCTGTTCTTATCCATAACTTACACGAGGTCGACGCAACATCATCTTTATGCATGATTCTGCATTGTGATTTATAACTGAAAATTGATTTATAATGTTACGGCCGCGTAGTAAGGCGCTGCCTCACTGACTTTAACCATTTAAGGAGTTGAATCCTTTCTGTCTACTCTAGCTAGATGCCATCAATCAATGGGCATCTTATATCCTTGGAATTCTTACGATAGTATTGAGATATGCGGGCATGTTCACAATTTTTTTATTTACGTTTAAAGCAAGGGGTGCTAAGCTAAAATTGCATATGCAAATTTAAATTAAAACACACTCGGGTGTCCTTGGGAGAGGCATACTATGTCATTAGCATACTTCCTATATCCAAAGATAAAATATTCGGATGTGATATTGAAATGTCGTTTTATCAGGACGGCTGGGCGTTCATGGTGAACGGTTTCAAGTTGCCGGCGCGCGCGGCGCCCGCCGCCACGTCGCCCGACCGCAACAGCTACGATAGCATATAACATACGGGGGAACATCACCTCGCCGACGCGCAGCTCGTCTTCATCGAGTAGCCGCTGTGCGCGAGTGTACACTATAACCCCGGACTTGCATAATGGGACTCTTCATTGAGTAGCCTCTGTGCGCGAGTGTACACAGTACACACCCGGACTTTCATGATGGGATTTGCAAGGATTAGTGTACGTACTGTCGGTGACAAAAGGTTTTCAGGTTAGTTTCGAAATGCTTGTTTATGCTGTCCTTAGTGTATAAGGCTCAGTTGCACAAAGTAACTTTGCCCATAACTTTGACTTTCAAAATGTCAATCCCATACATTAGCAATGTCAAATACGTCTCAAATGTATGGAATTGACATCGTTAAAGTCCAACTTAGGGCAAAGTTAGTTTGAGCAATTGGCCCTTACATTTTTAACAGATTGTATGCGACTGTACTAACCTGTAACCTCGGACGATTTGATAATGGGACTAAAATGTGAATTAGTGAACGTACTGTCGGTAACAAAAGATTTTTTCAGGTTACTTTCGAAATGCTTGTTTATGCTGTTCTTGGTAGTGTATGGGTTCGGTTTTTTAGAGGGTTGTCTGCGACTGTACTAACTTGTAAACCCCGAACAAATTCATGTGGATTAGTGAACGTACTGTCGACAACAAGAGATTTTTCTCACATTACTTTCGAAATGCTCGATTATACATTCTGTGATTATACTGTCTTAGCGGGTTGTTTACTACTGTCCGGGTGTACCAACCAATAAACTCAGAGAATTCAATATCGGGCCTTACTAGGAGGATTCGTGATTGTACCGTCTGCAGAAAAATAGTTTTTCTTAACTGTTCAAACTTTCAAGCTTCTTTTTGCTGACCGTAGCTCGTAAGTCCCATCTATTAGGGGGTTGTAGGTAATATGTCCACTGCTAGGGTTGCCTAAAATATTTCAATGTATTTTTTTTTACTTTTGATTATCGATTTTGTCGTCTGATAAGTATGAGCTATTTCAGATATGCCAATAAACTTTTATAATATAGACTTCTGTAACTGTGTAGAAATTGCAACCATTGTAATTTAAATTCTGGTATGTTGAGGCAATAGTACCCATGAATGTAGTCAACGGCATATTAAGTTACTAGATCAAAATCATTTTCTATATGGGAGTATTTTCAATAATACCCGTGTTTGTATCGAACCTCTTTCCATATTTGGTATATTATAACCAAATAACTAGAAATGATATTTTGAACGCTTGGTTTCGGACCTTATAAACTTATTTTACTTCCATATAGAAAATGTTTTTGAATTACTTGCATAATGTAATTATAATAATATACATGTAACTATATATTGGTTAATCATATAAGGCGCAGTAAGTTAAGAAACAATATCTGATCTATTTTATATCTCTATGTAAATTATTTTAATAAAACTAAATAATTGCTTTTTAAATATTTGTATACAAAAGTGTGTAAAATTAAAGCGTCTTAATGATATTATTGTTGCGTTGTTTTTTCTATTTGTTTTTTATAAGAAATGGCTGTTTTTATAGCTTATTATTTTATTGGTGGTCGCGACTAGCAGCATAGACAATGATTTGTGTGTCACGAAATGGAACTTTTTTGGAGCCTAAAAACTAAATCCGAAAGTGATTATTTTGTATTCGCTATAAATAAGACAACAAATTAGGCCCATTAATTTTGTTTCCTTAAAGAAATATTTTCTTTTTTTTTCATTTGGTGTGTGATGATAATGTTACAGTACAATTGATGGTAAATGTATAGTTATCTATAATATCGATAGTTGAGAAATGACCATCTCAGACAAGCGACGCTGAACGCAAATTTATATTTTCATATTCAGTTCAGTAGTATGTTTTGCTGCGCGTTGCGACCATTTGTAGTTCGGTTTTTATATACGAGGTAATATTTTTATACGAGTATAGACTCACAAGCTGGTGCCGACATTCTTGCCGAAGGAGAATTTAGGCACGACAAGACACTTGACGTTTGTGGTAGTGATTAGAAGAGAACCAAAGCCCATATGATTACGCGTCACTTGTCAATAGATTCATTATCTTTTTCTTCGTTCTCTTCTGCTCGACGGTCGCGCACCAATTTGCCGGTCTATAATACTTTGTCACTTGAGTACATCTCTAAATATTATAGTAATGTAAGTTGTTTAGCACACTATTTTGTTTTTATCATAATAATATCATAAATAATAATTACCCTACATTTGCCTATTGATAATATACTGTTCCGAAAGCGAACTGTTGAATATCTTAGATTTAAGCGTTAGTAATATGTGAAAATTGGGTCGTAGAAATTGTATAAGATAATCTTTTGGCTTATAAAATTGCATAATATAAGACAGTCTTCGTTGCTGTGAAGCGCCGTACCGTACCATAAGGTGTAATTGACAAATATTTGTTGTGAAAATTGTGAGACCGAAAATTCTCGTAGTTTCTGATACCCGCGACTCAAAGCTTGTATTTGCGGTCAGGACTGTGTGTGTGATTGTTTGAAACATAATATGTTTATTTCACTTGAAAGTGTGGACGTGGAACATTTGATATGGTATAGCCATCTGGCTGTATCCAGTACATTAGATTTATAGATTAAGGGGTATATTGGTAAACATGAAAATTGTTGCATAATCATTGCCTATAACAACTTTTAACGTCATAATAAATTTTTCAAGAAACAATATCTATATAAATCGATATTATCGCTGAGATATTCAAAGTAATAATGATATTAAGTTTAATACTTTTATAATATTCGGGTGAAGTACATGAATAATATATACCAAAATGAATTTGCTTTTATAATGTTAGTGTTCATTTATAGACATTGTAGTGTTTTATTTGCGTCCAATCGTTGGTATGTTTATTTTTAAAACTAGATTATATTTTTCAAACGTTTAAAACCCAATACTGTGTTTAGAAATATAACTGATATTATCTTTCATGCAATATGATAGAAAAGCACAATAAAATATATCTCGATTACGATGTATAATGGTTGTAATGTAAGTTTTTTATACTTAAATGTAAACACGCCTATGTTATCAGGCTTAATGATATTATGAATTCTTCCTACTCTTTCCAATGTTTTTAACGATGTACCTCTATATATCATATAAATATCTACGTGTAAATAAGGTTCTGTGCGTGCCAAGTATGGAAGCATAATACATTTAGTTTTTTCTTATATTTCTTTGTCGCTTTATTTTCTTTATGTCGTGATGAACTTTCAAGTCTAGTATCGCCATCGATTTCAACTCTACTTATATAAAAAAATGAGTTGTTAAAAACTATCGTCTGTCAATAGAACGTATATGAAGTGTAAAAAAGAGTGTAAACATTAAATACTTTTAGTGCTAAAAGTGAACATTAGCAAAGGATGAAAATGCTTTTTTCCTCAAAATTACAACAAAAAGTTTAATTCGTCTAAAATCGCAGTTACGAGTTTGTAGATTAAATCTAATATGAGGCTTAACTAGGACCTCTAACTAGGAGAAAAAATCCTTTTCTTGAGGTAAAGAAAGATAAGGAAATAAAGATAAGTTTTTGTAAACGTCCTGCCATTGCCTAATTGGAATATACTAACGCTAATTGGATTTGACCCCTTACAACATACAATTTAGGTGTTGCCATTATTTGCGCTTTTTTGGAAGGCTTTATAAAAATAATTTTAGTTGTATTTTTATTTAAAAATGAAAAGAGATATTAAAAAATGTGCTTCGTTTTCGCATTATTTACGAATTACGTAAAAAGTGAAAAAATTGGCAGGATTCTTTGGCAGTCGAATATTTATTACGTTAAGGCCTAATTTGCCTATAAATATTTCAACATACGTTAAATAATTTGCAGTGGGTATAAAAAATACGTAACATAAAGCTGAGAGTCTATAATATTATGTCAAGAGAAATATTCCATGCAATGAACTTATTTTAATTTGTTCGATTTTAGATCTGAAAAAATATTTTTACTGAGAAATATTAAAACAAACTGAGCTTATACAGTACTTTATACAACACTATTATAAATGTAGTTTTTTTATATTTAGCTCCCTTTGTTTTTGTCTGGTTGCAAATAGCACAATGCTACTAGAAAATTGTTAAGTTTTATTTGTTGCATATTTTTTTTTATTATTACTTGCTTGTTGAATTACTTATTTTACGTGGTGATTTTTTTTTACTATAAAGATACGGCGTCTGTCCATTCGAACGTATCCATGACCGTTATATGGACGTGTCAGGGAAAAAAAAACAGGAATTACTAAATACTAAGCAGCGCCATTTAGACCGTTTCCTCACCGGCCAATTCCAGTTTTAGCTTTGGTGATTTTTACGGTGCCCGACACCTTCATAGGACGATAATGGTATGATACGTTAGTGGGTAATGTCCCTTAAAAATAGGTGTTTTTCTGCACTAAGTAGCTCTACTCATGTAGGTGAGTGTGACATAATATCAACAGTAATATCATGTTATCGTTAAGGACCCTTGTAACTGTGTATAAATGATATTTTGTATTCAACGTTTTAGAACACTGTTTGAGTATATTTTTAGGTTACATGTAATAATAAATAAACAATTATTGCTCACAAATTGTGTTTTATTTTAATATTATCATGTGGAGCACTACTTAACAGATTTATACTTGGAAACCCATCTGAAAACAAAAGAATAATTATTGTGTAATGTATTCTTGTGAAGTGCTGGAATTCTGTTTTGTTGAACATAACAAAATCTAAGATACATCATACAAGTAAACTTTAATCTGGTTCGGATGAAAAGCTTTTTTTGTCACTCAATTGTTCTTGGTGGCTAGTAATATTCCATTGTTTTAGTCTCTAATAACAAAGTATAAGGACTCACCTTACGCCCATTTTCAGACATACATTTAGCTAATAAAAAGGCTCTGTCACAACCTTTTTCACCATCAGCGACCGTTTCATCATTTACTGAAAATATTAAGTTACAACAATTTGTAAATTTAATTTTAATATTTGACAAGATATACTGCTTCTCATGTTGTTTTTTTATAATGTAGAAGAACCGTGTAGCTAATTAGTTTACGATTAATTTACCTGCTTTGCAAACATCGAACAACTTTTTAACACTTTCCATTTTTGCAGTGTCATCAGCATAATCTGTGTTTGAAATTTCGGTAGCTTTTTCCACATCAAACATTCCTTTGCCGTCGAGCTGAAATAAAATTACGAACATACCGTCACGTCTGTATTCCTTAAGGGTAGATAAAAGGTACCACTACTACCATCCATACTTTACCTATTTTTCTTCTATCTCTACTTTTGAGAGAAGGTCCATTGGCTTACCGTCCGTTAGGTTTGTTTATACGCAGACTATCAAACCAATCGGGAATTACCTTCACAAACGAATGTACCTATTCTCACTACAGGTAATTATTATCAATTTAAACGACTTTCAAATGAAGTTACTGAATCTGTCCTCATCCAACAAATCTATGGAAATATTTGAAGGACGAAGAAGGCATATGTTTAAAGGATGACCTGCTACTGATTAGGTGTTAAAGACTTACCCAGTTCGTCTTCTTGAAGACACAAGCCAGTAAGCACTTCGCGTTCTGATGTTCCGGTATGTTATGCTTGTACATCATTTGGAGTTCATCCGTTGTGACTGGATGGTCTTTGCTGCATTGCACAGCATAGCCAAAGAACCATTGCTTGATTTCAGCATCTGTTCGAGCCTTAACGGAAAATTGGATTATGAAGATAATTTTGTTTTATTAAAATAGAACTAAAATCGAATTTAGTTGAAATAAATCCTTGGGGGTGGACTATGTTCATCCGTGGATGTCCTGTAGCTGATGAGATATGGAAAGATATAAGATACAACTTGAGAGAACACTGAACAACAATACGGAAATGTAGAATTATTTAATATTACCAAAGAATAGACCCCATGTTACAAATGCAATAAAAGAAATACATTAAAATATGTAAATACTTACATAAGATGTGCCGATTAGGCAAACGAATAATACAATTTTAAATAACATTGTCAAAAGACATTTGGGACAATACTAATATTTTGATGTATTTGTAATGTTTTTATACTTTTAGGTGAATAGTAATTACTTCCTGTCGCAATATATAATTAGATAGATGACAAAAGCATCGATTTTATCTAAGCATAATTGAAAATTGGTTTTGGTTTATTTTTGAGATCAGCCATTTCTGATTATAAACACCATTACAATTATATGTATTTCCTATATTGTTGTTGCTAGGTATGAAGAAATGACACATATTAAATAACTATAATTTACAAACCCATAGTCTTCGAAAACATGTAAAATTAATTACTAAAACTGAAGTTAGAATTTTCATTTAATATACATAATATATATTATAGGTGTCGGCCAAACTTAAATCGATGACGTCATCAGTAGAATAATATTATACTTTCTAACGATTATAACTAAAGATATTCAAGCATTAAGATGAATGCATACTTCAGCAGTCTGCATTCTTCTATTTGCTCATTATTCTACTTTATCTTTACCATATAATTTTATTTATGCGAACAAAGACACATACATTCATAATTGCCTTGCTATTGTACGCCACGCCGCATCTGTGATTTGTGTGGGCAGTGACATGTGATATAAAAATTGCAAGTTAATGGTTTATTACGTTAAAAATACATGTTATTCATTCCTCATGGATTAACGGAAATGGGTAGATACTAGATACTGGTGACTGTACATTTTATGTACTTACTATGATGTTCAGTTATGCAAATACTATGTCAAAAATGTTGTGACTTATGGCCAATAACATAATCAACATATATACGTAATATATGACGGCTGTCTATTATTGGACCTAAGTTCCAAGGCTCTGTATTCAAAGTTTAAAGACAAGCCTGTGTTCAATAGTATGTCATGAATCATTGTGTATTAAGTATTAATTTGCCTCATACTAATTAGGATTTTGTACATCTATAAAAAATTGTCTTGCTAGTCCAGCTCTTAAATTCTCAACTTTTAATCTTAGTTGCCCGTGCCGAGCTATGGGACGTTTACGGGCTGATATATAAAATATAGTCTCTTATTTAATGGTTTCTTTACTTTTCTTTATTTACGCGAATGTTACACATTGAAATAAAACTATATTGGTCACGGGGCGGACTGAACCACGAAAGCTGTAAAGTAATCGAAACGCCGGGAAGTTAAAAAATGTAAAAATTAAACCAAATCGCGATAAAATCCGTAAAATATAGTTTTATTTCAATAGTCTTTTATTGTTTACAAGAATCAGGTAATTAAACACAAAACCCTATTCATTTAGATTTTATTTTTGTAATACAAGGATGTGTGTTTTAAACAATTTATGGGAAAAAGAATATGCTTGGATTGAAGTCGTAAATACACTTGGTGACATGGAAGGCCGCGTCGCAAACGTCCTTATGTGAATCCGCTGAAATAAACAATTTGTAAATAAACAATACATATTCTTAGCACAATTATTGGAAATAAACAAAGATAAAAAGGAGACCCAATAACATGAATACAAGGAAGAATGGGGATAGGTAAAGCTTCTTTTTTTTTTCCAATGGTTGCATATCTTATAAATTCATCATCATCATCATCATCAGCTCGTTGCAGTCTACTGTTGGACATAGTTCTCTCCCAAGGTACGCCACAGAGCCCGGTCTGCTGGTTTACGCATCCAGTCGCTGCCGGCCGTCTTTTGCAAGTCCGCTCCCCATCTGGCTTAGGACGTCCTAAGCTACGTTTGCCAAGACGCGGTCTCCACTTCAGAACATATACATATATCTTATACATTAGGTACTCAAAATTACCACACGCAGCGCTCTCAATTAATCTATGATCCGTCACGAACAGCAGAAAATAGCAACGCAAATAAGTCTAAAAGGATTAAATATTATACAGGGTATATCAAGACCGACCGAAAACGAACCCAGGTGGTAGTTTTAGCGGCTACAGACACAATGCAACTAAAAATTTTGCAAAATAAGCGACGGGTTTTTTTTTACAATTTTTAAAAAATCGTCGTTTTTGAGGGGTAAATACCTAGTTTTTGCAAAAATAGTAATTTAAACCCTTACGTACCATTGCGTGTTTAAAAATTAAGCGATGTACGTCATTATTTTAGAAAAATTATGTTTAATCACTCAAATACGACGATAAGTAAAAAATAACAAAAAAAAATTGACAATTTTTTTTGTTAAATTTTTACTTGCATTGTGTTTGATATCACTAATACTACCTCCTGGCTACGTTTTCGGTCGCAGTCTTGATATACCCTGTATATTGTGCTAATATCCTTATCAAGGTGGAGAATTGTGTATTTAGTATCTTTTTAAATGTATTTAATTTATATTTTAAAAATTTATGCTGCATTAATTGGGATTTGCAATTTTATGATACTTACCGACTTTTCTGCAGGCTGTTAAAGCTTCTTTAGCCGGTTCCTTAATATCGTCTGGTAATAACAAGTCAGCTTGCTTCATGGCTGCATCGTAATTTATTTTACCATTTTTCATCTAAATAAAATAATAGAGAATCAGATATAATGAGTTTTCTAGAGATTTATAAGTAATTGATCTGTGCCAGTTGTGTCCCTTTAAACTCACATGGTAAAAAGGGACATGATGCACGTGTGATGCTTCGCAGACTGAATATATTCACATCCGATCTTTATCTGGACAGCATAATTGTGTCAATAAATTAAATATATGTATCATCTCTTTGCCTTCATACCTATCCATTACCATTGCCTAAGCCCTAGTTTATGCACGTATTACGAAAGCTAAACGTACCGTGTTAGCCATTTTCATAATACACGCCATATAACATTTCACTTCCTTCTCGTCAATAAATGTGCCTTCGCCAAGCGGATCAATTTTTGCTGAAATAAAATTTAAGAATGTAGAATTCAATGTAATTTGTGTTCCATAACATAAATTGCCCTCTGTCATTTCTTGGAACGGAAATAATATCGACTAACTGTGAATTGCGCTAGTGGCACACTTGCCTATTACTACAGGGAAATAACAGCATTCCTTATAAAATATTACGGTAAAAATTTTGCAAGTGAAGATTTTCTACTTCTTCCTCATGAGTTAAATTTTAAAATCCCGGTATAGAGCTACCGGAGAGCCCCAAGCAGATAGAGTTCGTTTGTGAAAGACCTTCTTTACCAGAATTCATAGAGGTAACCAACCAACCTACTCTGATAACCAAGAAGGTAACATAATCAATGCTTTTAGCATGGAAAGATTGCTATATGTCGAAGAAATATATGTGATATTCTAGACATTAAATAATATAGGCTCCAGTTAAATTTACTCTTAAAAGAACACAAGAAGCAACTTACCATCTTCGACGTTATTTTTCGGTTGGCACGTCTTTCTCATCATTTTCCCTGTATTTCTTATTTGTTTCATGGTCATCTGCAAATAAATTTACTGTTATTTGCGCTCAAATATCAATATTGTATAGGTCACTTCCGATTTTACCTACCGCTTCACAGAATGTCAATAGCACTAAAAACTTAGCAGCCGTGATCAGAAGCATATTTGTATTTTTTTACGAACGTGCACCAAACTAATATCACTTAAGATTACACAAAACTTTAATCTTGACTGACAGCTTTATAATCTTGCTAAATATCTTATTGGCTAATAGCACTGCAATCAAATTCACACTTCAATTAAATAGGGTATCTCCCTTTGACGGCAAATTGGAAATGCAACTTCTTGACGATACATCAACGCCTTTTATTGAACATTTTAAAATAAAAATAACAACAGTAATATAAACTATACCTATACATATTTTATTACAGTAATTTAAGACATTGTATAAGTAACAAAACAATATAAAGTTGAAAGATCATTTTGGGTTTTAAAGGGCAAATAATATCTATAATAACCATATTTTGTATTATCCATATTGTATCTTTACTCATGTCTCTTTTTACACATAGGTATTATAATTATAGACTATAGTGAATACATTAAGAACTTTAAACTTTAAAGTAAGATTAAGGAAATATGTTTCCATTATATCAGGAGAAAATCTATACTCTCCCATTGATTTTATTTTTCCATAATTACATCATTCGATCTTTTTCAATTAGCGTAATTTAAATACGATGTATATCTACGCAATCATAATCTAATTCAGTTTCGATTGGTTATATTCCGATTTTGTTTAGTTGAACTTTTAATCGCAACTGTACCACTTTAATATATATTTTTCTCTCTTTTTCAAACACATGATGTCCAATGCTGAACATAGGTGCCTGCCAAGGATCTCTACATAGACCTGTTGGAAGCAGCTTAATATCTTTCTAGGTACAATTAAAAAATAAAATTGTATCTTACCGCTACGTACAAGCTTGGTTTTTATGAGAAAGACATTTTATTTTATTTTATTTATTCGAGGACATCCAACGGCAATTACAATGTTTTTAAATCTAATACATAATTGATTCGGTATCATGCTTAAAGCATTGCCTGCAGGAGTCATGCATAATATAATTTAGGAGTATTAGACAGACTTAACATTAAAATTAAGGTGAAATTAACAAGGTTATTTAGAACACAATAAAAAACAGAAACGTAAAAACTCTGTGAATGACAATCATACTAAACATAATATAAATGTAACAAAATGACATACTTCTAAAACAACATAAGTCCACTACCTAAGTGCTAAAACTTAACTAACTACAAAAATCACAGTAATAGTAGTACAGTAACACAGCAATATAAAATCAACAAAATTACAACAGAACAGTATTAAATACAGTGTGTTCTACATGGATTCAAAGCATTGCTTTTTCAGTGAAACTTTATGTTACAATTTAGAATTGTTTTATGTCGCGAGTTATGGAATGGTGTCTCAGGGAATTTAGAATAAGCTCGACCGATGTTTTACAGTGCTCTTCAGCACACCTGCAATATTATCCAGGAAATATAAAACAGAGTTCCATTGTCACCCTATTCACACCATTTTAGAAAATCACTGGTTCCATAATCGGTAATTAGTGACTAGCTAATACACCACTTCCTCGTGCAACTATGTTTACGAAGCTCAGTGAAATATCACGTGTCTTACATTTTTTTATCAGATTAATAAATTTGCAAAAAAAATTTGGAGATTTAATTGGTGAATGGCTGATATTATATTTCTTTAGAGCCATTATGATGTTCTGATCCTATCAAGATGGGGAAATAAGGATGGATTAATTCTGTAAAAATTGCTGGATTTGACTAAGACAATAAATAGAATATACAATAAAAATAGAAGACAAATTAACAATGAACGAGCCCTAGAAAATGGAGTAAGATACCAATTTAATACTATTTTGAGGAGAAGAAACCTGCATACCACATAAATCTTGAAAAGACTTTCTGCCAGCCCGCACCAGGTCAGCGTGGTGGACATTGGCCTAAACCCTGTCAATCGAACTTTCAGTTGTAGGTCAGCCCCGTGCTTAGTAGTAGGCGATTATGGGTTATACTTGAGTATGTGTTATGGCGTCATATCTTGACATACATATATTAACACCACCTCATTATGCTAATAAGGACGTAGGTGATCTCTTTTTAAACGTGACGAGATAATTCTATGTAGTACATTGGATAACTACACACTTCGGCTATAATCCATCAATCATTATACGCTAAGTAGGAAAAACGCCTCCGTATAAATTCTTTACAAGTTGTTTTTCTATCATTAGTGTATTGTAAGCGCAAAAATGTCTTGGATCTATTTTTACATAATTTTCCTTATTTGTATTGTTCATACTAGTAATGCAGTAAGTAATTTGGAACATTTGTGCCTCGAGTTGTAGTGAGAGCATTCGCCAGTACGATGCATATAGAGTTCACAGAACTAATTCAGTTACATTGAAACTGCATAGGCTAACACAGGCTTAACCCAAAACGGGATATCACTGAGTAAATTATTATGACAAGTTTTTTCTATGTACTTTTTGGATACCGAACCAACGTAGTGATAAACTAACATAATATAAAAAGGGGAATTGAAGAATTAAATACTCACTTAAACTATGTCATTTGTATGTTTGTAATGTTTTTTTTTATAATAAAACCATTTCAGATGACAAGGCAGCAGCTTAAAAATTCAGGAAAAATGATGAAAAAGTCGTGCATGCCGAAAAATGATGTCACTGAAGGTATATAAATTTTTAAAAACATAATGTTGAATATTCTTTGTAATTTATATTATTTTTATTTAAAGATGAAATTGGCGAAATCGAACAAGGAAAGTTCATTGAGGATAGAAGAGTTATGTGTTACATAGCCTGTATTTACACTATGACGCAAGTTGTAAGTAAATTTACATCAATAAATGTTTATTGTGATATTTAGTGGATCTTTATCTCATATAATGTTTCGTAGGTCAAAAATAATAAGCTGAATTATGATGCTGTCATAAAACAAGTTGAAGTTATGTTTCCGCAAGAAATGAGAACAGCGGTAAAGGCCGCAGCGGAAAATTGCAAAGATATCGGTAAGTAGTATACTTAAAATACATTTAATATCCCGGTCTTTAGGAGAAGGGTCGAACATGAAATTGTTAGGCTATAGCCTATCATACGAGTAGAATGGATATTCTTAAGAACCTCGCTGAACATGCCTATATCCTGCATAGAAGAGTAGAGTTACTCAATTAGAGAGTAAATATTATATAAGTTTCCTTTCTTTCAGTTTGTGTCTAGCAAACACGAAGATCAGTAGACCCATTATTCGTCTCAGAAATTTTGTTACAGGGGCACATTTAACCGGCCACCTACATTTTGCGGGTTTCTTCAAAATTATATCATAATTTAATTAATTTTATTTTAATATTGCATTGGGTTCACCTTTACGAAAATAAATGAACCTCTGTAGGTAGTGAAATGGATTAATTAAAAAAAAATAGGAATATGCAGTTATCCTACATAAAATAAAAATTAGCAAAATGTTAATTTAAAAAAAAATGTGCTCTAAATTATCGAACTAATAATGTGTATTTCCTCCTCTGGCACTAATGACCTCTTGCAACCGATTTGAAAGCCCGTCCATTATGTCTTGAATATCGCTTTGGGGAATGTTCTCCCATTCCTCAACAGCTGCAGTCTTCAGTCTTCATTTATTTTTTAGATTAAAAAAAGAAGATACATTATACATTTTAAGATTAGCGTAGTTTTTGTACCCTTCGTGTAAGTCTTGGTGATACGACAACTAAGACGCCTTGTCAATATTATTTTTCAGGGTTCCGTCTGTTTTAATATTAATAAAACACGCTACATCATTTTCTTGACTGTAATGCATATTTTTTACATATTATCCCCGTATTTTTTTAACAATATAGTTTAGTTTTGTTTAATTAACATTATCTTACAGTTTTCAAATTAAGTCTGTCTTTAGCTGCATTAAAAATTACTATAGTTCTATATGTTGCTGAATATTACATTAGACTCTATAGAATCTTTTTTTTCCAGCTAAGAAATACAAAGATTTGTGCGAAGCGTCGTACTGGAACGCTAAATGTATGTACGATTATGATCCGGCGAACTTTATCTTCCCCTAAAAGGACAATAATTATTCCTCAAATTTTATTTATTTTGCATTTTGTGAAATAATTATTTTGAAAATATATTATGAGTATTCTTGTTAGTACTACATTTTTCAGTTTATTACCATACCATTCCTTGTATCAAATACTGGTTTTGTCTGTTTGGTGATAGTTTTGCGACTTTATCTATTCAGATCCTACGGTGGATTGTAAAAATTTTCCTATTTTTAATGGCAGGGAATTAAATTTTAAAATTATAATTATTGAAAGGGTGTAGATTCGATTCTCCGAAATTATGCGTGAATAAAATTATTAAATAATGAACACATCCTGCTCACACTAGCTGTGATATTGCCAAAAAAATCAACCTTTTAAACGACGCAAATTACTCTATTGGCAAACGTATATTTTCGTTTAGCAAGCATGTCATTTCAGGAACAAATTACAGAGAACTTACAAAAGAGCCTGTTAATTTTCATCCGCCTAAACATTTTTGGGGTTATAAGTATAAAAGTTTTGTTAGTTAACCTTTTCTTGTCATATCGTCTGACTGTACCTTTGCTGTGTTTGTCAGAAATCCTTTCCGATATTTAATAAAAAATATAATAAGGATATACAAATCGAATAAGTATGCGAACACTCTTTGTAATTGTAATCTTTGCAGTTCTTGATAATACCTATGCGGTAAGTACCTACGTTGAAATTATGTGTTCTATAAATAATTATATTGGTTTATATTTTAATTTTACTTATATCTTAATATTTTAGATGACACGGGCTCAAGTAAAGAAAACAATGACAATAATGAAAAACCAATGTATGCCTAAAACAGGGGTGACTGAAGGTAAATCAATTTTATATCTCAATATCAACGAAAGTAATTTATTACTTGGAATAATATAATATAAATTTGCCATATATTTTACGAAGTGGTAGAGCCACGCTGTTGTCAGTCATGACTGAGAATGAATGTGTAGGCTCGTCCGGGACGTTACCACTGTCTCACAACAAATCGACGTGAAGCGACAGCCTTGCTGTCGCGTATCGTTCGGTGAGTGAGGTTGCCGGATGCCCAATACACCTTCTCTCTTCCCATCCATTTTCCTTCCCGCTTCCCTCTCAATTTGATGGAGCGGCAACACATCTATTATCCAACCGTTGTGGATGTTCATGGGCGGCAGTGATCACTTCCCATCAGGTGGCCTGTTTGCATGTTTGCCGGACTTATGCCTCCGTGGCGCAGTTGGTTGGACGCCGCCTGTGAGGCGAGGGGCCGCGGGTTCGATCCCCGCACCAAAACAAATATTTGTGTGATCCACAGATATTTGTTTCGGGTCTGGGTGTTTGTGAGACCGAGGAGTCTCTCGTAGTTTCTGATACCCACGACACAAGACTCGATCTTAGTGTGGGGTCAGGACTATGTATGTGACTGTTGGGTGTATTTTTATTTATTTATGCAATAAAAAAAATGTGCGTTCCCTGGTTATCTCTACCACACCTAAACTAAAACTAAATGATCAATTGTATGCATCTGTTGTCGTTGTATTTCAAATATAAAGATAGTAAAGCCTATATTTTAATTACTTTCTTTTGTCGTTTTAGTCGTAGTTAAGTTACTCCTTTTTGTGTGTGCCAAGATTGTATCTTATTAGTTATTTTGATGGCATATTTTATTAATGTATTTGCAGATAAAGTGGGAAAGATTGAACAAGGAGTGTTTATACCAGAACAGAAGGTGATGTGTTACATTATGTGTGTCTATAAAAACCTGCAGGTGGTAAGTACGAACATTATTACTTTTTGAACTTGTAAAAATTACATATTGTTGTAATAAAAAATAGACCAATGTTATTTCGTGATATTTTATGTACAATTAATAAAATACATTATTGAATTGGTCGAAGAAAATTTACTAAATTAGCCAAATGTCTGAGTTATGAAAAAATGATATTAATGTAAATCAATTAAAATAAATATAGGAATAATAAATATAAAATTATTTATTATTTTAAAGACATGGCCACTCGACCGGTCAATGCTACTTGCATTCTGGTACATGAGAAATTGATTTAATTAACAGCATAAAATGTCCACATTATCCAAGAGTAATGATTTTAGATTAAAAACGATAGACTAGACAAGGACCTTATATCAAAACAAATAGAAATTATATATCCGCCAGACATGAGGGAGGCCACCAAGAAAGCGGTTTGGCAGTGCTTGCCTCTTCGTAAGTATTCTATACAGCTATTTAAGATATTGTTATATAATAAAGCTGTTTTCCTTTTTTAATAATAGCCTAGTGACCATGAAATACTTGACATAGTGGTTGGGGTTTTTTATTTTCTTATCATATAGCCCCAAATTGTCGTAACAAAAAAAACTACGTTTAAAAAAACCGACTTCAACTACTAAAAAGTATAAAATAACTTAATAAAGATTTAATTTAATACACCTCTTGTGCAAACCTATACCTTTCATATCAATAAAATACAATTATTTATATGTGCTACCTATTGATAGGTTTGAAATCGGTGCCAAGCCAAATGGAATAGTAGGTACCTACACTCGCCGCGCGTGACCTGGAGCGGGATAGCTTTGTCTACAACAGTGTTTTTTAATCTGTGGGTCGCGACCACCTGGGGGCCTTACTCAAGAAGTCGCCATTCTTACAGAGTATAGGTGTTCATAATAAATTTAGGCACCAAAATGGAGAAATTCATTAACACAGTCTTCTAAATCACTTTCTAAATCACATCTAAATCTTTTTCTAAAACTTTTAGTCTGTGTATCGCCCACGGGGGTCGCCAGAAGTTTTTAACCTGAAAAAGTGTCGGATATTAAAAAATATTGAAAAACTCTGTACTAGTCTAGTACAATGAAAACAACACAAGCGGGCAAACAACTTAGACGGTCCGGTCGTCTCGAAATATAGTAAAATTTTGATTCGTTGTAACCTAATTTATTTATTATAGATTTGTATAATTTATCGGCTGCACGAAGGTATAGTATATAAGTTGTTTTTATAATAGTAGGTATTCATTATTACTTAATTCCATTATTAGTTTGTTTTCAAAACAGAAGTACCAATACGCAAACCAAAATGTCACAAATTCACATTGCTTATAGGATTATTTATGTAGGTTAATCTTTAGCGTAAAAATTTGTTTACAGAAACTAAGCTGTTTATAATATTACGTTTTATTTTGTTTAAGGCTTGGCACCGACTTCAAACCTATCAATAGGTAGCACATATAAATAATTGTATTTTATTGATATGAAAGGTATAGGTTTGCACAAGAGGTGTATTAAATTAAATCTTTATTAAGTTATTTTATACTTTTTAGTAGTTGAAGTCGGTTTTTTTAAACGTAGTTTTTTTATTTTTTTACTTTTTAGTGTGAGCTAAACTCAATTTTCGTTAACAACGCTCATAAGAGCAAAACGCCTACAGTAACTTAATTTTCTCACCCTCCTCCTCACCCCCACCACTTCTTCTGCCTCACTATAGTTCGACGTTAATATTGAACCTGTTAAAAAAGAACTATTGGAAACCTACTCAATTTTGAGAAGTTCTACTGTCTAGGTCCGAAGATATTCATCAGGTCTTCAACAATTTTTTATGGGACCAAATGACAACTATTTCGTATCTAACTAAAGAAGAATAACTAAAAACGGTTCAAAACTGCCGAAGATATTAAGTATTTACATTATTTTCATTTTCTCGCCCCCCTTCTCACCCCCACCCTTTTATCTCTACCTTACTAAAATTTTACTTTAATACTGAACCTGTTACAAAAAGAACCATTGGAAATCTACTCAATTTTGAGGAGTTCTACTGTATAGGTCCGAAGATATTCATCAGGTCTTCACCAAATTTTTATAGAACCAAATGGCAACTATTCCGCATCAAACTAAAGAAGAATCACTAAAATCGGTTCAAAGCTGCCGAAGATATTAAGTATTTACATGCATATTAATGGAAACTTACTCAATTTCGAGGAGTTCTACTCTCCAGGTCCGAAGATATTCATCAGGTCTTCACCACTTTTTTATAGAACCAAATGGCAACTATTCCGCATCAAACTAAAGAAGAATGACTAAAATCGGTTCAAAGCTGCCGAAGATATTAAGTATTTACATGTAAATTGATGGAAACTTACTCAATTTTGAGGAATTCTACTGTCTAGGTCCGGAGATATTCATCAGATCTTCACCAATTTTTTATGAGAGCAAATGACAACTATTCCGCATCAAACAAAAGAAAAATCACTAAAATCGGTTCAAAGCTGCGGAAGATATTAAGTATTTACATGCATGTTAATTTTCTCACCCCCTCCTCACCCCCACCCCTTTTTCTCTACCTCACTACAATTTGACTTTTATACTGAATCTATTGCGTAAAAACCATCGGTAACCTGCTCAATTGCGAGGAGTTCTACTCTCTAAGTCGGAAGATATTCATCAGGTCTTCACCAACTTTTAATGGGACCAAATGGCAGCTATTTTGCATCCAACTAAAGAAGAATTACTTAAATCGAATCAGAAAT
This sequence comes from Deilephila elpenor, assembly GCA_949752805.1. Classification (NCBI taxonomy): domain Eukaryota; kingdom Metazoa; phylum Arthropoda; class Insecta; order Lepidoptera; family Sphingidae; genus Deilephila; species Deilephila elpenor. The sequence continues at coordinate 8,715,743 of OX457108.1, forward strand.
CTCAGAGTAATCGGTGAACATACATAAGAAAAAAAAATTTACGAATTGATAACCTCCTTTGAAGTCGGTTAAAAACTTGATATATTTTTGGGTAATAAATCAGTATTTTAATTGAGTGATATAATAAGATTAGAACACATAACTCTGATATTACTCCTGTTTATGTTATTTTCAGAGGAGAAGTACAGTGATCCGTGTGAGGGAGTGTTCTACTGCGCGAAATGTTTGTATGAATCTGATCCGGCCAATTTTATATTCCCTTGATATCAATGACGTCATCAATATCAATATTTCGTGTTCAAAATAAATGTTTGTGGACAGAGCAAATTGTATTTTTTTGTTAATATTTTACTATTTATAATTTTATCACGTGAGTAATAAAATGTAAAAAATAGATCTTGAAATGTTGGCATTTCGACCATTATTTGTAATACAGATGCATATTATGCTTTGTTCCGAGAACGATAACATTTTATTGTCATCATTAGTCATATGGGAGGCAATTGTTAGCGACTGTACGGGCATACAGCCTTGAAATAGTGTGTCATAAAACATTTAGGAAACGTTTTGGTAGTATGTAATTTATTTACCAAAATTATACGTTACCTAATTATAAATGGGGAAGATTCTTGCTAATGTTCAATAAACGAGGAAATCGGTCACTTAGTTTCCGACATCGCACATCGAAGATTAGTAAATGAACAGTTCAACCGAATTAAAAATGCATCATTTCACAGCCTCGTGATGGTTTCATTTACTATAGTGGCTGTGGTAGATGGGGTAAGTTATTCAATACAATTACAAAGTTTTGTTAGTTATTTTGAGTTCGAAAATCGCGCTCTACATCCGGGAAATAAAAAATTATGAGTAACTCCTAAACCATTTTGGTAGTATGTATTTTCGACAGCCTCCGTGGCGCAGTTGGTTAGACGCCGCCTGTGAAACGAGAGGCCGCGGGTTCAATCCCCGCACCGAAACAAATATTTGTGTGATCCACAGGTATTTGTTTCGGGTCTGGGTGTTTGTGAGACCGAAAAGTCTCTCGTAGCTTCTGATACCCACGACACAAGACTCGATCTTAGTGTGGGGTCAGGACTATGTATGTGACTGTGGGGTGTATTTATTATTTATTATTATTATTTAATAGTCAATTCATTTATCTTTCACTTAAGCGTTAGGTTTGTAATAATCTACAATACAACACAATACTTTCACTATGTCGCCATAAATAATGACATTGGGCGTAAGTCTATTTCAATTCCTGTACGTTTTGAATATTATCTATTCAGAGGATTACGAGTATATAACTTCGCAAAACTTCTTAAGGGTTAAAACATTTAAGAAACATATTTACACAATAGCTTAAGTAGGTTTTTTGTTCTGTTCATTCATTTGTTTACTTTTAAAAGATATAAAGGAAGTGATGTGACATAAATGTTAATTTTTCGGTCACGAATGACGCAAGTGATTAACAAAACAAAAGGAAAAACTGGAACTGGATAAAAAAGTAAATTATTTCACTACCTAAACTCAAGCTAATTTCATAAACACTGCAAACATATAATAGCCAATTCTATGGAATGCAGTTTTTCCAGCTAAAATTAAAAGTGTTTAAATCTAGAAACTAATTTCCCCTTAGTAAATGTATGAAATACTAACAAGCATTAATTGTATGGGATTGCGTATGACAGCAAACACCAGGTGTCAGTTTTAAATAAAGCTTTTGAAGAACAAACAAACACCCTGATAAGTAATTGGTAGTTTTAACCACTTTATAAAACACCTTCTATGAAGTAGAAGCTATTGATACAGGAAAATTTAGAACCGTTTGCATACTTGAAGAGCAACATGACTTCGAAATATTGTGTTCTTCGTATTGTAATTATTGTTCTATCATTTATATTTGTATCTGCAGTAAGTATATAATTCGAGTTTTTATGGATTTGGTTTGTATAAAAATAATGTCATTTTAGTTATATATAAACCATTTGCAATAATAGACCACGTGGCAGTTTCAAATATTTTTAATATAATTAGAACTTAAAATATATATTATTAATATCACAGTTTGTTATTTCTTTGTTTTTGAATTCTAATTAGGTATCCTTGGGCTGTTAGTGGCATGATTTAGAACTTTAAATCGTCAGTACAATAACAAAATTAAATATGGTTTTTACAAAGTTCATTACGTCCACAGATGACGAGGCAACAGATAAAAAACTCTGGAAAACTACTAAAGAAAACATGTATGCCAAAAAACGACGTGACAGAAGGTCAGTGCTAACAAATATTTACTTTTTGTAAGTTGTTTTCGATTATGGTTATGCAATATTTTGCATAAGTAATGCAGTTTTGTGTCACGAGTTATATTTCCATTTACTTTATTGATCATAAAAGTAAACATTTAATGTAGATGTATTTAAAGCGATATTATTAATGGGTCAACTTGACGGGATGTACCACCGTCTTAGAAAATCAAGATTAATAACAATTTTGCTGTTGTGTTTTGTTTGGCGAGTGAAATTGCCGGTGACCCAGAAGCAGATGGAAGCATATCCGTATTCATCCATTATAGTAATCGTGTAGCGCTTCGCGTTCTTCCTGAGTACATCCGGATACAATAACGCCGAAAAAATTGATACTCAATCTGGACTGAATGAATTTATAATCAGGAGAATTCCAGTACACGGCCCATTCTCAGTAGTAGGTCAGTCAATGAACAATAGGTTAACAAACTAGGCTTCTTTCGTGAAGGATCAAGGAGTTAAAAAAGCGTCCTGAATACAATGTCAAGAGTACAGATAATTAAAATTCTAATTGTAAAAATGCAATTTTAAAATTATTGCCGCACCATTGTGCAACATTTGAAATATGCTTACCACGCTACTATACAATTACGTTATTCATAATTATATGTTCGTGTCCTTTAATGTTAATGTGTTTTCATTTTTCCGTTGAAGATTTTTTGTCAGAATATAATAACACCCCGGGGCGTTTGCCTGATGGTAAAAATCTACCCATATACAAGAGCAATAGTTTCATCTAAAACGTTAATAAAGAAGGTGATTTAAATGACTGTTTCTTTGCAGACCAAGTTGGTGATATAGATCAGGGTAAATTTCTAGAGGAAAGAAACGTCATGTGCTACATATCCTGTGTATATAGCATGAGTCAAGCGGTATGTTTATATATGTATATTTTTTGTCACATTTACCATTTTTTGTAGTTTTTCAACATCACTTTGTGATTCATCAGCTAGTCTTGGCACCGCGTAGTTCAAATGTTAACTTAGCATAATACTAGTATAAATATTGTCAGGATATGTCCTTATGCATTGCTTCTAAGAAATTGTGATTTATTCTGTAAGTTAATAGAAATGTTTTCTTTTCCTGTCTACTGTGATGTTTAATTCTTAAACCAAGATCCAAGCAATAATTATGCGTTATAATTCGACTTACACAAACAAGTATTTGATTTGTCATGACATAAGTAATCTATGATTATTGTTATATGTTATCCTTACTAGACTGCCCTTAGTCAAAAGCAAGTACTTAAATATTAAGCATAATAATGTTACCAGACAACTCTCAGCCAAGAGCTATGTTAATGTTTGAATTTAATATTTAGGTGAAGAACAACAAAGTCATGCACGAGGCGATGATAAAGCAGGTGGACATGATGTTTCCTCCAGACATGAAGGATGCTGTCAAGGCGTCCATAGAGAACTGCAAGCCGGTTGGTAAGTATCATCTTATTTTTTTGTTTCATACGGCTGTTGTTGCATTTGTATGTACATTACAAGAGGAAATAATCATTAATTTAATAGATGTCACATTGTCTTTAGGTGCATGACTTAAGCTTATACTTAGTACTTACATGAGCCTTATAATTTATTCTTTTTTTTTCATTCGTAGTGATGTGTGACTTTAACCTCGGCCTATTGTTAGTAAATGAACGATCAGAATAGACTCTTTTGTTTCAATCAATAAGCTTAACAGAAAATGCGTTTGGTACTGTTCAGACTTTCGACTTTAGAGCATAAAGCAATCATATTTATTGTCTTCCTTAATCCAATTTAAAGTTAAATGTTTGCAAATATCGTTATACCATTCGATATCTATATTAATTTAGTTTATTATATTTCAGCCAAGAATTACAAAGACGTTTGCGAAGCAGCTTTCTGGACAGCCAAGTGCATGTACGATTACGACCCGGCGAACTTTGTCTTTGCTTAAGACATACAATGATGTGTAACTTTGCATGTAAAAAACATTACAGCATCAATTACAAGCTAATAATAGCAAATTGAACCTGTGTTTATGTGTAGTTCTATTGAATAAGGTATTATTAGGAGCAATTCTTTCTAATGGTGACATAGAACATTGTAGATTGAATACTCTGCAATTATGGGCAGTGCTGTAGTTAGGCGGAAAGTAGAGAAAAAGTAGAAAAATTCAGCGTTGCCATAGAAAATTATGAAAAGGTATTATAATATTTTTGTAGACTTAAATATTTAACGAATTAATTGGTAGCCCCTTCATAAAAATCATTTTATATAAATTAGAATTTCATAGAAGACTTTCGATAGTATTCATATAAATTTAGCTTAATGTATTGTCGATAGAATTTATTTCAGATATACTGTATTTATTTTTTATAATACTAAATATATAATATATACTAAATATAGGCTCGCCCCCTATCTCATCATGGGACGGAACACGCAAGGCGAAATGTGGGTGTCCTAGTGGCGCCTCTGCCTACCCCTTCGGGGATAAAGGCGTGAGTTTATGTATGTATGTAATACTAAAATTTTTTCCTATCTTCAAGAGTACATTATTATTTTTAAAATACAAGCCTATTAAAGATTATAATCCGACTATATGGTCTAAGAACCATTACAATAAGTTAAAGTCTGTTATTCAATGGTCTGTTATTAAAATAATATTAGAAAATATTTTGTCGAATATTATTAACAATATGTGAGTAGGTATGATGATACTTCAAAGGCATATACTTGAATACCCTGAAGACATAATTTGAGATAATATTATATTATACAAATAGCAGAGTCTCTCAAAATTCTTACTGCAGAACTGTATAAAAAACCACAAAGTTTGTTTGTTTTTGTTCAAGCGAGCACATGTCTTAATTACTCAGTTTTCTTCCCTAATACGTGGTTTTGCTTCGTTAATAAAACATTGGCAGTTCTTAAACACACGATATGTGTGTATAATCTTCGTTTGGTATAATCCTTTATAAAGTTTAGAGAAGCGGTATTTGACCAGTCACCGATGGTATTGTGAATGGAGAAGGAATGATAGTCGCTGAAACTCATGAAATATGGATAGAAAAGATTTGTGTTTGTTAATCATAGCGTTTATTTTGGCTGAAGGTGTGGATGCTGTAAGTATAACTGTTTTTATTTCAATAAAATAAAAATATAATGCGTAATGATTAAGAATTAATAAAGGTCCGCACCGTGACCACGAAAGTGTTAAAGTAATCGAATCGTAGGAAGTTAAAAAATGGAAAATTAAATGAACGTCCACGATAAAATCCGTAAAAAAAGTTTTATGTCAATATCTTAATGTAATTAACAAAATTAAGTTTTGATTGGAAGTAGGGGTTACTCTATGATCCGAAACGAAGTTTGAATGTTCGAACGTTCGCCTTCGAAGTAAGTTATTTATAAGTTTTCCACTTCTAAAAATCCATATTATGATATTCTATGATACTTACCAGTCACTCCGAACTTAGTCTATGGTTACGATGTACGATAGGATTCGAATATTTTGTGGAGTGTCTAAGCGTATAGTGTTACGTACGACGTTCGAGAACATTCGAACTTCGTTTCGTATCATAGAGTAACGCCCTAGATTTAAATTTGTTCTAAAGTCGGAGAAGTATAGTCTAATTAAATTATTATGCAAGAAGCCATTTAATACGAATTTTATACATATTTTGATTACTTTCTACAGATGTCCAGGCAACAGTTGAAGAATTCAGGGAAAATGTTAAAGAAACAATGTATGGGCAAAAATGGAGTTACAGAAGGTACGAAAAATGGTATATTATTTAATATCATTTGATCCTTCTAAAATGTTAGTTATATAATTTCAAAAGTAATTCTAGAATAGTAGTAGGAATAAGATGTGTATCTTTAAGGTGCGGCGGGCTTAGGGTGACATTCTACAACGTCACAAAGGTAGGTATAGATATTTTATTGTATGGTTTCAGATGAAATTGGTGACATAGAAAAAGGAAAGTTTTTAGAGCAGAAAAATGTTATGTGTTACATTGCTTGCATCTACCAAATGACACAAGTTGTAAGTAGAATATTCACGCATAAGAACAGCAATGAATCATTCAAATTTCAATACAATCGTTTTATTTAAGGTTAAAAACAACAAACTAAGCTATGAAGCCTCTATAAAACAAATTGATGTAATGTACCCACCGGAATTAAAGGAACCTGCTAAAGCTGCAGTAGAACATTGTAAAGACATAAGTGAGTATTTTAGTAAATTCAAATATTCTGCTTGTTTTGGAATTGGTTTCTTGTAATGAAGGACGGATATGGCAATAATATAATTTAATGATAACTAATTTAATGATAAATGCGTGGTGGCCTGTTGGTATCGGACCAGACGCGACTGCCTACATGTTCACGGTGGTCGCGGGTTCAAATCCCAGGGCACACCTCTGACTTTTCGGAGTTATGTGTGTATTGATAGTCAATCACCACGCACTTTAACGGTGAAGGTAAACATCGTGAGGAAACCTGCATACCGTAGCGATTTTAAAGAATTTCTACGGTATGTAAGTCCGCCAACCCGCACTAGGCCAGCGTGGTGGACTATATGGCCTAACCACTCTCAATCGATTCTCTCGATTGTAGAGTAGGCCCGTGCCCTGCAGTGGGACGTATATGGGCTGATATAGATAGATAGATTATTATAGCCACAGGAACTTGCTGAACATACGCCTCCCCCAAGGATCCCCAAATCGATATGTTGGAAGCGGCCTGCATCCAACGACTAATATAATGAAAAATATACATAATCGCATTATGTTGTTTACCATGAAGATTTTGTCCCCTAGAAAGTAATTTTGAGAATGTTAGTATACATAAGTCCTCTCATATACAAACTTTTTTTTTTCAGCGAAAAAATACAAAGATTTGTGTGAAGCATCGTATTGGTCAGCGAAGTGTATGTACGAATTCAGCCCTAAAGATTTTATTTTTGCTTGATATAAAATAAACTAAATTGTGAAATAACATCATTTCATATACATACTAATGTAATGTTATTTATTTTATTATAAATAATATATGCTAATTAACGCATACAACCTGTTAGTTGTACAATTATTTATTATTAAATAATGTGCTAACTTATATTGTTTTATTTACCTTGATCATAAATTACGTTAGCTGTATATACAACAGCAGTTCTTTTTAACATTAGAAATGATTAGTTATCAAAAGAATGTGTTTATACTTTCTGAATATCTCATTGATTTAATAAATTAATTTGAAATTAAATTATTATCAACATTCATGAGACGAGATTAAATTGACCTCAATGTAAGGTCAGGACTATATGAGACTTGGGTGAGATTTTTAGCCTTTATCACTGTATTGCTGGACATAGGTAGGCGCTACTGGGTACAATCTACTATTTTTTTTTACTCCTTTCCAGTCAGCAATACTGTACAAGTCGTTCCTTACCCACTTTCTAAGCTATGTTGTATCTGCTGATAAAGACTAGGGTACACATAGAGATATTAATTGAAACGATAAACAGGGTACCAGGACAGTATGAGCAATGTATACATGAATATAGCACAAAAAGAATATATTTTTATTCGACTATTATAAGATATTTATTATTTTGTCATTTACATATATAATACATATAAAAACTTTAACTCACGCCTTTATCCCATAAGGGGTAGGCAGAGACGCCACCAGGACACCCACATTTCGCCTTGTTTGTTCAGTCCCATGATGTGATAAGGGGCGCGCCTATTGCCATAACGGGCACAAATTCCTGACTCCGGGCTGATAATGAATAGAAAAATCCAAGATCACTTTGCCCGACCCAAACTTCGAACCCAAGACTTCAGCTTTGAAGTCGTACCGTAGTACAACTACGCCACCAAAACAGTCATTTCAGTATTATCTCATTTAGTTTGAAATTATTGATTTTTAATGTATTATCCAATTTTATAATTTGAATGTATTTTGATACGAAGCGATGGTGTTGTAATTTTATGAGGTTATGTATCCACCACTATTATGCAGACTACAAAGGAACAAAAACGTTGGATAAATTGTTTTGAACTAAATCGGCTCAAGGTACAAAACACTTATTTGAATAGGTACAACCTTTGAATTGTTGGATGAAGCGCAAGTCACGCTTCCTACAGCTTTAAATACATGTCACTTACCGACTTCAACGTGTAATTACATCTTTATATAACAGAATGCAGCCGACGAACAATTACAGGCAGATAAATCTGTTTTCCTCAAGCCTGACAATTGTTTCAATTATTTCGTTTTTGTATGTTTAGTTGTTAAGTTCGTTGAAATAATAAAAATATTATTTACTATATTTTGCATAATGTCCAATAATTTTGGTTGGTTAAATACTGAATTTTCTTCTACTAGTATTATCGTAAGAATATGGTTTTTAGAGAATGTATTTATTTTAAGGCTGTAGCACAATAATTTTATTCTTGATTTCAAAATCGGTTGCTTTTTATACCAATGAACCATTGAAACCAAGACAGTTTATGATTGCTTCCTTTATTTAGTCTAACTCTATTAGATTATCATGATGGAGACTATGGCCCGACCCCTCTCAATCTTAGTCTCGATTGTAGAGGAGTCCTGAACACAGTAGTGAGCGATTCTGGGCTGATATTTAAGGTAAGTACTAAGTATGAGTAAAAGGGGCGGTACAGGTCGACTGCGTTGACCCAATGATAGTCAAATAAATAACGCTATAACTAACATTTCAAGTGGACTCGTACAACAAATAGGATGAAAAATATGAAAGATTGGGATGCGCTTTCTTGTCCTTTTCTATTATTGCTTGAGAAAGTGACTGTTAAGTAGATAAGTGCCGTAGTCTTGCAGACAAGTTAAAGTTCGTTTAATAGAAACTTAATTAATATCTACGTATGGAATGTGATAATTGGATGTAATTGGGTTTTGTGATCTTTTATCTTATATCACTTAGTTATTGCTGGAAAAATGCGATATTATACTTATTCGTATAGGGTCTCGCAGAAAGTTGCGAGTAGCTATGAATCCCTAAAGACGAAGTCTGTTTTTTTTTAAACTTGGAATATCATCTGATGATCTGTAGGCAAATTTAGTGTCCTTTTAATTTAAATGAGAGAAAAAAAATACGTGTATTTTTTGGTACCACGAGAGAGGTCGAACAGTGTATGTGGATGTCACCGGCCTTCTAGCCCGGGACACTAGGTTCTTTTTGCATTGTGCTTTAAAGCTGAACGACAAAGCCGTTCGCTGATCCTAAATACATAATTTTCAATGTTACAAGTAACATTTAGCACCTTGTGCACCTACTTATATCCTGTCCACATCAATTTCGCAATCAATTTCTGAAGACAATTAGATAGGAAGAAAACCATTTATTAGAGCTAAACAATTCATTATTTATTAAGTTGAAACGGCTACTCATCTTTCTTGTCAGACTTTTTAAAATGTGTCTGATTTCTGTTTTTACTTTAAGTACGATATGAAATTGACCATGTATTTATCTCGGCGTGAAATCTCCTAATAACACTAGTATAAAAATAGGTGTTAGAATGATGTTTCCGTACTTTACAACAACATTGAGAAGTGCGACGGACATCTAAACATTAAAATGTGGAAGTTTAGTTCTTTTATATTTTTCTTGGGAGCAGCAATAAGTTTAAAGCAAGTATTTGTAAGTTATATTCATAAATCATTTGGTTAAATACGCGCGGTTAAAATTCACGTTAAGTCGGTTTCTTAGAATGAAGACAATATGTCTACAAATAAGAATTTATGGGACCTGGCGTTTGATTTATGATGTGTGCATTGTTTATTTTTGAATAATAAAATCGGTTGTCTCATTGGTCTAGTGGCGTACAAGCTATTTATCGTCCAGTTCTGGGTTTGAATCACATTAAATAAATAATAAATAAATAAATACACCCAACAGTCACATACATAGCCCTGACTCCACACTAAGATTGAGTATTGTGTCGTGGGTGTCAGGAACTACGAGAGACATTTCGGTCTCACAAACACCCAGACCCGAACAAATATCTGTGGTTCACACAAACATTTGTCTCGGTGCGGGGATCGAACCCGCGGCCTCTAGTTTCACAGCCGGCTTCTAACCAACTGCGCCACGGAGGCTGTCAATGTCCGTGCTGGCTGTTGGGGTAATCATTTTGTGTGAGCTTATGAGATCCGTTGTCCGCAACTATAATTTGAATCACAGCGCCGATTGCTGGAAATAAGCTCGGGAAATTGTTTTATTAATATGTAAAGTGCGTTGTGCGACCTATATAGGAGTTGCGTGTTTGTCAAATATAGAAAAAACATAGGTAATTTCCCAACCTTGGACTTGTATCTACTATAACTATATGCTCGAGTCGCGAGACGTTACTGCAATCATTGCGCCTCTACCTGGTAGGTGATAGAGTTTATGTATGTACTAATAATTTATTTATTTTTATTCTATAACGAAAAAAAAACATTAAATTAGATAGCAGTACAATAGGCGGTCGTATCGCTCGAAGCAATTTCTTACCGACTACCTTGGGGTGGAAATAAGAGAAGGATAAAAGAGAGGGCAGTCAATAGTAATAATATGTGCCTTGAAAGTCAAAGAAACCCTATGTGCCCCCTCACACACTTAAATATAAATAATAGAAAAATAGAAAGATCTAATTTTGATTCCGTGACTGACCTTTTGTTTGACAATATTATGTAAAAAAATTACGTTTTCGGGAAAATATATAGTTATTTAGAATTGAAAATTTTATTTAACCAACCGATAAACACGGATCCTCGCGTTGCGAAGCTCATAGGTGAACTAATCAGACGACTTTTGTTACAATTTTCTTTTTATTATATCAACAAAATAAAATGGACGGTTTTATTGAAGCTCGAGGTAGTTAACATTCTTATGCTAAATAGATTTTGTAAATAATTTATATGCGCAAAACTTGACAATACCGTTGTAGTTTTTAAAACAATATAAATAAAAATGTATTTCTAGATATATTTTATTACATACAACCAATTAAGGTTGTAAAAAGTAGCTTAACGGTTGTTGGCAACGGACCAGACGAGGCTGCCGTCATGTTCACGGTGGTCGCAAATCCCAGAGCACACCTCTGACTTTTATGAGTCATGTGTGTATTGATAGTCAATTACAATGCACTCTAACGGTGAAGGAAACCATTGTGAGGAAACCTGCATATCACAGCAATTCTTAAGAATTCCTATGGTATGTAAAGTTCGCCAACCCGCACTAGTCCAGCGTGGTAGGCTATATGGCCTAACCCCTCTGAAATCCCCAACGCAGAGTCGATCCTCGCACTGATACAAACGTTTTTGTGTCCTACAAATGGTTTCCTAGATTTACGCGAATGTTACACATTGAAATAAAACGGGCGGTTCGCCCCGTGACCACGAAAGCTGCAAGCTATCGAAACGTCGGGAAGTTAAAAAATGTAAAAATTAATCCAAACCGCGATAAAATCCGTAAAAAGTAGTTTTATTTCAATGTACTGCAAATAATTGTTCACGTCTGAATATTTGTTAGACCGAAGTGTCATTCGTAGTCTATGATACAAACGACATAATTTGTAATTTAATGTAGGGTTAAGACTATGTATGTATTATTCGATTTTAAGGCTGTTACTGATGAAGAGAGGCAAGCGTTTGCTGCAGCTATTCATTCGGTAGCGAAGGAATGCGCGGAAGAATTGGGCGCTGACATGGCAACGATTGAGGAACTAAAGAGAACTCATTCAATAGACCCCTGCTTCTTTGCATGTATACTTGAGAAAGAAAAAGTCGTAAGTATTTCAGATTTATTTTAAATACTTCTTCCTAAATACTGCGTCAGTAGCATTGTTGTACTTCGGTATGATTACAATGCTGAGGTGTCGGGTTCGTATCCCGGGTCGCGTAAAGTGATATTGGGTTCATAGTTTCTTATTAGACGTTTATCATAAGAACTAATGCAAAAAAAAAAACAATATCATTAACAACATTTTAGTTTCATACAAACAAATATTATATTTTCAGTTAAAGGACAATATGATAGATATTAGTGATGTAACGAATGTTAGTTTTCTCACATTCGCGAATGCGAATGCGGATGCGAATATTCATATCTAACATTCGCGAATACGAATGCGAATGCGAATGTTGTTTTTCAAATTTGGCGCGCAACATTTCGGGCCAGCCATGTTTAAAACGAACATAGTCGAGCATGTCGAGCCGGGCGCCGGCCCGTGCTTTGACAGGTTGAATGAACAAATTTAGTAGTTATTAATAAATATTGTTTTCTTAATTGTAAGGAAGAAATTGTAATTTTATTGACAAATAGGTATTTATTATTTTGTTTTCTTGAGTATGTTTATTAATTGCATTGAAAATGAAGGTTTTAAAAATATAACATTTTGGATATTAAATGTTTAATTTTGGTTGATTATTTTTTATAACTGTAAATAGCATTTGGTTTTGTTAAAAAAATAGAAGCTATAACATAATAAGTACAGTCAAAAGACTTACGAGACTCAGATATTATCAACTAGCTTCTGCCCGCAAACTTCGTCAGCGTGATTAACTTTATTTGGTATTTCTCATCCCGTCCCGTCCCGTCCCGTTATATCCCGCCCGTCGTGTCTCATTCTCACTCAAGGTATATAATCTAGTCCCGTCCCATCCCTTTGAGTATGAAAAGTAACAAATATATCGGAATTCCTTTCTCATCCCACTGGAACATTTAATTTTTCTGGATAAAAAGTAGCCTAAGTGTAAATCCAGGGTGTCGGCTACTTCCATACAAAATTTCATCGAAATCCGTTAAACGGTTTTTGAGTTCATCGCGCACAACCGCACAGACAAACAGATAAACCGAAAAAACAGACAATAATTCTACAATTACAATTCTTGACAATAAATCATTGTTTTGGGTTCTATTACGTTAATACAGATCCCCATATTAGTTTTTCTCATTTACGTTCCATAATACAAAGAAACACCCTGTATGTAAATGAAACATATACCACTTTTAAGTTGGACCTGCACCAATATAACTGTGAAAACTGCATCTCATTTCGAGCGGTAGTTTTTGAGTAATGTGTAAGCAAACGAAAAGAAACACCCTGTATGTTAATTAAATATAAATGACTTTTTAAGTTGGACCTGCACCAATATAACTGTGGAAACTGGATCTCATTTCATGCAGTAGTTTTAGAGTAATGTGCAAGCAAACAAAAAGAAACATCCTGTATGTAAATTAAATATATATCAGTTTTCAAGTTAGACCTGCAGAAATATATCTGTGAAAACTGCATCTCATTTGGTGCGGTAGTTTTTGAGTAATGTGCAAGCAAACAAAAAGAAACACCCTGTATGTAAATGCAACATATACCAGTTTTTAAGTTGAACCTACTGCAATACAACTGTGAAAACCGCATCTCATTTGGTGCAGTAGTTTTTGCGTGATGCGCAAGCAAACATACAGACAGACAGAAAGACAGACAGACAAAAATTCTAAAAAAAAATTGTTGTGGCTTCTGTTGCTGTTATAAAGACTCCTCGCGTTAAAATTTCTTAAATATCTTCCATGTACAGACATCGACCATTTACATTTTTATTATATATATAGATATTATAAATAATTTAAAAATACGCTAATTATAATAGTTGTATTATTTTTCCAGAACCATCAACATTTGTATAAATTTCCTTTTTATTTGTCAAAAACATTCGCTTAACATTCGCTTCGTTTCTTGCGAATACGAATGCGAATGCGAATGCCAAAAAATATGCGAATATTCGCGATTCGCGAATGCGAATGCGAACATTCGTTACATCACTAATAGATATCGGCGAAGCAATAGAACGCATAAAAACGTTTATACACGATGAGGCGGACGTCGAAACTCTTTCTGAAGTGTCCACAGAATGTGCCACTGAAGGTAATAATTTACTTGAAGAACTAGCAATTATTAATATAAATAAGAACTTTTACTTTCGAATTGAAATTTTAATTACGTTTTAGTAAGTTTATTATATAGTTCAATTAAGATTGTGGGTCTCTGTTTTACTTTTTTGTTTTTTAGTTGCGAAATGCATAGTTTCTCACAGGTTGGTTTCAAAAGATCAAACTATGAAATGCTAGTGATAATACCTATGTAATATAATATGCTATGCCTATTATACTTCTTATTAATCTAGTGTTTGTTATACGAGCTATGAAAATAGTTGTACCCGTTACATGTTTAATAGAAAAAGTACTTTCAATGCCATTTAAAGTTATAGCTACAGAAATGCAGATTTATTAACTTTATTACAATTATTGCAGCAAATGAAGCCGATTTGTCAGACGACGATAAAGGTTGTGAGAGGGTTCGTCTGTTCACCCATTGTCTCAAAGAGAAGAAAGCCACGGTAAGCAATTTCACTTGACATAAAAAAATAAGTTTGCGCGATTGTGGATTTCTATCCACACTCGCCTTGGTGGTACACCACCACCATCTAAATCGGCGTTACCCTTAACAAGGGCTAGGTCAAAAGTATCTTGTACCAATGAGAATGCATGATGAGATAGATGAAAGTGGATGGTGGGAAAGTAATATGTCAGGATCAAGCAAAGTGGCGATCCATAGTCTCTGTCTACCCCTACGGGATACCGGCGTGACGGTTATGAATGTATGTATCTAATAAATAGTGCATGTTTTAACATTTGCATAACGTTCTTCGTAGTTTAATTTTTAGTTCTGCTTTCAAGTATTTATAATAAGTAAAACAGATCGCAACAACTCGTGCCTATAAAACAAACATGTTGCGATGATCATGTTTTGGCGACATTTTTTTCTATGGAAAATTTGTATAGTCATTGCACGGAATATATTATTATTAATAACAAAACCAATTACGCCATGAATAAAAATAATGATCTATAAGATATCTGTACATGGAAGATAAATGAGAAAAACTAATACGGGGAGTCTGTAATAACGTAGTAGAACCCAAAACAATGAGATTTAGAATTTTTGGCTGAATGTCTGTCGGTTTTTCTGTCTGTGTGGTTGTGCGCAATGAACTCAAAATGGCTTAACGCATTTTGATGACATTTGGTATGGAGGTAGCTGACACCCTGGATTAACACTTAGGCTACTTTTTATCCCGAATAATTAAGTGTTCTCGTGGGATGGGGAAGGAATTCCGATATATGTATTTGTTAATCTTTTAAACTCAAAAGGATGGGATGGGACTGGATTACATGCCTGGAGAGGATTACATGAGACGGGACGGGATGGGATGGGATGGGAAATTCCAAATAAAGTTAATCACGCAGACGAAGTATGAGGGCAGAAGCTAATAAGAAATATATTTTTAACTGAAACACATTTATTGCAGATTGGAATGTAACCTCAAAAAGAAGAATGTTTTCAGAAAAACTATATTTTATATAATTTGATGTTGATCTTTATTGTTAACCGTTTTTGTTTTTAACTCCGTGTGAAATATATTGAATCATTATAATTATACCTGGTTTTATTCATATGCCCAAAACTATACCACGAAAAGATAAGTAAAGTTTTAGTTTTTTTTCGTTTATTCATAGAGCTATTTACTGAACTATCGAATAATAATACATTCTATAAAATGGAAACTAATTTAGAATTAACACGCGAAAGTTAGACCAAACGCAAAAGTTATGAAGTAAGACATTTTGTAAGCCATTAATGTTAAGTACATAGATGTATTTGAACATTATGTACTTCTTAGAATAAGCCTTAAGTTCGAGTAGGTCGCTCAGTGTCAGAAGTCATTTGGCGGTTAACGTATATCTTGACAAAAATCTATTATTTTTTATTTAACAATGACAGCTGGCAATAGGTAGGTATGAAATATTCAAATACCGAAATGAAATTGCATTGCATTGCTCATTTATTTTAATTATTAATACATATCTTCATTATCCTGTTTACTTGGTACTTAATTAACTTAGTGCAGGTACTAATAATGATGGTTAAAATTCCAAATTGAATCCAAACTGAAAAATAAAAAATAAATTTTGTACATGTCATGAAATAATAAGCTGCTTCAAAAATAGGAGAGTACAGGCATTAGGTACACATTGCACTATTGCATTTGCTAAGACGTGATGTATGTTTAACAGTAAATATAGTCTAAAAGAATAAGAACAATGCAGATTCAGTAAACATAACACTGAGAATTACATTTTAACAAAATTGTAAATAACTCCATAATCTCCACAAACATTTCATACGGAAACTTGTTGGAGTATCTAACCATATTAATTTCTATGTCAAAAATTGCGATTGTAATCATCACATTAAAAATATTTCTAGGTCTGTAAATCGTCTAGGTCAATTCTCGCATGTAAAATGTTTTCAAGTTTATCTTTACAAAAATATTGATTCTCTCTACTTATGCTCCCCTAAGATAGAATTATATGTATAATTACTATCACTGAATAAAATACCTGTTCAGAGTTTTCAATAAGGCAATTGAATGCCAGTTTTGCTCGGTCGCATCCTTCATCTCCATCGGTCACGTTTTCTTCATTTACTGGAAAAACAATTATAAATCTGTCATTTTGTTTTGTGTTAACATCTATAGAGGGAAAACTTTCTTAGAAATGTAAGAGAGATAAATTGAATGTACGACAAGTAACTATCTCGCATTGTTAACAGAGGCAACGATTTTAATAGAAAGAAACTAATAAAAAAAAAATACTTCTTGACTTTTATATGAACCAACTTACCCTTAGCACATGCAGTGATAAAGGATGCCAAATTCTTCAGTTCCAACTCATTTTTAAAAATATTTGTTGCTTTTTCAATAGCGGTTTTCTCTGATAAGGTTCCGTTCTCGTCAAACTAAAAAAAAAAGTAATTTAAAAAACGTCCAAAAATATTCGTGAAGTCAAAAAAATATTTTTACAATGGTGATTAAGTTATACTTACTATACCAGCTTTTTTGAAAACACAGGACATGAAACAGCCTGCATTTGGACCGTCGGGAAACTCTTTATTTCTAAAAGATTTGACGTCTTCAAAGGTTATTGGGTGTTGTATGATGCAAGTGGTACCAATGTTAATTAACTCTTTTTGTATGGAAACTTTTTGATCGTCAGTTATGGCCTGCAATGATTGAATTAGTACATTATTATTAATTTATTATAAATTCTAAATATAACAGCTGTTGTAAGTTACGACTCCAATTCCACTCAGATATTCTAAGTATTCTTATCCTAGGTTTATAACTTATTTTAATACTTACCAAGGAGCCATTTAAAATAATTGTAATTACAGCAAAATCAAAAATAGTTTGAGACATTTTGATGTGTTTTCATGAACTGTGATTCTTTAGTGTCGTACAAATAGATGTGATGAATGCTGGACAATGTTCAGCAGTTTTATAGTAAACAAAATTAGAAAAACCATGGTAATATCCTGCATGACAATGCTAGGAATTGTTCCAGCCATTGTGTAGAGGTAATCGATTTTAGAATTTACTTTTGGCAGCATCCGTGGCGCGTCTACGGCCGTTCCCAATCTTACATCAAGGTAAACATTTATTGGATGAATATATTTTTGATGTCTGAGTATTATGGGTAAAAAGACTCCTACTCTCTCACACCGACAACCTCTGACTCATACTGTTTTGCAGAGGCGACGAGGCATGGCATAATTACACATAATAAAAGTATATAGTTATAGTCATTTGATAAATTAACTAAGAAAGTAAATCAAATAAGTGTGCTGTGTATTGACTTGTAAAAACTTTGTTACATTTCTAGCAAAACCGACTGGACTTATTTCTCTTCGTCTTTAAACGACAATAACAAATGTAGAACTTTACTCGCACATTTTTTCCATTAATTTATCATTTTATTTCGTTTGTTTCAGTTCAGACTAAAATTATGTTTTAATTATTATAGATGTAATTAGCGAGATGTAGCTTGTTCAATTTCTGAAACATTAAGCTAGGTATTTTTTTTATTTGCTTCAAAAATTGGTCATACACATATGTAACATCAAATGACAATTTATTGTGAAAATAACATATGTACATGTACTTACAGCCTACCTGAAGTGAATACATATGTAGGTACATTGTTTCATCGTCTGGAATTGGTATTCATTAAGACGGACGAAGTTTTCCGCCTTTATGTTAGTTGCGTATGTTTCACACATCATAGAGATCCTATTAAGGAAACCTGCGAACGCATACAAATGTTTTTTTCAGTTCTTTTAGCCCTCAAACGATAATATTATAAATTAATAAGTCGTATCGCCGAAATTAATGTGCACCTTGCCATCGAATGCATATTTATCGATAGTTAATATCGCTCTTAATTCAGCTACCTAATGTTTATTATAATCACATTATTGCATTACAAAGATTTTCTTTTTTGCATGACACAATTGTAACTAATTAACACAAAAACGCTACAATTAGATATTACTGTACTAGTAACATAATAACAGAAAATATTCACAAATGCAAGAAAAACTTTTTGGATTTATACCCCGCGTTATCTGCAGAATCATGCGCGTTCAATGTTAGTCTTTTTACACGAAGGTGCAGTCATACTTTAATTACTTGGGAACATGTAATTATTACGTTTTAACGAACAAGAAGGCTGATAAGTACCGAAAAAACGATCTCGAAAGAATTGTTTGTTTCTTACATTAATAAACCACAAGGACAAAACAATACCTTAATAATATTAATTGTTGATTTCTTTGTATATAATCTGGTTTGAAGTACGCCTATATACCATGCACCTATGTATCGCTTATTAAATAAACAAAAACAGTATATTGTAGGCAACACTGTATAATATACCTACATATTTGAAAATATATCTTAGTCTAAAAAGGTAAGCTTTTCAGATATTTAGAATGAAATCATTCCCCGCATGCGAATTAAATAACGCTAGTAAATATGTCAACAACCTGTTGCAGTGTTTATAATAATTTTGCAAAATGTGATAATTTTCTTCTTTTGTTAATATGAAATTGGCTATAACGTGAGATTGACAATAGGTCATCTCGGACGCTTAAATGACAGTACAGAGGTTAAATTTCTAATTAAAAGACAAAAGGTCACAGAGTCCGTTCAACTTCTTACCTTGAATTCGCCAGCAGGTTTCCGAAAAATGTTCACATGTTAAAATTATTTAATTTTAATATGTAAATATTTCCATTTCCGGACGTGTCTAGATAAGATCATTACCGCAATTGTACATTTGAGATGTGTGTGGTGGCCTGTTGTTGGCCATCATGTTGCGGCATCAGCGTGGTGGATTATATGGCCTAACCCCTCTCAATCGTATCCTCGATTGTAGAGGAGGCTCGTGCCCTGCAGTGGGACGAATGTATAGGCTGATACAGAAATGAATTTACGGTAGTCAGCGACTTTTCTGTTTCAGTGGTTGCCGCTTACCAAAGGCGGGCCGTTAGCTCTTCTGCCAACGACAGCAATTAAAAAAAACTATGAACCGGCCATAAGGGTACCTAATTAAAACTGCAATAGATAAAGAAACAAAAGTTGTTTGTTCACAGACTAAAAAGTGCGTCACGGATAGTCTGTCGTCTGCGCAGGGCCTAAAGCGAACCAATTAGCATAACCAATGCATAGCATAGTTTTGCATTATATTTATGGCGTATTTAAGTATTTTCTAAACAAAACATAAACCACTCATATTACATGCCTTTAAAAGTACTATTAGCAGACAAAAGCAAAAGAATAGTCTCGCATAAAGGAAAGAATAGCACGTGAAGTTTCTTTATAAACCCACTGTAAAGAGCTTCTTAGAAAACTAGGTAGAACCGCTGAAATAAGATTTCGTAATTTCTTCTAAAGAATATAAAAATGTTAAACTTTATAACCAGCTTATCGTTATGTAACTATCAGTCAATATTATGATTATGAGCACGGTTTGAAAAAAATATTTCAAAATGTTTACTTTATTTTTATGAACAATGGGTTCACATGAAAAGCAAAACATTTAAATAAACATAAGTTGCATTCTGCGAAATCGTGTTTCCGTTTATTCAGATTTTTTGGAGTAACTGATTTTATTAGTGAGGAAAAACATCTTAAACTAATCTATATCTAATTAAATAAAAATTTACTTAATAATACCAAATAGTATTATATATAAATATAAATAAATTAATACTTATCAGATATTTGTTAAAACAAACATGAACAACCAGTCATCGAAAAATGTAGTGTATCTAAAGGATTTATTAAAAAACATTCTAGTTTGTAGACTTTAACAAATAACTAACGTCCATGACGATAAGCCAGTAAGAAATAAAAGCAATTACAATGTAGACAATCACCGAATGTTTTTTATTCTGATGGAAGTTTTTATCATCAAGCAACGTGGATTCATTTGGAACTTAATTTTGTGGAACTCAATTATTAATAATTATGATCTAGCGCTATTTTTTCTTGTTTTAAAGTTTTGCAGAACAGAATCTTTTCCTTTAATAGCACAAACAAAACAATAAAATCGGCATAATTGCATTATGCTTAGGATTAACATTATATTAATTTATGTTTATTGTTTTTCATACTTCTTTAAAACTGCGTTGCTTTAGTCAAATTATTTGATGTGACTTGTATCCATTGATTACATACAGTTCCCATTTATATGAACTCCAACGTTAATATGTATCTACATATATAACTGCCTCGGTGACGCAGTTGTACTACGTTACTATTACAACGCTGAGGTCTCGGGTTCGAATCCCGCGTCGGGCAGTGATATTGGATTTTTCCATTCATTGTCAGCTCGGAGCTAGGAATTTGTGACCGATACGGCGTTAAACTCGCCCCTATCACACGGTGTCCTGGTAGCACCCGTGCCTACCCCTTCTGGAAAAAAGGCGTGATGTTTATAAAATTATGTTAATATGTATTTTTTTTTTGTACCGAAACATTACAGAACACTATTATAAATTTTGACGGAGTTCTAAATAACGCTTTACTAGAGGTTGACAAAGCTACATACATACGTATACATTAGAACTTTGTTCTCTACGTTTTACGATACAAAAGTCATGACCCCTGACATTTACACATTTAAAGGACCACGCAGTAGTATACTGCATACAAGTAGCTAGTTTTTGTCAATTTTTTTATTAATTGTTTTTAACACTTCGTATTGTACATAGTGTGAAACATTATGTTAATTGTTTCTCAGATGTGTCGGTCGATGTATGTTTATTATATAAATGGAGTCAAAGGATGCTGCGGCCAGATCAAGTTGAACGAAGGAAGGTGGAACACGTCTGTGCTAAAAAGGAATCTTACAAACATGTCCGTGATTTCATTCGTTGTTTTGTGTTTTGGGGTGCTGGCTGTCAGTATTAATGTAAGTATTTATTAAATGTATTTAAATTGTGAACGCAAATTAAATAATAATAATTAGATAAACTTCAAAATTCACGAAGTACTTTATTATTGTATTTTGAAAAGGAATTGCAAACTAGTTGCTGAAACGCATTTTGGTAACACCTCTAGTATTGAATGATGTTCGTTGGAATCTAGAACGGTACGCGACCACAAGTCAATGTTAGTTGCCCAAGCTTTTTATTATATCCATTAATAAGCTTCTATTTAAGGGATATTTCTCTTATTGAGGGATTACTGACTAGAGATTAACTGTTAGCCTGAGGTATAAATGAATGTTAATTAATTAATTATTTTACCCGATTAATTATTAATTATGACCTAATGGATGCTTGATGGTCCGTATTATGTGTCCTACCTTTCTAATATTCTTTCATAATATTTAATAATATGGATCTTATAATTAAGAACGTCGAAAATCTTAAGGCCAATGTCGTTAATTACAATCGTCATATGTCTAGAATACTTTCTTCAATTTAATATTCTAAAACTACATATGTTTTCTTGCGTCTACAAATTGTCTGCCTTGTCCCATTATTTTATAATTATGTCTTCATGAGTTTCTTTTTTTTAAACAAACGTCTTAGATTTTCAAGTCTATAAAATAAGCTTTTTGTAGTGTTCGTTTTTATACGATATCTAATACATAAAAATACTTAAGTACTCACACCATCCTGGTCCCACATTAAGGTACTTATTTTATTTTACTGAGCCTATATAACATAAATATAATTGTAGATCAGACAAGAGATTGAGAATATACCTATAACCTCTAAATACACATTTAGCTTCTTATCCATATGCACTGTGAAGGCTATCATGAACATTAGTCACAAGAACTTCACTTATGAACCCAAGTACATACATACAAACATAAACTCACACCTTTTCCCCAGAAGGTGTAGGCAGAGGTGTTACCAGGTCACCTTCATTTCACCTTGTAACTTCCGTCCCATGATGGGATAGGGGGCGAGCCTATCGCCATATGGGGCACAAATTCCTGACTCCGGACTGATAATTATAATGAATAGAAAAATCCAATACCACTATATGTTTCCAATGACCTTTCAAAAGTCATGTATACAGTTGGTGCCTGTAATTTTGATTAAGTCTTCCATCCAACACTGTGAAAGATATTCATGTTATTAACGACCGCCGACCTGGTTAAGGTTGCAGGAAGTCGATGGATGCAGGCCGCTTCCAACAGGTCGATGTAGATATCCTTAGAGGAGACCTATGTTTAACAGTGAACTTTCTGTGGCTAAATAGAGGAGAGAGCGAGAGAGAGAGAGATAGAGAGATGTTATTAATTTATTAAATAGATTGCTTTAATTTCAGGCTGTCAGTGACCAAGAAAAGAACCAGATAAGTCAATCGATCCTTCCTCACGTGGTGAAATGTTCACAAGAGCATGGCATCTCCGACGGGCAAATCAAAGATGCCAAGGACGCTGGAAACCCGCTGGGCTTGAACCCTTGTTTCTTAGCTTGTGTGTTGAAGAGCGCTGGTATTGTAAGCACAGATTTTGTTCTTCTTTATACTAACACTAGCGATTCGGCCCGGCATTGCATGGGTGCAGATATTTGATGACAGGGAATCCATTTGTGCATCATTTTTAATTAATACTTTGCCCCTATTGGTCATAGCGTGATGTTATATAGCTCGTAGCCTTCCTCGATGAATGGGATATTCAATATTTTTCAATTCGAACCAGCAGTTCAAAAAAACATACGAATTTTTCAGTTTTATATATTAGTTTACTCGTAGATTACAAAATATATTGCAACTGGTGGCGAATTCTGTATATTCGAGATTGACTAGAGATCGGCGAAAGTTCATGATCTCAGTTGACGCAAATAACCGGCATGGCACATTTGCATATGTCACGATAGTGGCTTTTTTAACCTTGTATATTATAGTAATCCTTTTTCAGTAGATACTATATAATTATCCAGCATATAAAATAATATAAGCAAATTAGGTCAAAATCAAATATATTGTCTGCATGTTTTCAGATACTTATAAATAAGATAAAGAAATCCGCGGTACTAAATATCATCACAGACATATCCACTTCCTCTTATTTATGGAACTGAATCACAATGCACAAAGAGATTTATATTGTACCATCAATCTCGGTATCAAAACATTTTCTCTAAAGAGCCGAATCCATTGTTCTACGTTTCCATTATTTCTTATGTTGTAATATCTTTCATCCATGTGTGGAATCTTGTAATAGGTGTAAAATCATCTATGCAAATAATAATTTACAAAATTTTCCGTAATATCCTAAAAAAAAAGTCTAATTTAGAGTTTTATTTGAATCTTGTAAAAAATGCTTTGGCACGATAGAAAATTAATGCCATTACCAGATTAAATCATTAAACCAGTTTTGTAGGTTTTGCGCTCTTCCAAGAATTGCCAGGTAAACCTAATGCTCACATTAGCCTTCGTGCTTTGTGCGTGATTTTATATCTAGATGGTATATTTTAGGATTACAATGTAAGTTGATAATTCATATTACTAGAAATTTGATCTCAATCACGACCAATTTGTTAATTCATACATAAATTATGAATTAATTCTTAATAGTATTCAAAACAATGGTGAACAAACAGATTTGTTTTGTTACAGATCGATAAAAATGGCGTGTTCGATGTAGAGACGACCAAAGAAAAAAGCAAGAAGTACATCAGCAGTCCAAAAGACACAGAAAACTTCGCAGAAATCATCAAGACTTGTACGAATGGTGAGTCATTTCGCAATGTATTCGCATTATAATATATATTCTACTCTTAATATTAAATTGTGAATGTATATTTAATTTTCATGTTTATTTATACATTTACATGTGTTGTTGGACTTGGCGCAAGTATTGATAGTTGGTGGTATACTTTAGTAGTTAAGTTCGTTATGTTATTTATTATCAATTTAGTTTATTGCTTGCAGTGTTTCTTCAGAATTTTAACAATAAAGTTCGTAAATTATTATATTCACTTGACACGTTTTTGTTCGTACATTTCTGGCTCAATAAAATTGAAATATGCTATACGTAATAGTAGTAAGTAGTAATAGTTTTGATGGGTTAGCATGAAAACAGCTATATGTAAAGCATAGATATATTAATTCTTATATATTATTATTTCCAGTTACTAAAAATATTATTCTAAATGTTACAGTGAATGAAAAGGAGGTGAGCGACGGCAAGAAGGGTTGTGACAGAGCAAAGTTTCTCGTCACTTGCTTCTTAGATAACAGGGGCGATGTGAGTATTGTCTATCAAACAATTGTTAAAAAACATATTTATCGATGCTTTTGCTAAAGAGTTCAAGCATAGCAAAGGCATAAACAAACTATTCACTTATGGGGATGATGAACGTTATATCAAGGTTCACGAGGATTAAACATATCTTATCATTTTCCACGGCATAGTGTTTATAAGCACTCATGGCAATCACATGATTGCACACATGTGATCACCCTTAAAATGTATTTAGACGCAGCTTTTATTTTGAGCATCCGCCATCAAATGGATTAGCTCTTATTGTAGCGTAATAGGTATTATAATAAAAGTTGTATAGGAGTATTTTTATGTCGTTTTCTAATATCATGTGTACGTATGTAATACAATATTAGTGCAGTCCTTACTTCGTTAATTTCTTCTTTAGTCACATGTCTTTATAGGTTTTTAATATGAGGGACTCCGGTTTGTGAGATTGTTATTAATTAATTTATGTTTTGTTTCAGTTCTCGCCGTTCAGATTGTAAGCTGTATTACCTGTGATATTATGAAGATACAAACACGGTGACTTTCGGCTATGTATCTTTGTATTATGTTTAATAAATTTATTTAAATGTTGTTTCTTCGTTTTATTTAATGATACCAAAACTTCTACATTCTTAAATTATTAGCTACCTTTGAAACTATAAATTATGTTTTCGGTATTTAGCTTTAGCACCAATTATTCAAAGCTTCGTTGAAATATTAAGTAACAATAAAAAAATAAGTTTGGTGAATTTTGATGTAGTGGATGAAATCAGAGAGCCTTTTCAACTACAACATTTTTTATACTTTATACCATTATAAGTTAACAGCTAGCATGCCCCGGGCATAAATGTTCTACCTATTTATTTATTTGAAATGTTTGCTAAAAAAGCATCACAATCGTACCTTTAGTATTTAGATCTTACGGCGACGAAGTAACGAAATCTACACATAACTTTTAAATGCGTAGATAGCATATTATGCTTTGATAACATCACTTAAGCATCCTATTATATAATCTACACCAGCTGTAATAATTAGGTACCTAGATACATTGCAATTATCCAATTCCTTGTAACCCATTCTTTTGTTTCGCTAACAACGTTGCTTCTGCCATTCTATTTAATGTGAATCATTATGTGGAGAAATAATAACATTAGTTCTAACTATGTCATGCAAGGATGTGCATGACAATTACTTACCTTATTACTTACTTACCTTATTTTATTAAATACACCCAAATACACCCAACAGTCACATACATAGTCCTGACCCCACACTAAGATCAAATCTTGTGTCGTGGGTATCAGAAGCTACGAGAGACTTTTCGGTCTCACAAACACCCAGACCCGAAACAAATACCTGTGGATCACACAAATATTTGTTTCGGTGCGGGGATCGAACCCGCGGCCTCTCGTTTCACAGGCGGCGTCTAACCAACTGCGCCACGGAGGCTGTCAATATTAATTGTTTAGGTCCGGCATACGAGCAAACATGTAACCTGATGGTAACTGAGCACTGCCGCCCATTAACATTCACAACGCTGGCTTTGGATATAATATTCTATAATCCGGATCCACAATAATGGATGTGGTACCCGCCCAACAAATTGGCATGGGACTGGGAAGGAAAAGGTATGGGAAGAAAGGGGGGTTGGGCATTTGGCAATATCACTCACCGACGGAAACGCGACAAAGAAGCTGTCGCATGTGTCTGTTCACGTGGATTTCCTGTGAGACAGTGGGAGAGGCCCGGACGAGGCTGCTCATTCATGCTGAGTCTTGACTGACCACAGCGTGGCTCTACCACTTCCAAACATTATATCGGCTAGTTTCACAAATGAATCTAAATAGATTTCACACGTTCCTTTAGATTTGAAGAACCTGATAACCGCATGGCAATCAAGTAAAAAGTTTCATAAACCGCGGATTGCGACTTATTAAAAAATAGTTGAAGTAAGTAAATCAAGTTGTTAGTCAGTTTACTTTACAAGTTTAGTTACTGCGGCATCCAACTGTTTAGATTTATGTACGTAGATATTTCATTGCTTCTATTCGCCCCTCTTAAAGGACCTATATTTATTTGACCCAGATAATTCGTGTACTGGCAAACTGGTACATAGTAACTAGTATCTCGTCGTAGGTAATCTACACGATTTCAAGAACTTCGTGCTCTGAGTAAAGGTCACAACATAAGCGAGGCTAATTATCTTGTATTATAAAGCGTTTGTGTTTTCTTATAAGCTGCTGCTCTTGAACGAAGGTCTAGTGTGTTATTAAAAGTATTTACCGTCCTTTAGTTAGATATACTAGCTTTTACTGGCTTTTAAATTTCTGATTATTTATTATAACTGTGATGGTCCATGAGGATATACTAAAGATAATAATATCGGTATGGTTTTGTAAACCTTAGCGTTTGTAATTTATAAAAACAATAATTTCGTTTTAATATCACCATTTATTAAACTAATTAATATAAATAAAATTTACAACACCATTCTTTTAATACAGGTCCGTTGTTGGTCGATTCGGGAGGTCAATCTTGATAGAGATGAATTAGATGTCGAATCCGAACTGAAATAATTAAATTGTAATGTAAGAGACGAATCAATATCGACATAATCTCTATATAATTGTATCTGAGATTTAAGTATGAACAATCAATATATAAGGCTGATTTAGAAGGATTTATCTCTGCCAGA